>JAUMIR010000002.1:255610308-256235308 GCA_030847615.1 Gambelia wislizenii | reverse complement strand
GAAATTATTTTTTGGTTGTGTATAGGGCAACAGCAGAGGTGGCAAATACAATAATCCACAAATAATCACACAAATGTGGAAGGGTGAGTGTATAAATCATTCAATTTGAGAAGGAGGTTTTCAAACACTTGTTTTAGAAGTTACTCATTTTATACGACAACGATATGTGACCCATGTCTGAGGCATGGGGGAAAAAAAAGAGGTCTGGAATCCTGTATCAACTACTTAATTAAGTATACTTAAATTTTGACACAGTCGTGGCAACAGTGTCAAAATCATGACTAAATAGCTATATGAATACAGAACAGATATAGATGAGTCAATTTAAGTAATTGTTTCATACTCATGATGGCGACCCCATCAAGACTGTGGCACCATTGTCACGACTGTAATTCCCACCCCCACCCCTGTAAAACCTATTTGACTGGGCATCAGCTGCATGGGGAGAAGGAGATCCATTCTGCCACCAACTGGATCATGGGCGCATGGCATTTCTGTCAGGTTTGGGAGCATCGGGCCAAGAGAGGTTTTTTAGTTAAGTATACTTAAACTAAAGTCATACATAAAGGATTCTGATCATTATCACTAATGGAAAAGTTCCAATGTCAGCCATACTCAGGACAGGGGTGGAAATCGTTGCAGCCTTCCAGATGATGTTGGGCTGTAAGTCCTCAAAAGCCCTAACCAGCACAGCTGTTGTCCAATAGCATCTTGGACTCAGGATGGGACTGAGGTGGACTATGTCAAATTCAAGAGGCCCCACATCATCACCAAAATACATGCATTACTTGACCTATGTTGTACAACCTCCTCACCAAAAAAAAACCCCAACAACAAAATTTAGTATTTTCTGTTATTTATAGCACCCTCATAAATCTGTACAGCTGTATCTTGATTCAACTGTGTGTAAACCCAGCACTGGAGCCCACCTATCTCCAACTTATGTGGGCCCTTAAAGCTTAACCAACTTTCTTTCCCATTATTGTCTATCAAATGCTTCAGCTCCCTACCTTGGAACTTATTGGCTCTAAAATATGACCCCCTCTCCCTCATAGCTATCCAAGGCAAGAGCCCTTGACTTAGACAAATTTTACTTACTGTGATCTGGACAGCCAACAAGCCTTCTCCAGCATCCTTGGCATCGATTGTAAACTCCACTGGCAGACTGGCTGGCACGCCTGTTGTGTTCAGCCCTGGGCCACTTGCCTTCACTTTGCTGGCATCATGTGTGGGTAGGACCTTGACCTTGAATGGGCTGAAGGAATCCAACAGATAAAGAGAGATTAGCACCATCCTGATGTTATAAGATTTAGAGGCTTAGCCCATGGTTAAAGGATGAAGACAACCCCCCACAGCATCACTCAAGGTCAATCTTGTGTCTCCATCAAGAAAAACAAGCTGTAGGCCCACCCTGTTTGAAGCCACTGTAACTTGACCAGTACATAGGACTCAACATTGTGAAGGGGCCCTTTAACCGAAGCTGACAAAACAACTGCTAGGGAAGACAATCTGGTAGGCCTGATATTCCATGCAACAGCTCTTGAGATCAGAGTTCTTTTCTATCCCAACATCTCTGCCTATATCTGATTCATCCTTTCCTTGAAATAATGTTCAAGAATCCTTGAAATAATGTTCAGGTCTCAGGAAATTCCTGCATAAAAATTGCTATTATCTACAGCTAAAACAAGTTGATCATTCCTCTCCCTCTGCTCCAAATCATGATCTCTTGTAGAATCTCTAGTGACCTCTCACAGAATCTTAGGGTTCCAGGGAACCCTTATTGAGAAACCCTGATCCAACTAATTTTGCCAATCTGTGCCAAGGCCAAACAGTCTTGTTGGCACTGTTAATCCTCTAATAGAACTGTGGCACAAACTCTTGGTTATAAATGATGTTTGTAAGATTAACACTTCTCTTTCAAACCAACCAACATAAGGTAACTTAGATCACATTGAACTTAGTCTCAAAAGGTATTCTTTCACCTCTTGCCTTCAACATGTGGTTCAAGATTTTAGAAACTATTTTGTTATTTATTTATGTGGGTGTGGTTGAGTGGTTTTGGGAGAACTGACCGGCATGAAGCTTAGGAAATGGCCTTAAAAGACCTGCCCCCCCCCCAATGTTCACTATAAGAAATTCTGCGATGTTCCTTCTTGCTTCACAACCTTTCACAATGTCCTTCCCCCATTTCAGGAGTGGGGGGACGTGTCATGAGGACTAGAAGCTTGCTAATGCATGCCAAGGTTCAGTATGCCAAGCATCTCTACCACAGAGGCTTCTGAAACTAGTGTGTGACTTCTGGCCCACACCAGTCAACTCACAACCCATACCTGCGCGGTACTTCATCATCTCCATAGAGAACAGCAATGCTGTATGGGCCCTCCCGGCTTGGCACATAACTTGCAGTCTGCGTTCCATCAGCATTATCCACCACATCTACTGGCTCAACAACCCCTGCAGGAAAGTTGCAACAGGTGAGGGGAAAGGCAAGCCACACAAAACAGCACTACTAACCTTGGCAATTAGTAATTTTTGCTTACCTTTGGGACCCTGGACTTTGACCTGGAGAGGTGCCACACCTGCCTTGCTGGTGTCTATAGTGAAAGACTGTGGGACGTTGGCTCTGACGACACCTGGAGTCAGGCCAGGACCTGAGCACTTAACCTTTGACGAATCTACCACATCATGCACTGGCACTTTGAAAGGGCTCCCTGTGGAGAAGATAGTGGGGTCTGAACCAAGATGATATGTTAAACAGATGCTCCCTGTATCTGATTTTTTTAAAGAAGGTCTCTCAACCTGATGTTCCCCTAATTTCCCACCTATTTTTGCTAGTGCCATCCATACTAGCATATCCCACCTGTAATGCAATTGTCTGCTTCTTTGGTCTTTAAGGGGGATTTAAGAAATGCAGGTTTTGGCAACTGGTAAGTGTCACTAACTTAACACACATCCAGTCCTTGCCATCTAGGTAGGGTATCTGCAGTCTGGGTAGCTGGGGATGGCACAACCTGCAGTTACAAATCCCATGCTGGTAGCTATACCATCTTGCTCATCTGTTCACTCTACTCCTTCTAGTTTGGCTTGGAAATGCAACAAGAACACACGTTTTTATTTATCAGTTACATTTAGGATTTCTTCCCCCTTCAGTGAGCTCAAGGTAGCATACATGGCTATTCTCTTTCACATTTTATCCTCACAGTAAATTCTGTGAGGCTATGGGAGAGAATGACTGGCCCAAACACACTCAGTGAGCTCCATGGTTTTGTGGAAACTTGAAGCTGGCTCTCACAAATCATAATCCAGTATTCCAACCACTATACCACCCTGGCTCTCAAATACAGTTGATCAACTCATTTTGGAGGGACAGTTAGGTTGAAGATTCCTGTGCAGCCAAGCTTTTGCTTCTTCTTCTTTCTTTTTTTTAAGCTTTTAGGCTATTTTATTAAAATGGACAAATACATACACACAGCTCCCACTGAGAAGGAACATAGACCTCATATGTTTAGGCACATAAATTAACTTTACATTTCATGTAAGGCATTATACATCTTACATCATATTAGCATCTTAGCAAACATCACTATGAGGCAGCCATATAGTTCACACTTGCGAGAAATTGCCATCTTGTACATATAGTTCACACTTGCGAGAAATTGCCATCTTGTACAGGGCTATCACATAATCCTTATAGACTTGCATTCATAAAGAATGTTTCATATTGTCTGCTTTATCACTAGTAGGCATCTCTATGCTTTATTTTGTAGAGGAACTTAAACAGCAATACCTTTATAGCACAATACAGCATATTAAATATCTGAAGAAGAGGTTCTCTTAGCTTTTTCTCACCAGCGTTCTAAGAGTATTTACCAGCCAGGACCAGGATAAAAGCTGTCAGATTCAGCAAGGCGTGACCATGTTGGAGGCTATATAAACAGCCTAACTCTGTCTTGCAAGATAGATGCTAGAGAGTATAAAGCTATCTGTCCAATCAGAGATGACTCCAACTAATCCCTATTAATATGAAATAATATTTTTCTGTGTAGAGATGTTACTGGCCTTTCATATGAGGCCACCAAGTGACCAAGCTTTTGCTTTTAACATTTCAAATATGGAGACAATCCCCAGAAGGTTCATCTCTATAATACAATACTGAACATCACTTGCTGGTTATTTAACTTTCGCCTAGGCCCTGCTCACAGTCCAGACAATTGCTGTCAAACTAGGGAAAAATCAAGAGCATCAGGGACCAACTGAGTCAGGTAGCCACTCTCTTTGACTGAAATATGCTAAGACAGCTGCATGGAATTCATGAAGTGCTTGCCCCCCACTACTGTCACATTTGGTGAAGACACAGGAGAGACTTCTTGGTTGCTGCTCCCAGGCTGTGGAGGCTAGAATGGCTGCGCCTCTGCTTTCCTTTTCTCAGGAGGCAAAGATTTGTTTTAATCAAACAAGCTTTTGGATATTAACCAGTTGTTGCAGATGGATCTTTTAAAGGTGTGTGTGTGTGTGTTAATGTGTACTGTACTTTTATTCTCACTGTTATGTTTTAAATGAATTTTAAACACTGAAAAATGGCTTGAAATTTGTCCTGTTTTAACAGAATACAGGACAACCCCAGTATCCATGGGGGATACATTCCTGGACTTAACATTTTAAAATGAAACTGTGGATAATAGCAAACCCCATTAAAATAAAGGACCTCTGGTACAAATATACCATAGAGTTGCATTGGAGGACCTAGCAATTTCTAAAGAGGACTCCTCTCTAGGCATTTTACAGTGCGACTCTATGGTATGTGTCCCTATTTTTTCAGCCACAGATAACTAAAACCATGGATATTGGTTCCACAGATATGGAAGGTAACCTGTAGTTTATTTTTTAAATGTTTATGATTATTTTAAGCTGCATTGTTTTCATCTATGCTGCGAGCCACCTCGGGTTCCATAGCAATTTCATCCAAATTTGTATATGTAGATGGTATGTGTACAAATTTGTACATATACACATTTGTATATTTACAAACTTATATGCTTCAACTTTTTAAACTATTCAGTTGTTTACTATATTTTTTGAATGTTTAAAATATTTCATGGCTTTACATTTTAAATTGTTCAAATTGATTTTATCGTAAGTCCACAGAGACCTTATGATATAGGGCAGAATATAAATCAATCAATCAATAAATAAAAGAGTAAGGTAGAATATAAATAAAGAGAGCTTGTGTGATATAATGGTTTGACAGTTGGACTGAGACTCCAGAATGACCAGGGTTCAAATCTCTGCTCACCCATGGAAACTCACTGGGTGATCTTAGGCAAGTTACACACTCAGATATTCTAGACTCAACCGATAGTCCCTTACCATAGGCTATGCTGGCTGGACTTCTGGAAGTCAAAGTCCAAAACATTTGGAGGCCTATGAACTGTACATTGTAACCCACCTCATTCTTGAGGAGTACCTGGCACTTGATGGCCACCATAAGTGACATTAAGGTTGTAGGTGCCTGGCTCATAGGGGATGTATTCCACAGAGCAGCTTCCATCTTTGTTGTCAGTGCACGACATCTTGGCTTCAGAAGGACCTTCGACAGCTAGACCCAGCCCACCAGTACCAGCACCCCTGGAGTGGAAAGAAATGAGTTTGGACCCTCCATTTCAAGCAGACCTTTGGAATCCAACCATGTACAATAGGCAATCATTGAGAGTTTCCAGACTCTTGCCTCAAAAAAGATGTTAACAATGAAGTAGGTGGTTCTTTTTTCAGACAACCCCAAAGGGCAGGGGACATTATTTTAGTAGGACTTGCACAAGCGTGCATCAACTTTAGTCTTGTGTGGTCTACTTTCTCATTAACTGGATCTTCATGGGCCAACACTCTTCACAAAGTGGCCTCTGAAAGCACAATTGATCCTCAGTCCTTTAACTGCTGAGCAACTCCAGATGTGTGTGGTTTACTTACTTACACCAAGTCTGGTAGGGGTAAACCGTTATCCCTTCAGATGTTTTAGACTGCAACTTACAGAAGCTCCAGGCAATATGGTCAATGGAAAAGTACTATGGGAATTGTAGTCCAAAACAACTGGAGAGCCAAAGGTTCTCCACTCCTGACTTGAAGCCAGCTGTCTGCACAGTGTTCTCTGCATTTCCTTTTGATTTATGTCTTCTCAGTAATTTCATGGACTTAGTGAATCCAAAGACACACACTGATACTACACCAGCATTCATTGCAATAATTGCAGCAGGTACTCAAGTTAGCCCACCAGTGCATAGTGTATAATCAATTTTCTGCCTATCTCTTTGAGCACTACAATGTTTTGAGGGCAAGGTTGCATTTTTAGAAACAGCAGGAAAGTGCAGACAGCCCAAAATTCAAGTGCCTCTCAGTCTCTGCAACATCCCTGCCAATTGTTCTTCTTCCAATTTTACCTAGTCTCCACAGTGAATTTGTTTGGTTTGTTAGTAGTCCCACTCTGGATGCCAGGGCCATGGACTCTAACCCTCGTTGGGTCACATCCTTCTGTTACTGGTACACGGAAGGGGCTGCTGGGCACAGGGCTGCCATCATAGGTCACATCGATAGAGTGGAGACCTGAAAGATAATGGGGAAAAGAAGGACCAGAATGCCTGTTAGGGAGCAGGAGTTCCATCCTTGCCACTTGTTTACTGATAGAGCCTACACCAGAAGTGGTACTCATACAGCCCTCTAGATACTGGACTGAAAATCTAAGTAACCCTAGCCAGTACAGCCAATGAAGGTTGATAGGAACTGCAGTCCAGCCACATCTGAAGAGCTGCATGATTCCCACCCCTTCCCAGAGACATATCTAAGAATTAATGCCCCAATTAACTAGGAACATGCAAACACTCAAGGGCTGAAGGGCTATTCCTTGTGAACAGCCTCCTTTGCTCTCTCTCTTTTGGGTGTATGCTAACCAATGGTAGCCCCTCAGTCCTTTGACCCGACTGAATGGGGCAAGTTTAAGGCTTGGCTCAGGCTGCCCAAAATCCTTTGATATTTTAGGCAAGATGTTTAAGACAGAACATACCTTCCAGGATGAAAAAACAGATCAGAAAACATGCCTTTTCCTAGATTACAGCTCCCACAGTCACCCACCCACATGGCACTGGCAAGATATGCCAGGAGTTGTAGACCAAAAAAGCAACTTTTCCTAGGTCTGGGGGGTGCACAAGCGAAGCACCCCACTCCATTGTAAATGCTAACTTGTCATCCAAGCAGGTAATCTGCCCAATGGTAGGCCATCCTAGGCTCCAGCTACAGTGTTAACCACCCCAAACTTCTAATATCAACTAAGAACTCAGGTACTTTTTCCAGTCTGAGACCCACACAACTTTTAATTTCTCAAAGAATATAAAACAAGGCCTACAACACAAAGGCCTTTACTATGTGGTACTTGTCCCTTTCTACTAGCTTCTGTCCCACCCACCCCTAAATTCCAAGTGGGTTCCTCACTTTGAAGAAATGTTCCCCCTCAGCTCTCACCATCTTCATAAGGAGTGTACTCTACATTGTAAGTGCCATCTCCGTTATCACGCACATAACTCTCTGTAAGGTTTCCAGAGGGATTTGACACTCTTGTTTTGATATGAGGGCCTCCAGCCTTAGTCAGGGCTCGTGCATCCACATTGAACTCAGTGGTGGCCTCACGGAATACTCCTGGGGAGCATAAAAGGCCGAATAAGCCACATAACATGAAAGTACGGCTCAGAAGAGAACATTTGAACTCATCCCCCATCCCTCAAAACCACACCTCAATTCGATCTTAGCTTACAGCCAATACCACTCGATGAAAGTATTTCAAATTGTGCTTTTAGGTCTTAGTCATAAACCCAGAACAAGATACCTTCTCCTAGTCCCTTCTGTTATTAATGTATCCCTGAGTGATTTAAGCCCACATACAACAGTCAAGCCCCTTACTCCTCTTGAAGGGCCCCAACCCTCATGTTCATTACTCTCCACCTCCAGACTACATTTCCTTTTATTGTGAGGTGCCAGATTCATGCAAGCGCTTGTAAACTAGTCTATGGTTTAAGTCTGGAATTTCTAGTTCTTATAGCTGTGAAGACAATTTGAATATAAGATGGCAACACCTGATAAATAAAAATCTTAGAAGCCAAAGGTTTAAGATCTCCACTGCACCTTCCCTATGACTGGGGAGAAATCAGAATTATTCCCAAAAGACAGAACGAGTCCCACAGAATCACAGAGTTGGAAGACATCCCAAAGGCCATTTAGTCCAACTCCCTTCCAGAAAGATAACCATCCAACCTCTCTGTAAAAAAAAAAAAAAGCTCCAACAGAGGTCAGATGGCCACCTTGCAGAAAAGAGTTGTCAGGTTTTCAAAACAGCCTTAAGGGACAGTTGGAATTCATGACGCGCAGTGTTGACAGTCAGGAAGTCACTATTAACAAGTTTGTGTTCTACCTAAATACAAAATGAAAGTACTGATTTCAGTTAATTTAATCTTCTGTTTCTCTGTAAAATTAACATAATAGCCACATTCCTAAATTACATGATACATTCCTTTCTTTCTTTATGCAGGATCCATACTCAAAAATATGGTTTTGGAATCTTGTTTAGTCTATATAAAAGGAAATGCTTTCCAAACCTCAAACAGGGGACATCCTTTATTTAAAAAGGGACACCTGCCAGCCCTATAAAGAACAAGTTTTCCAACCCTCAAACAATAGACATCTCTTATAATAAGAGACACTCAGTACCCATACTCAGGAATGGCTGAAAGAATGGCTCATCATACCCATGTTGCCCCAGATCCTTACCTTTGCCTTCCACTCCGGGCCCATAGACTTTAACACCAGAGGTGTCCACAGCTGGTTCCACATTGAGCTTGCTGGGAAAGTTTGGTACAGGCTGCCCACCATATTTGATTGTGATGGTGTAGACACCCGGGCAGAGGGGGATGTATGTGATGGTGTATGTGCCATCCCCATTGTCCCGCACATGGACCTCAGCTTGTGTGCCGCTTTCTGAGATGATCTCAATGGTGAGTTCGGCGCTACCGGCGCTGGAGCAATCCACACTGAACTCTCCAGCCTGCCCCACTGTGGCATGTTCCAGGCCAGGACCAGAACATTTCACCTTAGATGGGTCAAAGCCAGGGGCCACCTGGGCCTTGAAAGGAGAGCCTGGCACGTGGGTGTCGGCAAAGAGGATATTGATGTTATACTCCCCAGGTTCCGTGGGCAAATAGGAGACTGAGCAAGTGCCATCTCCATTGTCCAGGCATTCAATCTTGGCCTCGCAGGGGCCCTCCACAGTCAGGCCAAGACCACCATTTCCAGCTCCTTTGGTATCTATGGTAAAGGGGGCAGGAGAACCAGCCAAGCCACCCTTCAGGCCTGGACCATAGGCCTTCACCTAGGGAGGGGAGAAGAGAAGCAAAAATTACCTCAGACATCCATGATAACCATGATGTGACCCATTAGCAGGAACTCCTTTAAAACAAAGAGTATGCTTTCCTGAGGGCAATCCTTCACCATGTCAAAACAGAGAAATTCTTTTGTGAATAGTTAACTTGCCCTTACAAAACTGAAGCAAAATATTGTTGAGGAAGACAGATAACTCATTGAGGTTTGCAAATTTTCACCCACTTCCTAAGACCTTCCATTACGGCAGCCACCACTTCCACTCTGTAGCCCGAAGGCCTCTCGGAATGAGAAGCTGCCCCCATCTTCAGCCATAATGCTTTAGAGAAGGATTCCTCTATCCCCACCATAAAGGCTGGGAATGGAGGGACTTGTTCTCCAAACCGCATGGAGGACATCAGGTTGGTGGAAAGCAAGCAGAGCCCCATGATGTTGCAAGTTCACTCTGCATTTCCCTTCAAAAAAGAATGACTGAAAGGTATGCAAGGTATTGGGAGGCATGAGTGCTGCTCTGTTTAAGAAAGTGTAGCTACGCACATCAAGGGGCACACAGATGCTGTAGGAAGACCATACAGGCTCATTCACTCTACATAGCATGAGCAAAATTCAAAGTCAGAAAGCTCCTGACCAGCAGGGTAGTGGAGTCAGGGCTCACAGGGTCCTATGACCAGGACTTTTTGATTAGCAGGGATGATGACATCATCTGCCACCTCCTTTTGGCTGCCCTGTTCCTTCTGCGCTTTGCTGCAGTCTCTGTGATAGTTAATAGCCCACCCACCCCTTAAAATAATATTAAATTATAAAAGATTAAAAACACACAGTAATTAAAAATATATAAATTAGAAAGAAAAAAAATCAAAACATACAATAGTTAAAAAAAAAATCTGATTGCAGCTCAGAAAGGACAGCCAAGTCTTGGGCCGGGGTAGTTATTCAGGAAAGGCCTGCCAGAAAAGATCCGTCTTGACAGCTTTTTTAAAGCTGTCTATGGTGGTAATACGACGGATCTCGTCCAGCAGGCCATTCCATAATCTGGGAGCAGCAGCAGAGAAGGCCCTCTGGGAGATCACCGACAGCCTTGTTTTCATAGGCTGTAACAATTCCTCCCAGAGGACCGAAGTGCGCGGGGAGGGTCGTACAGAAGGAGACGGTCCCGGAGATAAGTTGGACCCAAGCCATGTAGGGCTTTAAAGGTCATAACCAACACCTTGTACTGTGCCCGGAAACTAATAGGCAGCCAGTGGAGAGCTTTTAGCACAGGTGTTATATACTCTCTTCTGGAAACACCAGAAATCAACCTGGCTGCCATGTTCTGAACTAGTTGAAGTTTCTGAGTCAAGCACAAGGGTAGAGCGCATTACAGAAATCCAGACGGGAGGTTACCAGTGCATGTACCACAGTTTCGAGGTCCCTGGTTTCCAGGAAAGGGCGCAGCTGGCGTATCAGCTGAAGTTGATAACAGGCACTCCTGATTGTCGCATTTACCTGATTAGACATCTGGAGCGTCAGGTCCAGGAGCACCCCCAGACTGTGAACACAGTCCTTGGAGGAGAGTGTAGTTCCATCCAGGATTGGAAGTTGTATTCCCAGACCTGGTTTCGGGCCTGTAACTGTTAGTACCTCTGTTTTGTCTGGATTCAGTCTCAATTTGTTTTTCCTCATCCAGTCCATTACTGCTTTAAGACAATCATTGACAGGAGAGACGCCATCTGAAGTCAAAGCTGATGACCGAGACATGGAGACGTATATCTGGGTGTCATCAGGATACTGATTGACACCGCACTCCATGCCTCCGAATGATCTCTCCCAGCAGCTTCATATAGATGTTAAATAGCATTGGGGACAGGATGGCACCCTGAGGAACGCCACAGTTAAGCTCTATTCTGGTAGAGCAACTGTCCCCAAGCCTCACCTTCTGGGATCTGCCCGAGAGGAAGGAACGGAACCACTGCAAGGCAGTGCCTCCAATTCCTAACCCCCTCAGGCGATCCAAGAGGATGGAATGATCTATTGTATCAAAGGCCGCTGAGAGGTCCAAGAGCACCAACAGGGTCACACTACCCCTGTCGATACCCAAGCGGAGGTCGTCTCAGCCAGAGCAACCATGGCAGTCTCCACTCCATATCCCATCCTAAAGTCAGTTTGAAATGGATCTAGATAATCGGTTTCATCCAAGATAGCTTGGAGTTGGGAAGCGACCGCCCTCACAATCACCTTGCTTAGAAAAGGCAGCAAGGAGACTGCCCTATAGTAGTTCCTGTCCAAGGGGTCCAGGGAAGGCTTTTTCAGGAGCGGCTTAACCACCGCTTCCTTCAGACAGGGTGGAACGGACCCCTCCCTGAAGGACATATTGATAATATCCCTAAGGAGTACTCTCGATGCGTCGCCCCCTTGGGTGGCCAGCCAAGATGGACAGGGATCGAGGGGACAGGTCGTCTTCCTCACTCTACCAAGGAGCTTGTCCATGTCATCGGTACTCACAGATTGAAGCTGATCCAATAAAATTTCATCAACGGAGTTGCTGGACACCTCATCTATAGATTCTGTCATAACACTGGCATCTAAGTCAGCTCTTATCCGAGAGATTTTATCTGCAAAGTGGATGTTAAACGCATCACAGCAGGCCGTTGTCAGTTTGAGTACGGGGTTCTGCGCAGGTGGAATCTGCGTCAGCTCCCCCACCACCCTAAACAGTTCTGCTGGACGGGACTCTGCAGATGCAATACGTGCAGAGGAGAAAGACTTCTGCGCTGCACTTATCGACTCTCGATAAGAATCAAGGAAATTCCTATGACGAGTCTTGTCAGATAAGAGTCGAGTCTTCTGCCAGGTGCACTCTAGTCGTTGTCCAGTTGGAGGGGCTCAGCAATAACATATGGTTGCGAGCTAATTGTCATCCAAAGTGTTTCAGAGCAGCCTGACACTGAATTAGCACTGAAGGCCTTTTAGGTCTACAGAATATTTAGTGCTGGAAGAGATGAAAACTCTTAGAACTGGCTCGTTGATTTAGTTCAACGCAACTGCCTCCATTTTTTAGCTCTCCTTCATGGCCTTGCTACAAAGGCTGTCATGATAGGGGCCTGCACTTCAGAATGTACCACTACACCATTGTTCCCAACCCCAACACTTCCTGGCCTTGGAGGCCTGATCACAGTGAACCAGAAAAGCCTACTTCATGTCTACTGGAAGAGCTCTAGGGCACTAAGAATTCACTCCTAACCACAGTGAGTACAAAAAAAGGCAGAGTCAGATAAAATGCTCAAGTGGCAGTCTCCCATCCCTGGGCTAGCAGGTTGCCTGCTGGGCCAGAACACTGTAGTACTGTCTAATTACCAGAGCAGGAGGCTACTGGGAGTGGCAGTGGCTTCGATGTCAGTGGGGCAATGAATTCAATCAAGGTTTTTGTTTGAACCTTAAAGGAGCTGAACCCTCTCCCCAAAATGCATGGAAACTGACATGGGAACCACTAGCTGACCCTAGCATCTTGTTAGAGAGCATAGGCAGTGGCTTTCTACAAAGGTAAATTTGGTTATAAGAAAGGGTAAAAATCACAAATGTCACTCTGCACATGCCTAGAAACACTACACTGAGAAGGCACATGCTCCAAGACGAGGCCCGGGGTTCTAGACAGGAGGTGACTACCACAGTAGACGTCTTGTACATTCAGAGTAAATGAGAAGTCCCAACCCACCCATATTCTGACAAAGAATTCTCACCTTGGATGGGTTGGTGGGAGGAACAGCTTCCACAGGGAAGGGGCTGCCTGGAACGGGCACTCCATCATAGGTCACATCCACCTCGTATGGTCCTTCCTCCCGGGGGATGAACTTCACCACACTGTTGTCTGAGCTGAGGCCTGGTTCCACTTTACAGGGCACAGGCTTGTTGGAAGGGCCTGTGATCTTGGCAGCCACTTTGCCTTGGCCTCCAGCCCCCTTGGATTTCACTGTGAACTCCTGGTCTTTACCCACTTCCACTTCTGCAAGAATGAGCTGTGTGTCACCTCCCTCTCTGTACAGCTCTGTACACAGACGTCTCATTCTCTGCACATGGTCCACAGATTCTCACAACACCAAATCCCCTTTTGTGCACTGAATACCTTGGGTACTACTACAGAAACATCACAGCTGAAGTAAACACTAGGTCAGGGATGGGAAACTTTTGGATTTCATCTCCCAGAAGCCCCAGCCAGCATGACCAATGGAAAGAGACTGTGGGAGTTGTAGTCCAAAATTTATCTGGAAAAGCCAAGGTTTTCCTATCACTGTTCTAGGTAGTGGTTTTCGGATCTGTGCCACCACATCCCAAGACCTGCAAAAGGTGATAATACTTTGAGGCTAGGATGACGCCAAGGGGAGGGAGAAATAGTGGCATGAGTTATGTTTCCTGGAAAAACAAAGAGTTTTCTGGAGTGCTTCCAGTTTTCTGGCCCTGGCAACCATCCGGATAGAAAAATGTTTTATTTGAGCAACCACTAAGGAGGCTTCTAAAGACATGCCTCTTCTACAAAAGTGTTTTCCAGCCTGGTTTTATCCCATGGAATTTACAAACTATAGCCATGGAGGGTTGGGGGAGGCTTAACAACAATAGCAATAGCATTTATATTTCTATACCGCTTCTGTGCAAAGCACTTCCTAAGCAGTTTAGAATGTGTTAGCTAATTGCCCCCAACAAGCTGGGTACTCATTTTACTGACCTATGGAAAAATGGAAGGCTGAATCAACCTTGGAGCCCTGGTAGGGTTGAACTCACAACATTGCAGCTGCAGTGCTGGCATTTAACCACTGCACCACCAGGGCTCCTTAAGGGTTTATTAGGCTCAGGGGTTTATTTCTTCTAACAGAGGCTTGTGAGGTTGGTGAAACCTCTAATGTTCTTGTCAGGGTAAGAGCTGTAACAATTTAAGCCAATACAGAGTATAGATGGATTCACAAGAATTTGTGTTGTGTGGGGAACACAGGCAAATGTAGTGACTCCAATCTGACAGGGGGTGGGAAAGAAGAAGAGGATAAACTGGTATTGGGGTAGAATTCAGCACCACCCTGAGGTTCTAAGATGTTGAACATGCAGCTGCCAGCTAGAATTACAATACTGTTCAGCCCCTCTTCACAACTAGTAGGGCTTGCTGACCATATAACAGCAGGTACTTCCCCTCATAGGTGAGAAGCAGGGGAGTTGGGACAGCACAGATACAGACCCACCAATGAAACCACCACCATGACAAGAATGAGTTCTAGTACTGCATTCTCCATTTCTTCCCCACAATTAGGAAAAGCAGAAATAAGCATTTTCCCCCACAATTAGGAAAAGCAAAAATATGCTCAGAGTTCAAGCTAGCCAGATACATACTGTCTCCAAGCCCAGAGATCTTGATCTTGCTGAGATCCAGGGTGGGCGCCACTCCCACGTTGAACGGGCTTTTGGGGATGTGGTCTCCTCCATATGTTACATTCACTCCAATGTTACCCTGTAAGACAGGACCCAGTGGTGTCACCTATCTCCCACAGCCGGGAGCTCCCCACCCCACCCCACCCAAACCTCTTCTACCGTGCTGTAACAGGACCCTTCTCAGGAAATACTTGAGAAAATGGAATGGAGAGAAAGGGGTGTGGGGGACGGAGCCCAGCTCCTCAGCACAGATCCAGGGCTAGGGTTCTGCTCACTGCTCTTAGAATCATACAGTTGGAAGAGACCACAAGAGCCATCTAGTCCAACCCCCTGCCATGAAGGAATGCACAATCAAATAATTTCTGACAGATTCCCACCCGGCCTCTGTTTAAAGACCTCCAAAGAAGGAGAATCCACCACATCCCGAGGCAGTGCATTTCATGGCCAAACAGCTCTTACTGTCAGGAATTTCTTCCTAATGATTAGGTGGAATCTCTTTCTCTGTAGTTTGAGTCCATTGCTCTCTGTTCTAGTCTCTGGAGCCTCAGAAAACAACCTTGCTCCATCCTCAGTATGACATCCCTTCAAATATTTAAACATGGCTATCATGTCACCTCTTCTTCCATCAGATGAACAGTAGGGAGAGGAGAGGTTTAGCTTTTCCCTTCTCCATGACCCTAATAATGATGATGATGATGCCCTCTCCTTCTGTTAATTTTCCCCGCCCCCAAGATTAATAGAGGTATAAAAAGCAAATGGTCATCAGGACACAGATGGGGTGAAGAACTAGTATCCCTCTCCTCAACACTTCTAACACAAGAGAAGTGGCAAAGGGACGCTGGGGTGGCAGAAGAGAGGTTTTCCCACCCTACAATTTTGGCTCCATCTACCACCAGCCTTACCAGTTTGCAGACCCCTACCACTTTCATGCAGAAGTGTGGTCCTGGACTTCAAAAGCTGCCTCACCTCTCCCCTAGAGGCAGAGTTATGAGTGACAAGCAGAATTATTCACAATCTCCCCCTTTTCCTGCTCAGCCTCTCATGTTTATAACATGGATTGATTGAAAGCCTAATTTTGCTGAAGTGGTAAACTTGTATCTGGGACTGCCTCGCCTTTCCCTTTGACGGACTCTTCTTGTGATTAACTTTAATTTTGCATTTAGATTAGGATCTTCAACAATTGTAGATTGTGTTCAGACAATAACATTGATTTATGTTTGCTTGTTACTGTTTATTTTGTGATAATGTTTTGAATAAAAAATTGTTTTAAAACACCTCAGACTTGAGGCAAGCAATCACCTAAACACTCCTTTATGGGGGGGGGGGAACCTCTTCCACAGCACTCTGGAGGGAAAGCAAAGATACAAGACCATACTTATATGAAGGTGAGGCACCACTCAATTACCCTAAAGCAGCCAAGAATCCTGGGGTCCCCTTTCCCAAGTCAAGGGGGAAAATGTCTAGAGTTTAGTTTGCATTGCATATTCTGGGCTTAAAATCGTTGCTGCCCAGGAGATCATGCTTTCAAATACAGACAGACTCTTAAATCCACCCATCTCTTCCCCATGCACTACCTGCTGAACAGGAGTGTATTTGACAGTATAGGTGTTATCATGGTGATCAATTATTTCAGAATCTCTAACAGCCTCTCCTTTGGCTGGGCCGGTGAACTGGACATCCAGCTTGGCCTTGCCAGCTGCCTTGGTGTTGACTGTGAAATAGGTTGGCTTGCCAATCTCTACACCTAGGGAAGAGAAAGAGAGGGATGGTCAAAAGGTCTGCTGCAGACCACAGACAGAGTTGAGAAACATCATGTTCTTGGGCCACCATTAACATCACCTCTCACCATAGGACTTTCCTGGCTGGGGGGATTATGGCAAGTGCACTCCAGTAACATTTGAAAGTCCACATGTTCCCCTTATCCTGCCCCATAGGAAGAGTCATCTTAATATGCTGAATAACACACTGTTTGCCAGCAGCTCCCCTGCTCTCTTGACCTGGTGGCTCAACAGAGGTTTTTCTAAGGCCTCTTCCATATTGCCTTTACTAACTTGCCAAGTTTTAAGTTCTACCTACTATTTAAAAAAAAATCAGTGAAAAAGACAACTACCAATTTTAGAGGGCTTGTATTCTCTTCTCCCAATCCCTTTCTTCTAGCTTGAACTACAGGTATGACTTAGCTTTCTATTTTCAGTGGAAGGTTGAAGAACTCAAGATAAGACTACAGACAAAGAGTAGGATTAGAGATAAAACTAAAGCAGATTACAGAAGGTAGACTACAGCAGATATTAAGATTAGAGACAAGACTACAGCAGCTATGGCATTTCCCCAGGTAGACCTCTACTTCTGAGAAGAACTGTGAAGATCATAGGGGGAAAAAACAGGCCTGCAAACCTTTTGCAGTTTCCTCCCCACTTGATGGCATCCTGGGGAAGTTGCAGAGCATCATTTGTTGTCTAAGAAACCCATCTATGGGGAGGGGGGATGCTGAGCTTCTTAAGAAATACTAAGATAACTGAAGGGGGGGGGGAAGAGTGCTGTTACTGAAAAAAGCCCCACTCTACTAAATCATGACCACTGAACCAATAGCTTTCCACAAACTGGTCCACAGATGTTTCCCTTCTAGCACTGCATCCTCTTTGCACTCCATGCATGTGAAAAGTGGGGAGGCATTTCAAGACATCCAAGCATTTCAAGAGCCAGCCAAGTCCAACGTTGAGGCTCATATATCAACACCCCAGTTGAGTATGTGTGGCTTTGCTCTCCATACCCACCATTTGTTCCCCCACTCCACCCACCCTTGATTGCCTGTGTTCCTGAAGGAGCAGACTCAGCTCTTGGAGCTGAAACCCCAGTTGGTTCTTCAACCAGGAAACCAGGAACATCAGGGGGCCTGGCAGCACCCTTGATATTCTGTATGCAGGGCAACACTGGGCTGGTGACCAAGTCTGCCACTGCAAACTGTTTCCCCACCCTGTTCTAAAAACAGCAAGTAAGGGGACTAGCCCCTCTGTAATTCAAGCATCACTCTGGGATTCAGGAGCAGATGGGAGTCACTTGTACTAAACCCAAACTTTCAAGATGGGGAACATCTTATTAATGTACACACTGCAACTCTCTCTTCTGCACAGATTTCAAAGAGCCTTTCCTTATCCTTGATCTGGCTCCAATTTTCCAGCCTCCCGTCACATCCATCTCCCAAGTCACACTGGTTTCCCACATGTCCCAACTCACCACTCCTGTTGAGGCCAGGTCCCTCAGCCTTGACCTTGCTAGCATCATGTGAGGGATCCACCTTGATTCTGATGGGGCTGGTGGGGGTGGCCTAGAGATTAAGAGGAAGAAGTGAACACCACAGCCACGCACACATACAATTTTCTCATGCACACCCATAAAATTTGGCAGGAGTCATCCTGAAAGGAGGTCTTACCTGGTCAGCAAAAAGCACCATGATGGTATAGCTGCCAGCACCACGGGGTGTATACTTGACTGTGAAAGTGTCGTTGTCATTCCGAATGATGTCAAAGTCAATGTCTGCCTCGGCTGGGCCCACAACACCTGGTGCACACTTGATCCCAATGCTCACATCACCTTTAAGAAGGGACAGGGCTCAATAGGCAGAGGGAGCAGGGCCACTGCTTTAAAACTGGTAACCAGATAATCAATCACAATACAGTGTACTGCAGGTCCCCAGTCTTTTAAAGGGACAGTTAACGCTCAGTGTGCTGCAGCTTCTGCTATAGGTTCTGTGTCTTTCCCCCAGAGGAAAAGCATTTGTATGCCTCCTTGAACACAGGCATTTGCACACATGTTCTGTCTCTCTAGAGTATTCCATCTAAGGACCAGGAGTAGAACTTGGAGAAGATATTTTTAAATTGTAACTTCCAGACACTCCCCAAATAGCATGAACAGTCCAGAAAAGGTGGGTTTTGTAGTCCAAGGAAGTCATAGTCCAAAAAATTACATTTCCAAGCTCTTGATCAAGGCAGGGGGAGAGGTCCTCCAGATGTTTCAACATTCAGCTTCCACCAGCTCCACTCAATACAGAAAATAATAGGTTAAGGGAGCTGTAATACAAAAACATCTAGAGGGACACACAATCCCCATCTCTGCTATAAATAGACTACAGATCTACACTAGAGTCCTTGAAGAAATCCCCAGTATTGATGCTATAGTTTTGGTCAGTGCCCACATCTCCTATTTGCCAGCATGTTTCATTTCCTTTTGGCAAAAGAGTGACAAGAAAATCCCCTACCTCACACTCTAGCTTGAAGCTAGAGATACAGATCTCATTCCTTAGGGTTGTCCTGCCTTTGGAGGACTTGAGGTATACATGCATACGTACACCCCACCATCTCCAAGCCAAAGAGGAAGGCCAGATGTTTCAACAGTAGATGAAGGGACAGTAGAGAGACAGAGTTCTTCATCTGGAAAGTGGCAATTTAAGACCTTCTTCCACCAGCTATTATTTGGAATTGATGTTTATACTGATAAGACCACAGATTTGGCTACTCCTCCACCCCTGGAAACCTAAGGCATTGGTGTGCTGAGCAGACAGGCACCTGGTTTACTTGCACGTTTTGAAGCATGAAGCCATAATGATTCTCTAGATGTTGTCATAAGACCATTTCCATCATCCACAACTGTTGGCCAGGCTGGCTAGGGCTGATGGGAGTTAGGAGAATATCTAAAACCAGCCACAGATTTCCCACCCTGGGCTCATGGTTTGGGGTGGTCTGAGCTCAAATGCGCGTGGCATGTGCATACACAGCTCTCACTCTATTCCTTCTCACCTCCCTCACCCTGCATTGTGAGACATGTAGCCCCAGAGGGCCACCCTACTACAGGAACTCAGGAGGGGCAACCTTTTAAATACAAACCAGCCTGTGACCAACAGCCATTAGGACACAAAAGGCTTTTATTAAACTGACCAATATTGAAGTGGTGTGGGACTCATCTAAATAGAACCAGGAAGAGCCCCAGCTTTTGTTTATTTGGCTCAAGAGACTAGAGAGTAGGAGAGTAAGAAGTCTACTTCTGCCCTGCCCTTCAATTTAAGTATTTTCAGGGCAGGTGCCTTCAGCTCCCAATTAAAAACAGCTTCAGCAATTCCATCCTGCCCAGTTGCTACTGTCGCTAGACCAGAGACCAAGGCCTGTGTATTCCAGCATCTCATTATCAGAACACGCCAAAGTGTTACTAAGACACACATCCTTTCTCCCCACCCCACACTGCCCTTTATAGGGGCTGAAATATAATGCCTCTGAACACCAGAGGATTCATTTTACATTTATGGTTAAAACTACTGGTAGACAATTTGGAGCTATCTGAAAAGGGAAAGACTGCTATAATTAAGCAAGAGTCAGAAACTACATGAACCTTAGTACGTCTGTCAAGGGTGAGGAAACGTTGTCCTAGATGTTTTAGCCTGGAACTCCCACTGATCCCATCCTATATATGGCCAATGGTAAAGGGCTGTAGGAGTTGTAGGAAGCCAAAAATCTAGAAGGCCCAACGTGCCTCACTCGGATGTATGTCATCTCTAACTTAGCGCAGTGGGATAGAGCCCCCTGCCACTTCCCCAATAGCACCCAGCATCTTCCTTCACATCAAGGCAGCCCATATAAATTTACCCGACTTCCTTCAGCTCTGCTTCAAACTTGGCAGTAGCAGAGGAGCCGGGCAAGAGCAAACAGCCTTTCTGAGCTTGCTTGCTTGCTTATTTCATTATTTAACTGTATGCTGCCTTTCTCCCAGTGGTACTCAACAAAGAGAATTTTAAAACTTAATAGAATTTTAAACACAATTTAAAACCACTACACCAAACAGTATACATTCATTTAAAAGACAGTCAAAAGTTCAACAGCCTTCCATGGAAGGGAATTCCAGAGAGGGTGGGAGCAGCCACTTGAGAAGGCTCTTCAAGCCAGCCTATGATGGTGGCAAGACAGAGAGAAAGCCCTTCCTTGTAGATCTTAAAACTGTGTCAGATTTGTATGCAGAGTTATAATTTCTCCCCACCCCCTGATCCAACACTGCACTCAGCTGGGAGGGGAAAGGGGACTGAGATGGCTTCTAGGCCTCTATTGCAGCAGTGCTACATGTAGCGTTCCAAGAGAGATCCACAGATGAAAACTCTTCTAGACTCACCTTGCCCAGCTTCTGTACAGTCAACTGTGAAGTAGGTCGGCTCATGAGCCTTCAGGCCAGTCTTTGCCACACCAGGACCATATACTTTCACTTTGTTGGGGTGACTGCCAGCTCCAACATTCACCTAAAAGACATGTATAGAAAGGGTCACTGTTGTCTCTTTAACTTTGCTGGAGAGAAGGGGAGGCCTGGAGTAGGGTGGATTTCTTCCATAATTGAAAAACATAGCTGTGGCATTTCTTGTTGGGATATAAGGGAAACTCCTGCTGATTTATCCCTGGGGCATTTGTCTTACAGTTTTTTTTAGAAGGAAGACAATTAAAGTCCAAATGCTGTTGTTATAGATAGGTGTGCTCAACCTCTAAGACTGAGGCTGTAGCCATACTGCAGATTTAAAGCAGTTTGACACCACTTTAACTGCCATGGCTCCATCCTATGGAATCCTGGAATTTGTTTGTTGTGGCATCAGAGCCTTCTGACAGAGAAGGCTAAACATCTCACAAAACTACAAATCCCAGAATTCCATAGCAATGAGCCATGGTAGTTAAAGTGGTGTCAAACTGCTTTAATTTTGCAGTGTGGCTACAGCCTGAGACAGATAACTCAACTTTCCTAAGACAGAGAACCTTGCAATATCTTTAAGAGCATTATATATATATATATAATATTATATATTATATATATAATATATATAATATTATATTATATATATGTGTGTGTGTGTGTGTGTGTTTTACATGGACTAGAATGGAGTCCGAATGTGGCCTTCAAAGATTTTTTTTACACCCCCCCCCCCACATGTCAAAAACATTTTTGGCCAAAATAGGAGAGCCTAGAAGCTTCTAAAAACAGCTATTGGTTAAAATCCAGTTGCTAGTCCTAACTAAAGCAGACCTACTGAATCAGTTGCTGATTGGTAAGCAAACACACACATCCTACTGATTTAATGGACCGACTTTATTTCTGATTAGCTACTGGATTCAGGCCACAGAGCTCTACAACAAGACATATGGCTTTGTTTTCAGTGTGTACGGGTGGGCATTGTTGACATGTTTGGAATCCATAAGTGAACGTCTGGTCACCTCTGGTTTCAGAGGAAGAAAATCCCAAATTGAGAGGGCCCATGGGGGTGGAATTAACCCCAGGACCTCTGTAGCTTTTTCACTACTAGACCAGACGGCACAACTGCAGGCAGTGTTTTCTGAGGCAATCAGACAGAAAAGAGAATTTCAGAATGGCATTAGCATGGAATACAAGAGGAGCAGGAATGTCACAGGCTCACGGCATAGTCTATCTAAGAGTATGTGATGCAGCCACTCTGCTTTAAGGGCTGGTTCTGGTCAGTGTCTGGATGGGATCCTACCAAGACACCCTCACAGATGCCAGCTGCACTTTCATGACAGAAAAAAAGGTGGAGTTATAAGTGGGGTTATTAAATTTGGCAACACAAGTACATCAGCCAACAGAGAACTTCATACTCAGCTACAGTACAGAGCAGCAGGGCAACTTATTTGCAGTTGAAAGACCCTGTGGATCACCTGGGGAAAATATCATTCCACCATAAACTGGAACCACTTCCTAACACAAGGGACGGCAAAATGCGACCTTCCATATTTTGCTGGACTGCAGCCCCCATCAGCTCTAATAATCACTCCAACAATGCCTGGAAGGCCCTACACTAATGGAAAGACACATCTTATTAAGTTAATTTAATAAGCAGTGTGGAAGCGACTGACTGATGTAAACAAATTAGAACGTGATTGAAAAGTCTTGAGAAGTTTTAAGAAAGGACTTTTAAAGTGAGAGAGAGTAAGAGTAAGCGCAAAAAAGGTAAAAGTAAAAGAAAGCAAAAGAAAAATACATTTAAATACATTGAACTCTACAGAAAAAGGAATGGGAAAGTCAGAAAGAGCACCAACCCAGCCCTTGATTTTGACCCCTTTGTAGGACTTTTACTTTCTAGGAGTGAGGATAATGGGGTTCCCATACTCTGCCCCCCTCTCCAAACCCCTTTGCTTACTGCTGCAGAAACGACAAAACTGACCCTATAAGGACTGTTAGGGATATTGACTCCTCCCCAAGACACCATGGCCGTGTGCTTCACCGGCTTCTTGGGCAAGTAGGAGCAGCTGTAGGTGCCATTGCCATTGTCCTTCACGGAGACATCCACGGGAGATCCATCAGAATCCTGAGATGGAGGAAATTAGAGGAGATTACTCTCTGGCACGTGTCACCCTAGTAGCTTTTTGTCATGTCCTCTCCTACCACTTTCCACAGCCTCTTTTCGCATCTGCCTACTCCCCCCTCCACATCGCTCAACCAGGCCCTCTAGATGTCTTGTACTATAGCCCTCACCATCCCCAGCATGGTTGCCATACTGACTGAATGCTGAGTAGTGTAGTCACACAGATCTGGAGGATCTGAAGTTAAGGAAGCCCTATATGGATTTTGCCAGTACAAATGAGCCTCACCTGTACTTGCACTTTGAGAGGTGCCTTTCCACCATTCTTAGCATCCACTGTAAATTCCGCAGGTTTGTTGACTGCAACACCAGTCTTCTCTAGCCCTGGGCCATGGGCTTTTACCTGGAAATGGGTAAAGAGAGCTGTAAGCCCTAAAGCAGTTTCCACTATGCTTTGAGATTCCCATACTGGCCACTGAAAGGCATGTAAAGGCAGCCAAGAAGAGACAGTCAAAACATTGCTATCCTAAACAACTCGATAGCCAATAAATGTGCACATCCTCTCACACAGAGGACACACCTTTGGCTGCAGTCTTTAACACTTGCATATCGCAACATTCAATGTAGTATGGTGTAAAGATTTCTCAGCTGACACACAAGCCCACAGAGTAGCTTATGGACAGCTGCTCTTGTTTTGAGCTAGTTGTGCCCTATTACTGGGAGGGAGGACACAAATGGGAATAAGTAGACAGAATTAAAATAGAGCAGCTAATAGGACTGTGGCAATCTGCTTTAGAACCTTGCTTACCATTGGTAATCTTATCCAGAACCTCCAGGTAACCCTTCCGTTCACTGTAAGCCTTGGTGACCACTCCAAATTCCTCTACTGCAGGGGATCATGCAGACTGTCATATGTTGGACTGCAACTTCCATCAGTCTTAGCCAGAACAGCCAGTGGAGAGGAATGCTGGGAATTGCAGTCCAACGACATCCAGGGGACCACAGGATTCCCAGTCCTGCACTACAATCTTTAGAACTAGAAATCACTTCTCCAAGGAAGCAAATGTTCATACCAAATAAGAGCACTCCATTTAAACCAGGGGTGAAAATCATGCAGCCCTCCAGACAGTGTTGGACTGCATCTCCCGGCAGCCCTAGCCAGCATAACAAATGGTGAGGCATGCTGGGAGTTACAGTCCAACAACAACTGCAGTGGGCAACATGATTTCCACCCTGGATTTAATCACTGCATGTAGACACAGCCTTGAGAAGACACTCCACAAGACATGGCTGCACTACCCTTCCCCCACCCACCAACTTGAGTCTGATTTTTCAAGCTACTGCCTTTTCAAGTTCTGCTCCCCACCCAGAGGTATGTACGCACATACACATACATATAAAGTCCATGATGCAGCACAGAGGAAAGCCTTATCCAGCACTCCAGCATATGTTCAACCTACCTTCTCAGGGTGGAAGTCCTTGGGAGCAGCTTTGATCTCTGCCATGAAGGGACTGAGCTTGATGTCTTCATTGTTACAGAGCACATGGACTGCATACTCGCCAGGTTCCTGGGGCCAGTAGCGTACGTCACAAGAACCGTCACCCTTGTCGTCACACTCAATCTTTGCCTGCGAAGGGCCCTCCACTGAGAAACCTGCAGGGCATGGGGTTGAGTGTGGGGAGATACAGGATCAGAACTGGGCTGGTGTGTAGAGCCGGGGAGGACACTGGCTTAGAGATATGCCTATCCCAGCCACTGGATGAGGGACATTAGGCACAAGGTTTACTTTATTCATCTGCATTCCACTTTTCAGCCACAAAAAGAACACTGGTAGCAGCTGATGAAAATTAAAACAACCTGATAGAAACAAACAAGAGCATCCAGCCATTTCAGCTCCTCTCCAACAACTGCCCAGCTTAGATGCCAAAGGCCTGTCAGAACAAAGATGTTTTTGCCTGCTGGTGGAACAGCAAGAGTAGGGGTGCCTTCTTAGCCTCCCTCTACAAAGAGTCACAGAGCCTGTGAGTAGCCATCTAGAAAGTCCCTCCTGAACACTCGAAACACTGTAGCAGGAGCAAGAGAAAGGCCTCTTGTGAAGATCTCAAAACCCTGGTGGGACAAAGACCTGGTCTTGTATAAAGCTTTATAGGTCATAATCAGCACTTTGAATTGTGCCCAGAAATGGACTGGTAGCCACTTAAGCTGTCATAAGAAGAGAGTTACATGTTCCCTTTGATCCACTCTAGATGCAGCATTCTGGACCAACTGAATTTCCCACACACTTTTCAAAGTCAGATGCAGACAGGGCACATGGCAGAAATCCAAATGGGATGTAGATAAGGCATGCATCACTAGGGCCAGATCCAACATCCACAGAAATGGCTGCAGTTACAGCACTAATGTTAACCCATACAAGTGCACTCCTGGCATTTCCCAAAAACTAGGTATCCAAGTTCAGGGCTGAATCTAGGTATACACCCATACTTCAAATATGAGTCTTTAAAATGGTGTGTGAAAGCAGGTTGAGGCCTACTGCCTAATCAATCCTTTTTCACTGGACTAGAACACCTCTGTCCTGCCTGGATCAAGCTTCAGTGTCTTTTCCTGTATAGTATGAAATTCAAGATGCCTGCACCCATGAATTCAGGACCATGCTGGGTCATTGTCTGGCCTTCCAAGTTACCTAGTGTGCCAACATCATCTCCGATGGCCTCCACCACAAAATCAGCCGACTTGCCAACGACACCTCCTTCCAAGCCAGGTCCCCAGGCTCTCACCTTCTGGTTTGTGCATTCTGTTCCCACTTTCACCTCAAATGGGCTAGTGGTGAAAAAATAATGTTTATGCTTAGTCTCAGCCATAGAAGTCTCAAAGAAGTCCAGTTCTGCACTACTGCAAGCTTTCCCCCCCCTTGAATTTTAGTTGTGTACATTCATCAATACAGTTTGGGTAGGACCCTGTTTCATTGTAACTTTCCTCTAGCAAGATCTAGGCTAGAGATAAGGAACCTGAAGCTATTCTGAAGCTTCATACTAGGACTCCCATAATTTCTGAACACAGCCATGCTGGATAGAATTATAGGATAATTCTAACCCCAAACATCCTGAGGCTACCAGGTTGCTTATCTCCAGCTGAGGCCTTCACAAAGCATCTCGTCAGAGACAAAACAAATATTGTTGACGTTAACATTCTAATTAAAAAAAACTCTGAAGCGAGACAGGTCATAATCAGCAAAATATACTTAACTAAAATGAAATGAAGATTCTGTAACCAAGACCATCATCACCTTGAATGCTAGAGTGTTCAAGCGAAGGAGAACAAGAAGGGATTCAAGGCATCCCTGGTGGCCGTAATGTTGCCTTGAGCACAAGTGTGCTCCTCCCCACTTCTTTCATACGAGCAGAGCCCTCCCACCATGGCTGCCTTCAACTTTCCCCCATACTAACATTGTCTTTGTCTCACCTGCGGGGGATGTGCTGCCCACCCCAAGTAATTGTGACTGTGTAGTTGCCAGGCACAGTGGGGTAGTACTCAAAGCTGTACACGCCATCACCCAAGTCTTTCTGCTTGACACGTTCCTCCAGTCCTTCTGTGGAGAGAGAAGGGGTACGGGGGACAACTGAGTAGGGCCAGCCCACACAGAATTATCCTATTGTTGCCACAGGCAACTAATTCTGGGTGTTATTGAAATGTCAGAGAACTGTTTCATCTAGAAACAGTATTTTTATTGCCAGGGAAGGAGCAAAGCACTTGTAGGGTTTTCGGCCTCAGGTAGCAAAATAACCCAGCCAGCTTTGGACAATAACATATTTTGAGTCAGAGCAGTGGGGCCAAACATTTGCTACTCTTCTTCAAATAGCAAAATATCTTAGGCTAGGTTTGGTGGTGAAGGAGGCAGGCTGCCCTGCAAACAAAAGAAGTAAAAAAAAAAAGCCACACACATGAAGAAAAAAGCCTACAACCCTGCCAACATAGAGCCTCATGTTTCTCTTCCATCTTGTGAACGATACTGTGCAGCCACGTTGGAACAAGTCCAATGTGGTGAAGGCCTGTGGTGAAGAAAGCTATTGCATTTCCAGTGCTATAGTCAGTTTCAAACCACCAGTCCAGCTGGCTTCTGTAAATGGACTGGGAAGTGGGTGGGGCTGTCCTCTTGCCCAGTGGACTCAGGCAGCAAAATGCTTCAAGGCCAGCTGTTTGGCAAGGAGGTTGGACCAAGGGGCATAACCCCACACTCCCCTTCAACAGCCAGAAGGTATTTTGCCTGGGCACGTCTGTTGTGTTTCCACAAGGCTCACACCTAAGCCCCATGAAGGGCTGTTTCACAATCCAAGAATTCCGGATGTCATAACATTCTTTCCCCTCAGCTGCCAAGGGCAACACAGCCTATGTTCGGGTTCTTCATAGGATGGAGCCTCCAGGCAGATAAAATGCAGCCACATTCTCAAGATTGCTATCTTCCATATGGGAGCAGTCGTGCTTTTTTGGCTCCAACAAAACTCTCAGGCTTCTCAAGTCTGCCCCAGGCCTTGTTGCCCAACCTTGCTCTGAATGCTTGTGGTTTGAACCCAGGGTTACTACTGTCAAAGCCAGCCTCCTTCTATCATTCGCATGCCTTTGTACTGCAGCAGCTTCTACTTCCAGCCTAGACAGGACCCCCATTATGACCCTTTTACTAGCTCTGCTTGACCCTATGTTCTGTTATACACACACACACACACACACACACCAGCCACAATTGCTTTACCACAGTAATGTAATTTACTGCTTTGCTTCCGTGGCTTGGCAGCAACATTTCCTTGTTTAAAGTACGCATACCAAGATGAGCCCCTCCTGAAAGACCCATTTCACTGGCACTTCCTGCCAGGAGACCCAAGAATTCTCATGGCTCCCATCCAAACAATGGGACTTGACAGCAACCACACTTTGGAAGAGTTTCTAGAATTTACCACGACTGAAAGGCAGCAAAGAGACAGAGGATAAGATGCTGTTAAGAGTTTCCACAGCAGGTAACAGCTACATTTACGCAAATTTCTGCTCCTTTCTCCAGAAACTGAACTTTGAAAGTGACTGAGCATTGGTTCTCCACCTCCGTTTCTCCAGGTGTTTTGGACTTCAATTCCCAGATGCCTCAGCCAGTACAGCCAATTATCAGGGGTCTGGGAGTAGAAGTCCCAATCAGTTCAAGGTCCAACCCACTGCAACCGATGATCCTTCTTAGCTCATCTCCCTATGCAGGTCCAGCTTTCACAGTGAAAACAACATCACATGGCCTCCCCTTTGTTTCCTGGGGCCAGGCAGCCCCTGTGTTTTCAGAGAGCACAGCTACAGTTTAAAGCCTCATCAGGAGAAAAGAGAGTTACCCTTAGAAAGAAGTACCACTTGCTTCCCTAGTTGTAGATATTCATCTACTAGCCTGCTGTTGCTTGTAACAGGCTGGTCCTCTCATTAGGTGGAGTAAGATGCTGTAGGGCGAGCAATGGTGCCAAGGTGTTAGGACAAGAGCTGTCTTTGCCATGCAGACCTGCCCTGTACACACCCACAGCAACTCAGGTGGGGCAGAGGACACTTTCTAGTCTCCTCTGTTGAGATACAGTTCAACTGGTACATCATGTCACTTTCTGTACAAGGAATGGGAAGAGGCACCATCTTCTTAGCCTCAAGCAGCAAAATGTCTTGAGCCAGCCATGGGGGCTGGCAAGGCAGCTCACCCTTGTGAGCAGGATTTGCAAGGGAAGCCTAAGGAGCAAAGTGGATCACCCAGCAAGGAAACAGAACCGCCACACACCCCAAGCAAAAGGCACTAGCATAGTAGAATCAAGAGCTCAACATCAATGTAATACTTTCAGGAGGGCCTACCCTCTTGCTGCTCTTTGTAACAGTAACTTTGTAGTTTAGGTTCCACATTAGATCTGGGCAGACACACTTACTAGATGAATTTTGCAGTACATTCTGTGTCTCCCACAGGAGCAGCCCCACCCAAGATAACGGTTCTAATTTTGAACAAGAGAAGCAATGGAAAGTGCAATTAGACACAAAGAGCAGCTAGAGGCAGGAATTGGAAAGTACTATTTCCAGGTTTAAGGGCAGATCTCTTGATTGAATGCAAGTCCTACCAACCCCAGCGCTTCAAAAAGTTATTTTCCTGTAATACTATTCCAAGAATTCCTCAGCCAGTGGGCCATGCTAGCTGGGGGATTGTGTGGAAACTGTAGCTAAAAAAAGGTAACATTTCCAAGCAGTGCCCCACACCCACCCCACCTTTTATATTCAGCCACTGTTAGTGGAACATGTGCATGCATACACAAACTTACTTGGGCCTTTTACTGTAACTTTGAGCTCGCCACTGCCAGCGCCTTTTGTATAGACCTTGAAGTCTGCAGTTTCCTTCACCCGGACTCCTTTGGGTTGTAGACCTCGGCCCACTGCCCTGCAGGCACTGGGGTTGCATGCTACAGCAACACAGAGAAAGGAAAAAGAAGAGTGAGCAGATCATCTGCCTCAAGAGAAAGAAATGTTCCACTACTCCTGACTAGGCAGATTTTTATCCTCATCAACATGCCAGCCACCTTATTAACTCCCCCACCACGAATGGAAGGCGAGAGCGATTTTAAGCCAATAGGATGCCCTTGTAGAGAACACTGTCATAAACCCTCGCCAAAGGATTTTCCCTCCCATGCCCAAAAGCAAAATACCATTATGGGCCCTGGGTCCAGGCGCTGAGCAGCTGAGAGGAGATGAATACCAGCAGAGATCCAGGAGGATGGCTCTTCAGAGAAGAGAGGAGAGAGCAGAGGAGAGCTGGCCCAGAACAGGAGGAGGCAGGCAGAGAGGAGAGAAGTTAGCACAGAAGAGAGTACCCCCCCACCCCACACTTTCTGGAGAGAGAAAAAACCAAGCAGAAGCAACAGCGCTGAAAGGCAAAGAAGCCCCACCAGCAAGCCCATTGCATGACAGGACACTCACCCTGTCCCACAGTGACTGTATATGGGCTGCGGGGGATAGGGACCCCACCAAAGGTGATATAGATGGTGTATGTGCCTTCCAGTGTGGGCTTATACGTGCAGCGGTAGGTGCTGTTGCCTTTGTCCTCCAGGTGCTGCTCAACTGTCCCCTTCTTGCCAGTTGGGTCTTGGATGATGACTTCAATTTCCCCAACCCCAGCACCTTGAAGGGGAAGCAGGTGGTGTTAAGATGGCAACATGGACACCAAATAAATTGTGCATCTTGCCTAACCTTCAGATTCCAATCACATCAAGATTTTGACCAGGATTAAGAATAGTTCCTAATGGTTTTAAGAATCCTTACCCAATATTAATCATAAAATGACAGCTCCTGTGTATGTGAGACAGTGAATCCATTCCAGGTTTTTCTAGTTTTAAAGGAGCTATCCATGGTGCCAGAACCATTTTTGAGCTACAGTTTAGATACTGGGAGGGGTCCTTTAAAGCCTGGGTAAAAACCTGGAGAGGATTAACAGCCCCAATGATGTGGGAGCCACCACCTGCTTCTTGGTGGTGCTTCTTGCAAGCTTCCCTAACCTGCTGACCACCAGACAACAACAACAACAACAACAGTAATAATATTTATTTATACCCCGCCCCTCCATTAAAACAATCGGGGCAGCTTACAAAAATTAAAGTACAATACAGATAAAAATCCCTAAACCCCCCACCCCACCTTCCCCCATAAAAAAATATTAAACAAATATAAATTAAAAGCAACTGTCTAAAATCACATTTAAAAACAATAAATACAATAAATAGCCAGCGGACTAAAAGAGGCCAGGATCCCCTGAGGCCGGGATCTAATTAGGAAAGGCCTGCCAAAAGAGATCTGTCTTTAGTGCTTTTTTAAAGCTACTCACGCTTGTCATCTGATGGATCTCGTTCGGCAGGTCATTCCACAATTTGGGGGCAATTACCGAAAAGGCCCTCTGGGAGGTTGCAGACAGCCTAGATTTTTGTGGCTTAAGCTAATTCCTCCCAGAGGACCGGAGTGCGCGGGGAGGATTGTATGGGAGGAGGCGGTTCCAGAGATAAGTTGGACCCAAGCCATTTAGGGCTTTAAAGGTAATAACCAACACCTTATACTGGGCCTGGAAACTGATAGGCAGCCAGTGAAGAGATTTCAATACTGGAGTTATAGGGTCTCTCCGAGATGTTCCCGAGACCACTCTGGCTGCCATATTTTGTACCAACTGAAGTTTCCGGACCAAGCATGAAGGCAGCCCTCTTCCCTAGAAAGGGGAGTTTTTATCCAGTACACTTACATCATTCTTTATTAAAATCTTTGTTGTTGTTGTTGTTGTGTGCTTTCAAGTCATTTCCAATTTATGGTGACCCTAAGGTGAACTCACAGGATTTTCTTGGCATAGTTCAAATGGGAGTTTATCTTTGCCCTTCCCTGAGGCTGAGAGTGTGTGACTTGCCCAAGGTCACCCAGTGGGCTTCCATGGCTGAGTAGGGGATTCAAACTCTTTCTCCAGAGTTGTAGCCCAACGCTCACACTACATCATGTTGGTGCCCTCTAACTCCACTGAAAGGCAGCTTCATTTGCTGCCTTTTAGGAGGATATATTATAGTGAAGTTAAGATTCCTGGGAACCACATCTTTTCCCAGCCTTCCATTTCCAAATAGCTGCAGTTGAAACCTAAAAGATAAGAAGCATAGAAGTTTCCTGCTTCCAGAGATCAGAGCTTCTCCATCAATGGCTGACTGACCTTCTACTTGCCATGACAGTCCCAAGCCTGCAATATTTCAAGGCACTTTTTTTTTTTTTTGCACTAACCACTGCAGCTTTCAACCCTTTAGACCCACCCTGTTGCCCTGAAAATAGAGATTGTGAAAGCAAGGCCTGAGACGTGTGGTAAGACCTCAGGAAGTGCAGCTGGCAATAATTTTGTTCTAGTTGGGTACAACTGTTTCTTTCCTGGAAACCTGCCAAGGACTGACAGCCAATAATTCAGGGACCACCACTTTGAGTAACACTGGTCTAGAGCATGTCAAAAATTGTACTGGGAAAGAAAGAATGTTTTGATTGGAAAACAGCAGACATGAATCTTTACATGGCTGACATGGAGGAGAGGGGAGAAGCTGGAACTGCTGCTAAACAAGGTTCCCCATACCAAAATATGTTTTTGACATGAATGCTGGTGACAGAAGAAGTATCAACCAACATGAAATAGGGAAAATCTTCACCACAACTACACTCCAAGTTAAATGCATGAGAAGGCAAGTGCCTTCTAGACCAATGGTTCTCCAACTCTAGTCCTCTAGGTGTTTTGGACTTCAGCTCCCAGAAGTCCCAGTCAGCTTGTTCAACAGTAATGGATTGTGGGAGCTCAAGTCCAAACTACCTGAAGAACCACAGTGTCAGATAATTGTATGCCAAATGCAGAGCATGATAATCTGCTTAAGTTTTGTGTTACCATACTAACTTACAGCTTTTTCACCTACAACACTGTTTTTTAATCACACTGTGAGCCACCTTGGGTCTCAGGATAAGGAGAAAAGTGGGAAATAAACACAATAAATAAATAGTGGACTGCAGTCTACAAAAACATACACCCAGTAAAACCTGTTAGGCTTCCAGATGCCACAGGACTCTGTTGTTTTCGCTGCATTTCACTGCACCAGACTCAAAACATTTAACCCTCCTCCTGACCTAAATAGAACTGTATTGTTTCAACTTCTTAAGCAGCTCTGGGTTTCTCACCACCTAGCTCCTAAAAAATGTTTCTGGGCCATATGACCGCATAGGTAGCTGTACTGCATCAGCAGTGCCTGGTGCGATTCTCAAGCCATCAGGGTTGCTGAGCAAAAGTCTTCACTGGATCAGGTTGGTGGGGGGAAGAAGCCTACATATCCCTTGCCCTTCTTCATGACTAGCAAAACTATATATAGTCGGCACGCCATATACACGGATTCTGCATCCACAGATTCCATCATCCATGGTTTGAAAATATTCCCAAAAAACAAAGTTCCAAAGGACAAACCTTGATCTTGCCATTTTGTATAAGGGAAACAATATTACTATGCCATTGCATATAATGGGACTTGAGCATCCACAGATTTTGGTATCCATGGGGGGTCTTGGAACCAAACTCCAGTGGATACCAAGGGCCCACTGTATGAGACACATTCAGCTGGTTTTGCTTGTGATCTTCCACACCTTATGTGGGGAATGGAATATAGTTTCTTAGTGGGATTTTCTCTCCCTAAAACAGAAATAAACAGCACTGAACACACTATTTTATATTATATCACTATGCTCAGTACTTACTGCAGTCTTTAGACATGCAGAGTCACCAAATATAGGCATGCACCAAGTAATCAAAATTCCTCTTTATAACAACCTCATTTCAGTCTGCAGTTGCTTCTAACTAACTGCATACTGCGAAGTTCCTTCTCTTCACTCTCTATAGTTTCTTTCAAACTTTCATCTGGCTCATGGTCATGTAAATCCATTTCTGAAAGCAATTTTAAACACACCCACATACATGCAGGGAAGACTCCTCTGGTACAGAAACTGTGGAATGCCAAGTTATGCTCTACTTAGCACAAGGCCAGTCTTCAGCTTGGATTTAGTGAGAGACTTTCATGCTTGGAAAGAGGCTCCAGCCAGAAAATCAGGCAAACCGCTTAGGCAGCAGCTTGTAATTTTAAGGGACTGTTGTCTTCAGCTTCTGACTCAAAAGGAGGCTGTTCAACTTCCAGTCATGCATACAAAAGGCAAGATCTGAGACAACAAGAGATCAGTTGTTTTCCAAGGGCTATCGGGACAAGGAAGCAGCCTGCTGCCAGAAAGGAGATGAGCAGAGTTTCAAGCAAGTTTTTTTCCTTTCCTTTTTAAAGAGTTAGAGAACTAGTTCCTTGGAGGAAGCCGATATTCTTGGATGAGCTGAAACTCTCAAAACTTTAGAAGAATTACTTTTTTAGACTACAATCCCCAGAAATCACCCACCACTATGGGGAATTTTGGAAACTGGAGCCTCAAAAGTCAACTTTTCCAGGGTCTGACTGAGGTGACTGATCTTGTCCAAGTACCATTGTGTACTCTGTGGTATTGTTTAGTTACATATCCTGCCAAATTAAATAACAAGTTCACAAAGCAGCTTTGAATCCCCAATGACTTTTGCCTGCCAAAAATCTGCCTGCGTGGCTGGAAGGAGCCATGTTAAGGTGGGCTATCTCAAATGTGAAGTCTGGATCTTTACTATATAGAATGCTAGAATGAAAAGGTATAAAGTTGGGTACAGGTTGTCTCACTAAGGCAAGGGTGGGATGGGGGTGACCTCCAAACATCTTTTGGGCTGAAGCTTTCGTAACTGCTTAGTGTCAGCTATGGCAGGTAAGGGGCTGATGTGAGTTGTAATCCAACCCAAAGCTGAAAGGCAACACATTCCCCCGTCTGTTCAATGAAGTCCAAATAGGAAGGGTAGAAAGCCGCACATCAAACCACACCCTATGTGCAGGTGTCAGTATACTATAAAGGCAACAAGGTACCAACCATGCAGACCCAGAATCAAATCTCACTTCACCTTAGGCAAGATACCACCACTTTTCAGAGATAAAGTATTCATTGCCTTAGGTCTTCATATTCCAGAGCAGTACAGATGAACTTGTGACCCTCCATATGTTGTTGGATCACATCTTCCATCAGCCCTAGACAGTACAGCAAATACTGAAGGATCATGGAAATAGTATAGGTTGAGCCTCCCTTATCCGAAATGCTTGGGACCAGAGGAGTATTTCGGATTTTGGGATACTTGTACATACATAATGAGATACCTTAGAGATTATACATAATGAGATATCTAGAGATGAGACCCAAGTCTAAACACAAAATTCATTTATGTTTCACATATACTTTATACACATAGCCTGAAGGTAACTTTATACGCAATATTTTTAATAGTTTTGTGCATGAAACAAAGTTTATGTACATTGAACCATCAGAAAGCAAAGGTATCATTATCTCAGCCACTCATGTGGACAATTTTGGGTTTTGGAATATTTAGGATTCCGGCATTCCGGATAAGGGAAACTCAACCTGTACTCCCTGGTCTAGCGAAAACAAGCTTTCCTCAAATCAGTGCAGATGCTACTTTGGCTGTCCAAGTTTCTACCTTCCTGGGGTGGTACTGCCTGTCATTCCTCCAACCCACCCTTCTGGACAGAAAATCCCTGTCCCTTCCACTGACCAGCTGTGAAGATCTCAAAGTAGGTAGTCTTGTTGGCAATGTTGCCTGTAGGCTCCAAGCCAGGGCCCTGGGCAGTGACTTTGCTGGCATCTCCGTGTGATTTATCCACATTCACCTCAAAGGGGCTTTTGGCGATATGCTGCCCAGCAAAGAGTACCGTAACCTGGGAGGGAAAAAAAAGAAGGAAGGAATCAAAGGCTGACATGAAGAAAAGGCCCACTTCTAGAATCTACTTCTGCTTACCTACACTTTTTGAAAAGTTCTTACCTTGTGGACGCCTGTCACTTTTGGCACGTACCACACTGAGAAAGTCCGATTCTTGTCATTGTTGGCAATGACCTTAGCCTATATGACACAAGAAATGTAATAATTTGTTGTTGTTAATAATAATGGTTATTGTTTTCTTATTACATGTATATCCCACCTTTGCTCCAATGAGCCCAAGGCAACTTATATAACCCCCTCCTTCCCACAACCCTTGATAAGTAAATCAGTAGAGAGCAATTGACCTGTCTAGAATATGTTACAGCTCAGTGGGAAAGTAGAGCCAGCAACTCCCAAATACCAGTCCAATACTCCAAACCCTAAATCACGCTGCTCAGTGACCATAATCATACCTTGATATGTCTGTCTAATTCAGAAGTGGGAAAACACATGGTGACTAGGAGCTGATTTTTCCACCTGACTCCTCATGGACTCCACCCCAGAACAAGTCCAAATACCGTTTTCCTCTGTAATTGCTCTAAAAAATAGCAAAAAGAAGTGACATTTCATCACTTCCTGTTGCTATTTTGAGAGGGACTGCAGAGGAAAACAGAACTATTTGGGTAGAAAAGAATTCTGGGGTGCCTGTGGGAGTGGGGTGTTAGCTTTATATATACACACACACATATACATACATACATATACACACACACACACACACACACACTTTCACACATTTGGGGGTTTCCTGCATACTTTGGGGGCAAAAATTGTGCTGAATTTGTTTAAAATTTGAAGGGTTGGGGAAAAGCCCAGTCATAATACAAGAAAACATACTTAAGGTGGTGTACAAATGGTATCTGACACCCCACAAACTTACTCAAATCACCAAAAACAATAACCCCACCTGTTGGAGAGGATGCAAAGAAAAAGGTACATAACTCCACATGTGGTTTCATTGCCCTGTAGTTCAAAAATTTTGGTCTGAGGTACTCAGACTGATCTCACAAATTACGAAACAAACCATTACCGAGACTCCCAGCCTGGTACTCCTCTCTTGTTTCATTGATCAAAACACCACAGTCAAACACAGAGACTTGATACGATTTTTATTAGCAGTAACAAGACTGGAAATTGCGCAAAATTGGAAAACAGGCAAATTTACAATGGAAAAATGGTGGAATCGATTTTGGAACATTTGGCTAATGGAAAAACTTAAAGAACAAATTAGAGCATCCCAAGGCAGTCTTGCAAAAACAACCTTCGCAGAAAAATGGTTCCTAATGATTGAATATATAAATCACAACCTGGGTCAACAAACCCCACCTGCCACCCATGGAAAACTCTGGAATGATATTCTGGAGAATTAAGATGTTAACTCCTGTACTGTATCATATAAATGCACTGTAGAAAGTTCAGCACAACCAAATTGAATCATGTATTAGGAAACTGCATATCAGACATATATAAGAGCATAATTTTTCCTTTTAATATTTATTCTTGTTTGTTTCGTGTTGTTGTAGTTATTTATTTTTTCTTATCACCATATATGTTGAAAATATTGTTACTTGTCATTTTGTGGAGACTGTCAACCACAAAATGGAATTGTTATGTATTTTATTATTATAAACGAATAAAAAGAAATTATACAACAATTTTTTTTGAAGGGCTGGGGACTGCTGGGAGGCTTCTGGGACCATAAAAGTGGGATTCACCCAGCCTACCCCCACAACCCAAACTCTCAGCTGACCCGAATTCTCACAACATGCTACCAACAGTACTCACTTCTTCACGGTGCCCAGCAGGGTCCTCTACATAGACCAGCACTTCTCCTTGGCCAGCACTAATTGTTTCTACAGTGAACTCTGCCTTCTTCTTCACCATATTGCCTGTGGGCTCGATACCTGAAATATAAAAGGAAACAGTAGTTGCCACTGTGTCCACTGGTGGTCAATCCAGCTGTTGACAAGGTAGGTTTTTTTGGGAGGGCGGCGGCAACGTGTTATGGTCCAAAACCACCACAAGTATAAACACAGGTAAGTGTAAAGTGTAAAGAGAGCTTCAGACAAGCTCTGCCCCACCCCAGAACTCTCTATCCTACATCTTCAAAATAGGTTGGCATTCTGTATTGCAGTTACAGATTTGTAACCCAAAGTTGCAGCTCCATAACTGCTGCATATTCACTAATACTAGGTATTCACAATTGGGGCAATATTGTAAATGCCCTCCCCACCCAAACCTACCTTAAGAGCCAGCCGCCACACTGAGCAATTGAAGTCTGTTCTCCTGCTGATTGCTCTGTGCAGCAGGATGACATTTTCAGCCTCTTCCCACGAGTGAGCTGCAGTGCAACAAGGAATTGCAACAGGGGTCCTGCATCTGATTGTCACAGCCTTGCTTGCTAGTGAGAGGGAGCTGGAAACATCAGCCTGCTGCACTCCAATCAGCAGCAGAACACACCTCCATTGCTCACTGCGGTTGCTGGCTTTTAAGGTATGTTGGGCGGGGGGGGGGGGAGGTCAGGCCATGAGAGTTTACTTAGCTATGCATTCCTGACTAAATAGACAGTGTGGGATGCCAGCCATGATCCAGGTAAGGGGTGGAAATTCTGCTACTCTCTAAATGTTGCAGGACTGCAACTTCCAGCATTCCTCATTATTTGTTATGCTGCTCAGGCTGCTGGAACTTGCATGTCAACAAACATCTGGAGGATTCTAACCCATCATCTAGAGGAAGAACAGGGAAGTGCTAAAGGTGTTTTTCAGTTCAGAACTACAGACTTGTTGTTCCAGCACTGCTTGACACCTCTTCCAAGGTCACATGGCTAGATATTGCCATTAGTACAGCCTCTCCCACCTACAAATCTGGCACCTTCTAGATGTACAGGAGTAGAATCCCCATCATCCCCCCCTCCCAGCAGCAGCCTGCTGCCATCTCAGCTAGAGGTGAAGGAAGTCAATGCCCAAAACAATTGGACAGCATCAGGTTTGGGAAGACTGTGTTAAGATAATGGATGGTACAGAATGGTTGACCATCACAGATTAATCACAGGATGTTTTCAATGACAACGTTTTGAAAACACCAAGAAGACGTTAACTAGAACCTAATTCCGTAAGACAGCTCTTCTATTTACCAATAGCCCTTCCCAAGGTCCCCATCCCTTTCCTAACTAGGGTCTCTCATGAACATATCATTTGCCTCACCACTATGGCAGGCCTTCTAATCCAAGTGTGGCGTTTATATAGCCTTCCAGATATTGTTAGATTGCAACTCCCAGAAGCTCTAGCCAGTAGAACGAGTGGTGAGGAATGCTGGGAATTGTAGTCTAACACTACCTGGAGAGCCACACAATGCCGATCTCCACTCTAATCATTTCATAAACCCACTCACCTGACTCACACAGTGTGCCAAGATTTCCCCATCTCCTATGACAGGACTCACCTGGCCCATAAGCTCTGGCCTTCTTGGGGTTCAGCTTGGGCCTGAGGGGGGCTCCTGGCTTTAGCTTGGCTTTAGGGAACTGGGAGAGGTATGTCATAACGGAGTGCTCATCTACATTAGGATCCACAATCTCTTCAGGAGTGATCACCTAGAGAGAAGAAAATTGAACAGTTGTAGGGAACAAAGGACAGCTCTGCAGCTCAACTTAGGCTGCAGCCATCAAGCCTGGAACTAGCACAGATTGGAACCCATTTGAGAAACCCATTTGGTTCTTTTTTAAAATCAAGTTTCTAGCCCTTAAGCTGCAGAGAAACCCCTGAGCATCTCTGCTTAAAATACATGGGGGTGGGGAGAGCAGGAGCTGAGCATTCTTCCCAGGGGTTAAGGGAAAGTGTTTCAGCCACAGCTCAGAAAATTTACTGTGTTGGAGTACAACACCCAAAATTCTCAGTCTAGATTGTAGTCCCCCACCCCCCAAAAAAGCTGTCTTTAATGCCCTGCACCACACACTATCCCTTCTTGAACTGCACGGAAACTAGGAACAAAAAATTACTAATACACTAACCTGCCTTATTTGCATGATTTGTAGCAAGGTTTAGCCCAATGCAGATTTCCATGTTCCACATACACCACGTATGCATATGTTGCTTACCTGAGGAATGCCCAACCAATCATCAGCTTGCTGCATAGCCTCCCGGGCATTGTTGACAGGTTTGCTGGCATCCCATGAATCCCAGTCAGGACACAGACCTGTTTGGAGAGAGGTCCCATTCCCCCTCATCAGTTACCAATAGTAGAAACACTTCCCCATAGGCAGATGCTCTAGGAAGGATAAAAGGATATATCTGCCCCTCTGACTACAGTAGACTGGAAGACCCCAGTACTTCTTCCTATATCAATCTATTTTCCCCCTTGATACATACAGAGCTTTGCTGTCCACCTCAGTGTCTGCCATGTCTCTCATTAATTTCATGATAGAAGACTCTAAAGCAAGGGCAGGAATCATGCACTGCTCCAGATCTTTTTAGACTGCAACTCCCAACAGTCCTAACCATCAAGAGATGGTGAGGAATGCTGAGAGTTGCAGTCCAGCCATATCTGGAGGGCCACAAGATCCCCACCCCAGTTTAGATAAGGGAAACCAGAGTTTCATTAGCCGGTCTCTGGAACATTTGCAACAGACCATCAAGGCTTTGTCTGACTCCCAATTCTTTAACAGCAACAAAGTGATGCTCCCTTCAGTTTAAATAAGGCATCTGAATTGGAGGGCTTCAATTTACCAGCAGCAGACTTTGATGTGAAAGACTGAGAGCTCAGTTCTGGGACTGAAAAGAAAACTCCCAAGCTCAGCACGTTCTTGGATGCACTTTTAAAGTCTTCTGTACATGGTTGGTAGGCTTGAGGAGGGTTTGAGTAGATCCAAGAAGCCTGAAGTTTGTCTCCCTGCTGCTCTATCTTGCTAGTGTTTCTATGTATAGCACAGAAGCACTGGCACATAGGCAGGACTGTTGCCCAACCCACCAAACACTCACCCACCCACTCCACTCCTCCATACCTGGAGCACAGCTATCAACGAGAGCTCCCAGCGCCCGACCACTCTGCCAATCTTTGCTGAAGTTTGTGATGGGCAACTGGGGCAGTTTGTTTTGGATCCAACCCAGCAGTCGCTGTTTGGGGGTTTGTTTCTTGGCCTCTTCGTCATCCTCCTCATCCCAGATGGGCATGGAGATGGAGTAGTGCAGGATCAGCGTCCAGATCAGGCCCAGGATCAGCTTCAGGTTCCCATCTACAATAGCTTTGCTGTCTGATGAGGAAGAAGGCAGAGAAACAGGTCAGGAGTTACTGGGGAAGGAGAGGTCACCTGGACTCCCCTCTTGGGGCTGTTAGGACAGGACTTTTAGTTCCCGTCACCACCCTCAACAAGACTTCTCTTCCTCCAATAAGACTTGCAGCCTGAGACTGGTGGTCCCGCCCTTTATGCCTCCCCCCCAGAGAAACAAGTGGCCTGGACCTTCATCCCCCACCTTTCCTCATCAAGACAGGCTTCTTTATACTGCCCCTCCTCAGTGTGATGGGAAGCCCATCCTCCCTCTCGTGCACATCTGCTAGTGGCTGTTTTGTTTTTTGCCCCCTTTCCTCAGAAAGACCAAGGCCTAGCCTTTCCATCCCCTCAGTGAGGCAAGCCTCCTAGTCCTCCATAACCCCTTTCCTTGGTGGAATAGGTCAGTGGTTCTTAACCTGGGGTCCAGGGACCCCCAAGGGTTTGTGATGCCCTCACGGGAGTACACAGAGGCTTGAAGACTGCTCGGCCTACCTCCTCCCTGCAGTGGCATGGCCATGCGACAGGAGCCAAAGCACAGGCTGGCTGGCTGGGTCTGTGCATTTCCATTCAATCCACTCCAGCCACAAACTTGCAGGAAGAAGCAGTCTTCCCTCCCCCTCCAGTGCCTCTGAGGGGAGATTTAATGGATGGTATAATTGCATTATTATTGTTGTTATCAGGTATTATTATTACTAGGGATGATGATCATGATGATGATGGTTTTAAATCTTGAGTTAAATCTTGGGGGTTCATGGCAACAAAAGATATTTAAGGGGGATCCCTGGTAAAGAAAAGGTTAAGAGCCACTGGAATAGGCAACCCAGGCCTGTGTGCGCATGCAAGAAAGGTGACCTGGTCTTTTCTCTCCCTTCCATCAGGCAAATGGGTAGCCCAGTGAGACAAGTTGCCTACTGCCTGCTCCCCCCAGATAGGACCCTCCTTCATTCAACGAGGAGCTCTTATTTAGCAGGAAGGCAACAATCTAATGCTTTCATTTGGGAAAATACAAAGAGAAACACACAGGTAGTATGCTGCCAAGCTGCTCACTAAGCTGGAAGCCCACTCTTATTTTCCAGCAAGGATGGTCAAGGAGTTTAAAAATCCCCAAAACTAGTAGGTACATCATTAAATACATGCCCAGTTAGCCTCAAACATGCTACATATAATAAAGTTAAGGATGCTCTACAGTCATTTCCCTCCTCCAATGGCAGATGTACCCTTTGGCTTCTTGATCTCATAACAGCTGCCCATAATCCTGATCAGTCCAATTGCCAGAATCTGAGAACCACTGGAACTCCCCTGGAGGAGAGAAGCCTGCAGACATAGGGCCACAATTACATTTTTCTATCTCAGAGTGGGTAAAAGTGCAGGCCTGGGGCCAAAATGTGCCCCCTAAGGCTTTTTTTTTTCCAGCCCTCCATCTCTCTGGCTTTCCTACATTGTCTTTTCCTAGCCCAATAAAAGGTGAACCGACTCTTCTTGAAGGCTCCATGACTAGTGTTTCCCATCAAAAAAGACATCTGCTTTTTCAAATCCAGAGGTGGACCCAGTTACCTCTGGTTTCAGGTGAGGAGTAATATTTGGAGGGATAATTTTGGTAGTCCTTGTGGTCCCTGGAGGGTCCCAACAGAAGAAACCTGGCTCCTGGACTCATTGCAGTTGTCCACTGCTGCCCTGGCCTGTACCCTGCCCCCTCACCAGCACATGGGGCAACCCTATGTTAAGGCCACAAAACAATGCAAGTCAAGAGCTGCTTCGTGCCAACCACACTTAAGTGGGAAAAGTACAAGCTTAAGCAGAGGAAAGAGGGTCACTCATGAACCCTAATCAGCCACAAAGGTGACTTTGGGGCAGTCATCTCTCCCAGCATGGTCTACCTTATGGTGGAAAGTAACTGGAGAGTATATAGTGTAGGGAGAGGAATGTAGTATGTCAGCCTGAGTTCCTTTGGAGGGAAAGGTTGGAATAAGTATGTAATAATTAAAGCACACAGCAAAAACAGGCTATACTAAGTACCGTAAAGGTATCAAATGCATGAGATTCCCCCATTCCCTTAGAACAGCAGTGGGCAGAAGATGGCTTCGGAACTACAGTAGAATGGCAGACTGACTGGCAAAGATTTCTGGCTCCCAATTATTTAGCAACAATGATAGCAAAAATGATACACACAGCCACTACCCCTGCAATTTTCCTGCTAAAATGAAGAAAGCTTTGGGAAACCATAGAATCATGAGGCCAGGTCAATATTGATTGCTGTTGTTATGTGCTTTCAAGTCCACTCCAACTTAGTACCCTAGGGTTTTCTTGGCAATACTTATTCGGAAGAGGTTTGCTATTGCCTTCCTCTAAGGCTGATTGGGGAGCCCTGATGGCACAGTAGTTAAATGCCAGTACTGCAGCCACAATGTTATGAGTTCAACCTTGCAGGGCTTCAAGGCTGACTCAGCCTTTCATCCTTTTGTCAGTAAAATGAGTACCAGCTTGTGGGGGCAATAAGCTAACTCACTGTAAACCAGTTAGAGGGTGTCTAGCACTATAAAGTGGTGTAGAAGCATAAGTGCTAACAGTTTGTAAATCATTCTGAGATCCTTTGTGGCTGAAGAGCAGGATATAAATACTCTAAAATAAAATACATAAATAATGAGGTATGGAAATCTTGAACTATTTTAATATCTTCATTGTCTATTTTTCAATTATGTAAATCATCTGTGGTCATTATTTTTGTTTTCTTAATGTTCAACTATAAACCTGCCTTTTCACTTTCTTCCTTGACTTTCTTCAGGAGTCATTCCAAGTCTTTGCTCTTTTCTGCTAGTAGTATGGTGTCATCTGCATATCACAAATTGTTGGTGCTCCTTCCTCCAATTTTCATGCCTCCTTCCTCTGAGTCTAATCCTGCTTTACATATGTTTGGCATACAAGTTAAACAGATAGGGTGATAAAATGCAGCCTTGCCTGACCCCCTGGCCAATTGGAAACCATTCCATTTCTCTGCATTCTGTCCTGCAGGTAGCCTCTTGTCCAGAGTACAGATTACTCATCAGAACAAACAAATGTTGTGGCACACCATTTCTTTAAAAGTGATCCATAGTTTTTCATGATCTGCACAATCAAAGGCTTTGCTATAATCTATAAAGCACAGGGTGATTTTCTTCTGAAATTCTTTGGTGCACTCCATTATCCAGCGTTCAGAGTTTATTCTCGCTGAACTATAGCAGATAATTCTAAGTGCTTTACCCTACAACTACAAGTCTCAGGATTCCACAGCACATAGCCACTGCAATTAAAGTGATATCAAGCTGCTATAACTGCGTAATGTGGATACATCCAGGGCTAAACCACAAGGAAACATCCCAAGGAATAAAAGTTCATTTTATGCCCCAACTAGGTTTCCTGGCTTGCTGTTCCTCCAATAAACCAGGATATGAAATCAGTTTCTAGATCCAGGTTTATCACAAGTCCAAAACTTAATGCTAAGTTTCCCCCTTCCTGTTTAGATCCTGTTGAGTTTAGTTGGTAATACTTTCAGGAAGAAAAAGGCAGCTGGTGTGGGTTGGAATCCGTATGTACCAGCTTGCTTGCTCATGAACTACAAAGACAGAATTGTGGCTTGGCATTTTTGTGTGAACATGGCCATGCAGTATGAGCACCAGCCCTCTGAGTCAAGCCCAATTTCACTATGCAATTACAGAGTTAGAAATGGGGCCAACATAGGGGGATGGAATTTGTTTCTTCTCACAAGCACACACCCCTTCATTGGCCTCACTTCTACTTTCATCTCAATATTAATCCCATGCCTGTATTTGTGCTAACTTTATTCAGATTTGCTCTATGATTTTGTTTACATATGCTGCCATGGATCCTCCAATATGGACTTTTGTCAGCCTCAGTATTTTTGAAAGAATTTGGCACAAATGCATGCAAACTACAGGACAAGATCATTTTAGATGGTTCTGTTGTTGCACAGTGCCTTTAATTCAGGTGCCTGGGCAGAGCCCTGTTCAAACACCCAAACATTTAGGAGAGAGGCAAATCTCTGCAAACAGAGATCGTATGCAGGGCTACTTTCCTGAAGACTCAAAAGAAAAATCTGAAGAACCAGAAAAAAAAGTAGACCAATGCAGGAAGATAGGGATGAAAGCACAGATGAAAAAAGTCAGGAGAATACCATGAAGAACTGTTTGTTAAAGAGGCAAAGACCATCCTGTGCCCATGTTTAGAGAAGATTAACACATACCCCCATATTGTGAGCAGAGATCTGGCCAAGAATGAGCAAACAGCACTGGTATAAACCAGAAGTAAGAATTCATAAAGCACTCCAAATGTCTGCATAAAAGCACTCCCAGCAGCCCCAACAAGCATAGCTAATGGGAGTGCAGTCCAACAAAATCCAGAGACAAGCATGATTTCCCAACACTGGTGGAAACATGCAAGGATTCTGGGAAACAAAACAAAACAAAAAAAGCCATTTAGTGCTCTAGCCATCTGACAAGATGGTTTCTCCAAGGACTGGACACTGCAGGCAAATGGAGCCCAGTTGCTCCCTCCTTCTAAGCTCTGACCAGAACTCAGAAGCTACAAGTAGCAGTTAACTGTAACTAGTTACTGGAGGTTGTTGTAGCAAGATTTTAGCAAGGTGTATTTCAGAAGCAACACAATGATCAAAAGGTAAAATTACTTTATTGGTGTAACCACAGCTTCTAGTTACTTTCAAATAGCCTGTTTAAGGCACTAACTTTCCCCCAAGCTCTTATAAATCCTAAAGTTTTCTCTCAAAAAAGTCAGAGAAAGTAAGGGAAAAACAATCAGCAGCACAAACCAACACAAGAAGTTACCTTTCTCAACACTGTAGTAAAACAGGATAAGGTACAGGGTGTTTATTCCCATTACTTTAAAAAAATGCCTTCCAAGCTCTAGCTTAGACAAGCCTTAACCAGCCTTCCTCAAATCCCAAGATGTGGGTACAGTTGGTATAACTGGACTCCCATATGTACACCCCTGGCACTGTACACAACAGCTGAGGCCTGGCTCCACAGTCCCCTGGCTTCGACAATGAGGCAAGCAAGCACAGGGGATCCAGCCTTTCAATCTGTAGTACCAACATTTTGGAATTCCCTCTAGAAACAGCTCACCTCACTACTGTTTGCCTTTTAGCAACCTCGCTCTGCAAGGAAGCTTTTCGAACAGTCTTCCCCAACCCAAAGCTTTCTACAGCTGTTGACCACATCCACCAGCCCCAGACACACTGGCTGGGGATGAAGGGCTGTAGCCAAACAGATCTAGGGAAATCTGGCTTGGGGAATGGTTCTGTAGATGAGGAACATGCTGAGTCTCCAGATGTTGTTGGATTTCCAATCACCCCATTCTTTCAGCACTAGTTATGCTGACCCAGACTTCTAAGATGGCAGTCTGACAACATCTGGAAAAGCCATGTTTCCCACCCCTTGACCAACACCTTTCTAGTATCCATGTGTCTGCTTCTGCATACATGTGTATGGGTTAATTTTATCTGCCACCCATTGAAGGGGAGCCCTCAATCAGTGCCAACAAACCAGCCTTGCAAGAACCTGGTATCCTCCTGATATTATTGAACTGCAACTTTTATCATACCCCTTCAGACTAAGGTTGTTTGCAGCCCAACACACCTGGAGGGTACCCAGTTGAGGGAAAAGGCTGCAATTAGCATCATGTCTTACAACTCTCACTCTTCTGGGTGAATAGGGGATCCCATTGTCTAGTTTAGGGGTAGTTTAGTTGTGGGACCCTGCAGACATTGTTGGACTACAGCTCCCAGCAGCTCTAGTTAACATAGCTAGTGAGTGAGGAATGACAGGGACTCAAGTCCAACAAGACTTGAAGGCCTCTACCATTCCCACCTCTGGTCTAGTTACAGAGTGCCTGCACAACAGAGGAAATGATTGCCCTGGAAAGCAGGGATTTCTCCCCCTCCCATTTGAGTCTTGCCTCCTTACACACACACAAACCCACCATCCCCACTGCTGTCACTGAACAAATGGGCTTCAGGGCTGTGCCTCCTTCTCCAGCCAGCGCAGGAATCCAGAGAGGAGCACACAGCACTGTTGGAGCTAAATGAGCTCCAAACAGCTGAATAAGCATTTTCCCAAAGAGGACACGGGACCTGCGAGAGGCATCCAGACCCAGAAGCCAGCACCACCCAAAGGGAGTGGCAGGTGAGGCTGACCAGCACCAGCACCAGACCACCCTCCCCAGGGAAGCAATGACCCTAGCAACGCTTCCTGCATAGAGGATGCTAGAACAGACAGGATGGAAATCTCTTCTCATCCACTCTCATGTGTGCACATGGACAAGGAACATGGACACATGCAAGTAGCACATTGATTTTAGGAGATCCAAAGCACCCCTGGGCAGCTCCGTGCCTTCCCACTTTTTTTCCTGGGGGTGGCTGGGCGAAGGGGGGGAGAAGAAAAGAAGGCAAGGCATCCCAGCCACCTCCCAAACCAGCCCTGCACCGCCCACCCAGCCACACAGCCCCGCTCCAGCATTTTTTAGCCTTATATGGAGTGGCCGGCAGGCAAGCAAGCAAGCAGGCAGGAGGCTCTTCCATCTAACAGGATCCTCCTTTCAGGGGGAGGGGAGAGATGGGAGAACAGCCCCCTCCACATGCGAGAAGGCTCTGCCCCTCCTTTGAGGCTCAGCCCCCCCCCCTCCTCACTACTCCCCTACATCCTGTCGCCCTGAGGAAAGGAAAAAAAGGAGGGTACGGCCTTCCCAGCCCATCCAAAACTCCTGAGGCTGCGGAGGAACACACAGCCAAGCTAACATATGAGCAGAGTGAAAATAAGGGAAACCCTCTTCCATTCCCATTGCTTGCTCACTGCTTCTGAGCTACACAGGTTACTACACATCCATGCAAACTCACATCCTGAGGACAGACCTGGGCAACCTATCCCCCAGCCTGGCAAACATGGCATTTCATGTGTGTGTGTGGGGGTGTCTGTGCCTCCACTTCTCGGCAATTGCTGCCAGGCCTGGTCTGGTCTGAGTCAGCGTCTGAGGCCCAGTGACTCACAGCCTGAGAGAGTGAAAAAGGCTGGATTCCTCTCTTACTATTATCCTCTTTGACCCAATAGGTCAGAGTCTAAAAGAAGCCTTCCAGGACAGCTTCTACAACCAAAAAATTGCAACAGGAGGACTCCTCTTCCTCACTCCCAGAGCCCGCTCCAAACTGGTGCTGCTGATCACTGCCACCATCACACTGCTACACAGACTGCATCTGCTATCTGTATTGGGACCCCGAAGTATTGCAGATTTCACTGTAAGGGAAGCCCTCCTCAGGCATGGTTTTACCAACCATCACCAGCTAGCAGTCTTTGAACAAGGAGAGAATCAAACTTTTTGCAGTACAAGGAGCTAGCCCAGGAGCGGGGGGGGGACCTTGGGGCACCTTGGATATAGCTGGACAGCTGCTCCCAGGATCCTGCACCTTCTAGGAGATTATTATGTCTCTCACCCACACACACCCTGTAGGAAGTTCATCAGCACACTCTTGGACTCCATTCAGCTTGCAGACACATAAGCTGTGCAGCTTGGATCTATATCAGCTAAGGGTGATGGGAGCTGCAGTTCAGCAACATCTGGATGACCACAAATTGCCCATACCTGAACTTCCTACTTCCGAGCCTCTTTATAATGAGCAGTGTAATTTGGATGTCAAGGCAGTTTATCCAGAGCCATGCAGACCCTGAGCAAGTAAGAGATTTCCCTGTTCTTGAAACACAATAAAGTAACACCCACTAGTGCAGGACTGCACAACTCATCCTCAGTCACCAATACTGCAGTTTTATAGAAGATGCTTCTCTCATACACCCAAAAGGAAATTCATTAACACTCCAGCAGGCTGTATCTAGCTTCAGAAACAAAAGCTGTGCAGCCCAGATCTTAGTGCAGAGGTGCACAACTATGGCCCTCCAGATGTTTTATGGCCTGTATCTACCAGCCACTCTAAACGAGCACAGCCAAGAATGAGGGGTTCTGGGAAGGCCCAGTTACCCACTCCTATTCTAAATGATCAAAAAACCACATGTTGTTTCAATGCATCCCACATAGTCACAAGGTCTCTACTCAACTTAAGATACAAAAGGGTACGTGCAGTACTCAGACTGGACCTATGACTGTTGAGATTGCTGCTATGAATCAAGAGACTTCAAACGGTCATGGTAGGGTTTTGAAGTTTCCAGAAGTCATCTTTGGTGTCCTTCTCCTATTCTAGATTAGGCAGTAGTTGAGGAATGGGGAAAACAGAAGGACTTTACACTCATATCAGCCCCTGCCAGTATCATCTGGAAGACTACACTTTCTCCATCCTTCCACTAGACTGAGGGAATGGGCAAATTGCTGGAGTATAACACCAATATGCCATAGCATAATTAATGGTGAGGAATGCTGAGGACTGTAGCCCAACCACATCTGCAGGGCCACAATTCTCCTACCCCTGTACTAGACCCCCATCCCTTGTGCCATTGGTAATGTAAAAGGCTCCATCTCACCTGCTCTTCTAGGACTGTAAGCATGTTCTTGTGGTTGTGTGCCTTCAAGTCATTTCCAACTTATGGCAAACCTAAGACAAATTTATCAAGGGGTTTTCTTTGTAGAATTTGTTCAGGGATGGGGTTGCCTTTGCTTCCCTCTGAGAATATGAGTGTGTGACTTGCCCAAGGTCATCCAGTGGGTTTCCATAGCTGAGCGGGGATTTCAACCCTGGTCTTCAGATATGCAGTCCAACACTCAAACCACTATACCATGCTGGTTCTCTGTAAGGATAATATCTGCTCATTTACTCAGAGGAAAGCTCTACAGGCATGGCATGGTCACTATGGGCCACACCATCCTCAGAACAGGGTACATGTAACCTCACACTGAGTTCCGCAATGAGAATGCTGAAGCTGAACAGGCAAGGATGTGGCCAGTAGCCTGGATGGGAGGTCACAAGAAGGCACATGCAGCTCATGCAAACACATTTGTTTGTTTGAGTGAGCCAGTAAGAAAATCCAGGGGCCTTCACCACAACTGAACTTGGTAATGTTTTCAGGACTACAATTCCCAGAATTCCCTAGCCAGCACAGCCACTAGCCATACTGGCTCAGGGCTTTTGGGATTTGTAGTCCAATGAAGTGTAGCTTTGATCATTCCCAGGCTACAATCTCAACTTCTCTTCAGACCATGCAAGAAACAGTTGCTGGCTGCATTCCTATGGTCACACCCCACCTTTTAGGACTGCAACCATTAGCCTTCCTCAACCAAGTGCTCCCACCATTCTGTGCTGGACCACAAAGCTCACCATCCCCAGCCATTCAGCCAATGGCCATGCAGCTATATTTGATGAGAGTAATAATCCAACACACTTGAGAGGTACCAAATTAACAAAGGCCGCTTTAGGAACAAGGAGGCATTTTCTGTGTAATTTTTTGGCACACAGGAAACACAAGTGGCTAAAAAATTAGACCTGCCTTCTCTCCTTATGTATGTCTAGACAAAGTATACAAAGATAGAAGAAAAGTAAAGCCCCGCATTGCTGGAGAAGATATGGTCATCCAGATATTAGCTACTAATATCTCCCATTATCCATCACCCTTGAGCAAAAACAATGGGAGCAACAGTCCAACATATTCTGGAGGACCCTCTCACAGACTAGATCCATTTCCAGCAGCAGCTCTCACTTTCCTTAAAAGGCAAGGCCAGGCCTTGAAAAAAAATTAATTTTTCAGACTGTAACCCTCACAATCCTCCAGGAAACATAGCTTATCCTAGTTGGGGGTATTATGGGACTTTTCACATACACACAGTCCCCCAAAAACAACTTTTTCCAAACTTGGAGTAGGGATTTCCATTGGCTCAAGACAATAACTCCAATCATCCTCAGCCAGGGATTAGTGGGAGTTGCAGTCCAACAGCAATTAGGAAGGGCCAGGCCTTGGATAAGGCCAAATAGCAGTACCCCCAGTAATGAGGAAAACTGGGAAAATCAGATCATCCACACAGTGCAATCACTCCAGGCTAGACTATCTCAATGGGTGGGAAGGAATGGGGACGTTGTTTCATTGCAGCCTCCACCACTGAAGACCCACAGGCCAGGAAGCCAACGGCTCAACCCGCCATCTCTTCCCCTCCCTCCATTGCCACAAGTCCGCGGCCACTTTTGCTCGAGGTCTGGCAGCAGCAGGCCCACTTCTGTGGGGAGGCAGAGGAGGAGGAGGAGGAGGAGGAGGACGACGAAGAGCGTATGGGAGGAAGAAGAGAAGAAGCTGGTCCAGCCGGAAAAAATGCGCGGGCTGGGCTTTTCCAGGACCCTGAGAGTGTTCGGTGGGGGATGAGGGAAACAACTGGAAAATCCTCAGGGAGAAATTTGGGAGCCTGTGGCAAAACCAGAAGCGGCCCGGCCCAACCCAGAAAGTTAACGGGCCCTCCTCACGAACTTCGGAGCCCAGCTAGGCCAGGACGGGTCCGAGGGACAGAGGAGGAGGGTGGGGTGGCCGGGGGGCGTCCGCTGCACCTCAAACTAAGGCCGGAGCCAAGGGAAAGGCTTATACCGCCGCGCCCCCCCCCCAGCTCCTCGTCCCGCGCGCGCCTCGGTTCGCCTCCCAGACAAAAAGCTTGAAACCGGAGCCGCCCCGGCCCCCTCCCCACCACGCCCAGCGGCAGCCGCGTCCTCCGAGCGGCCCCACCCCTCCAGCAGGCCCCGGCCGGGGCGGGGGGGCGGGAAGGGCTCGCCTTTCTCTGGCGCAGGCCGCCCCCCGTTAAAAAAACCACACTCCCTCAGACGACTTTTTCTGCGGCTCTTCCTCAAATCCCCTCACCCCATCCCACCCCTTTGTCGCGGGAAGGGCTCTAAGGCGCGCCCCGTCCGTGGAAAAGAGCCCGCTAGCCTTCCCCTCCCAACCCCGTAGCTGAGGGCCGAGGCCTCTCGAAAAGTTGGTTTACTTGCTCCCAAAGGACCCCCTTCCCTTTCCCCCTGCAGCAGCCTCTCTCCCCATTTCAAGGGGTGCCCCCTTCCCTTCCATATTTCGGAAAAAGAGCCCCCTCCAAAAAAAAAAAAAACCTATTCCCTCCCTACTTTTCCTCCCCCAATACCTACTCCTTCTCCTCCCCCTGCTACCTACTTCCCCCATACCTACTCCCTCCTTACTTTTCTTCCTCCCATACCTACTCCCTCCTTACTTTTCCTACTCCCCTCCCTACTTTTCCTCCCCCCAATACCTACTCTCTCTCCTCTCCCCAATACCTGCTCCCTCCCTACTTTTCCTCCCCCAAATACCTACTCCCTTCTTACTTTTCTTCCTCCCCTCAATACCTACTCCCTCTCCTCCCCCAATACCTGCTCCCTACTTTTCCTCCCCCCCCCGAAAAAAAGGCTCACCGATGGAGACCAGCTTGATGTTCTCCCTCTCGAGGAACTCCAGCGCCACCGACACGTTCTCCAGCTGCATCTGGCGGAAGGTGGGGCGCGTGTTGTACTTGCGCCCCATCTTCTTCTGGCTCAGCACCTCCAGGAGGGCGATGAGGCGCAGCCCGTCGCCCAAGTCCGTCTGCAAGTTGGCGATGCGCTTGTTGACGCACTTGAGGTGCTCGTTGCACCAGCGGGTGAAGGTGTTCTGCTGGATCTTCTTCCACGGCGCGTCCTCCGCCAGGTCCTTCTCGGTGGCCGGCATCTCTGCGGCGTCTTCCCCCGGGTTGTTGCCGCCGCTCCCGCCTCCTCGGCCTCCGAGTCCTCCCGCTCCTGCGGCCTGATGGAGCCGCGCTTGAGAGGCGCTCATTATAACGGCGGGGCTTGCGGGTGGGTGGGAACCCGGCGCTGGGTGGGTTGGGCCCGCGGTTAAAGGCACAGGATCCTGCAGGAGGGGAGAGACGGGGGGGGGGGAGTTGAGCCAGGCCTGCACAAGGCAGGGGGGTGTAGCTACAGCCCCCCTCCCCAGGTAAGAATTCTTTTTTTCTTAAAGTTTTTATTAAAGATTCAAGTTAAACAAACATTATACAACACAACAATTAGGGGACATACTAATATTTTACTAATAAATAACTCTTAGGTATGTTGCCTTTCCCAGTGTGCTGATTGGCTGCTCAGGAAACACACACAACCAATCACCACCCACATGCAAATTCCCTCTCCACCTCACAAACCACTCCTGCCACTCAATCTGTGGTCCAGATTGGAACCCAGGCAGTCAACTTGTGGGAGTGAGGGGGCAACACTGCTGCCCCTGCAATGGAACCCAGGCGGTCAACTGGTGGCTGCAGCAGCAACAGGGCAACAGAGCCAGTCACACACAGCAATTCTGGGAAAAGTGTGGAGTGCTGAGAAGGGAGAGAAGGATGTTAAATCCACTGGCCTGCCTTACAGGGTTGTTGTGAGGTCTACTGGGTGTTTTTATGGTACGCTGGGTCCAGCTAGTATAATATAAAACTCTTAGGTATGTTGCCTTTCCCAATGTGCTGATTGGCTGCTCAGGAAACACACCCATCCAGTCACCATTCACATGCAAATTCCCTCTCCACCTCACAATCCACTCCTGCCACTCAGTCTGTGGCCCAGATTGGGACCTAGACAGTCAACTGGCAGCAGCAAAGGGCCCTCTGCAACAAGACCCAGGCAGTCAACTGGCGCAGCATGGCAACAGAGCCAGTTACCCTCAGCAATTCTAGGAAAACTGTGGAATGCTGAGAATCAGAGAATCATAGAGTTGGAAGAGACCTCAAGGGCCATCCAGTCCAACCCCCTGCCATACAGGAAAAGGGGGAGGAGGGATTTTAAAATACACTGCTTACAGGGTTACTATGAGGTCTACTGGGCATTTCTGGAGAGTTTTTTATCAGCGTACGTTGCGCCGGCTACAGCTAGTATATGTTTCAAGTTTCTCATTTCAAATGTCTCAATCTAGGATGTCCAAAGAAAGAGTATCTTTCCAAAGCTGTCTATGTTCCCTAGGAGGTTGTAACCCTTGTGATGTAGTGTTGACATATTCAATAAAAGGCATCCATTCTTCCTGAAACATCATTTTTGTCTTTATTCCTCTAGTTTTTGCTATAGTATTAAGTAAGTTTCTCCATCAGCCACATGTTCCATATTCTGGACCACCTATTCTCCATGGTTGGGTTTCCCCATCTTCCAGTGTTGGGCTAATTCTTTGCAAGCTGCGATCAAGAAGAAGGCGATCATCTTCCGATTTTTTAGATTTGCAATAGGTCCTTTGCATATGTTAATTCTTTCCTCCCTCCTCCCAAGTGAAATTTTCCTTCATTCCCCAAATTTCTAGCATTGCAAAGAGGAGATCCTGAAAGTCGCTCAGAACTCTTCCATTTGCTGCGTTCGCATCCCCTTGGGAACTCTGCCTGCATCCCCCCCTTTCCTTTGGATGCTTAAACTGATTTTTTTAAATGCTCAAGTGGAGTTTTAAATGTTTAATATCCTGTATTTTTAATTAATTTTATGTTTTTATGTCTTTTAACTGTATTTTAATGATGGAAATGTAATGTAATTCTTTTTTTAACTTTTGTAATTTGTGAGGTTTTAGTTGTCTTTTTTTTTTTTACATTATTGTAACCCACTTTGAATCTCATCTTGGGAGAAAGGCAGGCTATAAATCCAATAAATAAATATATAAATAAATGAAGTTTTAAATGCTGGGAATTTAGGGACCGAAGGAAAATTTATTGGGGGTGCTGGGGGAATTCTTCTTCTTTTTTGCAAGGGGCCAATGCCCTTATTTTGTCACACAGCACACCCCAGCTGCACTCCTGCAAAATTGGGGGGAAGGGCTTTTATGTGGTGAGGAAAGATTTGGGGACTGGGACTGGACAGGCTACCCTCCTCAGCCCACCCAGAGTTTACAAGCAGCAGGTGCAAGGGTGGGGGACAGAATATAGTTGGCTAAACTTGAGCTAACACCCAGGGGTGAAAAATATGCATGCTGCGCTCTATAACCACCCCACCTTGGCTGCCATCACCACCACCACCAGAGCAACAGTGCAATTATCACTGCAGTGGTGCCTCCATGCTCCTTGCTTCTTGAGTTGGCTAGCACTCCTGGAGTGAAGAGAGAAAGCAGGCTTAACTGAGAGGAGTTCCCACAAGACTCAAGGCAGGATGCATTGTTGTTGCTGTGTGCCTTCGAGTCATTTCCGACATATGGTGACCCTAAGACAAGGCTATCACAGGCACAAAAGATTTTTATAGAGGGCCTTTGCCTTCCTCTGAGAGAATGTGACTTGCCCAAGGTCACCCAGTGGGTTTCCGTGGCCCAGTGGGGATTTGAACCCTGGTCTCCAGAGTCATATAGTCCAAAGCTCAAATCACTATACCACACTGGCTCCATTACATATATCGTTTTTCAATTGCTTTGAAGCATGTTGTGTATGGCACTTCAACAGTCCTGTAAGGTTTACTTCTCTGTAAAACACATTAAATCCCCCAAAGCCACCAGGGTCAGTCTGGAAGCTAAGCAGGGTCACCCCGGGTTGGTACTGCCAATGAATACCAGGTGCTGTAGGCTATGTTTCAAAGGAAGGAACTGGCAAAACCACCTCTGAGTATTCCTTGCCTATAAAATTCATGGGTTCGCCATAAATCATCAGACAACTTGAAGGCACGCACACACACAAACCACTGTAAATGTTAAGTGTCATGCAGTGGTTTGAGTACTGGGCCAGGACTCTGGGAGACCAAGGTCTGAATCCCTGCCCAGCCCTGAGTAAGTCATACTCTCTCAGCCTCAAAGGAAAGCAATGGCAAGACTCCTCTGAATAACTCTTGCCAAGAAGACCCTTGGATATAGTTGCCATAAACTGAAGTTGCCTTGAGGGTACATAACACAAAACACTTTAGGGTTTATTCCCCTAAAGTGGTGTAGGAATTGTGTGGTTGCTAACTGTAATTCCCAGCATTCTTCCCTATTGGCTCTGCTGGCTAGATCTATGGGGAATCGCAGTTCAACAACTGGTGACCCATCCTGCCCTGAAGGCAGTGGGAGGGAAGAACCCAGCAAGATGCTGTCCATGAAGGAGGTCAGAGCTACAAAATGTAGATGGAACTTCCTGATTCAGCTGCAGTGTACCTCTGAATAAAACAGAAGGTGCAAGTCTGTTTGGCTTTCTAAAGGCTGCCACATTACTTCAAAACAGCAATCCTTTGATACGCCCCAGAGGGGCCTTGTTCTGATGTGGGGAACAGGGCTGGTCATCTTATGACTCTCCATATGTAAGGGGACGGCAGCTTCCACCAACCCTGCCCAGCATGGTCAATGGTGAGGACTAATGGGAACTGCAGTTCAACTAAGCCAGCGTGATATAGCAGTTTGAGCATCAGACTAGGCCTCTGGAGACCAGGGTTCGAATCCCTGCACAGCCAAGGAAACCCACTGGGTGACCTTGGGCAAGTCACACTCTCTCAACCTCAGAGGGAGGCATAGGCAAACCCACTTTGAACAAACCTTGCCAAGAAAGCCCGGTGATAGGGTCCCCTTAGGGCCGGAAACAACTTGAAGGCACACAAAAGCAGCAACAACAAATCCAACAATGTCTGCAAGTCCTTCAAGGTTGTTTGCAAAAACAACGTGGGGGCGCCCCCTTCGCCTTATAGTTGATCGTTTACATTTACCACTCAGGAGGCCTAAGAGACAGAGGGATTTTGAACCTTTCTGTGGGTATTGAGGGGGGGACTGGGTCCTTTAGGGGGCTGGGTCGGAGCTAAGCCTTTGGAGAGGGGTGTTGCCGGCACTGGGGATGGGGGGGGGGAGTCTGGGAATTCCAGCCTGAGCCAGACAAGCTGACTCACCCGGGCCAGACACGGATCCCGCCACCCCCTCTCCCCCCCCCCACAAACACGCAGCCCTGACTCTTCTTCCAAAGCGTTGCCGAAAGACACGGCACGAGATCGAGGAATGAATGAACGGAGGAGGCGAAGTTTCCCCCGTCGCTTCCTTGGGCTCCCTTCCTCCTCCTTTCCAATCCAATAATCCTTCCCCCACTTATATAGGGTCGAAGACAACCCCCCTCCTGTTGGACTACGACTCCCACCCGCCTTTAGCCAGCGCAGCCACAACGACGGGGAATGGAGTTGCGGTCCCACAGCATCGGGCGAGCCAGAAATTGCCCACCTATGTGTGGGAGATCTTATAGCCACCGCTGCGGTTTTGGCAGCCAAGCACCTGGGCAGATTGGCCCACGAGGGGAAAGGCGTGCGCCCTCTCTCGACCCCCTCTCCCCCCCCCACGCCACGCCAAGGCTGAACTTTGGAGCACGGCTCAGCAGCATCCGCATCCGCAGGGGGCCCCATCATTGGGTGGGGGGCTGTAGTAACCCTCCTCCTGCAAAAACATTATTAGTAATAATCTGAATCTCCTGTACTGTGAAGAGCTTAGCTTGCGTTAGGTTACACTGACCCGAGATAAACAGATGGCCCCCCCAAAATGAAGCATTCCGGGGGCCCCAAAATGCCTTAAACCGGTCCTGCTTTGGAGGAGGGAAAGCCACGCTTGACCTAACGTGGGGGGGGATCACTGGGGCGAGAAGGGGCCACAGATCTGAAAATAGTGGGGAGGCTGAGCAGGGCGCGGGGTGGGTTGAGGTCAGATAGGCTGTCCCGTCCCGTCCCCCCCTCCACTGACTCCCGAGGGCCTGGAACTAGGCGCCGGAGGAAGACCGCCGGGCCAGTAGGCGCACGTCTCCCAAATTCCTGCGCGATGAGTGCCCCGCCGAATGGGAGCTTCCCTCCCCCGCCACCGTCCTTCCCTTCCCCTCCTGCCCAACTTCCACACCCGGCCAGGCCCGGCCCTGCGCCTGTGCAAGGAAAGGAAAGGAAAGAAAATACCCCTCTCCCCCTGGCTGCGTTTCTACCTGGCTCAGTTTGACCTGGGTGCCTCCTGTTCCTAGGCCACCTGGTTATCTACACATAACCTAGGCCAGCTCAAGCGCCTGCTTTTTTTCTCCCTCCCCCCCACCGCCTTTGCCCCCTCCCTCATCTCCCCCCCCCCTCAGCTGCACGACTGCACTCTGGGGCCAGCCTCCTTTTGTTCTCCCCACCTTTCTCTCTGTGTGTGTCATGCACAGTCGCATGCCATCACAGGACAAGGCCCAGTTGCCACCATGCTAGGGATCAGCATTTGGGGACGTGGCTTTCTGGACTACACTTCCCAGCATCCACCACTTGCATGCTGGTGGGGAGGGTCCTGGGGGTTGTTGTTGGAAAAAAAGTAACTTCCCCCAAAGCTCTGCTGCAAACTTCAGGACAACCCCCCCCCCCACCTGAGTCTGTCTGTCTTCAGGATTGTGTAAGGAAAGTAATGGCTACTTTTCTAAGGGTGGACAACAGCTCAGGTTGGGGGGTTTATTAGAGCACCCCAACCCTTCCCCTCCCCAGGCACTTCCACACACATTCGCCTTTTCAGCTGAAAGATTTGCTTTTGCATTAAGGATTTGGTCCCACAAAGGATCATCCCTTCAGAGGAACACTTTGCTTTTGTTTAATGCCTTGACCTGGCAAATGCTGCTCCAGAGACTAGAACACGGAGCAATGGATGCAAGGTCCAGGAACAGAGATTCCACCTCAACATTAGGAGGAACTTTCTGACAGTAAGAGCTGTTCGGCAGTGGAACGCACTCCCTCGGAGCGTGGTGGGGTCTCCTTCCTTGGAGGTCTTTAAACAGAGGCTGGATTGCCATCTGTCAGGGATGCTTTGATCGTGATTTCCTGTGTGGCAGGGGGTTGGACTGGATGGCCCTTGTGGTCTCTTCCAACTCTACAATTCTATTATTCTATGAAATGAGACAAGAATACCTCTGAGCATGTGCAGAGAGCCCACTGGTTGAAGAGGGTCATAATTTTCAAGGATCAGCAAGCCCTTGGCAGACTACCATGGTTGAGAACTAATTAGATCCCAGGGTACTGTGAAGCTGCCATACCAGTGGTATGTTGAGCCAGGAAGTATTAGTCCATTTGGCTCACAGGACAGACTCTCCCTGCTGCCTGCAATCCTTTTAGCTAGAGATGCTGCTGATTGAAACTGAGCAAGGCATCACATCACCTATGGCAACCAATGAAACTCATAGGTGTCTCCATCATTCCTTGCCCAGGGCTAGTAGAAGTCAACCTAGGATGATCTCAGCCTCCATTTGTAATAGGGCTGGTTGGGGTTATATTCTGCTTTGCTGGCCTTACCAGTCCTTTACAATCTCTGATGTCACACTGTTGGAAGCCTCCTGACCCCAAGGCAAAGCAAGAGAATCATCCCAGGAGACAGGTTTTGAACATGTGTAAGACTTGTGAGATACATACAAGGTCCAGCCCTGCCACTAGATAAAGGAAGGGAATTGCCACAGGGAATGGTGGGGAGGTATATGAGCATGTGTATACACCTATGCCACATGGCCTGACCTGAACCCCCTAAGATAGTCTTCTGTCTTCAGGTGTACAGATGTGCTCTGTCCCTTACTGTTTTGAAATAAGAGAAGAACACCCAGGATCCTGTTCGAATGGGTGATTCGAAGGAATTCTGGGAGTTACTGTATCACACTATACTGTTACAGCACTGTATTCCACTTTAACTGCTAAGGCAACATCCTAATGGAATCCTGGGATTTGCAGTTTACTGAGTGGCATTTAGCATTCTCAGCCAGAGAGCTCTTGGGCCTCTCTAAACTACAAACCCCAGAATTCCACAGGATGTTGCTGTGGTATTGAAAGTGGAATACAGTGCTCTACCAGTGTAGTGTGATAGCTGTGGCCCATGTTGTCTTTACTTTAGGTCCTTTCTATACAGTTAATACGAACACGATGCGAAAGATTGGCAATCCATTCAAACGGCCATTCGCACAAATATGTGTCATTTGGGAGGGGGACACCCAAATCCACCACAAAGTCTGTGTGCGCTGTGTCTGGGGCTTTGTACGGGTTTTCTGAAAAGTTCTGTATGACTTCCGAATGTGCGACTATTTGAACACTCATATTCGCAAAGTTATGAACAGGCAATGCAATCTGATTGGCTGGACGAGCACAGGGGGTGGGGCTAGCAAAGGGGGAAAGTAGCTGCAGCTGCCATGTTGGATTTTTGGCTAAGCGAGGGTCTGGTAAGCTGATCAAACAGCGATCTCATACTCTTTTTAAAAGTTTCTTTTATTTGTAAATATGAAGTGATGCTTGTGTGCACCCTAGTAAACTGTTTTTATTTAAAAAGAATTGGTGGTAGCAGATTTAAAATTGCGAGTAAATCACTCGTGGTGGCCATCTGGCTAGGGGGTCATGCGGAATTTAGGGGGTCTTTTGGCTGTGTAGATAAATCACATCATTGTGAATGCCTGCCTTTCTGAACGTGTTCATATTTTTCCCCTTGTATAGACAGCAAAATGTCTGGTCAGCAAAATGTCTTGGGCTAGTCCTGACAGATACAATCCATCAGGCCTGATTAACCAGGAAGTTCCTCCCTGTAAACTCCATTGACGTGGAGGGGACCTTCAGTAGGAGTCTGTGCTGATGCATAGCTCCCATTTGTTTCAATGGCATTTGCACAGCAACATTTTCCAGGAGCTCAGGCATCGGAATCATGGGTCCTTCTTGCTGTTGTTGGATGGCAATTTCTAGCATCCCTCACCAGTGGTTACGCTGGCTAGGGCTGCTAAGAGTTGCAGGGCCTTGTGACTTCCACCCCTGCAGGAGTGTATCCCTCACCATGTTGATAAATCGGTTGTGGGAAAGGGAGGGATTAGGATCTTTTACCATAACAAGTTTGGGTCTCTTCTAGCATTCTGTGCACACCAAAGTGGAGCCATTTTGCACCAGACATACTACACAAAATAATAAGGGTGATACATCTGATCTTTAAAATGGCAGTATTTAAAAAAAAAAAACTGCATGTGAGGGAGGAAGAAATTTCAGTCTCCCAGAGGATTCTGTGACTGACTTAAAGGGTCCATTCGCAAGCAAAAGAATTGAATTACAGTTCATCAAATGGTTCAGCTCCATCTCCTGGGGCTTAAACAAGGACAAAGGTTTTCTTTTTGATCATATTATCATCTCACCATCAAACAGCTGATTTGTGAAGGGCCCCACCTGAGCTTCTGACACACTGCAGAAATAATGCAGTTTGACACTGTTTTGACTATCATGGCTCCATCCTATAGAATCCTGAGGTTTATAGTTTTGTGAGATTCTCAGCCTCTTCTGTCAAAGAGCTCTATAAATGTGGCTCTTTCTGTCAAAGAGCCACAATAAACTACAAACCCCAGGATTCTATAGGATTGAGCCTTTATAGTCAAAACAGTTTCAAACTGCATTACTTCTGCAGTGTGTCAGCAGCCCTGGTTTTTCTAACATCTTGCCTGAGAAAGGTTCCTGAAGTCTTGAAAACTTGCGCAGACTGTAGTGCCTTTTTGGAGGGCTCAGTAAAGTTATTAACACAACAAGGATTTGGACCAACATAGCTGCCCATCCATTTTGTGATTATAAGGTAGTGACCACTGTACTTTCTGGACTTCAAATCCCTCCCACACCACTGTTTACAACCCTGTCCCTGAACAAACACATACACACACACACCATGTGCATACAGGCATGCCTTAGTTAACAAAGCCTCTGAAAAAGAAGCTCCTTTTTACAGCCACCCAGCCCCTGGATGCATTTTTTAAGAAGCCTTCAAGTGGTCTCTAGAAGGTTCAAAATGTTTTGGATTACTCATACAAGGCTTACCTGACCCTGTTGCTGCTTTTCACTTGTGCATATGGTTAGTTTTGAACAAAAAGTTTGTTGGAACATGTTGAATTGCTCTTCTTTTTTGTGGTGTAGGAACCTATTTCTTTCCAACATGCTATTTTGGTCTCCAGCACCAAATTTTCTGTTAAACAAGTGATGCTCAGGAACACATCTCTTTGGCTAACTGAAGTATGCCTGTATATACCTCCATAAGAGTTTGAAGAATTATATTTAGCCCTCCACATTCAGAGGTTAGGGGCAGAGGACCCCTGCGAAAGTGGAAAAAACACTAATATCACTAGCTCTCCTCCCAACCATATTTATCACATAAAAAAGTATGATCCATGCATTCAACAGACTGAGGATGCCTTTGAGGCAGTGGGGTTCCTTCACAACGCAGAAGCAGGGGGCTGGAGGGGCTTGCTGCTGCTTTCTCTGATGCCCTATGTCATTTTTAATAGGGACTTACAAGCCTCATCATTTGCAGTCTCTCTCAGTCTTGCAAAGCTTGCAGTCCCTATTAAAAATGGCATAAGGCAGCAGTGGAGTCAGCAGCAAATAATCCCCAAATAATCAAATCCGCAAAAGTTAAACCTGCAAATGTGGAGAGTTGACTGTACTGTTTTTTTGGGACTGCAGCTAGTTAGGGAATCCTGGAACATGTAGATCACTAGTTGTCTTGGGAACATATAGCACAAGTTGCCCTCTGCTGGCTGGGCACCCTGTGTAGAAAAGGCATGTATTTTTGGTCCACCTCATTGCCCTGTCCAACTCACTCCCCACACACCCATGATTCAGCACAGCTGCAGCAGCCCATGGCTTTGCAGAAGCAACACCAGCTCCACCCAGACTTCCTGAGACCAGTTTTGAAACTTCTATCTATACCAACCCCTGTGAACCCCACCCTAGGACTTCCTCGTCTGAAAGAACAGGGGACCGCTAGAGAATACTGGTGGGAGATCTCAAATTGAATATACTTGGATGACACTGCAGCTCAGAAGTGAGGCCCTCTCGCAGGCAAGGAACTTACAACTTTCCAAACATTGTTGGACTACAATGCTCATTATCTCTGGCCACTTGAGCCCAGCAATTCAGACTTCCCATGTCTCCTTTGAACTTTGATCTTCTTCCTCTTAGTTCTAGAATGTGGCATGGTTGGCATGTGGTTAATCAGGAGCCCAGATGGTGGCGAACGTGGGATGAGGCACCCAGCATGTGCTCAGTGGCATTCCTCTTTATTCTCATTTCATGTGATGGAGCCCAGGTTTTGCAATAACAAATTGGTCCTTAGGCTTGGCCCTACTGAACCCTGCTTTCATTCACATGCTGGATTGACTGTAGATCTGAGCAAGGAAGCTTTGGGATGGGAGGAACAGGGGCAGCGGGGGCTGGAGTGGCTGAGCATAATAAGCCTGGAAAGTGCTGTCTGCCCCTGGTGTGGTCGCTGCATTGCCTGCCAATAGGCTGGGGGGAGCATCTATAGTACAAAAGGGAGGCCCAGGGCCAAAGAGGACTGATAGGGATGTTGCCAACAGCAGCACTGTATGAAAGAGACAACTGAGGCAACTTATGGAATGCTCTAAAGCAGGGGTGGGTAATGTATGGCCCTTTCAGATGTCCTTGGACTACAAGTCCCATCACCACCATTTGTGCTGGCTAGGGCTGATGGAGGTTGCAGTCCAGCTACACTTGGAGAGCCACAGGTTTCCAGGCTCTGCTTGCATGTAAGCTTAAGTATTTCTGTCTCTCCACTACTACCACTGCTCCTGAGGCAGCAGAACAAATGACAGAAAGAAAGGGATTCCAGGAAAACTGCGAGCTGGCTTGGGAAAAGGGTGCGCAGGTGCCCCCTGCTGGTCTGGCCAGGAATTTCCCTAATTTTACCTTTCTCTTGTCTCCAGCTCTCTTTGAGCACTTGCCTCTGAATAAAGCCCTTTAAAAGCCAGCTGGAGTGTGTCCAGAGGAGGGCAACCAAAACGGGGAAAAGTCTGGAAGCCATGCCCTATGAGGAGTAGCTTAGGGAGCTGGGTATGTTTAGCCTGGGGAAGAGAAGGTTAAGAGGGAACATGATAGCCATGTTTAAATATTTGAAGGGGTGTCATACTGAGGATGGAGCAAGCTTGTTTTCTGCGGCTCCAGAGATTAGGACTCAAACTACAGGAAAAGAGATTCCATCTACACACTAGGAAGAACTTCCTAACAGCTAGAGCTGTTCGGCAGTGGAATGCACTGCCTTGGAGTGTGGTGGAGTCTCCTTATTTCAAACAGAGGTTGGATGGCCCATCTGTCAGGTGTGCTTTGATTGTTTGTTCCTGCATGGCAGGGGTTTGGACTGGATGGTCCTTGTGGTCATTTCCAACTCTATGATTCTATGAAAAGGCCTGTTGGAACACTTAGAATTCACAGGTAGCCTTCAGACAAAAGTATTCTGTACTCAGTTTTTAATGAGAGCTGTGGTAGGCCTCCAGCTGCTCTGAATGTCACTGCGATAATAGTACCTATTAAGGATTAGATGTGTTGGCCATGCAGCAAAATAAAACAAACTCCAAAATCCACAAAAGAGTGGTACCTTTATTGGCTAACCAAAATGCAGAAAATGCTTCCATGAGGTATTTCCTGCATTTTGATTAGCCAATAAGGGCATTGCTCTTTTGAGGATTTTGGATTTTGTCATAATAATACTTAACATTACATGTGTTGTTGTGTGCCTTCATGTCATTGCTGACTTATGGCGACCCTAAGGTGAACATATCATGGAGTTTTCTTGGCAAGATTTATTCAGAGAAGGTTTGCCCTTGTCTCCTTCTGAAACTGAGAGTGTGGTTTGCCCAGGGTCACCGAGTGGGTTTCAAATCCTCATCTCCAGAGTCATAATCCAATGCTCAAATCACTACACCAAACTGGGGCCATTACATATATAGCGTGTTGCAGTTGTTCCAGGCATGTTGTGTACGGCATTTGGTTGAGTCTTGCAACAATCCTGTAATATAAGCTGGGGTGGGAGCCATGCAGCCCTTCAGACACTGTTGGACTACAAATCCCAGCAGTCCTAACCAGCCTAGCCAATGGGAAGAACGATGGAAGTTGCAATCCATCAGTATCTGCATGGTCACATACTTCCTACCCCTGAGGTACGCCAATGTCCTTCCCGCTATTTTGCAGGTCCGGGAGTTATGTGTGGGAGACTAGTGCCAGGGTGGAGCATCTTGGGATCTCCATTTATTTTACACTTCAACACCCCAAAGCTCCAGACATCAAAGCTGACAGCAAGGGGAAGTTGTAGTCTCAAGGGCCAAAGTTCTCAAATATCTTGAAGGTGTATCTAACACCAGTTATAGAGTTTCTGGCTATGAACTGCAGAAATGCATAAGTAAATATTTAAAATATTTGTTGTAAAAAGACTCATTACTTACTCAGATAAATTACTTATGAAGGGTGCCAATGCGATTAACTACAAAATATTTGTTTACCACTATTTTATCATTTATGCTTGAGAAATACAAACACAAACACACACACACACACACACACACACACCCCTCCAAAATACACAGGGGAAGGGGCAGGCATTGCAATTTGACATGAGTGATGTCACAGGCACCACCATCCCTCACGATCCTCTGGGAGTGGTACAAAACCCTAGTGGATACCATTAAGTTTAACCTCCACTCCCCAAATCTACCACTTGCCACGATAGCCTCAGGCCTGTCTACACTGCAGAAATATAGCAGTTTGACACCAGTTTATCCACTGTAGTTCTAGCCTATAGAATCCTGGTTATTTGTAGTTTTGTGAGGTATTTTCTACCAGAGAATTCTGGTGCCTCACCAAACTACAAATGCCAGGATTCCATAGGATAGAACTATGGGGGATAAAGTGATGTTAAACTCCTGTATTTCTGTAGTGTAGACAGGCTCCCTGTCATGTTGTAGGGCAGGAGAGGGAATCGTGCGGTCTTCCAGATAATGGCCAAGATCCTGCATCAGACACTATGATGCGTAACTTTCCAATGGTGGAGCTATATCACTTATAAGATACCCAACCATGCTCATTAATTCTGGCAAGGCACAATGGGGCATGGGGCAAGATGTCCCATCGCACACTGGGTTATATGGTGCATCGGGACATGTTCTTCAATGGCTCTGCTTAGCTACAACGCCCAGCATTCCTCAGCATTGGCTATGCTGGCTAGGGGCTGCTGGGACTTGCAGAATGACAGTATTTGGAAGACCACATGATTCCCACTCCTGTTCCATGGCAAGACCAGGCTTGTGAAGTTGCCAACTCACTCCGAGTTAAGCGGCTGGTCAATTTGCGGGGGGTGGGGGGTGGTGGTGGCTGGGAAACTTGACTCCCTGTCTTGCTTGCTGATGAGACAGAACTTTCAGAAATGTCATTGCTGTGCTAGCTAGGTGATTCTGGGAGTTGCAGTCCAAAAGGCAATTTGATGAAGCTCTGGTTCCAGGTATATGGTGCTGCTGCTGCTACCCAAAAGTCTTACATGTGGCCCTTTGATATTTATAATCCATAAAAAGCATTTTGCCACTGTCATCTGAGAGGTGCTTCCCAAATCTTTTCACGGTGCCACAGAGCAGCCCTTCCTGAACTGGTGCCCCTCTGGATACACTGTACTGCAACTCCCATCGTCCACAGAGTATGGCCATTGTTTTGCTAGGGATGATGGGAGTTGTTGCCTGACACATGCTGGGGGAGGCTGCCCGAGAGTGGTGGTTCCCTCTTTGGGGACCTTCAAAATACTCTCAGCAAAGGGCTCAAGTTGCTTGTGCTGTTGAGGTGAATGCAGGGCGTCTCCTGTGATCCAGGGGGGATCTCATATGAAAAGAGCAATGGCAGCAGAGCAGGCAAGAGAGGCATCTGCCTAGAGCAGCTGCTGTGGGATCTCAAGGAAAGTCAGTAAAGAGACAACTACTCTATGGCTGGAATCCTGTTAGCGGAAAACATGGGAGAGCCACCTTGGGCCTACCCACACTGCAGAATCACAGCACTACGATTCCACTTTAAGTGCCGTGGTTCCATCCTATGGAATCCTGGGACTGACAGTGGAGTTAGAGGCCTTCATAATTCTCAGCCTGGGAGCTCCTCTGGTGCCTCTGACCAAACTACAAACCCCAGGATTCCACAGAAGGCAGCCACAACAGTTAAAATGGAGGATTTGAAGGATATTCTGCTTCAGGTGTTGACTAAAATAAGTTACCCAGCATAGGATGTGATGCACCTTGACTAAGTGGGGGTGGTAGGGTAGCAAATACTTGTTGATTTGCCTCAGGAAGCAAAATGTTTTGGACCAGACAAGCAAAAAAAGACTCAAGGTAGGAAGCAAAAGACTGAGCACAAGCTGGGAACAGTGAAAGGAAATAGTGAGAGGAAAGGAAGCAAGATGCAGTAGTTAGAGTGGGGTGAGAATCACATGGCCCTTCAGAGGTTGTCAGACTGCAAGTCCCATCAGCCCTAGCTAGCATAGCCGACAGTGAAGGCTGCTGGGAACTGGAGGACTGCACAATTCCTGCCCCTAGCAGGGGATTGGACTAGATGGCCCTTGTGGACTCTTCCAGCTCTATGATAAGAGTATTAAACTAGACCCCGACTTATATTGCCACCCATGAAGCTCATAGGGTGACCTTGGGCCAGTCACTATCTCTCACTCTAACCTACCTCACAGGGTGGTTGTGAAGGTAAAAGTGGGGAAGAAGCCTACTTGAGCTCCTTGGTGGAAAGGTAGCCTATATAAATATCACAAATTCCTTGAGGCAGCTGCTCATCAGTCCTGCTCTATCCTGCAGCCATCTGGTTAAGAGAGCAGGTTGCTTTTGCTACCTAAAACCATGGAGAGCCTTCCTTTGATCTCATGGCAATAATGGGGAAAGCTTCAGCTGTTTTGGCCTACAAAGTCCATCAGCCCCACTCACTATGAGTCTTGGTAAAGGATGCTGGGAGCCATAGTGCCAAAGCTTCCATACCTGTCCCTTACAGTGACACAACGGTCAGACAGCTCTATTAAAAAGGTATGTGCGTGTTAGTAAAAGATGCCTGCAGTTCCATGGTACTGCCATTAGGTGGTGCTCTTGCTTCCCTTCCCACCCACCACTCCATACTTCCACGCCTCCATTCAGCAAGCCCAGAAGAACTCCCAGCCTAGAGACCTGGCTTCATATTTTCCCCTTATTTGGAGAGCTTCATTTCTTTGGGTTTTTAAAATAACCAGAGAGACCCTCCCCAGGGCCCAAGAGTGTGTGTATGTGAGTGGGGAGGGGGGAATGAGGGACCGCGCCTTGGGAGAGGAGGCAGGGCCAAGGAGACTTTGAGGAAAGGAAGGGAGCCCAGAGAGGAGGCCATAGGATGGGTGGGGTGCATTATTGAACTAGGGTGCTGGGGCTGGTTTGGGGGAGGGATGGAAAGGTCAGGGATTCATGCATGGGTCAGAGCAAAGGGCGACAGAGCTATATGAAGTCATGGTTTGAAGGATGGCTGGTACAGAATTAGGAAAAAACCAGCTCCTTGAACCTAGAATAATTCTCTCTTTCTCTCTCCCTTTCTTCCGCTCTCCCACACACCCCAATTCTGTACTCTTGACCAAGTTTAAGAATCCACACTTTCCTTACATGTATGAAATAATGTCTTGTGCAGGGGGCAATTTCTTCTTTTACTACTTAATTACCCTGGCTGCAAATATAAGCAGCATACATAAACAGTATACAGCATACGGGGAAACTCAGGCATGAGGAGGAAAATTTTACCCCTTCAGGTGATGCTAAACCACAGTGCCCATCATCCATCACCATTGGCCATATTGGCTAGGAGCTGATGAGATTTGCAGTTCAATCACAGCTGCAGGATCTTCAGGACTGCACCCTTCCTCACATCCTTCTACTTTTCTGGATTGTGGCCTGGAGGGATGCAGCACTGGGGTGAAGGGGCTCGGAATAGTGTTTTCCTGGCTCAGCAAAAGGCCCATTCGTACAACCATGTTCAGCCGGGGGCAGGTGTCCCTTCTATCCTGATTTTTCTCTCTTATTGCAGAGGGCTATAAAAACAGGTTACCTGTCCTGCAAGTCACTATGAGCAGAAGTAAACCTGGACCAACCTTTTGAGTTGTTCTCTGGCAGTCTACAGAAAGCCAGTCCAGGCTCATCATGGTCCACCCATGGCAAGACACACCAGTTCCCTTTTACTCATTCATCTTAGCAGGTGGCAGTAGGGCAGTGTGGTTTCCCATAAAACAGTACAAAAACACCAACTATTTAGTGGTTATATTTTTAGCATTATGCAGGGTATTATTTGGTTTTCTTGCCCTGAGCGCCAAAATGTCATCAGCTGTCTCTGCAGATGGTAGCTCCAACATGACACAAAATGTTTGCCTCAGTAAGTCTGGGGAGTGATGAAGGCAGGGCCAGCGCTACTGTTAAAAAGATGCGACCTCAGGCAACAGCATTAAGGCATCATGAGAGGGAAGCAAATTGTTGGTTATCTGTTATCATTGCGTTTCTACTGCCAGGGAGGTACTTTACAGGATTTTTTGCCTCACATGTCAGTATGACTCCTTGGGTACAATGAATCCTGACTTGGAGGGATAGGTGTCACTTATGCTCTGCCTCAGGCAGAAAAATCTTTTGTGTCTGCTCTGCATGAAGGACAACAGAACAGGTCTTCTCTTACACCACTTTTGTTCACTTCAGTGAGGCTGATACAGGTCAATCTCCACATGGGTTGTGGGTTCTGTTTGTTGCAGGGGCGGTGGGGGGGATGGTGGAGCAGGGGAAGTGCTGTAGAGATCTTTTATCTCAGACACAAAAGAAGTGGGGTACCCCTCTACATGTTTGTGTAATTCCTCAAGGGGACTTTGCCATAGGAAGGCACCCACTTAGCTTTGTTGCTACTACATTTTAATCTGACTTTTCCTCCAAGGAGTTAGGGCAAGGGTGGGCAACTCTGGCCAGTTTTCTGCCCTGGGGGACCATATGGACCACCAAAAATGCAAATGTTGACAAGACATGGAAAAAGCCAGAAATCTACTTTTAGTTTTGAAAAACAGGTTTCTTTGTTTTTTTATATTCAGCACCATGGGTGGTGTCTGCAACCTATTTAAAAGGTGGTGGTGGTGGGATCCTATTTAAAAAGCCCTTAATCACAATTGTTGCACCATCAGAAAAACAGGGAGCCACTGAATCCAGAGGGCCACAATCGTAGTCCCCAGACCACACTTTGTCTATCCTGCATTAGGGAATGGCACTCATAGTTCACCCCTCCCTTTCACCTCCACAACAACCCTGTGAGGTAGATTAGGCTGAGAACCAGTAACTATCTCACAGACATGATTTAGCTTTTCTTTGTTTTAATCTATGCTATGAGCAGCCTTGAGTCCCATGTTGGGAGAAAGGTGAGACAGATTGTTAGTTAATGAATTAATTTCTTGCTGAGCCTGGATTTAATCCTGGCTTTAATTACTACTCCAAGCCTGACTCTTTACACTACCTTGACCCATCACATATGCACAGAAAGAGTAAAGGGCAGGAAGGCACCAGCACTGAGTGGAGACACTCAGAAGATGTCACCAAGAAATGGTGCAAAGATGAGACAGTATTTACCAACCAGGGTAGAGATGAATCTTCACAATCTCTCCATAGGGTCAATGATATTTTAACACACAGCCCAAAGAGTCAACACTGAAAACATACCTCTTTGGCCATCCCAAAGTACAAACCCTTCTTAATTTTTTTAAAGATGTTTGGGAGCATCTGTCATTAAGTAAAGCATCAGTGGAGTGCATCTTCTCTAAGGAATCAGCCCAAACCTACCTCCTAAAATCCCTCTTGGGACAATATTTGAGGCCCTTGTTGAGGCTGAGACTGATGTGGTGGAAAATGTGGCCCTCCAGATGCTGTTGGACTATAACTCCCTTCTGTCCTAGTCAGTATAACCAGTAGGATGATGGGATTTGCCATCCAGCAACCTCTGGAAACCAAAAATGTTCTCCATGTCTGATTAATAGAACATGGTATTGACCTCATTTTCGAACTTTTATGGGCTCAGTGCCTGTACCAACAACAATCAACCTCACCTCTTCTGCATACCCACACTCCTCTCCTTTCCTTGACCCAATACACTTCTAGAATATGTGTGTGCACACCCACCCACCCCTACAACCCTAGCCCATCCAGCTTAATTTAAAATAACTACCTTCCTTTTGGTACTGTACTCAAACACATCAGCATTACTGGGAGGGCTTACACATAAGAACACAGTCTTTTATACCTGACCAAAGAAATGACATCACCCTATACAAGGGTGCAAATCCCACCCTTTTACTTCTGTTTCATTGTGAACATGTCTATAGAACAGGGATGGATAATATCCCAAATCTATCACCTGTGTCATATTTAGGACAAGAGTAGTGCCACCCAGATCTTGTTGGACTGCAACTCCCAGTATTCCTCACCACTGGCTGTGTTGTCAAGGACTGCTGGGATTTGTGATCTAACAGTATCTAGAGGGCTCTGAGGTTCCCACCCTTATGTAGAATGTGTGTAAAATGGGTTCTGGGACCTCTCACAGATCAATGCCAGTCATGTCTACTCAGAAGTAGGTCCCACTGAGTGCAATGGGGCTTACTCCCAAGTAGGGAAAGGCTGAAATCCAGTGCACATTTACCCGTGAGTAATTCTGAATGAATGTGGTGGGATTCACATGACTATGAGTTTGCGGGGTGAAAACTGGGGGTGGGGAGTAGTTGTTAACTACCAAAATCTTCTGTACAAACAAATGGTAAAGAAGTAATCATCTACATTAAATGATGCCCCTTTCATGCCATAAGGCATCCACATCCAATTACATTTTTTGCTAATTAGCCTAGGAAAATGCCACAGAATTATTCTAAGTACCCTCCCTAAACTGCAAGCCCCAGGATTCCATGGGATATTGGCATGACAGATAAAGGGAAATCATAGCACAATAACTGTATAGTGTGAAAAGGTCCGCTGATCTGATGCCTGTAGCTGCTTATGTGTATGAGAATCTCCATTTGACCTATGTGTGACTATATATGAAAATGTGTGTGTGTGTGTGTGCATGTGCCTTCAAGTCACCTACCACAGACTGGGACCGGTCCAGGGACTGGGCATTGGGGACCCCTGCTTTAGGGTATTTAGGCCCCCATAGTCTAAGGGAAAGAATAGTCTAAGGAAAATGCTGTCCAAGTTTACCAATGCAGTGGAGCAGACAACTACTTAAGAGGTGGAACAGAGAAACCAGGGTTCATATTACTCCCTATGAGCTTCTGTCTCTCAGAACATCGGACTTGACAGGGTTGTTAGGAAGATAAGATGGGATAACAGTGCACACATCTATCAAGTTGTTTAAGGGATGCTGTTTGGGTGTGGCCAATTTGTTTTCAAGTGTATTCCTTTCCCCCAGCAGCACCTTCCCCACCCATTTGTGGCTGACACTTAGAGTCAGAAGTCTGCCCTGGACATAATTGTGAGCCCACAGTTTCACATGCACATAGTTGAACATGCCCTACAGCATGACAGGGTGAGGAGAAATATATGCAACATGTCATGCCCAGAAATCACTTATGGCAGATTAATTCCCCCTTGGCACAGTGTGTATTGGGAAGGGTCGTGCTGGTTAAAGAGCTGTTAAAGGAACCCATATTGTGAAGCAAAGTCAGACGGCCTAAGACATTTTCTCCCTGCCCCATGTGTTAGGGAAGTACTCCTATATGCGTCTCAGCAAAAGGGACAGGAGCACAGTCATTTGAGCAGAGCTTGTACTGTAGAGCTTCTCAATGGATCGCCCTACAAGGTCTGTATTTGGGGCTGGCTGGAGATGAGTGCTATTTTACACTTTGCTCCTTAGACACCTCCCTGTCCCTTGGCTGCACACTTATTTCTTTCCTGGTTTGAAGTCACACTTCTCTGGTCAGGGTGTAAAATTCTCATCTGCTTTAATGATTGCTAATTCAAGAGGCAGTGATCATTTTCAACGGCAAGCCCAGAGGAAGAGTTGTGGTTGTGTGTCACCACAAAAAGAAAAAAGAAAAGAAAAAGAGCACATGCTCATGAGCTCCTAATTTCTCCTTCTCTTTAGATAGGCACAGGCACACACTCGCCCAAGCAAGGTGAGTCTGTGCACCTGGCCACTTGTTAAATTGATGGCCTGTAATACCCAATCAGGCAGTGTGTGTGTGAGTGAAAGAAAGAGAAAGAGAGCAAGAAAGAGAGAGAGAGAGAGAGAGAGATTTTGTTAGCCACACATTTGTACTGAGCGGGAGCTCATATATCTGGCCATTTTGCCATAAGGCTGCACCAGATACAAGCTTTAAAAAAAATCTTTCACCCTTGGTCGGAGAAGGCTACTGGGGAAGTGGTTTGTTTGCCCAGTGCCAACATCTATATGGCCACAGCCCGTCAGGAATGGGTAATTCCTTGCAAGCCTCCAGATGTTGCTCGGCTGCCACCCCCAACAGCCCTGGCCAGCATAGCCCGTGGTGAGGGATGATGGGAGCTGTAATCCAGAGGACCACCAGTTGTCCACTCCTGTTGGACTCACGGAGGGCGTGACACCCGCCAGGGCGTGAGACCAGGGTGGGATGATGGAAAGGAGCCCAGGGAAGGGCATGGAGAAGGGAGAGAGAGAGAGAACCAGAACCAACCTCTCCCTTTGCTCCCGCTCTGCTCTCCCCACCTACCCACCCCCGGAGGGCTTGACACCTTGCAGCGGACCTGGCGCCCCCTTTCCCACATCCACCCTTCCTAGAAACACCCCCGCTTGCTTCCAGGTCCATGCACCCCAGGGCACCCCGTAGACTCCGGGGCTCCTCCCCACCCACCCCGCCCCTGCCTTCCTGCCTCCCTGCCTCGGCTCCACTTCCACTCCCTCCCTCCGCCTGGCCCCCTCGCTCGCCCCATCCTCCCCAGCCCCTCTCGGGCTTCCGCCGACCTCCCTGCCTGGCTCTTTCCTTCCCGAGCCGTCCTTCTGGGATCCCTCGGCTCCCCCGTCCAGCCCTGCGGCGCCCCCGCCTCCCCTCGCCCTCTGCCTGTCGCCTCCATCCCCAGCCCTGGGGCGAGCCTGCCTGCCTTGCCTTGCCTTGCCTTGCCTGCCTTCCCATCCTGGCTCCCTCCTCACCTCTCGGGACCGGCGGGCGGGCGCAGCTCGCGGTGGGTGCCGCCTGCCGACGGGCGTACGGATGGATGGACGGACGGGGGGCGCTCGGCTCGGGAGCGGCTGCGTCTCGGGTGGGAGCTGGGCTCGGACTGGCCGGGCGGCGGGGGGCGGCGGGGAGGACACCGGCCGGGCGGGCGGCTCAGCAAGCCTTAATTGGTAAAGAGCAGAGCCGACGGGAGGAAGGAGGGACCGCAGGGCGGACCGGTGGGGGGGGATTGGGAGAGCCGGTGGCAGCAGAGAGATGGAGGGAGGGCGGGAGGGAGGGAGGACGGATCGAGACACCGCCCCCGGGATGAGTTCACACAGCGCGCCCAACCCGGGGTAGAATAGAATGTCCCCCCCCCCGTTGCAGTGCCGCCTCGCCTACTCCGGAGTAGGTAGAACCCGAGGGGAGTCCGCAGGGGAGGGAAAGCTGTGCCCTCTAGGGGGCGCCCTCCCGAAGCGGGGATTGGACAGCTCCCTGGACGGGCTTAATCAGGCACCGCCCTTCCCTCCACTAGGGGGCATCGGGCCTGAGCTGTGCCCGGGGTAGGCGAGGAAGATGCGAGACCAGAGCGGCAGGAGGGGAGCGAGGTTAGGGGGTGGGGTGGGGGTTATCCAGGTTGCAAATTTGGCCTTTAGAAAGGTCTGGAAGAGAGAAGCGAAGGGGGAACAAGGTGCAAGGAACTGGGAAGCTGCCCTGGAGCTTAGAATCATAGAATTGGAAGAGACCACAAGGGCCATCCAGTCACTTGGTTCTTTCCAAGCAGGTTTTCGTTGTTGCTGTGTGCCTTGGAGTCTTGTTTCCGACTTATGGCAACTGTAAGGCAAACTTATCCCGGGGATTTCTGGGGCTGAGAGAGTGTGACTTGCCTAAGGTCTCCGGGTGGATTTTCATGGTGAGCGGGATTTGAACCCTGGTCTCCCTAGAGTTGTACTGTAACACTCAAACCGCAATGCCCCAAGCAGATTGTTGTTGTTGTGTGCCTTCATATTTACATCCCCGCAAATTAAGGGTAGGGCTAAGCAGGGTCAGCTCTGGGTAGTACTCATATTGGAGACGACCAACAAATATCTAGTGTTGTAGGTCATATTTCATAGGAAGGAACTGTCAAACCATCTCTGAGGATTCCTTGCCTAAGAAAACCCTGTGAAATTCATGAGGTCACCATAAGTCAACGGGTGACTTGAAGGCCCGTACAAACACACAGGAGAACCTTTGGCTCTCCAGACGTTTTGGGTGACATCTCCCACAATCCCTTGCAGGGGTTGCCACACTTGCTTTTTGGACCAGTCACACGGGTGGGACTGATAGGACTTATTGGCAAAATCAGCTGACAGTCCCCCAATTCACCATTGTGCCTCATGTTCACAAAATTATGCTGGAGGAGATGCAGTTTGGATTTTCCAACTTGAGCCCCAACACACCATAGGAGAGACAACTCAAACCTCTTCTCCAGTTCCAACTTTTGGATAGAGCTTGGAAAAGTTCTTTTTTTTTAGTATAAAAGTATTCCCCCCCCCACACACACAAATTCTGTCTTTGGGGAAGTTATCTCAAGCCACAATCACTTGGTCACAGGGACAGGGATGTGTTGAGAAGCTGTTTGATTGACCCGTTTTATTCAGACAAGGACACTGGAAGCTTCTAGTTTAGTCATGACAGTTTTTCCATGCCCCCATCAGTTGTTGCTGGCAATGAATCATGAGCCTAGGAAGGGAGGAGGAAGAGAGTTGGTGTGCGAGGGGCAGGGGCATGGGAATTTTTTATAGGGAATTTTTTTATTGGAGTACGACCATTCTACTAAAAAATACACCCGACTGCAAAAGGCCATAACAATAATACAAAAATAATACTAATTATTTCCCTCTTTTCTTACTAATACAACAATAAATCTATCCTAACACTAATGTATTTTTCCTTTTAATCTAAACACACTATAATCACATTATATTTACACATTATAATTATACCTACTTGGAAATGAAAAAAAAACCAATAAAATATTAATTAAAAATAATAATACAAAATAATACAAAAATAATAAAATATTTATTTAAAATATCATTTTATGTTATTGCTGGGGTCGTCTCACTAAACCACGGCCAAAAAAGGGAGTAGAAGCGGGCAAGCCAGGAAGTGGCAGGAAATGGGGACTGGCAGGTGATAAGTGACTGGTGTGTATTGCCACAGCTGGAGCTGCAGAGCAACTGTCTTAGTTGATAAAGGAGAGAAAGTTGTAGCCCTTGTTTTAAAATCCATCACATACAATAATTCATTATTCCGGAGATGAAGAACTTTTAACCTCCTCAGTCCCAGTCAACAATAGCAAGGTACTGTAGTCCAAAACATCAGAAAAAACAGAAGATTCCCATCTCTGCATTGTTCACAGGGCCGGCCTTATCATTGGACAGAGCAAGGGGGTTGCTTCCCATGGCAACTGATGGGGAGCAGTAAGTGCTGAAGGGCAAAGTTGAGTGTGTCTGGTCCCCATGCTCTGCCCCATATACCTGCTGCCCTCAGGTGTGATGGAAGACACTCGCCCATCACTCTCTCTCTCTCTGGCTTTTCTTCGCACACGAAGATTAGTGTCAATATAAAATTGGGTCCCGCCATAGGGAAAAAGGCAGGATATAAATTAATAACAATAACAATATTCCACTGCCAGTCATCTTTTGTCCATGGGAAAAGCACTATTTTGTCCTTCGCCTCAGCTAGTGAAATGCCAGCCCTGATGATTTGTAACAGAGAAGGTGCAAAGAACTTGCATTTAGCATGTGGAATTACAGTATTAACATGATCTGTCATCCTTCTGCAAGAGCAGATGCATGTAGCCGAGAGAACTTACCACCATTAGCACATTCGAATTCATGCTGCTGGGATGATATATGTTTGCATGTTAGTTTGGGGGAGTTTGTTATTTACTTTTTTGCTTGTTAAATTTGTAGCCCACTTTCCCACCAATTGGTCCTTAAGACACCTAGTGGCAATAATGCCGATACACTGTCATACAATAAAACATTAATGAAATACAAAGATTTTGTAGACATAAAAAGAAGAAAAGAGAACATTAAAAAAAACTGGGGGAAAAAAAGAACCAGCTTGAACCAATGATTACTTATTTACAAATCAGTGTCTGGCATGTTGCCTATTCACATTTAGATCACTGTCCTGATGTGGAGTTTTTGTTGTTGTTATGTGCCTTCAAATTGACTCCACCTTATGGCAACCCTCTCATTGGCAAGATTTATTCAGAGTAGATAGCCATTGCCTTCCTCTTAGGCTGAGAGAGTGAGACTTGCCCAAGGCCACCCCCTGGGTTTTCAAGGCTGAGCAGGGATTCAAACCCTGGTCTTCTGGAGTTCTAGTCCAATGTTCAGATCACAGCACCACACTGACTCCCCATGCATGTTCTACCATTTGTATCAATAAGGTGTCTGGTACCAGAATCTGTACCAGTGGGTAGTAGACAGAGCTGATCTCTTTGCCAGAGCTTGGAAATAATGGATTAGGAGTAACAAGGCTCTATTTCAGAGGAAGAAACTAGCAAAACTACCTCTGAATATTCCTTGGGATTGTCTACACGGCGAAAATACCCCTCACAGAATTCACTCAGAAAATGAGCTGTCTTAATGGGATCCAGCATTGCCTCGTCGTATTGTGGAGGGGGGCCAGAAAGAGGGAAAACTACAAGCGCAAAGCCTTTGCGGCTTTTCCCAACTTTTAAAAAAAGCTCCAGTGATATGCAAATTTTGGTCATTAAGACAAGCGATTGGACATGAATCATTTCCCCATGCAGGAGAAAATGCAAACCTGATTGGCTGGATGAACACAGGGGGCGGGGCTGGTTTACAGGGCAAGTGCCCACTGCCACCATGTTGGATTTTTGCTTTAGCAAGTGATTGCTAAAGTGATAAAACAGAGGTTTGTGCTATCTCTCTCTCTTTTTGGAAAGGTGGAATATTGCTTTTACACACCATAGAAATAGGTGTTTTGTTTTGTTTTTTAAGTTCAGCGGTGGCAGAAAAAAAAACCAGGAGGAATTCACTTGTCTCAGGTAGGGCATGCAAAGTTTATGGGGGCTGTAAAACCATTAAGATCAGTTGGGACTTGCAATTACTGTGGAGCAGTTATTTTCCCCCCTTCATATAGACAAGGCCCTTGTCTAAGAAAACCCTATGAAATACAGGCAATTTAAAGACCACATACACACACAACCTTTTCTTAATATGTTACTTTTGGGGGTAATGACATCACCAACACCATTACTTTTTAAAAGTAATGAAACTACTAACCACATTATTGATATAGTTATTATCTTCATTGCAAGTAACATTGACTTGTTATTCTTAAAACACTGGTTTTAAGATGGGTGGTTGGGAGGGAATTTTGCCCATTTTTAATTTTAAATAGACCAATAATTAAAAGTAACCACAAAGTAATTTGTTAGCAATGAGTAATAAGTAAATGTTTCAATAATGAGTCAGGTGAAAGAGATTTACTTTTTATAAAATAAAGGGGTGGGGAGAAAGAGTAGTGATTAATGAATTACTTTTATAAAGCAGCATCCTAAATTCTATTCAACAAAGTACTAGCACCTTTGAGACTGACTGGCTTATTCAAGCAGAAGCATTGCTAGCAGCTCTGCTGGAAGCGGGGGGGGGGCTGTTGGATCCCATCTTGAGTGGGGGATCCAGGAACTACTGCACAAAACAGTTCTGCAGCTTGCCCCAGATATTTTGGTGTCTAAATTACAAAACCTAAGTGGACTTCCTTTCTCCAGATAGTAATACGGAAAGCACCGGGAAAGGGTTGTACCTTAGTGGCAGCATGCCTGTTTTCCTTGCATAAGGGCTCAGGTTCAATCCTTATTGTCAAGAGGTAGGGCTGGAAAAGATCCTTGCCTGAACCTCTGGAGAGCAGCTGCCAGTCATTTTGTAGACAACAGTGAGCTAGATGGATCAATGATATGAGGCAGTGGGCTTAGCTTGGAGAAGTGACTTCTTTGGGTGACACCTCCCCAAATTGCCAATGAATGTTTAGTTCTAAAAAGTAATTTTCCCAGACTCTGCACTTTCCTGTTGTCTGTACCAGGAGTCCAATCTTTTCAAGAGTTCTCTTATGTGAAAGGAAATTGCCTTGACACCCCCTCATTTCATGCTTAGAACAACTTTCCAGCTGGATTTTTCCCTAGCTCCCACCTCACTCCCAGCCTTATTGGTCCCCAAAATTTGCCAAAGTGGCCATTTTACCTTCCTTCATCATGGTAGGGATTCTTCTGCCTCAGTGACAGATTTAGGGAGATGCTATACCTTTCTCCAGAGTCACTACCCACATTTCCCAATGCTTTAAAATGTACAACCATACCAACTTGATGCCCTCCAGATGTGTTGGCATATAACTCCTGTCATCCTCCATCAGTCTGGCCTCTGAGCTTCACATACAACAGAATCCTGATCATCTAGCTAATATAGCTGAGCTGGTGTGGTAGAGTAGTTAAAAAATGTTGGACTTGGATTTGGGAGATTCAGCCTTGTGTTCTCCCATTCAGGCTGCTGACACACTGAAGAAATAATGCAGTTAGACACTGCTTTAACTGCCATGGCTCAATGCTATGGAATTCTGAGATTTGTAGTTTTGTGAAATATTTAGCCTTCTCTGTCAGAGCTTTGGTGCCACAACAAACTACAAATCCCAGGATTCCATAGCATTGAGCCGCAGCAGTCAAAACAGTGTTAAACTGGGTTATTTCTGCAGTGTGGCAGCAGCCTCAGTCATGAAACCCACTGGGTGATCTTGAGCTAGTTTCTCTCTCTAAACCTGACCAGCCTCACAGGGTACTTGTTGGCATGAGGAGCATAGGATGGGAGAAGAGCCATGTAAGCCCCCTTGAAATCAGTGGAGGAAAGATGGGATGTAAATGTAATTCATAAATAATAGTGTGTGTGTGTGTTTGAGATAAGTTAGGTCTGAGTGAATGAAAAGTAAAACCTTTGTCAAGTATGCAGAATACAGTCTCCCCAACCATTCTGAAGAGCATCCACAAATCTCACCCATTTTTTAAAGCCCTTTCACAGCCTGACCCTATGTGGAGTCACTCAGGAATTAATCCTCAGGAAGATGACAGTGTCAAACACTTCATATTAATAGTCACAATGTACCTAAGCAGTGGGCTGAAGAATGTATACAACAGACGTGGAGAATATGAGGCCTTCCAGATGTTTTTCGACTGTAAGTCCTAGCAGCCCTAGCCAGCAAAGCTAGTGGCAAAGAATGGGGGAAGCCGCTGTCCAGTATCATCAAAAGGACCACATGTTTCCCATCACTGATCCGTGAGAACTTCATCCAACATCAGCACATATGCTGAACAGAGAGGGTGAAAAGGAACATGTGAAGCTGTGTTTTAGAGTCAGAACTGGTTTATCTAGCTCAGGATAGTCTGTTCCGAGGATTGGCAGGAGAATTGGGATCCACTGGTAGATCTTGGGGGATTTACCCTAGGTCAGCAAGGGTTTCTGACTCTCAGTTGTCGAACAATAGCCACAACTAAAATGTGTCTCCTGCCCCATTTGAATAGTCCTGTTGAAAAAAGAACATGGGGCAGAGGCAGGAGTGGGGTCTTGTATGAAAGAGTGGGCAGCTTGATTCCACTGCTCATCATAAATTCCTGGGCTGAGGGTATGCTCAGAGGAACTCTTGTTCCTTAATTCTTGACATATATACACTCATCTGAGCCACTCTTTTTTCACCTGAGATTGATGGACTTCAAGGTTCTGATAAGACACAGAACAGATGTTGCAGACTTAAAGCCTGCTTGACCTTGGTTTAATGGGGTTAACAACAGGTCTCAAGCAGCTATGTTGACTGAGAGCTTTTGGGTATTTTCATCCAAAAAAGTACTTTTCCAGGGTGGAGGCATGGTATTGTAGCTGTTGTTATTTTTTTTTCTAGCCTTTTCCCTATTTTGAGACTCAAAGTGGCTTATAACAAACTGAAAAACATATCATGAAAAATCCAGAGGATACAAAAGTTAAGAGATTAAACACAAAGCTAGCACTGCTACCCAGGTTCCTTTTAAATGTGTATATGAACGTTTGAAAGCAGGGGGGGGGGTTATTTTGTGGAAGTGACCATGCAAGCAAATCTGGAGCACAGAAATGGTGAGTGTAGGTTGGATAATTTGTGGTTCTCCAGATGTGGCTGGACTGCAGCTGCCACCAGCCCTAGGCAGCAGAGCCAGTGGCGAGGAATGCAGTGAGTTGTAGTCCAACAACATCTGGGGCCCTTTCACACCACACAAATATAGCACTGTGTTCCACATTTACTGTCATGGTGACATCTTGCAGAATCCTGGGATTTGTAGTTTGAGGAGGCAGTAGAGCTCTCTAGCTGAGAATTCTAAAAAACCCTCCCTATGCTTCAAATCCCTGAATTATATGGGATGTTGTCATGGCATTTAAAGTGGTATATAGCACTATAATAGTATAGTCTGAATGGGTGGCTGATTTGTGCCCATCCCTGGTGCAAAAACAACTGAATCAGCTGCTTCTCAGCTGTACATTGTCCTCTTCTTGAAAAAGAAACAGTACTGAGGTGCTAATTCAATCTCTCTCTCTGTGTATGTTTATGTATACAGTAGGACCCCCGTATCCACTTATTCATTATCCACTGATTCAGTTACCCACAAGACACAAAACAGAACATCTACCATAGAGTCTTCCTAGAAAATGTGTCCTCTCTAGACATTTTCTAGGTCCTCCCAGGCAACTCTATTTTAAACTGGAAGTTCCATTGTTTTCAATGGTGTTTGCTATTATCCATGGTTTTCGGTATCCACGGTTTTCGGTATCCACCCCCCCCGAACCAATCCCCAGCGGATACAGGCGTCCTACTGTATGTGTAAAACTATCCCCTAAGCTAGCTGATCAAACTAATGGAATAGGTATACAGATTATTACTGCTAATGGCTATCACAAATGAGGCATGTGAATTTGAGCTACTTTCTCAAAGCCTTCCAAAAAATAACATGGCCAAGAAGGATCTGAATCTAGGACCACAGGCTGCACACCCAACATTGGTGTTTGGAGCTTGCCCCAGCAGTCAGCGTAATGGAATGTGTGTGTGCAAGAACGCAAGTGATAGGAAGTGTGATCAGGCACATTCCTGAAACTTCCAGCATGACCATATTTACATACCTGGAATGAATCTGTGTGACAGAGAAAATATTTTAGGCTCACACTGGAGGGCTTTACTGTTGGAGACATTTCAAAGTAATAAACAGGGAACAAGTCTCAGAGCAGTGGGAAGTCTCCCCTCCCATACTAGATTTGGGAGGCAGGGTGTCATTCAATGAAGCTGAGATTCAGGACAGATGATGTACATTTCTATAACTGCATGTACTGGAGTCACTATGGAATTTGCTTTCTCAAGCTGCAGTGATGACCACCATCTTGGACAGCTTGAAAACAAGACCAGAGAAATGTATAGAGGATGGCTACTAGTCATAGAATCACAGAGTTTCAGGAGACATCTAGTCCAGCCCCCTGCCACGAAGGAATCCAAAACTAAAGCATTTCTGAAAAGATGAACGTCCAACCTGCCACCATCTGAGGTGGTCTATCCCACTGACAAACAGCTCCTGCAGTCAGGAAGTTCTTCCTAATGTTTAAGTGGAATCTCTTTTCTTGTCATTTGAATCCATTGGTTCATATTCTAGTCTCTGAAGCAGCAGAAAAGAAGCTTGCTCCATCCTCTACATGATGATCCTTCAGATATTTAAATATGGCTGTCCTATCACTTTTCTTTTCCTAGCTCAGCATGTCCAGCTCCATGGCTACTAGACATGATGGGCATATATGACTTCCTGGCATCATTCAGCAGGCCCTTCCAAACCATTTTCTGGGGAACACAACCAAGAGTGAGTGATTGCATTCACATCCTCCTTGTGGGCGTCCTCTGGGTGTGGGATCAGGATTTTAGACTAGGTGTATCGGGACTGTAGAACTTGTACACCTATAGATGTGGTTGAACTCCTGTTCCCACCAGTCCAAACTAGCCTGGCCAATGGCAAAGTATGATGGGAGTATATGATGGGAGTAGTAGTTCATCAACACCTAGCAAGCTGAAGGTTCTTCATCCCTGAGACAGATCTTTGGCTTGATACTCATATGAGTATTTCAGTTTAGCCTACATTTTATTCCATGCTCATACCAAGGAGGAAAGGTATGGATGTCCCATATTCCTTTGCAGTAAGGAAAAACGGTGGGAGGGATGAGTCTGCCTTTGCAGGGGAAAAAGCTATTTCTGCCCATAAGTGATATTCTGCTCTCGAACCATTTCTTCTTTGAGAGATCCTTTGAAGAAGCAGCTTTAAATGTTCTGGATCTTCCAGCATTCAATAAAAACAGCAAACATTCTTTTGGCATGGTTCAGACTTCACAGATTCTTGTGACATTGTTGTCTTGAATTAAATCAACACCCAATAGTGGCTGATCAATTGTGAACCCTGCAATATGCTCATACATAGACCTGGTTTACATAGATCGCACATGCAGAGGAGTAAAAGGCTAGCAAACTCCTTCCAAATCTAAATTTGTGAATCAGAATTTGGAGAGCTCATATTCTGATGGTCCATGGGTGTTTTAGGGTTTCGGGGTCTGTCCAAAATGGGTACCCGGCTATCTGAGGACTTGGTCATCCTATTGTGCAGCAATAACACAGAGCCTGCAGATATTTGTGATGTTTACATCCATGAATGGGAGGGACATTTCCCTACCTCACATTCCACATTATTTACTAGACATGGGAGGGGAGGAAACACCCAAGAGATCTCCATTTGTGGCACTGAAGACCAAAGAAAGCCAAAATTCTTACACAAGTCCTGGAATATGCCAAACACATGTGGTACATGTCCAGAAAAATGCTGGCCTTCACATCTGTGAAAAGAGCCAAGCTTTCCTCATCTCTATGTGTATGTGTAAGACTGAGAGAGATAAGGTCTATTTCATACCATAACTCCACATAATAGGAGTTGAGGTATTAATCTAAAGTTTTTATATGTTATTGGTGTGATCCAGAAGACATCTGGGTTCATACTCTGGATTCATCAGACTAGTTCCATGATAGATTTGGGGATGGAACATCTAACCAGACTTGACCCAAAAAACTTTGTTTCCTAAGGGAAAGCAACATAGTCACCCCACAAGTCAAATGAGAGGCTCTTGCCAACCATAGGAATAATGCTGTTTGACACCGCTTTAACTGTCGTGGCTCCATCCTATGGAATCCTGGGATCTGTAGCTTGTTGTGGCATGAGAACTCTCTGACAGAGGAGGCTAACTATCTCACAAAACTACAAATCCCAGCAGTTAAAGCGGTGTCAAATGGCATTCTTTCTGCAGTGTGGCAGCAGCCATAGATATTGAGGCCAGACAAGTTATTGTGGCACTTAAGGCAGAAAATCCCTCAAACTCCTCTATCACTGGCAGTAAACATGCAAGAAAAAGACATTAAAGGAGTAACTGTTTGCTGTCCTTACATGACACCTAAATTCTGCTGCTTGAGATGGCTACCTCTTTGTCCTTCAGGGCAGGGCCAATAGGGATTCTAACACAGGATGTAAGTCCACACTTTTCCTCTGCTCACCTACATAGAGAGGTGGGGAAGGTTGCAGCAGGTGTGCTAATCTGCCTGGTTGACTTGCTCCTTTCTGGGTGGGATGGTGGGGAGGGACTCTCTGGGTGAGGGGAAGGTCTTCTTAGGGCACACAGTTCTGTGCTGCACCATGTGGCTGCTTTGTGTACAGTTCCTTAGAATATAGAAGGAAGTACTGTATCTCACAGTAGAATTGTGTGTGCTTGCCACAATTTCACATCCTGACACACACTTGTAGATTTCATGACTTACTCAGATGAGGGTAAAGCTACACATTTAGATGTTTTGGGTGGGTGGCTGAGGAGCAGCTAAACCTGAGAGTAGGGCATCAGATAATGGGGTGATATGGGTCCAGACATTTTGTTGGCTGAGGCTAAGTAGTAAACACACTTTCCTCTCCTTTCAAGAAGCTGGCCTAAATACGCTAAAGGCACCCTAAAGGCACTCTGTTCTTCTTTGGTCAGACCTCAGCTGGAATACGGTGTCCAGTTCTGGGCACCACAGTTAAAGAAGGATATTGACACACTGGAACATGTCCAGAGGAGGGCAATGAAAATGGTGAAAGGTCTCAAAACCTAGCCCTATGAGGAGCAGTTTAGGGAGCTGGGTACGTTTAGCCTAGAGAAGGTTAAGAGGCGACATAATACCCTGTGTTTAAATACTTGAAGGGATGTCATGTTGAGGATGGAACAAGTTTTTTTTTTCTGCTGCTCCAGAGACTAGGACACGTAGCAATAGACTCAAACTATGGGGGCGGGTTTCCAACTAAGCATTAGGAAGAGCTTCCTGATGGTAAAAACTGTCTGACAGTGGAATGCACTGCCTCAAAGTGTGGTAGAGTCCCCTTCCCTCATGGTCACTTCCAACTCTATGATTCTATCACATACCATCTGATCTTGGCTGCTAAGCAGGGTCAGCCCTGGATAACATTTGGATGGGTGTCTGTCAACAAATACCAGGTGCTGTATGTTGTTTCAGCGGAAGGAACTGGCAAAACCACTGCTGAGTGTTCCTTGTATGAGAAAACCCTATGAAATTCATGGGGTCACTAAGTCAATAGGTGACTTGAAGGAACATACACACTGTACCCAAGGACAGTCAAGTTTTTGGCATTGGGGCAGAAAAGCCCGTGAGTGCCTCTTCCCATCCCTGGTAGTGAAAAACAGAACAAAAATATATTCCCTAGCTATCCATTTGCAGCCCTTTCATGACACCCAACATCAGCTGCCTAAATCTGCCTATTGGTAGGGCCGCTCTGTTAAAAATCTTCGAGGCAGGTCAGGTAAAGGGCTATCATAGACTTCTTCAGGATCCCAGCTGATGTGCAAACCAGTATAATTCAGCTTTAACACTCATGATTATTTATTACAAAATGTTTAGCTTTTTCTTAAGCATTTGTAAGCTGCCTTGGGTCCCACACCAGGAAAAAGGTGAGGTATATACATATATATATGTGTGTGTGTGTGTGCGCGCGCAAATATATATATATTTGCGAAGAAAAGCCAGAGAGAGAGAGATTTACAGTATAATCAAATGATAAATCAAAATAGTAACATGCACAGCCACCGTGGCAAATTTCTAAATTAGTTATATTTCGATTGTGACTTCCTTCCAGTGAGTTCAAGGTAGCTCACGTGGCTCTTCTCCTCCCCACTTTCTCTCTGGCTTTTCTTCGCAAACGAAGATTCAGGAAGGACTCATTCCGCGCTTTCTGCAAGCGCGCTGATGACTAAAAAGGCCAATCCGAGATAAACAAATCTGATTGCAGAAAGCACAGCAGAAGGTCTCCTTGGGTGATGTTTCCGGGTTGTGATTCTTTCTTCGTTGTCATTTCTCTTCAAGACTTGTTCGGCGTGAGTTCTCAAATAAGGCTGCAGCATTGTGGATAGTGTGTCTCCATGCTTCCCGATGTGAGGCCAGGGCAGACCATTGTTGGTGATCAATTTGGCCGAGCCTCAGATGTTGTTTCAGGGAGTCCTTGTATCGCTTTTTTGGAGCGCCCCTCTTACGCTGACCCGTGGCGAGTTCACCGTAGAGTACTATTTTTGGGAGGCGATGGTCCTCCATCCTAGAAACGTGCCCTGCCCAGCGCAGCTGTGTTCTTAATATCATGGCCTCAATGCTGGTGATCCCTGCTTGCTCAAGGACAGCAACATTTGTCACATAGTCCAGAGAAACATTCGCGATGTCCATCATACTCAAGTGATGCCCAGTGCAGAATGCCAAACAGATCATCGCTTTGTAAGATGTTAACTAAATCTTCATATTAAGTTCAAACCTAAGAGAGGTGGCATCTTAAAGTGGAAACTCCAAGTCACCAATCTTCAACAAGCTACCAGGAGAGACAACTTCCAGGCAAATCTGCAAACAAAACTTGAAGACCATCCTACAGATCCTTCTCCTACAGTACTTTGGCTTCATATCAAAAACAGTATCCTCCAGTCTACAGAAGAATCCCTCGGGTTCTCCCACAAGAAGAATCAAGACTGGTTTGATGAAAACAACCAAGAGATCCCCACTTTATCCCCATAACAAACCTGTGGGGTAGGTGAGGCAGGGTGTGTGTGCAACTAGTTCAAGGATATTGCGGGAGTTTCATTGCTGAGTAGGGACTTGAGCCTCCTGCCTCCCAAGCCCAAGTCCAACACTGTAAATCACTGCACTACAGACTATCTCAGAGCCCGGGTCTCTGCCAGTTTGGCTGCCACTTCCCAGGAAACTACCAGCAGTGCTGGTTTGAAACACAAAGCCCTTTAAAGTGTTGGCATCTGTCTCCAAAGACTGGTGGTGCAGTGGAAGGGTCGGGGAGAAATGAATAAAGGTTAGCCAGTTCAATGTGAAGTTGAAGGTTTTCACGGCCGGCATCCATAGCTTTTCCTTGGTTTTTTTCTGGGCAGTGAGGCTGTGTTCTCACAGCCCGGAAAAAAACCAAGGAAAATCTATGTTAACCAGTTCATTTCTCTATGACTGGGCAAAACATTGACGAAAGTCAACCAAAAGGCACAAACCTGTGGACAAGCTCTCAAGTTCAGCTGCAGAGCCCTTGGTGTGGCTGGATGTTGCAGAGGAAATTGGCTTGATATTCCTTTCTTCTGACCATGTCTTGCTTAATTACAGAAAAATTACTGTTAAATTCAGAGGAAGGTGGGAAATGTAAGAGGAACTGAAAGAAGTCATACAATTACTATAATGAAAACAAAAGTATCTAGAAGTCACTGTATACGTTGTGTTCTCGTGTGCCTTCAAGTCATTGCCAAATTATGACAACCCTTAGGTGACCCTATTATGTGGTTTTCCTGGCAAGATTTCTTCAGAGAGAAGTTTGCTATTGTTTTTCTCTGTGGCTGAGAGAGTGTGGCTTGCCCAGTGGATTTTTCTAGCTGAGTGGGGATTCAAAATCTGGTCCCCCAGAGTGAAGAGTCCTGAGACCAGTCTAGACGATGAAAAATACGCCTCATAGAATTCAACTAGAATACCTTTTGTCCCAACATGTTGCGAATAAGATTAGTGATATTCAAAAGGAGGGGGTCCTAAAACTCCATTTACTATGGGGGAAAAGACTTCATGGAGGTTTTTGAATAATGCATGGGCTTGCACATTATTGCACATTTGGACATCCAATTCGGGACACTGCATTCTTAGCGAGGGCAGAACTGGAGAGTGGATTGATCGACCATGCAGGTGGTGGATGGGCTTGCTGGCAAGGAAGTGGTGGAAGCACCATTTTTTAATTTTGTCTTATCGAGTGTGCATTTTTTTGCTGCACTGAGGTGACCAAAAGGGTTTTTATAAGTGGAAGATCGCACTTGTGCTCCTTTGATTTACAAGTTTTTTTGTTTTTTTTTAAATACTGTACAGTGGTGACAACACATGTGGACAATAATAACACACTGTACTCTCAACCATCGTCTTGATTTTCAGGCATGGCTGCATGTGCATGTCAAATGCGAATAGCTTCGCATACAATCGGTTTTGCCAAAAGACCATGGAGACTAATGAGCGTTGCTGCAAATTTGTGGTAACATGCACCAATCCACATTATATCTTCTCTTCTAGAAAACCCCCTGGTCTCTCCGAGACTCAAACCATTACACCATGCTGGCTCCTTAAACAAGAGGTTAGACAAGAGGTATCATCTTTTCTTCTGGTGTGTCAGTACATGGCTGGACAGACTTCAGGCTTTGAGGATGATTTGCTTTGTTGTTATTTTAAACTAGAATCTTGAGATTTACCACCAAAAGCCCAGTACAAAAGACACAAAGAATCAAAGAATTCTGAGTCCAGAAATGTCCCTGTGCCACAGTCCTTCCACAATAAATCCCACTCTTTGTCATTCTTCCTTGCCCCAGCTAACTTCCTTTCAGCAGTATAATGGGTGGATGAATGTGTGTGTGGAGTCATGTTGTAGCTGCTATTGTTAAATATTTGGGATTTAGAAACCTTCCTCCTTGTATTTCAAACCACACAGAAAACTGCCAATGGATTCTGATCTAACATTCTGCTCATCCACTTGCTGACTTCTGAAAGGCATTTCCTTGAAGCCAGGGGGGAAAAAAAAACTTTCTTAGGACCTTACCAACAAAAAACATATACCACAGTTAAAGCTTCCGACAGTGAAGCTCCTTTTTACAAAGTCTTTTTGAGCCACCAGTCCCCTTTCCTTCCTCATCCTTTGTCTATCTGTAAGGTTGTTTAGCAGCAACAGCATTGGGAGGATGGTGAGAAGGCTCAATAAACAGACTTTTGGTGTCAGGTTGCAGCAGTGTGTGTGTGTGTGCAGTAAACAGTGCAAGAAACAAAAGTTGAGCAGGGAAAGAGTAGGATTCTATTCTAGCTGATCCTACTGTAGCTGTGTGTAGCAAGGTGAAGAGCAGCTGCCTCCAGAATCCCTTACTGGGATGAACAACATGAACAACAAAACCGGGAGAGAAGATAGCATGTAATGCCCCCACTCCACCCTGTAGATCTGTAACTTGGCCACCAAAATGGAAATCATAAACAAAGTGGAAGCGGGTGAGGAAAAAAAGTCATTTTGAAAGCCTTCAAGTGGTTTTTATGTGGTACAATATGTTTTCGTTTACTTACGCAAGGCTTACCTGACCTGGTTGTTTCATTTCACATGGGCATATTGTTAGCTTTGAATGAGAAGTTTGCTGAAACATGTTGAACTGTTCTTCTATCACTATTCTATCCATGTTATTTCTACCTCTGTTACGAATTTTTTTTCCAAAGAAGTAATCCTCAAGAACACCTCCACTTTGGTAACTGAAGTATGCCTGTTATAAGCAAGTTTTCCAGTTCTCTATGACTATTCAACAAACTGGATGGTAAATAAATTGTGGCTGGAGTGGAGGCTGCCTTGATATCCAAGCACAAAACCTGCTTTTAGTCAGTCCGGTAAAGAGAAGCAGATGACACAAGTGTTTCTTTCCAGATCCCCTAATTTTGTTGTTGTTGTTCCATCCTGTGTGATGAAGCATTCTGTAGAACCTCCAAAGTTTGCAAATATTTGTGGTGTTTTGATTGGTCATAATAAAAGTATTACCAGTTTTGTTAATTGACTAGGATCTTCTAAGTACTATGAGGGTTAGAGGTTAAAACTTAGGACTGCTGGGGGAAAATAAAAAGTACATGATCTTTCATTTTTCAAAATATAAAATTGATCAGTTACCTGGTTATGTCCTCAACCTTAAACAAAATGCAGGGGTCCTTTGTTAGGTAAGGTTTCTTCTACAGTCTGCAGTGCTCACCTTAATGCCAGACACCAAGATTGAGGATGCTACCTAATTTCTGCTTTTCTTCTCTCAATAGTATTGCCTTACTCTGCTGAGTTCCCCCCACCCCACCCCTAGGGATCATTCTGCACTCTTTCTGTAGAACTGATTAGTTCCAGCTGCTTTTTTCAGGTGAAACTAGAGTGCAAGTGAAACTATGGGTCCATCTACACGAGGGGAAAAAAAATCTAAAATACATCATAGTACTGACACCTCACAGCAGTAGCAGCAGCATGTCTAAATGGTTTTTCTGGCCTCGGAAGCCCCCATAAACCTCGCATTCCTGATGGTGGTTGCGAGTGATTAATCACGTTCATTCTTCACCACCACCATAAAAAAAAAAGTCATCCCAAGGTGCGCTGGTGCAATAGAGCGGTTCTCCAATTTTATAAGAAAGCAAAACAGAAAATATTGATCCTTTTATCACCTTAGTGAGTGATCGCTAAGGCAAAAATCCAACATGGCTGCAGTGGGCCCTCCTAGCAAGCTCCGCCCCCATTCTCGACCTGCCAAACAGCTTTATGCTTCCCTTCTGGGTTTTTTTTTTTTTTAATTGTTCTATAGTCCAAATGAGCAAAAATTCACATCTGTTTGTGAAAAAGTACAGGGAAATCTGTGGTTTTTACCCTGTTGTTTTTGTCCTTTTGGGCCCCCCTCCTTCCAAATAGTGTGGGTTGGTGCTGGATCTTGTGTAGACAGGTAGGATTCCCAGCGGATTCCATGAGGGGTATTTTCACCGTTTAGATGAGCCCTCCGTATTTGCCTCCCTTTTGCTATCTGCATGAGAGTTTGTTGGGTGGGATGGGGAAGAGAACCAATCAAGGTGTTTGCTTCAGTCAAGGGACAAAACTACAGTAACAAATTACAGTAACAAAGACAGATGGGAGGGAGAGCTAGTTGTGTCCTCCTTAGAGGCATGGCTGGAGGCTGGAGTCAGGAGATGAGATTCTGAGATGTTGCTGTGGCTATTTGGTCTCTTTCAATCATTGCGCATGTGCTGAAAGTGAAGATTCACAACTGTAGTCACTAGACAGATGACAAGAAATGTAATTCTAGGTAATCAACAGGTGAAACCTCTATTGTGCTTTGTTTTTTTTAAAAAAAATGCTATGAGCAACAGAGAGTCACGTTTCTTTTCATACTCTAATATTATACCTAGAGTCTTCATATCATTGCTACTCTTATAACTAAACTTTATTTTTATTTTTTATTTATAGACCTCTTACTATACGATAAGGTGAGGACACATAATATAAATGTTGTTTACACCTTTCCATCAAGTGGATCCTCAAGCTGGCTTACAAAAATTAATAACTGAGGATTAAAATTAGTTTTTAAAACCTCTTTTCTCCTCCTGTATTTGTAGGTATTGATTTGGATCCCTCCCAAACTGACACCCTCAGGGTGTGCTAGGACTATAAACCCAATCAACCACATCCGTTGGCCATACTTGCTGGGGAAGATGGGGACTGCACTCCCAACACCTCCAGAGGGTGCCAGGTTGGTGCCAGGTTGGGGGAGACTGGACTACAGGAACATTTGGGGCTCATCTACATGACCAAAAAAAAAAATCTAGCAAGAATGCGGGCAGAATACCTTTAGTTTAGATGAGCTTTTGCTGGGATTCACCATATTCAGAAGGAGTGGGGCTGAAAACTCCAAATAGACCACGATAACAGCTTTTGCTGTTCCTCACAATCCTTTTTAAAAATTGCGCAAAAATGTGCATAATTGGTCATATGTACAACCAATTTGAAAAGGGGGCACAGCAGAGCTGACAACTGATTGGTCGGACCTCGGAGGGGGCGGGCTTGCAAGGGAGGGCTTGCAATGCCGGAGCCGCCATTGTTTTTGTTTTTGCCAGCATGATCGTTCACCAGGCAAAGTGGCAGAGCAAAAGTATGAAGTTTTACATGGAAAACAGCTCTTCCCCATCTGTCACTTTAAGGGAAAAAAAGGGGGGGGGTGAATGGAGGGAGATTTTTCTGGACTCAACTCACTCATGGCCACCTTTTTTTTTTTCCTTTTTTTTTTTTTTGTGGATGTAAACTGCAAAATATTCACTTCCAAGCTTGCGAATGTGCTACGTGCACAAAAGGGAGGTAAGTTGCTATTTTTTGCTACAAAGTCTCCCGTGTAGCTGCACCCTAGGTCTGATGCCACAGGGCTCTTAGTTCTGCAGTACAACTCCAGCAAAAGAATATTCACCTAGCCATTTAATAACCACACAGACAATTAATGTATATGGTGTGTGTGTGTGTGTGTATATATACTAACACCAGCAAACTGGCATATGATACACTGACAAGCAGCAGCAAGGCTCCCTTACTCCCTCCCCCAAAGAATGGATATTTTTGCAATCCTTTGTTTTGGTTTCCTTCTTTGGAAGCTAAGCAATCTCCCTCTATAACCGCAGGGCTAGAGGGAGCAGTGAGTTTGCCTTCCATGTCCGGACAGGATGTTAGGCTACTGACAATACTGTTAAGGGGCTCATGGAAGTTAATCGCACAAAGGCTGACATGTGGTTAGGAGGGAGGGGATGGGTTTCAATGACTGTATTGAAAGGCAGAAGCCCATTGCCTGCTGGGGATGGAGCATATTTCAGGAAGGGAGGCACAATGGGGAGAAGGCAGGATGCATGGTATACTCCGCAATGGGAGTCTTAAAGATGAAAACAGGGCACTTTTGTGTTGCCTGGCTGTCACACTAAGGGTCCCTTCGTCTTCCCTTCTCTCCCTCTTCCGTGACTGAAAAATGCCTACAGCAATTGTCCAGTGATAAATTCTGAAATTCAGGCACTCATTTTGACAGTCTCCATAACTTTCCAGGGAGAGTCCAAAAATTCAGGCAATTGTGTTGATCCATGATAAACAAACTAGTTCCGGCTGTTTTCATGAGCCCTTTTACACACTAGCCAATTATAGCACTATCATTCTACTCTCACTGACATGGCTACATCCTATGGTTTGTAGTTTGGTTAAGAAACTAGAGGACTTCTCTGGCTGAGAATTTCACATGCCCCTCCCTAGATTGCTAATCCCAGGATTCTATAGGGCGTTGCTATGGCAGTTAAAGTGGAATCATAGCACTATGACTGTGTGGTGTGAAAGGGTTCTTGTGTCTCCACCAGTGACAGGTCTTTAAAAAAGCAAATGGATCTTAAGTGTCCATTCAAGCCACCCCAAAATATTAAACATCACCTTAGGCTAGCTCATAGCCATCCCTCTATTTGCTGGGGAAATCCCTTTTGCCTTCAGCTACAATTTTGCCTAACCCTTAGAAGGAGCAGAGATGTCCAACAGGAGAGAACAAATGGTGTCATTGTCCATACTATGAAAATCCCCCTGCTCTGACCCTCTGACCCCTGGTTCCACTATACCATTGTTCTTTGCCTAGTATAGGTATGGTAATTTTTCAGCCAGGCCTTACTACAATATCTCTATAGCCACAGCACTTAAGAGATTAAAGGGTTTTTTTATGGCATGGAGATAAACATGACTGTACCACAGAACTACTGTGCAACTGCCAAGCAGATGGGTGGAATGGGGGAGTTGAAAAGGTGTGTCAGTCTTGGCTATTAGTCACTTACTTACTTTCTATGCTACATTCAGCCTGGCTTCTGAAGAAGGATGTGTTAATAAGCCAACCATGAGAATTTCCTTTTTATGGTCAGCAGTTCCCTAGCACAGTGGAAAGCAAGTTCACCATAAAAATCCCTCTGTGCTGCCCCTCCCCCCTTTTTTTTAAAGGACAATGATTTACAAGGAAGGAAAAAGGAATCTTGTGGCACCTTTAAGACAAAATCAATATTTTATTTTAGCATCAGTTTTCTGGGACTAGGAGGACCAGTGATAGCCCAAGACATCTTTCTGCTTGGGGTCCAGATGGTTCTCCCCATCCCATGTAGTGAAGCTAACCGGACTGCCAGCTGTATTGCACCTCTGTACTGATGACAGGACAGCATCTTACACACCTGTGGGCAGCAGATAGGGTTAGGAGGACACAAGCCATGGGGCAAACATTGTTCAGGCTCAGGAGGATGGCCAGTGAGTTGCCACTGCCCCTCGTGGCCCCCTGCATCTGTCAGCTGTTACTTCAGTCTGCCCAACAGTAGGGCTGGCCTGGTGGCTTCTGAAGCAGGATGCCTTGATTTTCTTTCACTGGTCACCAGTTTTCCAGCACAGTGGCAGGGAAGCAAGTGCACCATAAAAATGTTTAAAAGGCACCCCTCCCCCGATTGTTTACAGCAGGGGTGGGCAACGCGCAAGCCCCCAGATATGGTTGGACTGCAACTCCCATCAACCCTGACCAGCCGAACCAATGGTGAGGGATGCTGGGAGTTGTGCTCAACAACATCTGGGAGGCTGCACTTTCTCCACCCCTGCAAGGGAAGAGCTCTGGCAGCAGTTTGCCTGGTACTGGCTGCCTCCCCTCCCACTCTGTATGTTGATCAGATTGGTAGCCAAACCTTTCAGTCAAGACCTTGGAAAAGCAATTTTTTTGTGGGGGAGCAGGGGATATCTACAACAGCTCCCAGAATACCTCAGTCCCCATTGCCAATAGTTGTGCTGGCTAGGAGTTTGGGGAGTTCTTGTAGTTCAGAAAATTAACTTTTCCAACCTATAAAGGTCCGCACTAGTACCATCACAACATCCTGCATTAATTACATCTGGGAGATGCAGACCCGCTTTGCAGGGAGGATGGGAAAGGAAAAGGGAAGGCTGAGTGTCTGCCCTAAAGCACCATCCTGCCACTCATGACCTCTTGCCAGCCTGGCAGCTGTCTAACTCACAATATTGCTGGCATCACAGATGAGGACCAAAACTGTTATCTAGGGCTGTATTTGGTAAGTACAAAGTAGTGGAGGATATAGCATGGTTGCCTCCCAAGGGTGGTCTAGTAAGGGAGCTACTGGCAACCTGAGACTAATATTTCAGAAGAGGAAGAACTGGAAAATGTGAGATGAAGCTAGTGCAGGGATGGGGAACATGTGGTGCTCCAGTTGGGCTGCACCTCCCAGAGCCTCTTGGAAGAAAAAGTCTAAAACCACTGGAGAGGCCCACACATTCCCATCCCCAGAGCTGGGCAAAACCCAGAACAATTACATTCCTGAGCAGCATGCTGTTAATGGAGAATGATGAAGCTGGACAACCAGAACTGGAAGATGGAATTGTTCAACAAAATAATGACAGTGGAGGAATTTGGCATGTGGTACAACTTGGCTAGCTTGCACAAGTCATCTAGACAGAAGGCCTCTGGAGCACCCTTTTCAAGCACACACCTTACCAGTTAAGGAGGCCAGGGATGGCCTGTTGCCCCTTAGGTGTACAGAGTCCCGAAACCAGCCCCAGTCCCTAGGGGCAGGCAGAGATAGGACAGGGGCCTCTGGGAGTAACAACTTTGACAACAAGCTGCCTTCTTAAAAGCCATTTCAAACAGGGAGGGAATCTGGCCCACTCTTCTTGGCAACCAAAGGGAGATGCAAAGGGACAGACAGATTGTGGTGTCCATGGGCCTTTCCTCCTGCCTGCCTTTCATTCTGCCCCACTGCTAGCCTGCTCAGCAGCAAGGTTTCTACCAGGCCTTGGGCGTTGGCCCCAGCCCAGAGGAACTGAGAGCCGGATGCTTAAGACCAGGCTTGGCTTCTTGCCGGATGATGATAGCAAGAACGGGGTGAGCGGGGCAGCCAGTCCCTCCTACTCCCCCACCTCCCACCCAGCCCCATTACCTCAGCCCCTCAGGAATCTGGCCTTGCAAGGATGAAAAAAAAGGGGAAAAGACAGAGATAAACCCAAGCGTCATTGAGAAATACCAGCTGGGTGGCAGGTCATGCCTCCAGGCTTACAATGGAAGAGGGAGCACTGCAAGCCAGGACTCCTGGGTTCGTTCTGTTGGCAGGCAAAGAGAGAGGGAACCTTAGTGGGGGGCAATGGGGTGGTTGTACTGGATTAAACCTGGCAGGGCTATAACTCTTGGACTATCTTCTTTAGTTGCTGAAGAAGGGCAGGATGATGTTATCAGATACACCAGAAGCAATACTCTTGGCTCTAAAAAGGCAGGCAGGCCGGCCGGTTCAGAGGGAGACGTGACTGACACAAAGTCTGGACTCCCAAGACATCTTAAGACTATATGACTTCCTCTCATGCTCAAAGAAGCCCAGCATGGATGGAAATAGAATGGACTGGGTGTTAGAGCGTAAAATTCCCTGGTGGACTGTGTTGTGTGGGGAGAGGAAAAACAGTTGCACAGTGGGTAGCTGGAGGAAGTAGGGTAAGGTTGTTAGCTAGTTAGGGCCATTGATTATTGTTATACACCCAGGGCCAACTGGTGTAGCATGGGGAAAGAATAAAACTGCAGCTGATGTGGGCTGCCCCACATCTTGTTTCTAAGCCTTAAGAGAACCATGGGAAACAAGAGAGATCGGCTCAAGACATTTTTCTGCCTGGGATGGAGCAACACAGGGTTACCCATCCCCATCCACCTAAACCAATGTTTGTAATACTCAAAAAGCCAGCCAAGTTACTTATCACCTAAGGCTGAAAAATTCCACAGACACTTCTCCCCATCCTGGGCAGCAAAAACTGCAATGACAAAGTGAATTGACAGTAACTCCCTGCCCTTTCCCAATACCACAAATCTGATGGTTGAGGCAGCCATCTCACTCACTCTGCCTGAAAGGAAATCATCTGCCCACCCAAGGGTGTTAAAAGCCCCCCTCCCCAAGTTCTCCCATAAAACCCTCTGATGTAAAAACACACTTCAACACACACACACACACATAGAATAGCACTGCGTGATTTCCAGGATTATAACACACTGGAGAAGGGCTGTAAGCCAGGCTCCTTCTCTTCTCAAATCTTGGATTGAATTAGGGAAGAGTGTGAGAGAATGGGGGTGGGGAGTGGGCGGAGAGCCAGCCCTATTGAGGCCTGTTCCTGGCTAGTGGTGGGGAGGCTGAGGGAGGGCACTGGAATCTCTCCCCTATAAGGCAGCCACTCCACTTTGGGGCTGTGTTTACACTGAGCCAAGGTGACTCAGCTCCAGGCCTGCATTCCTGAGCTCCCTGAGTGGGGCGAGTGGGATGGGCAAGTCTTGTGGAGATGAACAGCTAAGGGAAGAGGGGAGAGGGCTTCTGCTTCAAGAGGCATTGGACCCTTAGCCCCCACAGGTTGAGGGCGGGGAGGTAAGACTGGTGAGGGAGGGTGGTTAGGAAGAGGAAATGGGGCTCAGGCATCTTGTTGAACCCAAGGGAATGGCTGGGGCACAGCGCAGGATGTTTAAACTGGGCCGACTCAATGGGAAACTAGTTCTTATGGTCTCTCAGTGCCCCCTGCTGTCCCAAACAGAGCACTGAAATAACTACTTTTGTTTCAAAGTAGTGAGTTTGAGTGTTGGACCAGGACTGCAGGGTTCGAATCCTTGATCTGCCATGAAAACCCAGTGTTTGACCTTAGGCAAGTCACAGCCTCTCAGCTTCAAAGGAAGGCAATGACAAACTGCCTCTGAACAAATTTTGCTAAGAAAACCATAGGAGTGGATCACCGTAAGCCAGAATTTATTTGAAGGAACATAACAGCAAACGTTTTATAATAAAGATGTTCCAGAGCTCAGTTTTCCCATGAAAGCTCAGTATCCTCATTTGATGTGTGAGAACTCTAAGTCAGATCTGGACAATGTGTGATCCTCTCAACATTGTTGGACTGCAACTCCCATCAGCCCTAGGCAACTGCTGTAGACAGTGGTAGGAGATCATAGGAGTTGCAATTCAACATCTGGAGGGCCCCATGTTCCCCAGCCCTGAATGAAAGTTCCTGTGCCTCTGCCCTGAGGGACTCAAATGATTGTTTGTATCTTAATTCCCCCCTTGACTCTCAGGTTTATCTGACAATTGCACATTTGTATATACAGTTGGCCCTCTGTATCCATGGATTTGGCATCCATGGATTCCACCATCCATGGCTTGAAAATATTCCAATAAAAATAAATTCCAAGAAGCAAACCTTGACTTTGCCATTTTATATAAGTGACACCATTTTACTATGCCATTGTATATAATGGGACTTAAGCATCCATGGATTTTGGTATCCAGAGGGGGTCCTGGAATCAAACGGTACCAGATATCAAGGGCCCACTGTACAGTATATTGGATTAGACTGAATTGTGTGTAGCGTTCAAAACAGCCATCTGAGAGTACAGTACTGAGTTGAGTGGGTGAGGGGGTTAATTTCTATTTTGTTGGGTTCATTCTATGACCAAACAACTCTGCTGCAGAATGAAAAGCATGAAATAAACTATTCCCCCACTATTCAAGATATCAACAAACATAGGCATTAATTGCACCTGATCCCTTCTTTCACAAACCAACAGCCACCCACTCAGTAGACGGCAGTCACACACAAATGAAGGCAGGCACACACTTCAAAATTTTAATGTAAGCATATATCTTGCAGCCCTTCCCTTTAAGAACTGGCAAAACTATCCCTTCTCCACTGTGTGTGCTGCCAAAATAGGTAATCCAGTAAAGTACACTTGTTCCCACTACATTGTGCAGCCCAAACTATGTGTCAGTGTTGCAGGAATAAAGGAAAGAAGGAAGGATGGACTGGACTGGGCTTTTCCTAGTGAATTGGGATTAACTCTGGTGAGCTGTGTGTGTGTAATAAAGAGAGAGATCTATAATCACACACACAAGGGCATTCGATTTGCATTCTGCAAGCACTGATACATATCTCATGCTACAAAGGAAAGTCCCTAAGTTCACCGTATATCAATCTCTGTGGAGTTTACTTTCAGTGGTATCATGTGTCCACTAGATTACATTTTATTTGCTTTAGCTCATCTGTTTCTCTAAAATCAATAAGAGGAGTCATTATTATCATCCTGCAAGGTGCAACAGAGGCTTAATCTGAGGCATTTATTTCCCCCCTTCCCCCCTACTTTCAGCTCTTACCTCAGAGTGGGCTACTTCGCCTTCCACTTTACATGCATCAGATTTATTTTTCCAAGCCAGCTTATAAATCCTTATCACACTACATAGTTATAGCACTATATTCCACTAAGTGCCATGGAGACATCCTGTGGAATTCTGGGGTTTGTAGTTTAGCAAGACCCAAGAGCTCTCTAGCTGAGAGTTTTAAACACCCCTCCCTAAACTGCAAGTCCCAGCATTCCAAACAATGGAGATTATCAGACACGGCTAATGTGGCACCGGAATAATGACAGTGGAATGCAAAAGGACGCCAATATCACATGATGTCGTCCTTTCACGTTCCGCCATTGTTCTTGTGGCATTTCTATTGACGGGACGAGCCATGAATAGATCGCCCATCTCATTTTGGTGCCGGCATTGCCAGTGTGTGAAACCTCCAGCCAAAAAAAGTGAGCTAAATCTTTGCCAGTATTACTCACCACCACCACTATAAATCTTGGCCTGTTTAGCTTGGGTGGAGGGGTATAGAGACAACAAGATGGCTAACTACTGCTACCCAATCCCCTTCATGTAGCTATGTCTAGGATTCCTCAGGAGAACACACAAGTGTTTAACCACTAAACTAATATAGATTAGAAATAAGCAAAAGGTAGAATGTGGTCTGCCAATACCCCTAGCGTAAACAATGTAGGCAGTTTTACATACAGGCATAGCTCTGTTCATTAGACCTAATTGGAATAACCAAATGCTTTGGTCTCAAGACAGCTGCTTTGCCAGGTGCTCAAATCTGTTGCTCTGTCTTATTCTAAAATACTTTTCAGAAGTGCACTGGTGTAGCAATACCTATGCATATGTGTAGCAGCTTTGATTACTGCATCAACCCTGACATTTCAACTTAGTTTTGGACCTAAAAAGGAAGAGACTCATTTATTCCCATTTTTACAGATGAAGAACTACAACCAAAATAATTAAATTTACCTGGAGCCTTCTGTCAAGTAGGATTTCAACTCAGCTCAAGAGTTCACCATTTCTGTTAACTTTTCTTGTATTCAGCTTCAGGGCCTGATTAAATGAGCTGACATGGTGTCTTTGAAAAACAATACTGACTCTCACTAACATATCTTGGGCAGAGGAGCAAGCCACTGTGGTGTAGGGGATAATTTGTCAAGATGATAGAAGGCAGTAGGAAAAGAGGAAGACCGTATTATAGATGGATTGATCAATCAAGGAAACCACAATCTTGAATTTACAAGACGAGACCAGGACTGTCGTTGAGCAGGGCTGATGGAGGTTTCTTGTGTGTGTGTGTGTGTGTGTGTGCGCGTGTGTGTGCATGCCTTCAAGTCATCTGTTGACTTATGGTAATCCCATGAATTTCATAGGTTTTTCATAGGAAAGGAATATTCAGGAAGGGTTTTGCCAGTTCCTTCCTCTGAAATACAGCTTTCAGCATCTGGTATTCATTGGCAATCTCCTGTCCAAGTACTAACCAGGGCTGACCCTGCTTAGCTTCTAAAATTAGAACCTGGTGCTTTTAAGGTATTTAGGTCTCTCATTCATAGGGTATCTTATATTGAAGCTGACTTGATAAGCAAATAATAACAACAGAGAACATGAGGAGACCGATTCAAATCCCAGCTCAGCCAAAAAGCCTGGTCAGGTTACTCTCACCTAAGCTGTCTTGGAGAAATACTGGGCCTTTCATACTTGTGCATACAGTAGCACCCCTGTATTCATGGGGGATTGATTCCAGGGGCACCCACAGGTAATGAATTCCGTGGATAATAGCAAACACCCCCTGTCGCCTTTGCCGCCACAGAAGCCATCCTGGAAGTGAAGGGAGAAGGTAAGCAAGACCTCTCCTCCCCTCCTTCCACACACCCACACCCTGTCGCCATTGCAGCCACCAGAGCCATGCCAGGGGGCGAAGGGAGAATGGAATGAGACCTCTTCTCCCCTCTCTCTGTCCCCCCTCACCCGATTGCCATTGCTGCCACAGAAGTCATCCCACAGAGTGAAGGGAGAAGGTAAGCAAGACCTCCCCCTCTTTGCCTCCCCCCACGCCATTGCAGCCACTGGAGCCATCTGGAAGCCTCCTCCCCTCCCTCCCCTGTCCTCCCCCCCCCCCGCTGGCACCAACCGTGGATAATTGAATCAGCGGTTGGCGAATCAGTGGATACGGGGTGCTACTGTATTTAAAAATAATACATTTTTTGAACAAGCTGGTATAGTACACACTTATTAAGTTCATAAAATCATATTGTGGTGTGGAGAGAACAGGGAAAGAAAAGAGCAAGACATATACATTTAGGAATTTGGCTGGGAGAATATAATAACATTACATCAAAAGTTGTGATGTGAAGCTGGTCCATTTGTCCAGCTTTGAAGTCAATGCAGGAGAAGAGAGTATGTGAATATGCCAATGAATACGTTACATTTTCCATTTACAACACTCTTCCCAGGAGGGATTTCTGTGCTTAGTTACATACACAAATTTAGAGCAGAAAAGTTCTACTGACCATAATAAATTCCCCTGCCAAAGGGGAGATGGATAATTGAATTTGAGACTGGGGTAAATTTTGGAAGGAGGCTTGGCAAAAGAGATGAATAACCCAGCAATTTCATTTTTATAGAGATAACTTGTCTTTTATATTTTACCAGTGATTTACAAGACTGGTTTTCCAACCCCCGTCCCATACACACCCCACCCCTCGGACCAGTATCAGCTAAGTCGGTCTTGTAAGCACTCTTATAATACGTCAACACTTTTAACAACTACCGTAAGTACAAATCATACGTGTGCTACTCAGATTATATCAAAAAGCCAATGACCATTGATGGTCAATAGGGAAAGTACTAATTTGGTAACCTTTGATGTGAGATCTTTATACAGCAGTATTCCTCTGTGGGAAGCATAAGAGAACACACTCCCCCCCCCATTTTATTTAAATTTTACATCTAAAACACATACATAAACGTTAAATCGTACAACAAACATAAATCATTCTCTCATCTATAATGAATGATACATAATATTCATTTTAAAGTAAATTAGATAATCTCAATGCTACTACAAAGTGCATCTCACCCCCAGGACCATCTATACCATTTGACTATTCTGTTTTCCAAAATTGCAATGACTCTCTTGGAGGTATATGCCTCTTTTTTCTTTAAAAAATATTCTACAAATGGCTTCCATATTTCATCAAAATCATTACTTTTCAATAATCCTTTCTTGACTTTAAGTCTACATGTTAATTTATCATTCATAGCAATATCTCAAATGTCTTTATACCATCCCTCTATTTGATAAACACCTTGAATCTTCAATTTTCTGGGTATCATTTATCTTGCTGTGTTAGTAAATCTCTCTCTCTCTCTAATTCTCTTACGTATGTTGCTGTTTCCAGTGTGCTGATTGTCTGCTTTAGGGAACTGACCAACCAATCACAGCTCTGTTTGGCAGCCAATCAGCAACACTGAGGGCAGGACCATGTGGAAGTTGAAATCCTTTGTAAACATGGTGGCTGCAGAGGGAGTGTGAGTAGCATGGGGGGTGGATGTGATGTGTGTGTGTAGCATGGCACGTGCCGGAGTGCAAGGGGAGGTGCGGGGGGCCAAGATTGGAGGCTTGAGGCAAATTTGGTGGCAGGAGGGGTGAGTTTGGAGGTGGGAGGGGCAAGCGGCGACAGGGGGTGAGTTCATTGGCCAGCCTACCTTACAGGGTTGTCATAAGGTCTACTGGGCATTTTGGGGGGGGGAGTCTTTCAACGGCATATGGTACGCCAGGTCCAGCTAGTATATATATAATTCTCTTGGATATGTTGCTGTTTTCAGTGTGCTAATTGGCTGCTTAGGCACTCCTTGGCTGGCCAATCAGCTATCAGGAGCACGTCCTCGCTGAATGGGGAGGGATCAGGGTCCCGCGGTGGTGGCCGCTGAGCTGTGGCCTTCCTAGTTTATGATCAAATCCTTAATAACTTGAGTGCAGTTAACCTTATCATAAATTGATAATAATGCTATATCTGGGAGAGAACACTCTTAAACAAGAAAGGGCACAACATCCACCCATATGTTTTGTTCCATCATTTGCAGAAATTATATAGGAATAATTTTTCTTGCAATGGGAAATTCCAGTGGCCGAGCAAGAGAACAGCCATTCTGGGTGGAAAATGCACTGTTCTGGTCAATAGGCTCCCAATTCTGAAATCCCGTGTCAAAGAGCCACTAATGGCCACTAAATATTTTCTACAATCAAGTTCAACAATCAAGTTCAAGATAAGTTCTTCAGAACTTGGGGGCATAACTTCTTGCAACAACACTGAGAACCCATGAATCAGAGGTGATGGAGGTCCAAGCATGATGGAAGTCCCTGTCATGAAAAGATGGCATAGATGTTGGCAACATAATGGGAGCAAAGTGGTCATCGTCTTGTTAGAAGATAAAGGTGATGTTTGGAATAGTCACCAGAGTGCTTCTTAGAATGGGCAGACTTAAACTGAGGAGCAGAAGAGGCCAATTTTGGCACAGCAAAGGAAGGTAGCAGAAGAGTACGATGGGACCATGCTCTGGATGAGCTGTAACTGTGCTTCAATGTCAACTGTATTTGTATCAGGTGGACTGAGGCTTTGACGCAGGCTGTCCAACAGGTCCATGCCGACAGAAGTACAATGCCAAGGAGATGGCATTTGAGGCATCAGAGGCTGTTTGTACAAGAGTGCTTTCAAGCACAACTCTCTGTTCCATCTCACTTGAGGTGTGAAAGCTCAAGAGGCAACCACATGAGCTTCTCCAAGGAAGAGAAGGCACTTCAAGTGTCCATCCTTCTCCAGGATCTTAGCACCACAGGAGATGCATTTCTTAAAGGACCCCAGTGGAACAATGAGCCTGAAGGGCGAGCGTGGCCTCAAACGCCAGCACAATCCAACAAATCAACGAAGCACCAGGAATTGGTCCCAGTATGGGGAAGCTGGAACTAATTAACCCACAGAGAAATGACCAAGCTGAAAGGCCAAACTGAAGAAAGAATGTGGTTCCTATTGATACTGCTGCAACAGCAGATGAAAAGAAACTGGCGGTTTCAGCAAGAAGACTCCAATATATGAGTAGTGGCACAGGAGGTGGACAGGGCTACCACCAAAATGTTTATGTAACTCTCTAGAAAGTTCTGAAAGATGCACTGCACAGCATAACTCATTTGTATGAGTCACAAAAACCATGAAGAAGAAAGTGAGTTAGTACCGTTTTGAGTGTGACTTAATACCCTCTGGTGTTAAGTCCCAAACTGAAATCTGGGGGCCATGGGAGGTTTTTGTAAAGTGGCTCATCCTGAAGAGTATTTAACTTGAGCATGACATGATGGTAGTACCTTAAGGGTAGAAACACGTGAACACCCTTCCCTTGGTCTTTCTCCTTTTTCCTGTAAAGTTTAATGAAAATCCTCCCAGTAACTCTGTACATTCAGGGAAGCCAGGATGGGGGTAAGCCTTCCAGATGTGGTTGGACTGCAATACCCAACATTCGTCACCATTAGCTATAGTTAATAGGACTGACAAGAGCTGCAGTTCATCTGCTTTCCTCAGGCCTGTTCTACTATAAAATTTGCATTTGTAGTTCTTACATGCCAGCTGTAGTTCTTGACTGCTACATGTGAGGGAGAAGACAACCAAGCAACATATGGTTCCCTGGCCAAGAAGATGCTGGAAGAAACTAAGGATCTTCTGTGTGTAACAGTTCTGTGGTCTTGATCCATTCAGGTCCCAGCTCAAACTGATTTGCGCGTGTCACAGCTAGAATAAAATACTGTAATGGTTTACTTATGAAACAGAGATGTTAAAACCTAAAGGCAAAGATAGCTCACATCTCTTTAACCATTTGAAGCCACCCCTTGTCATACCAGCTGTTCACTCAGATCCTCATAATGAATCAGATTTTACCCCACAAATCAAGTTCCTGGGCTGGGTTATGGCCGAACGCACCCTCTCAGGACAAGACCACTGACCTGACTTTCTTCAGATCATTAAATACCTTTCTCCCCCTCCCTGCCCTAACCTGGGAAGTGTTGACACTTTCACAGGCCAAGGGAGAAGTTGTCCCACTCAACAAAGAAATGCTTTTCTAAGCACTCCAAGACAGAACATCCTTATCTCTGCAGAGTAAATGTGACTTTGTACAGTACTGCCTAGTTCAACTGCTGGAGAACCTGCATCATTAACATCATAGCTAAAGGCCTGCTTTATGAACTAGCAAATGCCCATTTACTAAATTATATACCTCTTAAGCCTATAAAACCCACACATAGCATGCACATAAGAGCTTACTTTATCATTCTTCTGGAAATCTTGTGCATTCCAAGAACCAAACCATCATCATTGTTAATGTTCTTTATATGTTCTACCCTGAACCTAGTGAAGAATATGGTGACTGACATGCCAGAACTTGCAAGGAAGAAGTCACATGCAAACAGATATGAGACCAGCCTCAAAGTGAATATTTGTGACATGAGATCCTTCCTGACAGATATCCGGACAGCTCAGCCAATCCATGTATTTACCCGCTTTGGTAATGAGGTTGCAACAAAATTACATTCCACAAGGATCATAAGTGAGCATTGGGAACAAAGTTACTTTCTCGGTGTGAAAAGTAACATTTTCTCATTACTTTTAGAAGTTATTTTGAATGGCATTTTTAGAAACATTTTCACAGGGATTTTTCAAGTGTTATCCTGTTCCTTGACCAATTGTACATTCCTCTGGTCCCAGTAAAAGAAAAGTAACACCTACTGGAATGAGTAACACAACTCTTTGCTTTCTAAAAACATTGTAAAGAGTTAATGACAATGAATTATGGGAATTGTAGTCCAAAACATCCAGAGAGTGCAAAAGGTCAATTATTGTTTGGGTGACCCTAAGGTGAACCTATCACGGGTATTTCTTGGCAAGAACTCATAAATCTGTCTTTTGTTATCTTGTTTTCTCTGTCCTTCAGAGTGAGAAGATGAGAAACGAAACTGGGCTTCAGGTTTCTGCTCTTTCTCAGAAGGATTGAATGTTTTGGGGAAAAGCATATAACTGGGGAGGGATTTTGGAGGTAGTTAGCCTCTTGCTTTTGGGGGCTCCTTTTCTTTTCTCTTGGCTCCTGAGAGACTTTGGAGCATACAGAAGCATGGATGAATGTCTTCTGTCCTTTATTTTGCTTTGCATTTCTTTTCAATAAAGCCATAAAGAAATTAACAGCCTCCTTCTTTTGCGCCAGAGGTGTGCATGGTTTTGCCCAGAAGCCCACACTATTTTCACTGCATGCATCTCTGCTCGGATGAGCAGAGAGTGAACGCACTCTGCATATTTTACAACAGGTTATGGCATGCCCAGAGTGGCTGGCTCAGGATTTTATGAGCCGTGAAAGCTTTTATGGCTGCAGATTGTTTGAGTCTAAGTTGAGAGGGGCTCTTAACAAGTGGCAAACTGGGCAACTTGTCCCTCTGGTGTGAATTTTTCTTTTGGGCTGTGGATTCTGGAGGCTGTTTTGAAGCTGTTGGAGTTTTCTTTGTCTGCGCCTAGCAAAAGCTGACAAGCCCAGCACAGATCTGGAATTTGAGAATGCCTGTGAAGAGCTGCTGAGACGGAACCATTTATGACGCCCCGGCTGGTAAGCTACCCATGCTAGGGCAGCAGATATTGAGCTGAGAGGGGCTAGAAAGTTTATGAACAATGTCTCAGAGCGTGGCAGTTTTCCCCTTCCAAAAGCTAAATGATAAGAACTATCATTTGTGGGCTATAAAGATAGAAGCTTATTTGAATCAACAATTGATACATGCCCCTATTGTAGCTACCCCTGGCTAAGGTGCTACTCTTTTGCAGCTTCAAGCTGAGGAACGAGCGAGAGCTTCACTTATTTTGGCAATTGAGGACAGTCAGTTGATTTATGTGCAAGGCTGTGTGTCGGCCCGAGAAATTTGGCAGGCACTGAGGCAAGTTTATGTACATGCTGGGACTGCCTCACAGCTTATGTTGACAAGAAAACTGTATAGACTAAAGCTGCAGCCAGATGGTGACATCGCTACACATATAGCAACTTTAAGACAGTACTTTGACAGGTTGCAGGAAGTCAATGTGGACTTTACTGAACGGGACAAGTGCCATATTCTCCTCTCCAGTCTTTCAGAAAAATTCGATAGCCTAGTGTATTCTTTTGAAAATCTTCCTGGAGGAAATTTGACCATTAATTTTATTACTGGTCGTTTGTTGGAAGAAGAGGCAAAATGGCTGGAGAGAAAGCAGGCTTTCTCATTTCCAAAGGCTTCACAGCCAAAGACCCGCAGTCCTACAAATGACCCAGTAGATGGCTCCAAAGACTCCAGTAAGGGTGAAGTTCCTGCCTTTGCTGTAAAGGTTAAAACGTGCTGGAGCTGTGGAAAGGAGGGGCACCTCTCCAAGGAATGCAAAGCTAAGAAAGGAAAGAATTCTAAGACCAAGAAATCTACTTCCAGCATGACTGTTTCTGCAGTTGTTTTGCAAGCTGCAAAGGAACAAAAAGGACATTTAACTTACTGGGCTTTGGATTCAGGCTGTAATGAACACATCTCCAATAATAAAGAACTTTTAAAGGACTTTAAAGAGACTAGCCCCTCAAGTGTGAGTCTGGCTGATGGATCTAAGTCAGAATGTTTGGGTAAAGGTACGTTTTGTACAATGTTTGAACAAGGATGTAAAAAATGTTCAGTATGTTCCTGGTTTGAAAATGTGTTTGCTCTCTGTTGCCAAGTTGACACAGGAGGGCTGTGAAGTACAATTTAAAGGGAACAAATGCTTTATTTTGAAAGATAGTGCCATTCTGGCTGAAGGTGTTTTCCATGACCAATTGTATTATATGTATGATTGTGTACAGGAACCTCAAACTGGTACTGTGATGGCAAATTTTCTCATGCATGATAATTGTGTGCATCTGATACATTGGAGATTTGTCCATGCTAGCATTAAAGTTCTTAGGCAGATGCCTGAGATGGTGGATGGGTTGAGATTGAGGGCGTGCCAGAAGTACCTGGATTGTCAGATCTGTAAGAGATCAAAATTGAAGGTCCATCCTTTTCCCAAGCATAGTGGCAGAAAGTCAAAGAGAATCCTTGAGCTGATCCATATGGACCTGTCTGGCCCCTATACAGCATCTTTGGGAGGAGACAAGTACATTTTGGTCTTAGTGGATGATCACAGCCGTTTTTGCTTTGTATTTTTACTCAAGAGTAAGGATGAGACTTTTCAGACCTTTAAAAATTGGGTGGCTTATATTGAGAGACATTTCTCTCAGAAGCTGTCATCTCTCCAGACAGATAGGGGAGGGGAATTCATGTCAAATGAGTTCCAGAACTGGCTGAAACAGAAGGGAATTTTCCATAGGCTGACGGCCCCTTTTTCTCCCAGTCAAAACGGAATAGCGGAGAGAAAAATTGGCATTTTGCAAATAATTAAAGATAGCTTGATGTTTGATGCAAACACTGAACAGAAGTATTGGGAAGAGGCCATGTTGACAGCTGCTTATTTGAGTAACTGTGTGCCAAGTTCTGTGGTTTCAAATACTCCCTTTTTCTTGTTTTATGGCAAGAAGCCATCTGTGAAGCATATTAGGACTTTTGGGTCCTATGCATGGGTAAATATCACTAAAGCAATCAGAAAAAAGGGGGAGCCCAAAGCCAGGAGGCTGAGATTCTTAGGGTATGAACAATCTTCCAAGACCTGGTGTTTTGCCTTAAAAGATGGAAGAGTTTTGATTTCCAGGAGTGCTGAATTCGAGGAACCAGCTAACTGGAATCACATTCACTCCAACTCAGATGTGATTTTGACTTCATTTGTAGGTGAAACTCAGCCTGATCAGCAGCAACAGCAGGCTGCCGGGTCAGGCACTGACAGTTCCCCAGATTTAGGAGGGGAGGGTTCAAAGTATGAGTCCTCTGATGTAGAGAGTGATTCAAATGCAGATTCTGACAATGATCAGGCTCAGCCTGTCATTCCCCGTTGCTCTAACAGAGAGACAAAGGGGGTGCCTCCTCTAATATTCACTGCACAGAATGTAAAAGTGTGTCAGGTGACTTTTGAACCTGATAGTTTTACTGATGTTTTGAAGTTGCCTCAAGATGAGCAACAAAAGTGGCAGCAGGCAATGGAAAATGAAATGGAATCTATCAAAAGTCATGATGTTTTTCATATTGTGGCATTGCCACAAGGTGAAAAGGCTGTAGGTTGTCGTTGGGTGTACAAAAAGAAACAGATGCAGGATGGGAGTGTCAAGTACAAAGCACGTTTGGTGGCAAAGGGGTGTTCACAGATAAAGTATCTGAATTATGACCAAGTTTTTGCCCCCACTGCTAAAGCACAAAGTATTAAAATTGCTTTGTCTATTGCAAGTCTGCACAAACTCAAAGTTAATCACTTTTTTTTATAATATATCTTTTATTTCATTATTACATATCATAGATATCTTACATAGTGTGGTTACAAAATAAACAAGAGAGGCATGTTCCCATCCTCCCCCTTCTCTCCACTAGATCTTCATCTTAAGCTTACATTTAATAAAGTAATTAATTAAAAAAGATATCTATATCTATATATCTATATCTATCTATCTATACACTGACTTCCTCCGTATAAATATCTCAAAGAGGTTTTATATATATATATATATATATATGTATATAAATTTGTCCTCCTTTCTTCTCAATATGTTGTTCTAGTATCATCCTCTTAACGTGCTGTTACGTTGTTCACAAAGTTAATCACTTTGATATAGAGACTGCTTATTTGAATGCCCCACTGGATGAGTGTATATATGTGGAACAAGCCCCTGGGTTTCACAGTGGGGGACCAGACCATGTGTACAAACTTGAAAAGGCTTTATATGGCTTGAAACAGAGTGGGAGATGTTGGTACCTTTGTTTGGATGAACAGCTGAAAAATGTTGGTTTTCAGAGCAGCATTGCTGATCCATGTTTGTACACAAGGGATGTCAATCAGAATTATGAAATTCTTCTCGCCTTTGTAGATGATCTTTGTTTAATTACTCAAACTGACACTCAAGTGCAAAAGTTTAAAGAAGAACTAGGTTCAAAGCTCAAACTTAAAGACCTTGGTCAAATTAAAAACTATTTGGGAGTGGATTTCCAAAGGTTTGAAAATGGTGATTTAAGATGAGTCAAGTTCAGAAAATTGAAAAGATCTTAGATCTTTGTAACATGTCTCAATGTAAACCTGCACGAACTACTATGTGTTCTGATTTCATAAATATTACAGATACTAGGATGCATGAATATCCTGAACTTTTTCATTCTGTAATTGGAAGTTTATTGTATATTGCAAGATGGTCACGTCCAGATATTCAATATGCTGTCAATGTTTTGTCCAGAAAGGTGTCAACGCCAACTCAACATGATTGGCAAGGTTTAAAGAGATTGTTATATTTACATGGAACCATAAATCATGGCGTAAAAATTAGTTCACAAGGTTGCCATGAGTTGAGAGCTTTTGTCGATGCCAATTTTGCCAGCGAAATTTGCAATAGAAGATCTGATTCAGGGATGATTATTTTCTATGCTGGTACTGCTATACATTGGGGATCAAAAAAGCAATCCACCATTGCTTTAAGTTCTGCAGAGGCGGAATTCGCAGCCCTGTCGAGCCTGGTTACTGAACTGGTCTACCTGAAGCATATTTTCAATGATTTGGGTATCCCAATTTCAGGAGCTATTAAAGTTTTTGAAGATTCCCAAGCATGTATAACAATGGAAATAGCACAAGGGGTGAAAAACAGAACTATGCATGTTGCTGTAAAATTTCAGAATGTCAGAGAAGCTGTCCAGGATGGTTTGATTGATTTGGTGTATTGTCCCAGTGAAGAAAATATAGCAGATTTGTTTACCAAAGCATTGGGTCAAATCAAGCATGACCTTTTGTGTGACAAGCTGGGTATAATATCTGAAGTGTGAAATACATTTGCCTGGATGAAAAAATTAGAGGGGTGTCAAGGGAAAATAGATGTTGTAATTAGAAGTTTATCTCCCCCCTTTCAGGTAATTTTGTTCACCAGGCATTGGAGACGCCAGCTTGTCTATCAGAACTCATAAATCTGTCTTTTGTTATCTTGTTTTCTCTGTCCTTCAGAGTGAGAAGATGAGAAACAAAACTGGGCTTCAGGTTTCTGCTCTTTCTCAGAAAGATTGAATGTTTTGTGGAAAAGCATATAACTGGGGAGGGATTTTGGAGGTAGTTAGCCTCTTGCTTTTGGGGGCTCCTTTTCTTTTCTCTTGGCTCCTGAGAGACTTTGGAGCATACAGAAGCATGGATGAATGTCTTCTGTCCTTTATTTTGCTTTGCATTTCTTTTCAATAAAGCCATAAAGAAATTAACAGCCTCCTTCTTTTGCGCCAGAGGTGTGCATGGTTTTGCCCAGAAGCCCACACTATTTTCACTGCATGCATCTCTGCTCGGATGAGCAGAGAGTGGACGCACTCTGCATATTTTACAACAGATCTGTTCAGAGGAGAGATTGCCTGTGCCTTCCTTGGCTGAGAGAGTATGACTTGCCCAAGGTCATCCAGTGGGCTTCTATGGCTGAGTGGGGATTCAAATCCTGGTCTCCAGAGTCCTAGTCCAACACTCAAATCACTACACCTACAGGGTCACTTACTCTGGACCTAAATGAGAGCCTGGAGCTCTTAAGCACTCTTAAAATAAACTATATATGAGATTCTTTCAGTGTGGCAACTTTGCAGGAAAACCAGGTGTGACACTATTTTTGTGACTGAGAGCAGGCACAAATTCCACGAATTCTGAGAAAAAAAACTTTATAAAGGTTTCTGCATAACCATCCCATAACCTCTTTTAAGAACATATTCACTCAGAAAAAAATAGGAGATACTTATGAAGAAGCATATTTAATTTTATACTGAAGTAATTTCATTTTTGTGGCTTCTTGTAGTTCAGCACCAACAAATGATACTAGACTACAACTTCCATGATCCTTCAACATGGCTATGCAAGCTAAGACTGATGGAAGTTGCAGTGTAACAACAGCAGTGTAACACAGAGACACAGAGATTATCACAGGTAGTGAAAACAACATCTGGACAACAGACCAGAAAACTTGGTTGGGGTGGAGGGAGTTCCTTCCAATGTACAGAGAGGATGCTTAAAAAAAACCCCTCCATACAAAATTAACATAATGTATATTTATATTTGGGACTACAACACCCACTGTTTCCCAGACTCCTTATTTGTGTCTAATCTCTTTCATCCCATGATGGCAGTCCATTCCTTTTCACCAAATTTCCCAACAATCTGCAGTCCATTCAAGTTGAGTATCATGGGTAGTCCTTCAGTGTGGCATGGATAGTCTTGTACTTCTGTTTCAGTTCTTCAAGTTTTGAAGCTGAAAAAGTGAAACATCAGCTAGCACTGGAAATGATGGAGGGAAGTGCTGGGATGCTCTGGGGCCATAGGCCCTATTTCACTTTGAGACTGGCAGCCTTCCCCATCCTCTTTTGTACCTCCTGCCTGCTACAACGGACATAGGGTATCCCAGAAACTTGACTGCTTCAGCTTCCAGCTGCCACTCCTCAGACTAACAGCTGAGATTTATGTTATGCTTAACAATCTCTCCCTCTTTTTGGCTTTAAAAACAGATTCCATTGTAGTTTCCCCCAAATTTCCTTTCCCTGAAAAATGGGAGCTTGCTATAAGGGCAGGGAAGTAAGAACTAGGAGAGAATCCCTTTCTTGAGCCACATCATGCCTGTTCATTACAATCCGAGTGAGAAAGGGAAATTAAGAATTAGTACTGCAGGAAGGGAAGTTTGGCAGCTATTCCAGTCATAAGAGGAAAGCGAAATGCTAGAGACAAGGCTCCATACCAGAGGTGCAGCCATGCACACAGTATAAACATGATCTGGGTGCAGAACTTACATAATGAGGATTTGGTACTGCCGCTCCAAACCACCTTCTCTTCATGCCTCTGTTTCACTATCTCCATAACACACTCAGAGGTTTTTGTAACCTGGGCAAGACCTTGCAACTCCTGGTGGCAAGAATACACAAAACTGAGGTGTCTGATTAGCTACACCATCCCACTAACTTGGTACCCTCAGCACCACGAACCCTCTAGTTCTTCATGTTCTGGACTCCTGAATTTGAAAAAAAAAAGTTGAGGTGGGGAAAAGAGAGGAGACCCAAATTCAGACCCAGGCCACAGCATTTTTGATCACACTGTATTTGAAAGGCCTCTTGTTGCACCACGACAGATTTTATTATGGCATAAACCTAAAGGACTAGACCTCACTTTCATCAAATACAGGTCTCTCCACTTCCCCACATACCTAAGTACTGAGAGAGAGAGAGAGAGAGAGAGAGAGAGAGAGAGAGAGAGAGAGAGCATCGACAGTTATGACCCTGTAACTCCGTTAGCCTTTAAGATGCTATAAGGCCCATATTTTGAAGTCTCTCTTGATCTTATATGCATACATGTAAGAGCGCACACACCTGCGACTAAGAGCTACAATACATTACAATTCCACCATGGGTGTTACATGCTTATGCCTACCTTGAATCCCATTTTGGTAGACAGGCAGAAGAATAAATAAATAAATAAATAAATAAATAAATAAATAAATGTAGACACACATGCTGAGGTGTTTACTTTGGGCCTATGTTTTACTGAGTTTTACTGTGCTTGGGCTGTACCACTTTAGATGATGGGGTACTGCATGACAGAATGCTCTTCATGGTAAAACAATCACTCCACATAGAAATCTTTGCACCCAGAAGAAGGGTTCTAAGAGCCGCCTCCATCCACTGATAGTTCACTGTGTGCAAGGATAATTGTGTATGGAACCCTGATTGCAGTCTGAAGTGGTACAGCCCAGAGTAAGAATTAGACCTAGGGCTCTTTCACACTACAGTTACAGCGCTATGATTCCACTTTAACTGCCATGGCTCCATCCCATGGAATCCTGGGATTGGTAATTTTGGTCAGAAGCCCAAGAGGTGTTTCTCTGACTGAGAATTCTAAATGCCCCTCCCCAAACTGCAGTCCCAAGATTCCACAGGATGTTGCCATGGTAGTTAAAGAGAAATCACAGCACTATAATTGTGTAGTGTGAATGGGGGAAAAAAAGAGAGTGAAACTCCAGCCAGCCATCTGGACGGCTGCCAGGAGACCAATGTTGGCACGTTCTAGCACAGCAGTGGTGAACCTTTTGCCCTCCAGACATTTTGACTTACAACCTCCATCAGCCCTACCCAGCATGCTCATTGATAAGGGATTCCAGGGACTACGTTCTAAATACCAGAATGGGCAAAGAATCCCCACATCTAGATAAGTACTTCCTGTATCTACTGCCACACTCATGACTTTCCCAAACTAAAGTCTTACCTGTATGCAGAGTGTTAAGCTCTCATGCACAGCCCGGAAGAGGGGCCCACAGGGGCTCAGCATAGGAGCTGGACGCTCGCAATGCTTCTCCAGCTCATTCTCGTACACCTGCTCAAATGCCAGCAGCAGTTGGCTGAAGTCAGAAGCGATCAGCTTGAGGGTCTGCAGAGCTGTGGCACTGTCAGGGGATGTATCTGCAGCACTCAGGTCCTCCTGCAGGAAGGGACACTGGCAAGGCCCAGTTTTGTTACTGTTAATAGTATTTGCCATAACCCTGGAACCCATGCCAGGCTTTGTTGTGCCTGAGCCTCCCCACTCCGTTCATTTGCCAAGCAAGAAAACAGTTACTGTTTTTACTCACCCTTGTCCCAAACACCAAACATCAACCCTCCTGTTACAACTCAAAGAACCAAGTCCAAGCTTAACTTGGATTTCTCTGGCATTCTTTGTAAAGGTAATTCTATGGCAGGGCCACAGGGGGCCAAACGTTAAGGTCCTTCCTTTGACCAGTTTGTCAGTAGCCTCCAAACTGTGGAATGACCCGCTGGAAGAGATTTGACTGAATATGCTGTCAGAATTTAAAATAGCACTAAAGGCCTATCTCTTCCAGCAGGCCTACCCAGTTGATTTTAATCTATGAATTTTAAATTGGTACATTAGGAGGAACTTTCTGGCAGTAAGAGTTGTTTGGCAGTGGAACACACTCCCTTGGAGTCTCCTTCCTTGGAGATCTTTAAACAGAGGTTGGATGGCCATCTGTCAGGGATGCTTTGATCTTGATTTCCTGCATGGCAAGAAGTTGGACTGGATGGCCCTTGTGGTCTCTTCCAACTCTACGATTCTATGATTTCTATGATTTTAAGTCTAGTCTATGAACGATTTTAATGTTTTTTAAATCCTGTGTTTTTATCTGAGTTTTTAAATTATTATACGTCATATATTTTAATTGATGTTGTACCCCACCTCAAACCTTGGGGAGAGGCAGGTAAGAAATAATAATAATGACAACAACTATTGTTGTTGTTGAGGATGTTTGATTTTGAATTCTATTTAAAAAAGCCAAGGAGGGGAATGCACATTTATGATGCAAGTTGCTCTAAAACTCTGAAATATCTTCCGTAACAGGCTGGGAATCACACAGCCTGCGGGCTGCCTGCAGTACCTAAAGTCATCTGTGTGGCTCTTAGGCACCTTCTAGACAGCTCCCTCCTTGGCTCTCACATACATTTCTTTCCAAGACTAAAAATCATATGAACTAACATCTACAGAAGCCAGCAGGGGACCTGAGTATAATATAAAAATGTGTTTTCCCCTCTTGCACCTAATTTTAGACAATAAATAAACAAATTTCTTTTGAAAAACAAGAAGTTATCTCCTCGTCCCTTCCAGTTTTGCCAGAAAAGAGCCTCTGATGGCTCTGGCAGTGATAGAAAATGGCCCCAGACCTTCCGCAGATGTTCAAGCCTGTTCTATAATGAACATCTCCCAGATGCCTGCAGCACACAGGAACTGGCCAATTATACTTCTGAACTGCTTTGCTATTCTAAGCAGCAGAAGTACTATTAGAAGTACAGAAGGAATCTGTTCTACATGGGAAAGCTGTGGACTTTTGCCTGAGGGATGTGCCAGAAAATGTCATCTAACACCCCCCCAGAAACAGCTGTCATAAGTTGGTTTTCCTGCCAAGAGACAAGATTGGTCACTATTCCATAATAAGTCAGCCCCCTTTTCCCTGGTTTGCATGTCTGGAAACTCCAAGCACCTGCTAATTGGCCACTGTACAAAAAGGATGTTAGATTGGAAAGACCTTTTGTCTGATCCAGCAGGACTTTTAAGACAGTCCCTCCCACAGGTTTTTAACTTTTTAAAAAATCGCTACAACCATTACATTTCAGCATATTAGGCAGATTTTAAAAAGTTAGAACATCCTTTTTTAAAAAGGATGACAACCTTAAGAAGGCAATAGGAAGTACAATTGAGAAAAAGAAGGACAAAGGCAGTAAAGAAAGAAAGCCAGGGGTCCAGGAAGCAACAATACATTCACAGCAACAGGATAGAGCAAGTTAAGAGCAAAGAAGGGAAGGAAGCAGAGGCCTCCTGAACATGGAGGCAGCAGCTGGAGAACATCTAATAAGGATTAAGCTAATAGGCAGGCATCAAGAGAAACAGAAATGTGGCAAAACAGAGATGGCAACCCTTCTAGCCATCCACTTTTCATTTTAAATTCTCACCACTTGATGGCTCTTTCACTAGCAGAGTGTAAATAGTTACTGAATTACAGAACCATGATATACCCACTGTAAGATCATCCAGTTCACTGCCCAATCTACAAGACAGGTGTGCTAACCTATCAATATCCCATGATTAATTCACAGAGTTTAAAACATGGGGTCCCATCAACAGACGTTGCCAATGCTGTGTGCCATCTGAGTAAGGAAGTTCCAGTTGACCCAGGGAGCATCCACCAGCCCAACCTGCACACTGCAAAACCATGCCTTTGCTGGACAAACCTGTCTGTAGGCTACTTACCTGAGCTTTCAGATCTTTCAGGGCTACCTCCGTGTCTTCCAGCTCCTTCAACTTATCCATAAGGGTTTTTTCATGGGACGTCGCTGATACGAGGGACCTTGACAGGCACACATGGGCAGGGAGGTTGTATATTAGACTCTTGGATTCTGCCACTGCTTTTATAAGAAAGGAAGAGGTGGGAATACAGTTGTCCCTTCATATTCACTGGGGTTTGGATCCAGGATCCCCCGTGGATACCAAAATCCATGAATACTCAAGTTCCATTATATGCAATGGCATAGCAAAATATATAAGATGGCAAAATCAAGGTTTGCTTTTTGGATTATTATTTTTTTAAGAATATTTTCAAGCCGTGAAATCTTAAAATTGTGGATATCAAATCCGTGAATATGGAGGGACAACTGTACACTGTTTCCAGTACAGAGTGGGGAGTTAAGAAACCTGAGGTTCCCCCTTCCAGCTCAGCCTGACATTATTTGAGTTCTTCCACATCTAAGTTTCTGCCCTTGACTGAGCACTCGAGGCAGCCCTAGCTTCACTCTAGCTCTAGAAACAGCTCCATTCAAGGACTTCTGGGCTCTTTTTCTTTTCTTCCAGCAGAAGGTGGGCACAAAAAACCAAGGAGCTCACCTTTTATGCAATCCTTCTTCACCTGCCAGGAGGAGCTTGATGTCTGAGCTCCAGGGATGACACTCTGGGCTCAACACAGCCTGCAGATCAGAGCTGGAGAAAACCTGTTTTATGAATTCTTCATTCTTCCTGACTATCTCCTGGAAAGATTCCTCAGTGCTGGAAGACAGACAAAAGGAGGCTGGGGAACTATATGTGCAGTCTGCAGGGGCAGGGTGACCCAATGGTGTCTAGGCATGTGAACAGGTGTTTTGCAGTCCCAGTTAAGCAGAGCTATATATTGTCTAGAGAAGGCCCAGGAAAGCCACGTGTGGCCTCTGGGGCCCCTTTTTAGTCCCCAGGGCCCTCTAGGGATAAGGAAAATCCCACCCAGTGCCCTCTAGGTAGCTTGGAGGGCATTGTTTTGGGTCCTTCCTAGGCCATTTCACACCCAGAAAAGGCCTTTTTTTTTGCAACCAGAAGAAACTAAACTAAACTGTTTTTTGTTTTGTTTTGTTTTGAAGATAGGTCTCTCCTGTGCTTGCTTGCTTGCTTGCTTATTTATTTATTTATTTATTTATTGGTATTTATACCCTGCTCTTCAGCCATGAAGGCTCTCAGAGCGGTTTACAAATTGTTAAGCGATAGCACCTTACATATCTACATTGCTTTTATAGCATGCAAGGCACTCTCCAAGCAGTTTCCAATGTGTGTTAGCTAATTGCCCCCATGAGCTGGGTACTCATTTTACCAACCTATGAAAGGATGGAAGGCTGAGTGAACCTTGGAGCTCTTGGGATAGAACTTGCAACGTTGTGGCTGCAGTACTGGCATTTAACCATTTCGCCACCAGGGCTCCTGATGGCCCAAGGGGGCCTACAGACATGACAAAAATGCCCCCACGCCCCTTAGAGGGCATTGTGGGGCACTTGGGAACTTTTCTTTTAGTTTTTTGTGGTGGGGAGTGTGTCAGGATCGGTCCTGGACATGACCTTCTCCTGCCAAGTTCAGTTCTGTTGCATCACTTCGTGGCTATTTGTGTTTGCATTCTTTAGTACTTGCTAATGTGTATGTAGTCTGACTGTGAAAAGGGAGTACGAGGTGTTCTGGCGAAAACGGGCTGAGCTCAGGTCTGGTGGGAACTGAGTGTGGGGATGATGGATAGCCAATGACTGTATAACCTGCCAGATTCTGTAGATTACAGAATGCTTTTAGTTTACAGCTTGTTAGTTAGGCTTCATTCTGAGTAACAAACCTGTAGGGTTAGTTCTTTAAATTACTGTGTCAATAAAATTTTCTGTTTTTAACTCTGAAATGGCTGGTCACTGAGTCTGAAGAAGCCAACACATGACAGTATGGCACTCCAAGGCCTCCAAAAACTCCAAAAAACAATGGTGTTTCTGACCATTACCATAGTCACCCAGCTACTATCTAATTACCTCTGACCATGCCCAAAATATTTCACTCTTATCTCCCTTGCCAAAGAAAGAAATTTACCTGAATTCTGGACCCCAAAACATCAAGGGCTAATTTGCCCAGGACACCAATTTAATTTGTGGATTTAATTATAATTTTTCAATTAGCTGGCATTTTAGAAGCATAGAATTCCAGACCTTCTGCCAACTAAACCAATTTAATCTTGCTCAGCATGGCGGACAATAAAGCCAAGAATTCGACAGAAAGGGTATTAAGTCCCTCGTGGCCAACTGCCGGATGACCCAGCTTCTAACCTCCTTTGTGCCTGAATAAGCCTCCTCACCTGGAAAAAATGCTGGAGTCAGATACTGAGTCAGATACGGTGAAGTCCCCCTGAGGCGGAATCACAGCCACTAGTTGTTCCAGGAATCGGAGCTGCTTCTGGGCAGAGGCCTTTCCCTACAGAGGAGGATAAAAGCACAAGATAAGCCACACTGTGACAGGCAGAGAGTCTGTCTAGGCCAGCATCCTTTTTCTGACAGGGCTCAGCAACTAGTATTCAGAAGAGCGTTGCCTCTGAACTTGAAACATGTTAAAGTAGCATTCAGAAGAACACTGGGAGAAGTAAAAGGTTCTAGAAAGGAAATCCTTTGAAGAAAGGCTGAAATAAGAGGGTATTTTTTCATCCTATAACCTCAGATTTTTAAATACAGTTGTCCCTTAACATTCGCAGGAGTTAGAGGCACAAGACCCCTACGAATGTGAAAAAACCGCAAATAAAAATTTATGCAAAGATTGGGGGGGAGGCTGCGGATGGAACACCCTGGAGAGACAGAGGCTCGGGGCCCAGGCTGCCACAGCCGCAACCCGGCTCGCCTAGGCCTCCCACGCCACCACCACTACCATCGCTCACCCAGTCACCGCCACCATGCCCTCGTCACTGCTGCCGCCACCACCACCAGGGGGCTCTGCTGCCACCGCAACCATGCCCCCACCATCATACCTCCACCATGCCGCCGCCACCACCACCACTCTGCCACCGCTGCCGAGCACTTGGAGGCTTTGTGGCTCAGCAGAGAGTGCAGGGGTTTGGTCAGCCACCGGTTCCCACCCCAAAGCAAATGCACAGCTTTTTCCAGCTTTCGTTGGCTGTGTGTGTGTGTGGAAGGCTACAGGCTTTGCATCAAAGAGGCTGCTTTTTCCTGCCATAGCCTCTTCCCTTACAGCCATAAAGGCCAGAAAAAGCTGCCCCATTCGATGGAAAACCCATAGCCTCTATGGCTTTTCCCCAGCTTTGGTCGGCTGTGGTGGTTCAAAGCACGTGGGGTGAGAAAGCCAAGCCCCAAGATCAGCTGGATTCAGCGGTTTTTGGCCTGAATCCAGCCAATCTTGGCTTCATCACCCCACTTGCTCTGAATCTCCAGGAACCGTTTCATAGCGAGTGGGGTGAGAAAGCCAGGCCCCAAGATTGGCTGGATTTGGCAGTTTTTGCCCTGAATCCAGCTGATCTTGGGGCTTGGCTTCATCACCCCACTCACTTTGAACCTGCAGGAACCAGTTCAAAGTGAGTGGGGTGAGAAAGCCAAGCTCCAAGATCGGCTGGTTTCAGTGGTTTTTGCCTTGAATCTAACCAATCTTGGGGCTTGGCTGCATCACCCCACTCACTTTGAACCAGTTCCTGGAGGTTCAGAGCGAGTTCCTAGAGGTTTAGGGTGAGAAAGCCAAGCCCAAGATAATAATAATAATAATAATAATAATAATAATAATATTTATTTATACCCCACCCCTCTGTTAAAACAATCAGGGCGGCTTACAAAAATTAAAATACAATACAGATAAAATCCCCAAACACCCCCCACCCCACCCTCCCCCATAAAAAAATATTAAACAATTATAAATTAAAACCAACAGATAGGCTGGATTCAGCGGTTCTTGGGGCTTGCCTTTCTCACCCGAATCCCATTTAACCCAATCCCATTGAACGCAGTGGTTCCTGAGGATTCAATGGGGTAGGGGTGGGAAAGGCAAGCCCCTGCACTCCTGGGGGTTCAATTTGGTTGTGGCCGATTTGGTTCACTCACCCACCCAGGGAGGTGGGGGGAATCCGAACCTCAGGCTGATGAGAAAGCAGGGAAGGGGGTGGGTGAACAGAATCGGTTTAAACAGCAGCTTTGGCAGCCAAAAAGCCGCTGTTTAAAGGGCTTCTCTTCACCCACCCCTTTCCTGCGTCCACTGGCTCCTTGTGCCCTCATGGAGGAGAGGGAAGGAAGCCACCCCTGCCACCATGAGGAAGCTGTACTTGCAGCCTCCCTTCCTCTCCTCCTCCATGTAGGCACAAGGAGCAGCTAGTGCCAGTGAAAGCTCTTTCTCCTCCTCCGCCTGTTCACCCTCTTCCCAGCTTTCTCACTGGCCTGGGCTTTGGCTGTTCCCCCCCCCCGTCCATGGTGGTGAACCGAATCGGTTTAAACAGTGGCTTATCGGCAGCTGGTGGCAGCAGCCAAAAGCTGCTGTTTAAACCGATTCAGTTCACCACCCCCTGGGAGGTAGGGGGAATCCGAAAGCCAGGCTGGCGAGAAAGCAGGGAAGTGGGGGGTGAACAGAAGCCCTTTAAACAGCGGCTTTTCAGCCGCCTCAGGGCAGAAAGGACACGTTGGAAGCTGAAGAGGGCTCTGGGGGCAATTCAGCCATCTCCAGCCACTTTGGCTGACTGCCCGCAAGCTGGCAGCTCAGGCTGCGCCCTCCCCCCACCGCTCAGGCCCTCCAGGCTGTGCACCCAGCTGGCCGAGCAGCCCACCACCTCCCACCAAGCTGCGCGGCGAGCTGGAAACCGCGAATAGGCAGAATCGCGAAAGTCACAAATATGAAGGGATGACTGTAGTTAAAACTTAATAATAAGAAGAGAGCATTTCTTCATGCCAATTACCTCACTTTTTTAAATAGTTAAAATTTATCTCAGTGGAAAAAAGGGAACTGCTAACAATAGTTACTGCAAGGAAGTAACACAGCTAAAGTTACAGGATGGAAGCTTTAGATTAAACATGCTCTGGAGAGGAGAATCATCCCCAGGGAACAATCTGGCAATGGAATAAGCTCTCCTGGGAGGTGGGAAGAGCCCATTCCACTGACACCCCCACTCTTACACCCAGCACTTACCTTGATGAGATCCAGGTCATCCACTTGGCAAAGCATCAGCTCATACCCCAGCGTCGCCATCCCTGTCAAGACAAGAGGCAGTCTTAGCTGTGTACACTTTCCACTCATGTTAGTAGCAATGCGAGCACATGCCTACCTTTCCCTACCAAACCAAAATCTGCTTCAGAGCACCAGTTTAAACACCATCCCTCCCTTCCCTGCAGTGAAGTGCAGGCTTTTGTTTGCAGTGCCACTCATGAGGTACCTTGTACAGGTGAGGTTGTCTTATTCAAGTCGGGCCACTTACTCAGTTCCACGCTAGCCCTAATTCCCTTCAATTAGAGCCAGTCTCTCAGAGTTTTAGGTGGGATACCCTCCCCCAAATCAACCAGTGGAGATCCTTTTCCATAAGAAATGTAAGGGACTGAGCCCAGCCTTCGTGCGCGCTAAACAGTTATTGGTATCTTACCTCAGACCTCTAGGGTACTGAGTGTAAAAGACCAAATACTAAAGCAGGCAGCAATAATCCAAACAGGAGCATGAGTTTTGCGGCTGAGATAAAGACTTCATCCTCTGTAGGTGCTTCACAGCAGATGCGATGGGGAATACCACTACCAGCACAGTGATCTATAGTGTGTAAACAATGGGAGTTTGGGGTTCTTTTTTTGTTTTTGGTAAGCAGTCTAATACTTTGGACATATCATTCAGCAACATGATTCCTTGGAAAAGATGATAAAGCTTGGTAAAGTTGAAGGCAACTTTGATGGATTTACTTTATCATGGAAACCACAGCCTTGAGAAGGTAAGATCTGTGCAGGGCTGTTAATAACAGGGCCTCTTAGAGGTTGCTCATTTACAGGATTGCCATAAATCAAGGCTGACTTGACAACACAAACAACAGAAACAACAAAGAATTCTAGGTACCTGTGCAATACCTGACTTGTAGATTTCCCATGGCCTGGTGCCCCCCAGATATGCTTCCCATGACCTGGTGCCCCACCATCCCCAGCCAGTTTGATCAATGGCCAGGAGCTGGCAAGGAGTGACAGACACTGCAGTTCACCACATCCAGAGGCTACCAGACCAAGGGAAGGCTGCATTGTACTGAACTTGTGGCAGTGAAGCCTCACCACTGTAGTATTCCCAAAGGAAATGACATACAGCTGCTGCAGATAGATTGATGGGCTGAACAAGGACTGAGTACCCACCTTCTCTCTGTGATAACACTCACTTACACCTTACATTAGTCATACCCCCCTGCCTTTTTTAAAACTATGCTTTAAGCTGGCAGACCCCTTCTGACTGGGGCTCTGCACCCTTCTCCCACCAAAAACCCTTCCCAGGATGTTCTTGCGGAAGATGGAGATTTTCAGCAGGAAACTGACAAGGGTGTCAATTTGACTGAGAGTGCATGCCACACTGCCACATATAGTACACTCAGTGTGGCTACTTTCCCTTCAAAATAGGAGTGGCCAACTTAAGCATACATTTCAAAGAAAAACCCACGAATGATGTATCCCCTTGACACTTTAATATTTAAGCTTTGGGAACAACACCAAGTAAAATAAACTAAATCTTACTTAGCAAACAAACTTACCGGTACATTGAAATAATTCAGTCCACAAAGATACATTTCAACTTCATAAATTTCACCAGCAGAACTGTAGCTGTCCAGACACCTGCCAGCTTTCTAGTACTGCATTTACCCATTCTGTCCCTCTGTCCTATGAACAGGACTATTTACTTATAAAATAATAGGATATTATCATGGATATTAGGATATTATCATTCCACCATGGTAGAATGACCAACTACTCAAATAGTTCATGTACAATTTTTTCAAGGCGTACACAGTTCTCAAAAATCCACTTTAATTGGTTCTATACACTTCCACATCTGTACAATGACCTCACCACAGCTGGCTCCATCAGGTGCCAACGTGGAGCAGACGCTGGAACTGCAGAACAGGCCAGCTAGCTATCCAGCCAACTCCACTGAGGAAACAGAACCAAAACTCCAAAACAAGAGCACCATATAGTCTTCTACCTTTCTCCTTATTCCTAACCAGCACTTCACAACCAAAAGACAAGACTGGAAGAGAGAATGGGGGGAAAGCTGTACTTTAGTTACACTACTGAAAGTCTTCAAAGAAGATGTGGCCCAAGTCACCTAGCAGAGGACAAGAGTCTGGAAACGTTCTCCCTTTCTGAAGTGTAACTATCAGAATACCCCAACCTCTATGGCCAATAGATGACTGGGAATTTTTCTCCCAAACAGTAGCCCTTTCAGTCTGTATAGAACAGTCTTGGAAACAATTTCATTGTGTCCTATTCCTGCAGTCTCTCTTTAAGCTATTGCACTGAAAGTTTTGTTTTATCTGGGTTTCTTCAAATCCTGATGCTACCCATGGACAATACATCAAAGTTGATGTATTCAGATTTTTAAACTCCAATAATTGCTGCCTAGCACCAGCATGGTACAGTGGTTTGAGTGTTGGACTAGGACTCTGGAGACCAGGGTTCAAATCCCTGTTCAGCCATGGAAATACACTTGGTGATCTTAGGCAAGTATATTCTCTCAGCCTCACAGGAAGGCAAAAGCAAACCCCCACTGAACAAATCTTGCCAAGAAAACCCCATATCTTAGGGTTGATATGAGTAATGGCTTGAAGGCACACAGCAACAACAAATTTCGCCTCACTGAGGAATGAGAGGCACTTTCTTTCCAGAGGAAGTGTCCAATGATATATTCCTCTTTCTTATAAATAAATAAACAAATAAATAAATAATTTTTAAAAATTAACTAGAGGTGGCAGGGTGGGGGCAACCATCCATGATGGTGGACACATAATTGCTATGCTCAGGACAAGCTCGATACAACTTAAAAGTTGGAGCCGACACAAAACACTTTTTCTGGCACACAAAACAAATTTTTGTATGTCAAGACTTAAGAGGACTGCAGAACAGTTCATTAAAGATATCTATCTGCCGGTGAAAGAACCTAAATCTGGAATGGAAGGTGACGGTGGATTGTTGACAACTACCATGGAGCACTACCCCCATAAAACTGGGAAGGGAGGGAAAAGTGAGCTTAGCCAAATGGCAGACTGCTCGTTCCTGGAGTTATTGGAGAATCTGAGGGAAAACCTAGTATGTGATCTTTAGAAGGGCAGGGCCATGGTCCTAAATTGATTAGAGCTGGTCAATTTGAAGCTCACACCTTGACAAGATGGATTGGGGAAATTGTAATGCCTCATTTGCTGCATCCTCAAAGAAGCAGTCAAAACGACACTGGAATCTGCAAATTAACAGAGGCTAACAATCTCCTCGTGAGTAAACTAGAGGATTTGGAGAATCAAGACTGATGTCTCAACACTCACCTTTGAGGGGTCCCAGAAAACCAGGAGGGAGCAGACATTCTGCAATTTATAATTCACTGGATAAACTATCTCTGCCCAACTGTCAAACTTGATAGTTCGGAGATAGAGCGTGTACACAGAGCACCCTCCACTCCGTTTGCCAGATTTACGAGAAAGACCAAAGTCCTGAACAATCTACAACACCTTAAAGAGCCCAAGTCTGACAACAGCCCTGTCATGATACTGCAGGAGTTGGCCCTGGAAATGTTGAGAAAAAGACACCTATTCAAACCATTAACCTCCCTACTCAGAAAATAAAGAATCAACTATAGATGGGGGTTCTCCTTTAAACTGATCATAACGAAATAAGGCAAGACAATCATGGTGTTGACGAGACCCCAATTGCTGGCAGCCGTGGAAGCCTTTGACATACCCATTCTGCACGAATTGGAGATAGAGATTAAGAGGGCTGAGGGGCCTACTTTGATTATGGATCATGAAAACCACACTACTGACTGAGCAGTTGTGCAAAGAAGAAATGCAAAAAAGACCTCCTCTCCTTCTCAAACACAATGAATGCCTACGGACGGCTCTGAGGCATCACACAGACAGCCTTCACCTGTCAGTGAACATCTGATGTCATGTTGGTCTCTCTACAACTTGTCACATGAAATAATACCCAGAACACCATAACACCAGCAGTTACCACACGTCCTTGATGGAAACACTGACGACTGCTACTGACGATGGCATGAAAACTGCCGCTGAAATTGGATATGCAACTGGAGCTCTCACATGCCTCATCAAATGAGACCCGATGAGAGGGTAGGGGGCTTCCGCAGGGGCTGAGGCACAACTGCTCCGCCCACCACACACAACCCCCCCTCCCAACCATTCATTGATTGCTAAGGTCGGGGAATCCTAGACGCAGCTTTGGTAACAGCAAGCGTGGAGTACATGGTATTCGGACTGGGTACTTGTTCAACTAGTGGCAACACATCACGTACTTGCTGTGTAATCTAGCGGGTTAATTTGCTGATATCCTATATTCAACATAATGGTTATCTGCCGACTTAGAGGACCTGTTCCCTCAGAACCGGGACCACCATAGCCTGCTGCAGGCTCCATAAGCTACAGCTTATGCCCGAACTTTGACTCCTTCTGATTATGCTGTCTCACCTACTCAGCTCTTCCGTGCCACTCAGAGATGTCATGATCTACTGCAACACATGGATGACTATTAACTCCCAATGGGACTCAGGACACATTCAATATCCTTTACCTCACTTTCTACCTGTTAGTAAGGGATGGGGGTTGGATAACAATAAAGGGTGGGATTTAAGTTCCCAGTCGAATACATGAAAACTCCCCAACCCAATCCCCCAGAGAATGCTAAAGACCAAGCTTCCCTCTCGTAAATCTCATCTGGATTATGGCATGGGGTGATCTAGCAACTGCACAGGTGTTCTCTCTCTCTCTCTCTCTCTCTCTCTCTCACTCACACACACACACACAAATGAAGAAAATCAGTCAAGATTAGTAATTGGGAAAGGGCTTGGATAGATACCCAAACATTTACATTAGCACAAAACCTAAAAGAAAATTTCATTAAAATGTTTTACAGATGGCATCTCACACCTGTTAAATTGGATAAGATGTATAAAACAGGGGAGAAAAAATGTTGGAAATGTGGTGAGGCTATGGGGACACTAATTCACATGTGGTGGAGGTGTTCCAAGTCAAAAAAGTACTGGAAACAAATACATGCAAAGATTAAAGAGATTCTAGACGTCTGTTATCCTATGAAGCCAGAGATCTATCTGTTAAATATGTTAGGAGAGGTGAAAGGAAGTAACATAAAACATCACTGGAGGACCATACTTTACATGATATCACTGGCAAGAATTCTATTTGCACAAAAATGGAAAGAAAAATCAATTCCCACAATAGAGGAGTGGAAGATTAAACTATGGGAAATGATGGACGCAGACAGGCTGTCAACACTATTAAAAGAGAAAAATGTGGAAAGGATTGAAAAGGAGTGGGAACCTATTGTACGTTTCTTGGAAAACAAATAATTTCAATAAATAAACAAATGAAAAAGCAAAAGAGGAAGGTTGGAATTAAGCCTATAGTAAAAAAGAAAAGGAACAAGGTCTGAGAATCAGACAGAAGAAATTTAGTTTCTTATAGAAAAGGATATAGCTTAGAAGCAACAGTAATGATAGGTAAATAGGCAGAAAGAAAAAGGGGAAAAATAAGCAAAAGAAACCCAAGCAATAAAGGTTAGAGGAAGGAAGTGAGGAGGGGGGGGGAAAGGGGTCTTTTCTTCTTTTTTTTCAACTCCAAAATTTGATCAACAAGAAAAACAATGTTACAAATGCGAGCTGGAAAGTATAGATGTATAGAATATGTTAAAATTTGCGGATCATGTGTAATACATGTAGAAGTATGTTGATTATGTGTAATATGTGTAGAAGGTTACTTTACAAAATCAAAATATGATTTGTAATTGTGATTTGTAATATGGATTATGTGTAACAATAAAAAATATATGCAAAAAAAAACAACAAATGAAGAAAATCAGATTCTTCAGAATTTTTTTAACTGACTGCTCCAACAACATAGAACAACATGAATAGAGGTGACCCTGGTCAATTGGAAGAGATCTGAATCCCCCACCAAATTACCCAGAGGAGTCCAGAAGGGATACATCCGGTTAGAGGCTTGCCGTCAGTCACCCCCTCCTCAACTGGTAGTTTATTCCCCCTTGTTTCTGGTTGAATTTATGTATTTCTATATACAGTTGTCCCACTGTATCCATGGATTTGGTATCCACAGATGTAAGTATTCACAGCTTGAAAATATTCTTTAAAAAATAATAATCCAAAAAGCAAACCATGATTTTGCCATTTTATATAAAGGACACCATTTTGCTATGCAATTGCATATAATAGGACTTGCGATACAAAGACTCCCTGAAACAACATCTCAGGCTCGGCCAAATTGATCACCAACAATTGTCCGCCCTGGCCTCACATCGGGAGGCATGGAGACGCACTATCCACAATGCTGCAGCCTTATTTGAGAACTCACGACGAACAAGTCTTGAAGAGAAACGACAACGCAGAAAGAATCACAACCCAAAAAACATCACCCAAGGAGACCTTCTGCTGTGCTTTTTGCAACCGGACTTGTTTATCTTGGATTGGCCTTTTTAGTCATCAGCGCGCTTGCAGAAAGCACGGGATGAGTCCTTCCTGAATCTTCGTTTGCAAAGAAAAGCCAGAGGAGGAGGAGGAATTCATGGATTTTGGTATCCACGGGGGATCCTGGAACCAAACCCCAGCAAATATGAAGGGACAACTGTAATTACGTGGTATTTGGATGCTATAAGCGTAGGTCGCAATTGCTTAGTTAGGATTTAGGCAATGCAGAGTCAGTGCTCTCCCCAGCTCCCAACAGGGTCAGAATGGGAGGGGGGTGTACCGTTGGCACTTAGCAATACAGAATTCATTGCCACCTCTCTCTCTCTCTCTCTCTCTCTGGCTTTTCTTCGCAAACGGAGATTCAGGAAAGACTCATCCCGCGCTTTCTGCAAGCGCGCTGATGACTAAAAAGGCCAATCCGAGATAAACAAAGTCTGGTTGCAGAAAGCACAGCAGAAGGTCTCCTTGGGTGATGTTTTTGGGTTGTGATTCTTTCTGCGTTGTCGTTTCTCTTCAAGACTTGTTCGGCGTGAATTCTCAAATAAGGCTGCAGCATTGTGGATAGTGTGTCTCCATGCCTCCCGATGTGAGGCCAGGGCGGACCACTGTTGGTGATCAATTTGGCCAAGCCTGAGATGTTGTTTCAGGGAGTCTTTGTATCGCTTTTTTGGAGTGCCCCTCTTACACTAACCCGTGGCGAGTTCACAGCCACCACGTTGGATGAAATACAGGTGGTCTCGCTACATGAGAGGATTGGGTTCTATGCTCAAACGTGCAAAGATCTTGAAATGAATGAAAGAGCTCCAGTCCAGTGTGTTATTCCTCCAGGAAACACACAACAAAGGCACTAGACCAGTGTCCCCCTCTTGCATTTTGAGGACCAATTTGTTGTTGGTGGAATGGGGAAACTGAAAGGAGTAGTCATTTTATTTGACAAAACATTCCAACTAGAAGGCATTAAAAAAAGGATCCAGGGGGCAGATATATCATCTTACAAGGTCTGTTATCCAACTGCTCAGTCACCCTAGCCACCTACTATGCTTCCATCTGCAAGCAGACTAAATTTATGAATTCTTTCCTCCAAGCACTAAATGACATGGCAAAGGGAGACATCATTATAGGGGGAAACATCAATGCGGTGCTTGAGGAGTTCCTGGACAAATCAACATCCATATGATCCCACCCCATCTGAGCTCTCCCAAATAGTAACTGGTGTGGGTTTAATTGCCCCATGGCGAGCTCGCAACCAAGCTGAAAGGGACTACACACACTAACTAATCTGCATCACACCAGTCCTACTCTTATATTGATCACTTCTTTATCAGCAAACCATTGCTATCCCACATCAGAGAAGTCAAAATAGAGTCAATACACCCTTGGGGATGACACCCCTCCCTCAAGAATCTGGGGTTTTGCTCCAATTCAAGAAAATACTAGACTAGAGGAAGAGATACATCACTTCTATAAAGGAAACAGAACCCTGACTACTCCTGACTCATTGTTATGTGACATTTTCAAAGCAGTATTAAGGGATGACCTTATACAAGAAGGGGCCAAGCGAAAGCACATAAGAGAGGCTAAGCGTCTGACTCTCCAGAAAGACATAACCACACTCTCTCATGCACATAAAGAACTAAATGACTCTAATATTCTCCTAATGCTTAACAAAAAGAAAACAGAACTTGAGGAATTAGGCCAATATAGAATCCAGTCTTCCTTACTTTTCACTAAATCCTCATATTATGAAAAAGGAAACAAAAATTCTAAACTCCTGGCCAATCTAGTGAAAAAGAAGGCTTGAAAAAAAAAAGATGATCCCCACTTACTCTATTCTAGGTTCTCTGCCCCAGTACAGATATTGATAAATTCAGAGGTCAAGAGAGAACATGGAGAGTGACAAAAGCATTTACAGTAGACAGCCAAAGGTCGTAAGCAAACACTGTATTCAACTCATACAATCATGAGAAGAGCCTTGGAGGAAGTGACCTTTCAGGCATTCTTTACAAAGGATTCCAAAAGAAGTGGGGAGGGGGTCTACACACTGGAAGAAAATGCACCAGACCTCAACTCCCACAGACAGGTTTATAGAAAATTATGCAAGATTTTCTAGCTGCGAGTGTGAAAAATAATGAATATGAGACACAGGAAAGTTTGCCCACAAAAAAGGTTTTATGCAGCTTATCAAATTATACAGGTTTAAGCATAATCTGAGTTCCATGCTATACATACATACACCAATCCAAAATAAGTTTCCCAGCAGGGAAATCAGCACTTCATCTTGAAAACCTAAATTATACAGATTTGTTTGTATCCCCATGCTTAACTCAAGACTGCTTAAGGCCAAGACTTTAGACTAATCAAGAATCTGGCAGTAGACACCAGATTCTGTACAGAACATCACAAGTTTAGTGCACAGAAAAATAGACTGATGAAGTGCCAGTTGGCTTACAAACCACTGCCTTGAAGCTGAGCAATCACTTTGCAATGAATCTATACTCCCAGTGGCAGAACTGCAAAAACAAAGCCCTGAAAAATCTTCCAAAATTTAAGCAAAGCAGAATGGAAAAATGCCTTTTATATACACTAAAGATGTGGGATTTATATACACTAAAGATGTGGGAGTCCTAGCTTTGGGCAAAAGGACTGGTATAAAAAAACCAATGCCGACACAATATACACCATTGCTCCATGGCTCATCTATATTGAGCAAATCAGCCTGTGAATTCTTGATCCACTGTGGAGAAATTGAATTCAGTGATCCATCTAGATCAGTGTGGGAATCATATGGCTTTTCAGATGTTGTTGAGCTGCAACTACCATCAGCTTTAGCTAAAAGAGCCAGTGGAGAAGAATGCTGGGAGTTGGAGTTCAACTATCTGCAGGGCCACACAATTCCCAACTCTATTCAAGGCAGTGTAATCTGAAGCTCAAGAAAGACGCCCCTATAGCAGACCCAAATATTGAAACTAGGGACTAGTCTAACGAGATCTCTCTCTCTCTGGCTTTTCTTCGCAAATGAAGATTCAGGAAGGACTCATTCTGCGCTTTCTGCAAGTGCACTGATGACTAAAAAGGCCAATCCAAGATAAACATGTCTGGTTGCAGAAAGCACAGCAGAAGGTCTCCTTGGGTGATGATTCTGGGTTGTGATTCTTTCTGCATTGTCATTTCTCTTCAAGACTTGTTCGGCGTGAGGTTTCAACTAAGGCTGCAGCATTGTGGATAGTGCGTCTCCAAGCCTCCCAATGTGAGGCCATGGCGGACCATTGTTGGTGATCAATTTGGCTGAGCCTGAGATGTTGTTTCAGGGAGTCCTTGTATCGCTTTTTTGGAGTGCCCCTCTTACGCTGACCCGTGGCGAGTTCACCGTAGAGAACTATTTTTGGGAAGCGATGGTCCTCCACCCTAGAAACGTGCCCTGCCCAGCGCAGCTGTGTTCTCAATATCATGGCCTCAATGCTAGTGATCCCTGCTTGCTCAAGGACAGCAACATTCGTCACATAGTCAGCCCAGTGTATAAGCAGAAAGAAAGCCAGTGTGGTGTAGTAGTAGTAGTAGTTGTTATTTTATTATTATTATTATTATTATTATTTAGTTACAAGTTTTGGACTGGGACTTGCAAGACCCAGGTTCAATTACTCAGCCATAAAGCTCAGAGGGTGCTTGTGGTCCAGTTATGCTTTTTTAACCTGTTCTGATGGTGCTGAAGAGTAGTTTAGTATCTTGATTTTGTATTTTTAGAATGAATGCAAATCCCCCCATTTTTAAAAAATCTTGAAGAAAAGATAGGTCACTTTAAAGTCCAAGTGAAGACATGCATGATCTAACAGACGCTTCCTATTTGTACTTCAAATATTTCCTAAACGCAAAGTGTATATTAATTTAAAACAACCATTGAAACATGTTGATTCACAGCTTAAGTCTTTATATTAGCTAGCAAGTGATACTTAACTAGTACAATATATACAGAGGCATTAAGCGAGGCTTTCTATCATTTCTTGAAAATTCTTTAGGCAACTCTACCATGAAGATTTCACAAACCCAAAGTGAAAGGTACACTCTTCTAGCCTCAAAATACCATTGTCCAGTTAGAAGATGAGATGAAACCTAGCTCAGGTCAATCAAATTTATCTATCCATGTGGGTATAAAGCCAGTTCTACATTCCATTACATGAGTCTAGCGTGACCATAAATGGAAAACTGGAGGAGATTATGCACATAGAGATGTTAGGAAATTAACAGCTTGAAAAGTTACTTTTTTGGGCTATAACTCTCAGAACCCCAGGAGATTCTAGAAGTAGTCCAAAAAAGTAACCGTTACAACCTCTGGTCAATATAGAGACAAATGCTGTCTTGGTTTTCAACTGTTTCCTTGGAGCTCTATGGGGCAAGCTAAAAAAGATACAATACTGTATAAGATCAGAGCTTGCAAATGTTATCTTTAGTGTTTTACATATTCATGTTTACAGTATTACAGTTCAACAGTACTTGCAAGGCCATATAAGGTTAATGTCATGAAAGAAATTTAATTGGTTGACATTAAAATATTAAAAACATACAACCAAGTTAATTTGTTAGTTTTATTAATTTGTCAACTTGTTAACTTTTATAAAATCATTTACACTCACAAAAACTGGTCATTGCTGAATTAAAATAACAAAAAATGTTGGCTGCCAATAAAAAAAGGCCAATGTTCTTTAATCATTACATGATGAATATCTAAATAGTTGCTGAAATATTTAATAAACTAGGAACAAATGATTTTAAGAAATTATTTCCAAGTTCCACCTAGGATACAACTGTCAGAAAACCATAGTTCTTCTTCCCCATCTGGTCAACATGGGTAGGCGTAGCTCCCACCCCAACAATGTTCCCAAAGGCATCCCTATAGTTTTCTGTATAGTAGTAACAACATTGTTCAGCCTGGCCCCACTGACAGGGATATAAAAGGGAGGGAAACAATTGTAGTCTGTGTACTGAGCACAGATTTCTATGTATGGTTGTAAATGCTGGGCAGTGAAGAAAACTGAAAGCAAAAGAATCAACTCATTTGAAATGTGGTTCTGGAGGACCTTTCTATGGATACTATGGACTGCCAAAAAGACAAATGAATGGGTGTTAGAGCAAATCAAGCCTGAACTCTCACTGGAAGTGAAGATTACTAAACTGAGACTATTGCGTTATGGGCATATCGTGAGAAGATGTGACTCACTGGAAAATGCTTGGTAAAGTGGGTAGTAGTAGGAAAAGAGGGAGACTGCACTACAGGTGGATGGATACAACCAAGGAAACCACAGCCTTGAGTCTGCAAGATCGAAGCAGGGCAGCTGATGGCTAAGGCTCTTTGAGCTCTCTTATTCACGGAGCTGCCATACGTCAAAGCCGACTTGACAGCAAACAACAGGGACACATTGCAGTCCCCATCCCCTTCTCCATGTAGGCCCTCTACACGTTGACAGATGCTCTCTCCCTCACCTACAAGCATTTCAGACATTTTCCAAGAAGCCGCAGTGAAAGATACTGATTACGTATTTGCCCTTTCACCCTGAGCACCAAACATACCTTTTATTTTTAAATCTGACTCCGATTCCTTGAGAGATGAGAATTGCTCTTGGAGGGTTGGATACACACTGCAAAGGGAGAACAAAATGCCTTACTGTAGCATTTTTAATAATCTTAGAACAGACATTTACTCCATATATTGGCTGCAGCAATACAGCCAGAGCTGGCACCAGAAAAGAGAGGCAGGCAGTTCTTCCCTACCAGCCCACAAGTAAGAATTAACCTAACAACTGATGATGCAGAAAAGGGGGAAATATCTGTCTGGGCTTGGGAGTAGGCTACATTATATGAAACAACATTCTCAAACGTGGTGCCCTCTGAATGTCTTAGATTATAGAGAGCATGTAAAAACTCCATCTCCTGTTATTCTGTTTCTGAGTACAATTGAAAGTGCTGGCTATATCTATAACAGCCTAGGTCCAGGATATCTGAAAGACCATATTTTCCCATATTAGCCTGCCCAAGCTCTAAGATCTCCAGGGGAGGTACTTCTCTTGATCCCACCGCCTCATGTAATGTAACAGAAAGTCTTCTCTGGGGCTGCTCTCAGATTCTGGAACTCCCTTCCCCAAGGAAGCTAGGCTGGCTTTCCTTGCTGTCCATTAGCAGTAAAGGTTGTTCTGTTACAGCAGTTTTGAAGGTTGGTTGTTTTACATGTAAGAGTCTTTTTAGTGTGCTGCACTACTATTATTCTTGGTCTTAATTCTATAGAAAGTTCAACACTATTTTAATTTTTAACCTTCTGGATGTTTTTGGCTCAAAGTATTCTTAACTTTTATTTCTTTTTATCTTGTAAACCACCTTGAGTCCCAGCTCGGGGAAAAGGCAAGATATAAGCAGAGTGACAGATTGAGAGATAGGTAACAACGTTCACCAACCCCAGCCAATAGCACCATTGACCAAGTTGGCTGAAGATGATGGGCACTGGAGTCCAAACTATAATAGGCTAAGGAAGCCTAAGGTAACAGATTATTTTCTTTTATCACTGCTGTTAGTATAAATCAATATAATTATTTGCTTTTTATTTAATTAGTACTTTCACAACCTCTGGCTTTTCTTCGCAAACGAAGATTCAGGAAGGACTCATCCCGCGCTTTCTGCAAGTGCGCTGATGACTAAAAAGGCCAATCCGAGATAAACAAGTCCGGTTGCAAAAAGCACAGCAGAAGGTCTCCTGGGGTGATGTTTTTGGGTTGTGATTCTTTCTGTGTTGTCGTTTCTCTTCAAGACTTGTTCGTCTTGAGTTCTCAAATAAGGCTGCAGCATTGTGGATAGTGGGTCTCCATGCCTCCTGATGTGAGGCCAGGGCGGACCACTGTTGGTGATCAATTTGGCCAAGCCTGAGATGTTGTTTCAGGGAGTCTTTGTATCGCTTTTTTGGAGCGCCCCTCTTACGCTGACCCGTGGCGAGTTCAACGTAGAGTAGTATTTTTGGGAGGCGATGGTCCTCCATCCTAGAAACGTGCCCTGCCCAGCGCAGCTGCGTTCTCAATATCATGGCCTCAATGCTGGTGATCCCTGCTTGCTCAAGGACAGCAACATTAGTCACATAGTCAGTCCAGTGTATATTTAGGATTGTGCGTAGACAGCGCTGGTGAAAGCGCTCGAGGAGTCGTAGGTGGTGGCGATAGGTGACCCATGTTTCAGATCCATAAAGGAGGATAGACAGTACGATGGCTCTATACACACTGATTTTTGTGCTTTGCCTCAGGTGTTTATTGCTCCAGACTCTTTTGTGAAGTCTTCCAAATGCACTATATGCCTTTGCTAATCTGTGATCGATCTCTTTGTCAATCTTGGCATCTGAGGAGATGATGCTTCCCAGGTAGGTGAACTGCTGAACGGACTTGAGCACAGATTTGCCGACGGCAATGTGGGGATGGTGGTGTTTGTCCTGTGGTGCAGGCTGGTAAAGAACTTCTGTTTTCTTCAGGTTGACTTCCAGCCCAAACAGCTCTGCAGCTGTTGCAAAGCAGGATGTTAGGCGCTGCAGAGCTGCTTCTGTGTGGGCAACAAGGGCAGCAGCATCAGCGAAGAGCAGCTCACGGACTAGATAGTTTAGAGTCTTAGTGTGAGCCCTCAGACGGCTTAAGTTAAACAAGCTACCAACACAACACTGTAAATAAGTCAGGCCCTAAACACAGACTTACAATCTAATCCTTTAAAAAGAATACAATGAGAAATGGGGAAAGGCACAATAGGAAGGTAACAGCAAAGAAACAAATGCCAACAGCAGAAAGACAAAGGAAGCCTTCTTAAGTTACAAAACTGCTCAGGAGCTCAGAGCTTGTTTCCTTAGGAAAGCCAGTCCTGGGCTGTTAGTGTGCTGGGCTCCACCTTGTGACTGGTCTTGAGGTCAGAACTGGAGGAGAAAGAATTCAAATGGTTGATGTTTGGCAGTTACAGATACGTTCCCAGCAACATGGAATTTAGTTATCCTTGATCAGACTTATCTGACCATCTGTGTATAAAACTTGTTCTGGACTTCATCAAACTAATGTGACTGAAAACAGAATCCAGGGAGAAGCTAAGCAGATAGGGGTTGCCTGAGCTCTCTGAACTTCTCAAATAATTCTCTGGGACAGAGTAAACAAACTATCACTGTCAGTCCCTCCTGATTCTTCAGCATCCTTCCTCACTCACATTCTCACTCTAACCTCGTGTATCTCTTTATTTCTTCTCATTCCTTCTAGGGTTGGAAGAATATTCAAAAATTGTAAAACAAAAACACCCCCCCCCATGTTTTTCTAGTGCTGAGAAATCCTAATGAGTAGAATCCTGGACTGGTGAGAATCTTTGCAGTTTGGGACTAAATCTGTGCAAATTTTGCATCTGGCATAGAGATGAGAGATATATAAGCAGAAATATTATTTCCTGCACAGAAATGCTGTTTTCTGAGCAGAAAATGCTGTAATTGGGGGATTTATTCTGTGCAAAATTCACATATGTATGATTTGCATGGAAAATGGCATTTTCTGCACAGAAAACAGCATTTTCTGTGCAGGAAATAATATTTCTACATAGAAATATGCCGGAGCCTTAAGATTAATATGTGTGATTTGCACAAAAAACAGCATTTTCTGCAAAGAAATAGCTTTTTCTGCACAGGAAATAATATTTCTGTGTAGAAATATCATTTCCTGCACAAACATTGCTATTTTCTGCACAAAACAATCATGTGAAAATTTTGTGCAGAGTTAGTAAACAAGTAAAAGAGCAGATATAGATTATAGCTATAGATTTTCAATAGGAACAGGAGGCATAGTATTGGTATGCTAATTCTGTCTGTACAGGAAGCAGGAAAAGAAAGACAGGCACTATGGGAGGAAGGATCTAAGTCTGATGGATGTTACCGTATGCAAATCCATTCCAATATGTCCAGGCGATGTGGTGAAGGGGTGCACAACAACTTCTGTATGTCTTTAGCCTCTGACAGGTAGACACCCTCAAGGACAGGACAGCCCAGTTCCTGTAGGATAGTGAGAAGAAAGAACAGATATTATTTCCATTTACCCAAGCCATTATCTCCAAATTATCCTTGTGTCCTATAATGGAGATTCTCCATCATTAAAGACACCTTATTTTCTAATGGCACACTCTCACACACCTATTCAGGGAAAGAACACTACTTCTAGTTCCTAGTGCTAATATACTTAGCAATCATCACCCCTGCATAAAGGTGGGAACATGTCAGAGATGTTTAGCCCCAAATGCCTCAGTTGAGGTACTACCCTATTCAGCATTTACCCAACCCTATTCAGGTTCTTTTATCCCTATTCATATCATTTGAACACAAAAAGTAAACAATCTGTCACAACACTAAGATAATGTGAGGCAGGGATATGGGATAAGTACTTATCCCATGTCCCTGACCAACATTGTGCTGGCCTGTTTACTTTATGGGTTCAAAGGTATGAGATAAACCACTCTTCAGACATGACTGGAGACATTCGGATTCAGTGTCAGCTGTGCCCAGTAAATATTTTTGACACTTTTCAGCTACTTCTTCATTTTACGTTAACTCAGAATTTTGCGTTACTTAAAGGCAACACATTCCTCATAACAACCAGAAATCAAGCAGTCCATCAGAAGAAATGTGCACCACACACTATATGGGCCATCATTTTAGAGCTCAAGGGCACACAGTTCTTCAAGAAGGCCTATTGCACATATTGCATTGAGAGAAGCAGTTCTCTTGCACAGCTCCTATTTGTTTCAATGCAGCTTGGGTAGGAGATCTTCCCAATGGATTGTGACCCAACTTTACAAGGGAAGGAAAAGTAGAAGGAACAATGTAGTTGTGCAAAGGAGTATCATATGAACTTTAATTTCTTTGGAGTTCAGGTGTTTACTAAATGGGCCCTGTGAAGCATTAGAATTAGAGCCACAGAGCTGAATTGGTATTAACACCATAAGATATGGCAATGGGCTGTGGAGTTGAGAACATCAGCAGCCAGATAATACAATCAGTTCTGCATCTGAGAGAGATACTCTGAAATATCAGATTAGTTTGCTTCATTCCATTAATACTGACCTGAAGGAGTTTTTAGTATGCTAACTGATAAAGGAAAACTGAAGTCATTTAAACTTCTCTCTGTGTCTGCTTGGAGAAAGAGTGAGAAGTTTTTGTATAAATATATTCAGAATGGGAGGGTGGATTTGTATGTAGAATTCAGTTTCAGGAAATGCATTGAAGGGAAGTGTCTGTATGTCTCCAGAGAAAGTTACAGTATTTCAGAGAGTTAGGTGTGTTACATTTATTTCAGTACAAAAAAAGGAAAGGAAAAAGAATTTTGTGGTACCTTTTAAGACTACAGTAATTTGTTTCAGAAAAAGTGAAACATTAGAATTTTAATTATGAGTGTGAAAGCCATGCAAAGCATGCTAAGAAAAAAATACAATCTTTTTTTTTCTATAGTGAAGCAATTAACCTGGGAGTCTCTACTCCTAACTTCATCTCTTCCATAGACTCACTAACAATGCAACAATATCACCGTTTATTCAGAAGACAGTCTAGAATTCTATGCATACTTCTTTGAATTCAATAGCCCTCTCACTTCATAGTAAACACTTGTAGGATCTGGCTGCTATACTTACATGCACTTTTGACAGAGGCAAAAGGGAAGATAAAAACCTCTTCCTATAGAAGCCAATTGGACAGAATCAGTCCACCTCAAGTTTTTTATTCAGGCTTCAAGACAACAGCCCTCTCTTTCATTTGTGGCCAGTACTAGATATTCTGAATACAGTACCGCCTTTGTAAGCGTCTATGACATTTTGTTTAGTGCTACTAAAGGTATTGCCCAACTGTGGGGGGTTTTCCTCCTCAGCCAGCCCAACTATCTTTCTTCTCCCTGTACCCAGGTTTATTTAGTGTTCCAGCAAAAAAAAAATATAACAAAGTCTTGAGGCACCTTAAAAATGAACAAATGTATAGCTGTATGAGCTCCAGTGGTCTATTGCAGTGGTTCTTAACCTGTGCTCTGGGGATCCCCTGGGGACTGCCATGTCCTCACAGGGGGTCTGTGAACTTGGCCCATCCCCTGTCTGCAGTGGAGTGGCCACATGGCAAGAGCCAAGGTAAAGGCTGGCTTGATGGCTGGGCCCGTGCATTGCCATACAATCCACTCCAACCACAAACTTGAAGGAAAAAGCAGAAGAAAAGTCTTCCCTCCCCCTCCAGTGCCTCTAAGGAAAGGTTTATGGATTACGTAATTGTATTATTATTATTATTATTATTATTAGGTATTATTGTTATTATGATTATTAAGGTTTTAAATCTTCAGTTAAAATCTGAGGACCCACAGCAACTAAATATTTAAAGGGGTCCCTGGTAAAGAAAAGGTTAAGAGCCACAGGTCTACAGTTTAGTGGTCTAAGCCACAAAAGCTTCTGCTATAATAAATGAGATAGTCTTTAAGATGCCATAGGACTTTAGGTAGTTCTTTTTGCTTCTCGTTGGTACATCCAGGTTCCAATTTGCAAGGCACCACTGAACCCCTAGTAAGACAGTTTTACAGAAGCTGTGTTTGCCTGCGTTGGATTGTTTTACAACCCAATAAAGAAACCAAGAAACCGATTTTCCAGCGGATTTCTTCTCTTCCACAAAGAAGAAAAACCGAAGAGGAGGGAGTGGGGAGAAGAGTCTTCAAGGAGCCTTAAAACTAACTATCAGTTGTCCCTTCATATTCGCTGGGGTTTGTTTCCAGGACCCCCCTGTGGATACCAAAATTCACCAATACTCAAGTCCCATTATATGCAGTGGCATAGCAAAATGGTGTCCCTTATATAAAATGGCAAAATCAAGGTTTGCTTTTTGGATTATTATTATTTTAAAGAATATTTTCAAGTCGTGAATACTTAAATCCGTGGATACCAAATCCGTGGATATGGAGGGACAGCTGCAGTTTATTTTAGCTTGATTGGATTCCAATCCCATTCGTCAGCTGCACTGAGCTTACTAGCCTAAATTTCAAAATTGTAGCGAAGTGGTTTGAATGCCAGACTAGGAGACTGGAACCCAGGGTTCGAATCCCAGCTCAGTTATGGAAACCTTGGGCAAGTCACACTCTCTCAGCCCCAGAGGAAGGGACTGGCAGACTCCCTTCTGAACAAACCCTGCCAAGAAAACCCTGTGATAGGTCACAAGTAGTTTGAAGGCACATATCAACAACAACTAACCCAAACCTTTCCTGACTTGAAACCTCAGCTGAACCCACCCCCTCCAGCGCTCCCTGCCCCGAGGAGACTCCACGGCCGCCTGCAGAACCCAATACCTGCAGCCGCTGGTAGAGCGCAGCAAAAGAAGCAGCCGCCATCTTCCCGCCGCAGCATAAGCCACGCCCACGCCCCACTCTCATTGGCCGCGACTCCGCACCCTCAACGATGATAGGAAAGTACAGGACGGTCCCCCCCGCCCCAAAATGGGATGGGCGAGTCAGGGGTGTTGATTAGGCTCGGTTATGCCCTGGATTTTCAGCTGCGACTGGACTGTACCAAGTGAATGGAGCGGGGGGGGGTGTCGCACATTGTACGTTGATACATTGTACTCCCTCATGTTCATTGCCAGCGCATTCAAAAACGTGTGATATAAATCAGTGAGCATTCAGCGGACATCCACACTAGAGAAATAATCCAGGTTGAAACCCGGATTATTTGCATGGCTCCTTCCTATGGAATCCTGGGATTTGTAGTTTGGTGAGGCACCAGCCTGGATTATTTGCATGGCTCCTTCCTATGGAATCCTGGGATTTGTAGCAGAGTAACCTCACCCAACTACAAATCAGAGAAGGCTAAAGACCTTGTAAAACTACAAATCCCAGGAGTCCATAGGAAGGAGCTATGCAAATAATCCAGTTATTTGTGTCTTGTGAATTTCTTTCTCTCATAATGTCTGACACAGAATCTCAAATGAATATTAAATGCTAGACGGGGTTACAGACCTAACTTTTTCCAGTACTGTATAACCCAGGTGAAATTATATACCACCTCTCTCCACATGGTGTAGTGATAAAATTTGAAACGCAGGCGCTCATATTAAGACAGTTTCCCAACGAGGGTTCAAAAACCTAGGCAGCTGTATAGGACTCCTAACAACAGTACATACTAGCAATTCTCATTGAAACCAGAAGCTATCTTTTGCAAAGCTAAAACCTATTGTCTTTATTCACTTGTATGCTTATAAGTGGTTTTGATTGTTTTTAATTGTGATTTTTAATTGTTCTGTGAGTCGCCTTGGGTCCCACTTTGGGAAGGGAAGAAAACACTTTCATTTTGTTTACTGTGAAAATTACACCTCTCTCTCTCTCTCTCTCTGGCGTTTCTTCGCAAATGAAGATTCAAGAAGGACTCATCCCGCGCTTTCTGCAAGTGTGCTGATGACTGAAAAGGCCAATCCGAGATAAACATGTCCGGTTATGCACCTAAACTTAGAGAAAACAGGAAGCTTAACTGGAATCATCCATGCTAATTAAAAAAAAAGTCCCTATCTCATGATCTGTGGGTCCACTATACCAGTATTACTGAAAGTGGCGGTCCCTGGCTTTCAGTGCCGGCCTACAGCGAGTTTCCAGGAAAGAAAGAAAGAGTTGTACCCAATGGGCACAAATAAGGTGCCAGTGCCTAGAACATTACAGAAAACTCCTCCCGCTGATCTCCCACTTCAGATAAGCCTGAGAATCACTGCACTATACCAGTAACTTGGGGCCCTTTCAGACTATGCAGTTACTGTGTTATACACTTTAACTGCCATGGCAACATCCCATGGAATTCTATGATCTTTTCAATTATCTTTGAATGACAGAACAATATTTCTTATTTATTTATTTATTTGTTGGATTTCTATCCCGCTTTTCTACCAAGATGGGATTCAAGGCGGCTTACAATAATTAAAAAAAATACTGTACAACTAAAACATCAGAAGTTACAAACTTTTTTTTAAAAAAGTATTAAATTAAATTACCATTATTAAAATATAGTTTAAAACACATGAATTAAAAACATACAATTGATAAAAATACAACATTAAAAGGAGCACACCAAGTAAAATTCACGTTTCAAACACCTGCCTAGATAAAAACGTCTTCAACTGCTGAGGAAAAGAGAGCAGAGTGTGGGCTAAACGGGACCTCCTGTGGAAGGGAGTTCCATAGTTTAGGAGCAGCAACAGAGAAGGCTCTGTCTGGAGTCCTCACCAACCACACCTGTGAAGGTGGTGGGACTGAGAGAAAGCCTTCTCCTGCTGATCTTAATACTCAGGCCAGCTTGTATAAGGGTCTTTCAGATAGTCTGGACCCAAACCATTTAGGGTTTTAAAGGTCAAAACCAATACTTTGAATTCTCCCCAGAAACAGACTGGTAGCCAATGTAGCTGTTTCAATGGGGGCAGGGTCACAATAAATTACCATAGATTTACAACGGCTGCCTGTAATTTTAGGACTTTTTCGGACAAGTAAAATGCAACGGAAGCAGCCTCGCCACGTTGCGAGACTGCTGCGCTGCAGGGCGTCCCTTTCGGATGACGCCCGTCCCTGCCGGTACTGTTGCGGTACCGCAGGGACATTTGAGTGTAATATTTTGGCGATTTTTACTCACGAAAGTTGATCGTGAGTAAAAAAATTGCCAAAATATTACACTCAAATGTCCCTGCGGTACCGCAACAGTACCGGCAGGGACGAGCGTCATCTGAAAGGGACGCCCTGCAGCGCAGCAGTCTCGTAACATGGCGAGGCTGCTTCCATTGCATTTTACTTGTCCGAAAAAGTCCTTAATTTGCACTCTGGGTCACATCATGTTCACTATTCCCCAGCAGAGGGTGCCCCTGATTCACTGATTCTGCAGTTCTGCTTTCTGCTTGCTTCCATTAAATGGCGGGTTTAAGCATACAGCTCAGGCAGCACCATGAAGTTTCAGGATGCTTATCAGCAAAGCCTCTGAAGTCATTTGCTTAGCTTGCCTATATTTGGAACCTGAGAGAAGCTACTGTGGCACATATCCCAATATATTTTTTTTAAAGCATGATGCAGAGGAGGCTGTGTGAAATCAGATTATGAGATATAATATTGCAGGGTTTGGGAAAAGAGGAGGTGGAGGCTGAATCAGTTTCTCCAGCAACCTCAGCTCCAACAAGTGATTGATGCTGTCACCCAAATTTGATAGGGGTTACCATGAGTGCAGCACCAGTTATTGGGTAATGACTTTGGGCATGAAAAAAGGCATATTTAATTGATGTTGGGAGACATAGGTCACAAGCGACTGGGGTAATTGGCTTGGAAGGTTTGCTTTGATGAGGAAGACAGGTATTCAAGCACTGCTGCTTCTCATACAACTTTCAGAATCCATACTAGAGTAATATCTTTATTAGGGTCAGCTCAAATTCTCAAAATCTTACACATTTTTTAAAATCTTGAGTTTAAAAAATAAGGTAGAAATAATGGTATGATCCTAATATGGACTGTAGACTATTGTTACGATCAACACAAGACTAACTAGTTTATTTTAGTTTTGATGGACTCTAGTCCATTTTTTTAAAAAGTTGCCTTGAGCTAACCATCTCAAACCTTTTCTGCCTGGAAACTTCAACTGAACTCAAACGTCAGCAAAAAAACAAAAACAAAAAACAAAACAAAACAAAACAAAACCCTGCCAAAGCGCGAATCTGCATTGGGTTTTTACTTTACTCATCATTGACTCTGAGTGCTGGGAAAAATCAAAACCTGAACAGTAGTCACCTTCTCTGAAGCCAGAACAAGCATCCATGTCACCATTGCAAGTAAGCCACTTGTTCTGGCTTCATAGAAGGTGACTACCACTGGGGCTTTGATCTTCCAGTGCACAAAGCACCAATGGGATTTGTCAGGAGTTAAGAGACTGAACTCCATTATAAAATGGCTGAACAACTGCAGAACCATGCTGCATGAACTACCAAGTCATGCCTAGTCAGGCCACTAGGTATATATAGTATATATATATATATATATATGAGAGCTCATAATAGAGCTCACTTCCTCCTTCCTGTGAATGCTGAGGACTGGTGAAGCAGTTTCTCCTTGAACTGTAAATATTTGTATATATTGCAACTGTTTGAGTTTGAAGATAAAAGTGCCTCCTGCTTATTTGGATGTCAAACACTCTGTGTGTGAGTATTCTTAGGAACAGGTTGCTACTGAGTCTACTGAGACAGTTTTTTTGGCTTCTGCTGGGAATTGCATGTCCTATCATCCCCTGACAGTGGTTATGGGCCCAGCTGATTGATCTCAGATTAGATAAAAAAATTCCCAGAAACTCTTTTGCACCAAAAAAAATTCCCAGAAACTCTTTTGTTTTGAGTGTTTTTGGCTAGTTGGCTAAGAAACAGTTAAGTTTCAGCCAGGCCCTATAATATCTTCAAGCAACCTTGAAGTGCTGCCAGCTGTTTGTGTTTCATAGCTGGAGACTTGTTGACTCAATCAGCAGAATGGCAGATAATCCTCGTCCGCTTTGAAAAGCTGGCTGATGGAAATGATCCAGCATGGAGTTTATACATGGAGACTTTATTAATTAAGGACAATTTGTGGCACATTTTGGAGAATAAAAGTGTGATCCCAGAGCATTCAGAAGATGAAATAGCAGCATTCAGACTAGCAGACCAGAAGGCTAGAGCTGCAATTCTCTTATCGCTCAGCCCCTCCCAGTTCATACACGTGGCCCCAGCAAAGACAGCCTTTCAGCTCTGCACAGCTTTGAAAACAGTTCATCAGAATTTGTTCTGCCTCTCAAAGATGATATGGACTAAGAGACTTTATAACACAAAGCTGTCTACTGGAGGCTATGTGAAAGCCCATTTGGAGGAAATGAGGCAGCTTTTTCAAGAGATGCCCAATAGAGGGGTGGACATTCCAGAAGCCCATAAGTGTTTTATTTTATTGGGCAGTTTGCCAAAAGAATGGGATTTCCTAATGTACAGTCTGCAGACCACCAAGGAGAGTGATTTGTCTGTAGACCTGGTAGCTGGGCGTATTCTGGAAGAGGTCCAATGCAAGCAATTTGATTCCCGGATGGAGGGGAATAAACAGCCACAAATTACCAGACACAATCAGAAGAGCACTGTAACAGAGGCACCTGTGGAGGAGGGAGCTTGCAGCTATGTGAAAGGCTGTTTCAGATGCAAAAAACTTGGACATTTTCAGAAGGACTGTAAGATGCCTGCACCAGATAAGAGGGGTGCATCCTCTCAGGCTGCAAGCCATGCCTTTGTAGCACAGCACCATCCGGATGGTACTGAGGAAAGAATTTGGTTACTTGATAGTGGGGCCACACACGATATAGTTAATTATTTACAGTTGTTAACCAATGTTATAAATGCTTCAATAACCAATATTACCCATGCAGATAATGTTCCCATCAAGGTGTAGAAAATGAGCATTGCATATGTGCCCGCTTTTGGTAAAGATTTTGAAAATATGTTATGTGTTAACAAATTAGAGAATTGTATATTAAATGTATCCCAAATGACTACTGATGGTTATAAAGTGATATTTGAGGGGGAACACCGTACAGTAACAGAAAGACATAACATGAATAATGTCTGTGCAAAAGAGATAAAGAAATATGGGTTGATTACATGTTGCCTAAAGGGAAGGTGGCAAATGTGAACCCTGCCAATAAATGTGCCCCTACATGATAAGTGTGTTCATTATTACCACAGGCTAATGGGCCATGCTAGTTACAAAGGGTTAAAGAGCTAGCCAAAGTGTGCCCTGGTTTAAGCATGAAACCCTACCCAAGGTTCTTAGAATGTACAGTGTGCAGGAAAGTTAAGGTGAAGGCTTTCCCTATTGCCAAAAAGACCCAATGTATCACCAACAGACCTTTTGAAGTTGTCCATGCTGATTTAGCAGGCCCCTATAAGCCTACTGAAGGGGGTAACTGCTATTTATTTGTGATAGTGGACAGACACACTAGGTACACCTACGTATACATACTGAAGGAGAAAAGTCAGGCTGCAGACAGTTTCCGTGAGTGGGTGAACACAGTGGAACGCACATTTCCTTCTCATAAGGTTTCCAGTCTAGTGACGGATAGGGGAGGGGAATTCTTATCCAACAGTTTGCAGACCTGGATGCGTAGGAGGGGCATTAGACACAAGACCACAAACCCAGCATCTCCAGGGAAGGATGGGCTTGCAGAAAGGAAAATTGGGATGTTGAAGTGCATGATGGAGTACATGATGGAAGATGCACAAGCCCCAGCTGGGCTGTGGGGGGAGGCAGTGAAGACCGCTACTTACCATTTAAATAGGCTGTGGACGTCTAGCGTCAACCAGACCCCATATTGTCTATTGTATGGTAGAACACCAAACTTCAAGCACCTGAGGGCTTTTGGACAATATCCAAATGTACTGATTCACCCGAGCCTAAGGAAACCTGGGCAGCCTAAAACCAGGAAGCTGTGTTTCCTAGGCTATGAGGGTAATAAGTATGTGTTTTCTCTCCATCATGGAAAGGTGGCGTTCTCCAGGAGTGCAAACTCTGAAATGCACTCAGGGTGGGACAGATTGCATTGCAATCAAGAAGTTTTTGTTCCCTTGGGGAGGGATGTGCCAACAACTCACAAAAGTCCCACAAATGGAGAGGTGGTAATGCCTGATGATGAAGGGAAGGCACAGGAAGAAAAGCCTGACACTTCACATGCTACTCCAACACACACACCACCACAAACAAGCATTGAGCCTGACATAGGGAGAGAGAGCAGCAGCAGTGCAAGTGAGGATGAGTCAGATAGAACTAGGCTGCTCATCCCCAGAAGGTCAATGAGGGTCAGGAAGGCTCCTGACAGATTTGTTGTTCAGGAAACCACGGTATGCAATGTCATGGCAGAGGAGCCTGCAAGTTTTCAGGATCTCTTAAAACTTCCCCAGAAAGAGCAGGAGAAGTGGAACTCAGCCATGGACTCTGAGTTCGAGTCACTAGTTGAGAGGAAAGTGTTCCAGGTAGTTGAGAGGCCCAAAGACCAAAAGGTTGTTGGTTGCAGGTAGGTGTACAAGCTTAAGGACATGCCTGATGGGACACAAAAGTGTAAGGCATGCTGAGATGGCAAGTGAGGTACAATGGATAAGGTAGATACTTGCAGACCTTGGGGAGCCATGCCAAATGCCTGTTGAGGTGCACGAGTACTCACAAGCCTGCATAGCTATGACAGAAGCAGAAAATCTGAAATGCAGGACAAAGTACATTGTGGTACGCTACCAAAATGTGAGGTAGTTCATACAAGAAGGTGTCTTGTGTCTGAGGTACTGTCCATCTGAGGACAATGTTGCAGACTTGCTCACAAAAGTCCTTCCAGCAGGAAGTCATGAGGAGTTGGCAAAGAGGCTGGACCTTGTCACTAGTGTGTAAAGTGAAAGGTGTCAATAGGGAAGGTTAACCGACTGACGATTGATGTCCCACAGTGTGTGTTAATGATGTTATGTTATGATGATAACATGTGTCCTGCACAGTACTTTGACCATTTTGGAGAGGATTGTCAGGAGTTTAGAGACTGAACTCCATTCAGGACCGGTTTAACCAGCCTGCCAAATCAGCATTGCAGGGGGTGGGGTGGAGGCGTGCTGGCCTTCTTAATCTGACAAAGGAGACAGCCAGGAGACAGCCGGGAGGAGCTGCTACTTTGTAGCCCCCTCCTACCCTCCTCCAAAAACCTCCTGCTGGCTTTAAAAAAACTCCAAACAAAACAGCGTCTCCCAAACTAAAGAGAAAGAAGCAGTAGCCCTCCTGGCAGAAACTGGAGGGAGTTTGCTGCTGCAAAATGCAAGCCATTTGCAGCAGCACCGGAGAGGGTGAGTGTGTGTGTGTGAGAGAGGGGGGGGGGAATTTGAGGGTTGTCTCCCTCAGAAAGGACTTCTTTCTTTCTTCCTTCCTTCCTTCCTCCCTTCCCTTCCCTTCCCTTCCACATAGATCCCCTCCAGCAAATCTTTCCAGCTGCTTTTAACCTGTCTTGGTTCCTCTCCCCTCCCTTTCTCCCTTGGTCTTCTTCAGCTTCCTCCCCTTGCTGCCAACTGAGTTCAACCTGCAAAAGGAATTTGTGTGTTTGCCCATGTGCCTTTAAGTGATTTCTGACTAAGGCAAACTTATCATGGGGGTTTCTAGGCAAGGTTTGTTCAAAGGGGATCTGGCTTTGCCTTCCTTTGAGGCTGAGAGAGTGTGACTTGCCCAAGGTCACCCAGTGGGCATTCATGGTTGACTAAGGATTCAAACCCTGGTCTCTATAGTCATAGTGCAATGCTGAAACTTGTACAACACTCTAGCTCTTTTAACAGAAGAATATAAATTAAAATTTGGAGTAATATTACTGGGAACAATGGTTTTATTGTTGTCACTAAAACACCAGTATCCCATTAGTGTTATGTGAGAGGCATTGGCCTAGAGCAGTGGTTCTTAACCTTTTCTTTACCAGGGACCCCCTTTAAATATCTTTTGTAGCCCCAAGACTTAACTCAAGATTTGAATCCCTAATAATAATTGCTAATAATAATAGCTAACAACAACAACAATATAATCACACCATCCATTAAACTTTCCCTCAGAGGCACTTTTGCTTCTTCCTGCAAGTTTGTGGCTGGAGTGGATTGAATGGCAATGTGCAGGCCAAGCCAGCCAGCCTTTGTCTTGGTTCCTGTCACATGGCTACTCCACTACAGGAGGAGGTGGGCCAAGCAGCCTTCAAGCCTTTGTGGACCCCCTGTGAGGACAATGCGGACCCCAAATTAAGAACCACTGGGCTAGGGAAGGCTGGAAAAGGAACAATGCAACCAGACCTCGAGAAGGGTGCTGGCAGGGGGATTCTGGGAGGTGTAATCCAAGAGTAACTTTCCCAGGCTCTGAATGCAGCCTAGAATCATAGAATCATAGGGCTGGAAGGGACCCCAACAACCATCCCATCCGATCAGGAACACACAATCGAAGCATTCCTGATAGATGGCCATCCAATCTATGTTTTAAAAAACCCAAAGAAGGAGACTCCACCACACTCCAAGGCAGTGTATCCCACTTCTGAACAGCTCTTACTGTCAGGAGATTCTTCCTAATATTCAGGTGGAATCTCTTTTCCTGTAGTTTGAACCCATGGCTCCGTGTCCTAGTCTCCGGAGCAGTAGAAAACAAGCTTGCTTCTTCCTCAGTATGACATCCCTTCAAATATTTAAACATGGCTATCACGTCACCTCTCAACCTTCTCTTCTCCAGGCTAAGCATACCCAGCTCCCTACGCCATTCCTCATAGGGCGTAATGGCTTCCAGACCTCCCACCATCCTTCTCAGTATATTTCATGAATTGTTGTGCCCAGAATTGGAAACAGTATTCCAGGTGAGGGCCTAGAAAACAGTTAGGGAGGACACATTTTCTAGGAAGACTCTATGGTAGGTGTGCTGTTTTGTGTCCTATGGATAATGAATCCATGGATACAGGGGTCCTACTGTAATCTGAACATCCTGTACAGTGAATAGTTTAGGTTACATTGACCTGAGATAAACATATGGGGCCCCCAAAATAAAGCATTGCGGCCCCCCCCCCAATTCTTTAAACTGGCCCTGACTCCATTATAAAATCGCCGAACAACTGCAGAACCATGCTGCATGAACTACCAAGTCATGCCTAGTCAGGCCACTAGAGGGCAATATCCTATATATATATATATATATATATATGTATGTGTGTGTGTGTGTGTGTGTGAGAGAGAGAGAGAGAGAGAGAACTCAGAACACAGCTCACTTCCTCCTTCTTCCTGTGAATGCTGAGGCCTGGTGAAGGAGTTTCTCCTTGAATTGTAAATACAGTCGTCCCTCTACATTCGCAGGGGTTAGGGTCTTGAGTCCCCCGTGATTGTGGAAAAACCACAAATAAAAAATGCTGCTCCCGTGACCCCACCCCAGAGGGAGGGAGGCGGTGGGAGGGTGTCTGGCCAACCTGGCTGGCCTCTCCGCGGCCTTCCTGAGGGGACTCCAGGCCTTAGAAGCCCCGGAGCCCCCTTAGGAAGGCCGGGGAAGGCAGTGGGCGGGAGCGAGGGAAGCTGCCCGGCCTGTCCCTGGCCTTCCTGAGTGGACTTCAGGGCTTAAAAGTCCTGGAGCCCCCTCAGGAGGGACGGGGAAGACAGCAGGCAGGTGGGCAGGAGGACGCCCTGCCTCTCCCCGACGTTCCTGAGTGGACTCTGGGGCTTAGAAGCCCCGGAGCCCCCTCAGGAAGGCTGGGGAAGGCAGCGGGCAGGCGGGCAGCTGCCCTGCCTCTCTGCAGCCTTGCTGAGCAGACTCTGGGGCTTTGAAGCCCTGGAGCCCACTTAGGAAGGCCGGGGAGGGCAGCCGGCAGGCGGGCGGGAGTCTGCTCTGCCTTTCCCCGGCCTTCCTGAGTGGACTCCAGGGCTTAGAAGCCTCGGAGCCCCCTCAGGAAGGCTGGGGAAGGCAATGGGTGGGAGCGAGGTTAGCTTCTAAGCCCCAGAGTCCCCTCAGGAAGGCCAGGGAAGGCAGCAGGAGGAAGGGAGCGAGGCTGCCCACCCCCCCGGCCTTCCTGAGCGGACTCCGGGGATTTGAAACCCCGGAGCCGCCTCTGGAAAGCCGGAGAAGACGGAGGCAGGAGGTTGCCCCACCTCTCGCCAGCCTTCCCAAAAGGGCTCAGGGCTAAATCGCAAATAATCAAAACCGCGAGTGTGAAAGCCACGAATGTGGAGGGGAAACTGTATTTGTATATATTGCAACTGTTTGAGTTTGAAGATAAAAGTGCTTCCTGCTTATTTGGACGTCAAACACTCTGTGTGTGAGTATTCTTGGGAATGGGTTGCTACTGAGTCTACTGAGGCAGTTTTTCTGCTGGGAATTGGGTGTCCTATCATCCCCTGACAGGATTCACTCCTCTGAAGACAGATGAGGCACCTACCGTGGGGGCTGTGCTTTTCCCAGAGCTCGGCGGGACAATTGTGCACTGGAAAAGCACAGTGCCAGCAGTAGTCACCCTCTCTGAAGCCAAAACAGGTAGCTAGCCTTGCGATTGCAGGGCTCGCCAGAGGTGCTGACCTCAGAGAGAGTGACTACTGCTGGGGCTCTGCCTTTGGAATGAGAAGTGGAGCCAAGGAAGGGGGGAAATGGTGGCGCCCCAGGCAGTGCTTGTCCTTCCCACGCACCCCACGCACCCCACCTCTGAATCCAGTTCAGGCGGCTTTTTCACATGGCACTTTTCTCTGGAGTTTCCAGCAAACTCTGGAGAAAATTGTGAGTTCTCTAAAACCTGGTATTCCCCAAGTCATGTGTGAATAGGGCCCTACAGTATGTGTCACTATCACACCACATGCGGGGTGGGGTGGGGGAAGCCACATGTCATGTGACATCATCAGGCTGGATTTACGGGGAGAGGATTCAAGGTTTGTGACTGGTGTAGTCAAGTCCTTGGACTCTCTGCTGTGAATACCCCCAACATTCTGTTGTCAATAATACAAAGAAGTATTAAACTGTCTAACACTAGAATCATAGCAGTAAACTCCCCCACCCGCATACTCTAGGATCGGTACTTCCCATTCTTACATAGAGCTAACAGCTGTTAAGGAAAAGGAAAAAATAGCCCAGTCTGCTCCCATGCATTTAGAAGGAGCTTTATCTTGCTTACAGAAAGAGGGCTCCTCACACTAGCAATGAGAAGGCACTGTGCTGCTGTTTCAACTTTTTTTCTCCTTAACGGATCTTCTACGGCAGTGGCTCTTAACCTGTTCCTTACCAAGGAACCCCTTTAAATATTTTTTGTTGCCATGGACCCCAAGACTTAACTCAAGATTTAAAACAACAACAATAATATCAATAACAACAACAACAATACAATTATACCATCTATTAAACCTTCCTTCAGAGGCACTGGAGGGGGAAGGAAGACTTTTCTCCTGCATCTTCCTGCAAGTTTGTGGCTGGAGCAGATTGAATGGCAACGTGCAGGCCAAGCCATCCTTTGCCTTGGGTCCTGTCACATGGCCACTCTACTGCAGGCAGGAGGTGGGCCGAGCAGACTTCAACCCTTTGAGGACACCCTTTGAGGACACTGCAGCTCCCTTGGGGGGGGGGTGTCCCCAAACCACAGATTAAGAACCACTGTCCTACAGTAGAAACTAAAGACAGAAGAAATGGTGGGCAAACAAGGGAGGACAGCAGGATGCCTACATCAGAAGCCCCCATAAAATTCAGTGAATGAGGCAGCATCATGACATGATATATGCCTCCTCTGCTTGAGGTGACAGTATGGGGATTATAGTTTTAGCTCTATCCTGTGGAAAGTCTCATCTATTCCTTTCTGCAGAACAAGTGTCTGTTAAAAGCACAGGTGCTCAATAAAAATTATAATAATAAAAAATAAAAAAAACACAGGCACTAAAGTTCGGTAAACATTTGCCAACCCTGCTGTACCTATTTTCACTGAGATTCTTCACTTGACCATGTGTCAAATTGTCCTGGATCCTGAAGGTTCTCCTCTTTGTGCCATTTAGGCAACTGTGCTGGCTAATTTAACCATCTCTAGCTCACATATTCCAGGCCAAGCTCTTGTTGCTGAGCAACCTGTAAAACGTAGGCCCAAACCAGCCTTACGGAGAGGTGAAGTGTAATGGATAGAGCTGGAAAGGAGGGGAGGGGAGTTTTCTCTAAGTGCAGTACTAGAGAGGAAATGAAAAAGCTGAATAGCTTGGGAATGACTCTCAGTCTAGACGGACTGCTTGGCAGGGTCACCTGTGACTCAAAAGTGTCTGGATAAATAAGGAATGGCAAAGAATATTAATGGGGGAGGGAGCAGTGGCACTTAATAACGTTCTGCCTGTTCCATGAAGACTGAGATGTTGAAGAACCCACAGGAGTGGGGGAAACTCCTACTCCTAGAGTAGTCAACCATTTGGCATAGGGTACTGTGCCCTTGCACCAACATCTGCCCTTCATACAGATAAGTTGTGCTCAGCTTCGTGAGATGTTTCCATAAAAAGACCTCTTTCAGCTCGCTGATCTTTTCATCTGGGCGTACATGCTACAGGTTGCCCAGCAACCAGAGCTTGGCTTGGAGTATGTAAGATGGGGGTAGCCAAATTAACCAGCCAAGTTGGCTAAGAGAGGGCAGAGAGAGGGACTTAAAGATGCAAGCTAATTGGCACATGGACAGGCGAGGATACATAATAAACAAAAGACATGGGCTGCTAAATGTATCTTGTTCCCTGTACCTTTGATATTGAGAGATGAGCAAGTGACATTCTTTCTTACAGGGCCCTTCTAAAAAAACCCTGGAGTGCTTCGCAGTAATAGCATTTTCCAGCAGCTGCGACTTGTCTTAACAGTGGTTTTGCCCCCATAAGCTTTGCATGCAAAATGGCAGTTGTGAGTGATTTACTCATGTTTGTGCCTACCTCAATTTGCTGCTGCTGAACTTTAAAAAAACAACAAACTATGTTCAAGGTGCAATAGAGGGATTTTTTGATTTAACAGAAAAGCAAAAAAACTCACAAACACCCCGTTTTCTCATCTTAGCGCTAAGTCACTAAGGTGAAAATCCAACATAGCGGCAGCAGGTGCTTGCCTTGTTAGTAAGCCACGCCCACACGACAGATGACCATCCAGCCTCTCTTAAAAACCTCCGAAGAAGGAGACTCCACCACACTCCCAGGCAGTGCATTCCACTTCTGAACAGCTCTTACCATCCGGAACTTCTTCCTAATGTTTCGGTGGAATCTCTTTTCCTGGAGTTTGAACCCTTTGCTCCATGTCCTAGTCTCTGGAGCAGCAGAAAACAAGCTTGCTCCATCCTCAGTATGACATCCCTTCAAATATTTAAACATGGCTCTCATGTCACCTCTCAACCTTCTCTTCTCCAGACTAAACATACCCAGTTCCCTAAGTTGCTCCTCATAGGGCATAATGGCTTCCAGACCTCCCACCATTTTGGTTGCCCTCCTCTGGACACATTCCAGCTTCTCAATACCCCTCCTGAATTGTGGTGCCCAGAACTGGACACAGTCTTCCAGGTGAGGTCTGACCAAAGCAGAATACAGTGGCACTATTACTTCCCTTGATCTAGACACTATACTCCTATTAATGCAGCCTAGAATCGCATTGGCATTTTTTGCTGCTGCATCACACTGCTAACTCATGTTTAGCTTGTAGTCTACTTTCTTTTTTTGAGGAAATCTACACCATTACGTTAATTGTTAATTAACAAAAAAATATTTTGTTAGTGCCTATAATATAGTTTTTAAACTAAATTATTGGTGCCAAATTATGTAATACAGTACTCCCCCCCCCCTTATACACTGGGGATTGGTTTTGTGCAGGCATGGATTCTTAAAACTGTGGATAATAGTGAACACCATTGAAAATAATGGGATTTCTGGTTTAAAATACCATAGAGTTGCCTAGAAAATGGCTAGGGAAGACACATTTTCTAGGAAGACTCTATGGTAGGCATGCTGTTTTGTGTCCCATGGATAATGAATCTGTGGATACGGGGGTCCTATTGTAATCTGAACATTCTGTACTGTGAATAGGTTAGGTTACATTGACCTGAGATAAACATATGCCCCCCCCCCAAAAATAAAGCACCGCAGGGGCCCCCAAAATTCCTTAAATCGGCCCTGGCTGTGTTAGTCTGTAGCCGTGTGTTTGTGCAGACATGAGGTGAATTTAACTTTGGCTATACAATCCCAAAACATGCTTAATGTGAATTAACAGTGATGTTCCCAAGCTACATCCAGGTTGACTTCAGCCCTTGGTAGAACAATTGACAAACTAACTCTGAGCTGGCCAAATGAAGAGCAAACTGCCTCTGTCTATTACAGTTCTGATCATCTGCATTTATTTTCAATTAACATTGTTTAATTAACATGCCAGGATAATAAGGTAGGCTTTTGATTTATAGGAAATAAATAGCAGAGGAGAGAATATTGCCTAACTATGCCTCCTTTGTTTCCTGTGGTGAAACAGATTGTTAATTCCAAAACCCACTGGCTAAGTCTTCTCACTTCTGTTGTTCCAAAGTACTGGCAAGTGCACAATCTCAATAAACTATTATGTGTGGTTTGGGATGTCAAAAGGAAGGCATCTGTTGTGATTGTGCAAGGATCTGTCAAAAAACTGAAAAAAACAAAACCAATATAAGCAAATGACTCAAAACTCTTTAAAGTCTAGAGCCTGGGAAATTTACCTATGAACTACAACTCCCAAAATCCCCCACCCACCCAGAATGGCAATCTCCCCACCCACTAGTGGGGATTCTGACAGCTGTAGTCCAAAATAACTTTTCCAATCTCCATTTTACACATGTAACATCACAGTGCAAGCAGGATTTGGAGCTACATTTAGGGTCCTTTCACACTACACAATTATAGTGCTGTGATTCCACTTTAACTGCCATGGCAACATCCTATAGAATCTTGGGACTGGCAGTTTGAGGTGAGCATACCATCCAAAATTTCACAGATCAAAACCGGGACATGTGTAGCCAAGCAACATGGCAAAAGTTATTAATGGGGAAGAACATACAAGCTAGGAGAGGTCACAGCAGTTTGTTTTTGCTGGAGCCTACTAGGAAGGGCAAGATTTTGGCTTCTCCTCTCCCCCTCCCACTGAGTATATTGGGTGTAAACTACTTTTGCACTTTGAACTCAGTTTGCAGCAACTGAAGTAAGTTGAGGACAATGGGAGAAAGTGAGAGAAGGAGAGAAACGGACATTTTAAAGCCGCTGAAAAAGTGGAATGGCTGAGGATTAATCCTGCAGGGCAGAAGCCGATTGGATGGGATGGCTGTTGGGGTCCCTTCCAGCCGTATGATTCTAGGCTGCATTCAGAGCCTGGGAAAGTTACTTTTGGATCACACCTCTCAGAATCCCCCTGCCAGCACCCTTCTCAAGGTCTGGTTGCATTGTTCCTTTTCCAGCATTCTCTAGCCCAGTGGTCTTTAAACAGAGGCTGGATGGACATCTGTCAGGGATGCTTTGATTGTGATTTCCTGCATGGCAGGAGGTTGGACTGGATGGCCCTTGTGGTCTCTTCCAACTCTACAATTCTATGATTCTATGATATCCTCACAGGGGGTCCACAAAGGCTTGAAGGCTGCTTGGCCCACCTCCTCCCTGTAGTGGAACAGCCATGTGACAGGAACCAAGGCAAAGGCTGGCTGGCTTGGCCTGTACATTGCCATTCATTCCACTCTAGCCACAAACATTCAGGAAGAAGCAAGAGTGCCTCTGAGGGAAAGGTTAATGGATGGTGTAATTGTATGGTTTTTGTTGTTAGCTATTATTTTTAGGGTTTTAAATCTTGAGTTAAGTCTTGGGGCAACAAAAGATATTTAAAGGGGGTCCCTGGTAAAGAAAAAGTTAAGAACCACTGCTTAGCCCAATGGCTGTCACATAGCACTAATGGGATACTGGTGTTTAAGTGACAACAATAAAACCATTGTTCCCAGTAATATTACTCCAAAATTTGATTTATATTCTTTGTATTCTTCTGTTAAAAGAACCAGAGTGTTGTAGAAGTTTCAGCATTGCCCTATGACTGTGGAGACCAGGGTTTGACTCCTTACTCAGCCATGAATACCCACTGGGTGACCTTGGGCAAGTCACACTCTCTCAGCCTCAAAGGAAGGCAAAGCCAGATCCCCTTTGAGCAAACCTTGCCTAGAAACCCCCATGATAAGTTGGCCTTAGTCAGAAATGACTTGAAGGCTTATGGGCAAACACACAAATTCCTTTTGCAGGTTGAACTCAGTTGGCAGCAAGGGGAGGAAGCTGAAGAAGACCAAGGGGTGAAGGGAGGGAGGAAAGGGAGAGACGGACAGGTTAAGAGCAGCTGGAAAGATGGGCTAGTGGGGGTCTATGTGGAAGTTAGGAATGGGAAGAAAGAAAGAAAGAGAGAGCGAGCGAGCAACAAAAAGTCAGAAAGAAGGGAGGCAAAGAAGAAAGGAAGGGAGAGAGGGGGGGGATAAAAAGAAAGAAAGAAAGAAAGAAAGAAAGAAAGAAAGAAAGAAAGAAAGCCTTTTTTGAAGATAGAGCAGGGGAGAACAAGAGATTACCCCCTTCCCTCCCCCCCTCTCTCAAACACACACACTCACCCCTCTCTGATCCTGGAAAGAGGGGGGAGGGAGTAACAAACTCCCTCCAGAAACAGCCACCCAAAGAAAGCTCCGTCTTTCTCTTTTACTTTGGCTTTCTTGTTTGGGAGATGCTGGTCGTTGTTTTTTTTAAAGTCAGCAGGAGATTTTTTTCAGGAGGAGGGTTAGGTCCAGATGGGGCATCCTGCCTGTGTGGGCCCCCCCGCAGATGCAGTATGGTTAAGCCGGTCCTGAACACAGCATTAAAATGGTTGTCTTGGGTGTTGCTACATTTTCCACAAGCAGCATTGCCTACTAGCTGAATGTTTCAGGGTAACATTACTATATTCAGTTTTACTACAGCACTTTGATTCAGTAGATAACACCTCATTTTTCAGGTAGTTCTGATTGATGATACATCATCTTAATGATACAGGAAAAATTAGGCCTCAAAGACAGGCTAAGATATGTGTTTTGTTACTGTATTTTGCAATAATGTATTCACCTCTCCCCAATTTTCCAGACAGTTCGTAATAATAAATAGTCCCTGGTCAAGCACCAGAATGTCTCCAGTTTTTCTGCTGTTCCCATAACACTACAGGCTAAAAGCCATGGCTGTCATAGGTTGAAGCAGACATGTATATTGGCCTTAGATGTATTGTTTTCAGCACAATTTACTTCCAAGTAAGCTGGCTTAGGCGGTTACATGTCTTAAGCTTTAGATGTGTTTTCTCAAAGGTCCCACAGAGTTCAAGATGAATTAAATCAGAGTAAGACTGCTTAAAATTTTGTATTTATTATTCATACTTATATCCTGCCACACAGCTTTTTAACAAATCCCATTGGGTGGCTTATACAATATAGAGTCAATAAAATATGGGAAAGAGGGAGGAGGAGGAGGAGGAAACCATGGCAGGAACAGAGTTCCCTATAAAGTAATCTGAAGGTGTGTGTTGGAGGTGAGTTAAATTGTATGTGGTCAGTGAAATAAAGCAGTTTTACTAATATCGTCTGCAGATCTGCTATGCTTCTCTTGGGAGAGTGGACTACATAAGGGCAGGCACTACCACCGAAAAGACCCTGCCCTTTACCATCCAACATAATGTTTGACAATAATGACCAACATTATTTAGTGCTCCAACCATGTAGAACTTTAAAAAATTAAAGCCAAAATGGATTGTGAGCCAGTGATGTTCTCCTGGTACAAATGTGCAGAGCAAACCTTTACTGCCATTATGCCAAGTCCAGAGACAAGGTACAGTACTACTATGCAGATGGAACAGATTATGGACCAGTATGTGGAAATAATATATATATGTATTTAAATTGCTGTAAAATATGGCATGCTCCCAGCATCCTTGGCAACATTCACACTACCCACCAGTCCTAGGAGGTAGCAAAAACAATGTCCACACAGTGACCTCAAAACAGGGGGAGACAACTCATGGTGGCTGGGTTTTTTGGGTTTTTTTGATGGTGGTGGGGCTTAGCCACAATTACACTATGCCCCTTTATCATGTACAATAGCAATAGCATTTATATTTCTGTACCACTTATCAGTGCAAAGCACTCCCTAAGCAGCTTACAATGTGTTATCTAATTGTCCCCAACAAGGTGGATACTCATTTTACCAACCTACAGAAGGATGGAAGGCTGTCAGACTTAGAGCCCTGTAGGATTGAACTCACAATGTTGTGGCTGCAGTACTGGCATTTAATCACTGCACAACCAGGGAATAGCAGTCAATGGCCATACAGGAATGGCAGGCATGGCAGCTGGTGGCTTGCAGGTCAGAGGTCCAGTGAAGCCACACTGTTGTTGTTGTTGTTGTTTTGTTGTTTTGCTGAGGGCAGATCTACACTAGCTAAAATCTGGGCGCAGCCTAAAGTATTATGGCCCCAGAGCTGCCATGGATTCCCCCGCATTTCCAGTGCATTACGTGGTGACACTGGGCAAATGTCTTCACACACATCTCCACTGTGTTGCCCGGCCCTGCTGCCACTAGTGCAAGTTGCATCCTCTGAGGCCAGAAACAAGACACCCAGCATCGTTCACATGGCTGGGCACCACATTGTGACTTTCCTGTAAAATCTGGAGCAAATGGTGAGGGGTTTTTTTTTGCTCTGTTTTAAGGGTGGTTTAGTGTGGGTTTGGTGCTGAACTGGCCAGACGTCTTGAAGACAGTTCCCACCAGAATCAGGGTTTGGGCCTGGTATTGTCTGGACTGATCGTTGTGGGGACAGGGGGACAACATTTTATTTGGCTGGGGTAGAGAAGCCCTGAGCTTCAAGTGAACTCTCCAGAGTACTGAACCCTACCTTCAAAACATGTTCAACACTTGGATACCTCCTTAAAGTTTGGACTGAAAGCCAGGTTGGATTCAGCACCTCACTAACATGGGGGCCACAGGCTGCATGGACTGGCATGGAAAAATCTCCACTAAGCAGAACTGTGGAACAAAAGCCTACCACACATGTAGAGAACCTATGGGCCATGGATTGTGTGCAGCCCTCTGGGGGGTGGAAGCCTCTTCTGTCATGTCTTCCACCAAGTATCCTCTGAGTGTGGAAGACAGAGCCTCAAAGATGCTTTGACAACCCTGATCAGAGCAGGGGTGGGAATCATGCAACTCTCTAAATGTTGTTGGACTGCAAGCCCCAGCAGCCCTAGCCAGCACAGCCAGCCACACAATTCTCTCTCCTGAGCTAGAGCACCCCACCAGTACTGTATTGGCTCACTCTGTGGCCCAGCTGTTGCTGTAAATTGTGGTCTGACTAGCAATGCCAAACAACTGCCATGGGGCAAAGCATGAAGTAATGGGGTGGTGGTGGTGAGTAGGGCTGTTTGTGTAAATCTTCCTCTTTCTATGAGTGGGATCAGAGAGGGGAGGGAGGATGCCCCTCCAGCTTCTGCTAAATAGCTATTTGACAGGCTGGCAGGAGTGAATTGTGATGATGATGATGATGATGATAACGACAATGAGGACTACAATGATGCAAGTACAGAAGGGAAGGTTAACCAATGCAGTGAAAAGAAAAGCAATGTTGCACAGTGGTCAGAGTGTTTGACAGGACTGGGAAGATCTAGGTTCAAGTCCCCACTAAGGGCTATTTACCCCATCTTTGAGCCCTGTAGTCCTATGATGTAGGGCTTTTGCGCCGTTTTGCCCCCAGGCAGTCCTCACAATGACTGGGGCTAAGACGGGGTTAAACTCTGATAAACCATGATATAAAAATACCTGGGGGAAACAGTTTCTCTTTGAAAAAAATGGATCGGGCCCTGAGGGACTGCAGGAGAGCCTACTGCCGTGCCGGCCTGTTGCTGCAGCTACCCTCCACGTCACACTCTCTGCATCCAAGAAACAGGCCCACAGCATGTCCCCAGGCTGGTCACATGCAGGGGGGCTTGCTCATGTGCTGCAGCTTGGCTTCCTGGCTTCAGAGAGTGGGATGAGGGTGGTGGCAGCAGCTGCAGGAACAGCTCAGTGTGGTGGTCTGGACCCTATCCTATTTCATGCTGGTAACAGGGGAGGAATGGGCCAGATCTACAGCCAGAATACACCGGTGGAGAATCGCTATATTCTGGTCCGTGTAGATGAAGCCAAAGTTGCAAAATCATAAGACCCTCAGCCAGTTACTCTCTCTCAACTTGATCTACTGCACAGGGTTGTGAAGAAAATGTAGAGGAGGGGGAGGAGAGGCATGTATGTGCTGCCCTGAGGTCATGGGAGGAAAGGGGGGGGGATGATGTCATGGCGCAGGAGTCCTCTTTGGAAGACTTGGAACCCCCAGCAACCTATGACTCCATCCTGTTGGAACTGGTGAGCCTCTGCTCCAGGAGGGACCTGGGCCCTCAGTCAAAGAAAGCAGCTATGGGTCCACCAAGTCTAAAAGAAGTGAAGTCTGCACCAGAGTTGGAGGCAAAACCAAGCCCTCAAAAGCACTGGTGCCTAAGGAGCTCCGCAGGACCACTGGTGCAAGACAAAATCTTCATGCCCGGAACAAGTACCCAGCTGAAGCAGAGCACTACTCACAAGTACAGGATTCCCCATGTGTAGAGGCCTCCTCATGAGAAGGCCTTGTCCCAGAAGCCTCTAACAGACTTGTAACATTCAGATTTTTTTTTAAAAAACTGAAAAACTAACTACTGCCCTTTAAAAAGGGTGATAACTAGTTTTCAATGTCTAATCAAAATAAAAAAGATTCTTAACTTTTGTTAAATTGACATAGCATAGACATAGGAGATTTTCAGACAACACTGTTATAGTGTTACTATTCCACTTTATTTGCTATGGCTGCCTCCTCTTGAATCCTGGGATTTGCAGTTTAGGGAGGGGCATTTACAACTCTCAGCCAGAGAGATCTTAGGCCTCACTAAACTACAAACCCCAGAATTCCACAGGAGGCAGCCAGAGCAGTTAAAGTGGAATAGCAACACTATAGCAGGGTAGTCTGAAAATCTCCATAATGTCTCAGACAAGAAAGGTACAGAATTTCAATGTAAATTAAAATATGAAAATAAAGACATATTAAAGAACTAACAGGTGTGTCGTTTCATAGGTTCTCAAAGGCATTAAAATACAGTGATCAAGCACAATATTATAATGTATCACTACCTAAGGCAACATCAAGAGTCAAGGGGCCCATTTAAATGGTGAAAATACACCTCATAGAATATGTTGGGAATCCTACCTGTCTAAACAGGATCCAGCGCCAGTCCACACTATTCAGAAGGAAGGGGGCCTGAAATGGCAAAAACAACACACTAAAAGCCTTCACAGATTTCCCTGTATTTTTTCACAAACTATGAGGCGGGTGCGCATTTTTGCTCGTTTGGACTATAGAACAATAAAAAACTCAAAGGGAAGCAGAAAGCTGATTGGTGAGAGTGGGGGCGGGGCTTGCTAGCAGGGCAAGCACCCACTGTCACCACATTGGATTTTCGCCTTAGCGATCGCTCGCTAAGGCGATAAAACAGGATTAATATTTTCTGTTTTGCGGTCCTATCAAATTTGAAAATTGCTCTATGACACCAGCGCACCTGGGGATTTTAAAAATAACAAAAAATGGTGGTGGTGAAGAACTAACATGAGTAAATCACTTGTGACCGCCATCAGGAATGTGAGGATTATGGGGGCTTTCAAGGCCAGAAAAACCGTTTAGACATGTCGCACTGCTGCAAGATGCCAATACTATGAGGTACTTTGGACTTTTTTCCCCTAGTGTAGATGGGCCAAAGGTCATGCACATTGGTCCGAAATGAAAGATGCTGGGGTGGGAGGTTTAACTATCCCACCATGACAATTAAAAAAAAATAGCATAAGAAAAAAGCGGAAACCATTTTCCCACAAAACTCTCCTGTTTTTCTTTCTTATAAAAATTAGATATTTTTTTTCATTAATAAGCCTTTCCATATCCTATCCCGACAATTTTCTATTAGCAGGTGACATGTCTTCCAGTTCTTGGCTATCACACTTTGGGGATTTGGGAGGAACAACTGTGATTAATTACTTTCTAGGAGATACTTTTCAAGATACTTTCCGTAGATGGTGTCGCCGAGAACAAATTGGATTCTTGGATCATGGACTGCGCTTCCATGCAGGGGGACTTCTGGCAAGAGATGGGGTGCATCTTACAACAGTTGGAAGAAACATTTTTGCCAACACTCTCAAGAATTTGATCAGGAGGGCTTTAAACTGAGTCAAATGGGGGAGGGAGACAGTATTCTGGAAGGCAAAAGGGCTGGAGAAAATAGTCAAACTGTCATAGAGGGAACAAGGCAAACAGCGCAAGGACCCAACAGTGGGAGGCAAAAAAACTTGCACAGGGAGCAAGTAAAGGGAACACATGGTCTCAGATGTCTCTACACTAATGCACAGAGCATGGGAAATAAGCAAGATGAACTAGAACTCCTTGCACTACAAAACAAATATGATATAATAGGCGTTACTGAAACCTGGTGGGACGAGTCTCATGATTGGAATGTAGGAATAGAGGGGTATAACCTTTATAGGAGAAACAGGCCAAACAGGAAAGGAGGAGGAATAGCATTATATGTCAGGGATATTTACACCAGTGAAGTGATCCATGACATCAATACTGGAAGCCAGGTGGAGAGCATCTGGATAAAAATTAAAGGGGAGGGAAACAACAGGGATGTTATTGTGGGACTCTACTACAGACCCCCAAATCAGACGGAGGAATTGGATGTTGCCTTTCTAGAACAGATGAACATACATGCAGAAAGGAGAGATGTAGTAGTGATGGGTGACTTCAACTATCCTGATATTTGCTGGCAATCTAACTCAGCCAAAACTACAAGGTCTAGCAAATTCCTTACATGCCTGGAAGACAATTTCATGGTCCAAAAGGTGGAAGAGGCAACAAGGGGGTCAGCTATTTTAGATCTGATCCTAACCAACAGAGACGACCTTGTTAATGGGGTGCAAGTGGTGGGATCCTTAGGTGAGAGTGATCATGTTCTCCTGGAGTTTGTTATACAATGGAAAGGAGAAGCCAGGCATAGTCAGACATGCATTCTTGACTTTAGGAGAGCTGATTTCAATAAACTCAGGGAAATACTGGGGATGATTCCATGGTCAAGAATACTAAAAGAGAAGGGACCTCAAGACGGTTTTGACTTTCTCAAAAGGGAGATACTGAAGGCACAATTTCAAACAGTACCATTGAGGAAGAAAAATGGGAGGTGTCTCAAGAAACCAGGATGGATGACTAAAGAACTTTCAATGGAGCTAAGTTTTAAACGGAACATGTATAGGAAATGGAAAAGGGAGGAAATCACCAAAGAAGAATTCAAACAGATAGCGAACACGTGTAGGAGTAAAGTCAGAAAAGCTAAAGTGCAGAATGAGCTCAGGCTTGCTAGGGAGGTTAAGAACAATAAAAAGGGTTTTTTTGGGTATGTCCGCAGCAAAAGGAGGAAGAAGGAAATGATAGGGCCGCTACGTGGAGAAGATGGCAAAATGCTAACAGGGGACAGAGAAAAGGCAGAATTACTCAACACCTTCTTTGCCTCAGTGTTTTCAGAAAAGGAAAAGGAGGACCAACCTGAGGAAAATGGAACAGAGGACACAATAGGGGAAATCCAGCTGAAAATAAGTAAAGAGGTGGTACAGGAATACCTTCTTAATCTAAATGAATTTAAATCTCCAGGACCAGATGAACTACATCCAAGAGTATTAAAAGAGCTGGCAAATATAATCTCAGAGCCATTGGCAATAATATTTGAGAACTCCTGGAGAACAGGAGAAGTCCCAGCAGACTGGAGGAGGGCAAACGTAGTTCCCATCTTCAAAAAGGGGAAAAAAGAGGATCCCAACAACTATCGTCCAGTTAGTCTGACATCAATACCAGGGAAGATTCTAGAACAGATCATTAAACAGAGAGTCTGTGAACATTTAGAAGGCAATGCCATAATCACAAAAAGTCAGCATGGGTTTCAGAGAAACAAGTCATGCCAGACTAATCTGATCTCTTTTTTTGATAAAGTTACCAGCTTGGTAGATGAAGGGAATGCTGTGGACATTGCATACCTTGATTTCAGTAAGGCCTTTGACAAGGTTCCCCATGACATTCTTGCAAACAAGCTTGTAGAATGTGGGCTAGACAAGTTAACTGTTCAATGGATTTGTAATTGGTTGACCGGCCGAACCCAAAGGGTGCTCAGCAGTGGCTCCTCTTCGTCTTGGAAAGATGTGACCAGTGGGGTGCCACAGGGTTCTGTCCTGGGCCCAGTGCTATTCAACATCTTTATCAATGACTTAGATGAGGGAATTAGGGGCATACTTATCAAATTTGCAGATGACACCAAATTGGGAGGAGTAGCTAATACCCTAGAGGACAGGATCAAAATTCAGAATGACCTGGATAGACTGGAGAGCTGGGCCAAAGCTAACAAAATGAAATTCAATACGGAGAAATGTAAAGTACTGCATTTAGGGCGGAAAAATGAAATGCATAAATATAGGATGGGAGAGACCTGGCTGAATGAGACTATGTGCGAAAGGGATCTAGGAGTCCTAGTAGACCACAAGTTGAACATGAGCCAACAGTGTGATGCGGCAGCTAAAAAGGCCAATGCAATTTTGGGCTGTATCAATAGAAGTATAGTGTCTAGATCAAGGGAAGTAATAGTGCCACTCTATTCTGCCTTGGTCAGACCTCACTTAGAATACTGTGTCCAGTTCTGGGCACCACAATTCAGAAAGGATATTGACAAATTGGAGCGTGTCCAGAGAAGGGCAACTAAAATGGTGAAAGGTCTGGAAACAATGCCTTATGAGGAGAGACTTAGGGAGCTGGGTATGTTTAGCCTGGAAAAAAGACGGTTTAGAGGCGATATGATAGCCCTGTTTAAGTATTTGAAGGGATGTCACGCTGAGGATGGAGCAGGCTTGTTTTCTGCTGCTCCAGAGACTGGAACACGGAGCAATGGGTGCAAGCTCCAGGAACAGAGATTCCACCTCAACATGAGGAGGAACTTTTTGACAGTCAGAGCTGTTCGGCAGTGGAACACACTCCCTCGGAGCGTGGTGGGGTCTCCTTCCTTGGAGGTCTTTAAACAGAGGCTGGATGGCCATCTGTCGGGGATGCTTTGATTGTGATTTCCTGCGTGGCAGGGGGTTGGACTGGATGGCCCTCGTGGTCTCTTCCAACTCTGCAATTCTATGATTCTATGATTCTAAGTTCTGATTTCACTGTATAAGGACCAAAAGTTGTAAAGCCACCAAGAAATGTTTGCTGCTTACAGTCAAAAGTGTGGATGGGCCCTCGTTCAGATATCTCCACCCATTTATATACCTAATATACTGTACAAATGTCTGCCTGTTTACCACTCCATCCTGACCCTCTTATTTTCCTTTATTTTTTGTCTGTGTGTTCACATTTTACACAGCACAGGTATGTCACTTTGATACCAGTTTAACTGCCATGACAACATCCTAAGGACTTCTAGAATTTGCAGTTAGAATTCTCAGTCAGAGAACTCTTTTAGGACCTCTGATGCACGGATTCCACAGGATGCTGTCAAGTCAGTTAAAGTGAAATCATAGTGCTATAATTATGTCATGTGAAAGGGTCCTGTCACCCATTTCCAGAGCCCAGCAGCCTCTTGCCTTGACCTGTTTTATTCTTGGTGGAGGAGAGATTCCCTGTGTCTTCTAATGTCTTCTCTCCCCATCCAAGCATGGGAAGAAGTCCAAACTAAGAGTCCAGACTGTCCCATGCTGAGCCTGAGGCGGTGCCTTGTGTGCCATGAATTTATTTGGACAAAATTATATAAAATCTTTTTTAAGCAGCCTTTTCAAGGGGTGTTGTAATGGGAACCAGCCGCCTGAGCTGAGAGAGATGGTTTCTATCAGAAGAATGGGGCCAGGTTGAATGAAAAACAGGAAGGCAGGGGGAAGGGAACTGGCTTGGAAGAAGAAATGATAATAAACTTAAGCTCTTTATTAATCACATTCTCTGTCCTTCTGCTTTCCATGGCTCTGTCACCATATTTAAGAGAGACATTCCTCCAAAGGACTAGGAGCTGCTGATGCTGGGGATCATGTGTCCATTATGTACATAAGTGTAGGGTTGCTCAGAGATATAGGTTCTACTATGGCAGGGGCTGGCAACAAAATGTTGCAATGTTAGCCTTCACCCTCATGAGGATTTTTCTAAGGTCTGAGGCAAAGTTCTAGAGTTAGGAAAGGTGCATCAAGAAGCCTAATCCAATCACCCCTTTTAAGAATACTTACTATGAGCTGTCAAGTTGAGTGCTTAAACAGGTCAACCCCCTCTCTTTCTCTGCCCTCTGTTTTTCTTTTTTGGTTTGTTTTTAGGTAATACACAAATATTCTTAAATTCAGACTGTTCTCAGCCTTGGTTGATAGATGCACAGAATCTGCCTGACTTCTGGATTTTATTAGATCCTTTCCTTAATGCCCCACCATGGCAACTAAATTCTATAAACTGAAAGGGTTTTGCCAAGCAGAATTAATGTGTGCTTTTAAAAAAAAATATTTTATTTTAAATTACAAATCTGTGCACTTCTTCATGTCCAAGATGTCTCTGAAGTATGTAAAAGCCAGTATTTTGTGTATTTTCCTTTTCCTTTCCAATTGGCGTACAGCCATGAGTGTAGTACTAGAGAAATGGTAGTCATGAATTTATACATTCTTAATAACACTTTAGTTGGATAGATTGCCAATGAATATAGTTCAAAATGGCTTATTTACAGCACAGAACAAGGAATCGTGAGACAGGCTCTGAATAAATGAAATCTTTTAAAAACAGCAAGTTTTGAGAAGAGCTGTAAATTCTGAACACATGAGAAAGTCTGCACTATAAGCAGTAAACCTTATTTCTCAAATCCACACTAGACAAAAAAATCCAATTTGAAACTGGATCACATTTCTAAGATGGAGGACCATTGCCTCCCCAAAATAGTTCTCTATGGTGAACTCGCCACGGGTCAGCGTAAGAGGGGTGCTCCAAAAAAGCGATACAAGGATTCCCTGAAACAACATCTCAGGCTCGGCCAAATTGATCACCAACAATGGTCCGCCCTGGCCTCACATCGGGAGGCATGGAGACACACTGTCCACAATGCTGCAGCCTTATTTGAGAACTCACGCCAAACAAGTCTTGAAGAGAAACGACAACGCAGAAAGAATCACAACCCGGAAACATCACCCAAGGAGACCTTCTGCTGTGCTTTCTGCAGCTGGACTTGTTTATCTCGGATTGGCCTTTTTAGTCATCAGCGTGCTTGCAGAAAGCGAGGGATGAGTCCTTCCTGAATCTCTGTTTGCGAAGAAAAGCCAGAGAGAGAGATTTGCTAATCTTTTTATTTCTTCTAATCATGGTGAGGCTTAAAGATCTCTACGAACAATAAGCTGATTCCCTCAGCCCAGTGAGAATCTTATTCAGCCCTCCTGTTACTGAAAATCAGCAGGTACTGGCTACTGAAGCATAAGGACTAGAAAGTTGCTCTTGTTTTAAAAAGAAATATAATAACTGAACATCTCAGGGAGCTGGGTTCTGTACCCAGTACCACAACCTGCTCCTTTCCTGCATTCCTGAATAATTGTTGCTGTTATGATTTCTCAGTACTTGCCTTCTGGAGGTTGGACAAAAGACATGCATGCATTCTACAGCATTGATGTGAAGTTTGCTCTTTAGCTAAAGGGATAGTACTGGATGATTACTCTTTAATGTTTGAATTAATTAATTGAATTAATTAATGTTTATTAATGTTAAATAAATTGAATTAATTAATGTTTGAATTAATTAATGTTTGAATTGTATGTTTTAAATTTTTTTTCTTCTAATTTATATATATTTTAATTAATCCATGTTTTTAATTCTTTGTAATTTAATATTATTTTAAGGGGTGGGTGGGCTAGGGTATGGTGACTATGGGGTTTTTATATTGTAAGCCGCCCCGATTGCATTGCAGAGGGGCGGGATATAAATAAAATTTTATTATTATTTTTATTATTATTATTATTATTATTATGAATTTTAATAACATTTTGTTATTGCAACATGATTTTAATGGTTTGTGCCCATGGAGCAGTTTTAGCTGCTGAAGTACAAGCAGTGGTTTGTATTATGGTTAACTCAAGACTCAGCTGAATCCTGGCTGATAGTCCAGGCTCTGTGTCTTCCTGATGTGGAGGAGGAGCCCTTTGGACACTCCATGAACAATGGTAGCCAGCCCTGTCACTATCTCCTCCTTAGATCCACACTTTGGCTCCATTAGCCGAAAGCCTTGCTCTACTTTAATGAAGCCAACAAAATTGTGTGTGTGTGTGTGTACACATGCATATGTATGGCAAGGATCAGCTCTGTTAGTGTGTTTTTGAACCACAATGAGTGAATTTTCTGAAGTTATCAGAGGAATGAGCAACACAGGGATGAAATTGTTGGTTTTTAGTTCCCAGTACAAAAAAGTTCACTGTGTATCCCTGACGGGACTTTATTATTTCTAATAGGATATAAGGGGGTATATCATTTGAGGCACACCTTAGGATATTTTGACAGTACAGAGCAACAGTTTGCTGTTCTCTTGTCACAATTTTGCTATTATTGGCATGACATGTGACCTTTCACAGTGCCCATCCCCATACACACAAAGGCCTTGGGTGGCATAGGACTTGATGCTGTTCCATAGAAGATGTTTTCCTGGACGAGGGCATGTAAGATTTGGCAGGGCTGACCATTTATTTTGGAGCACACAACCCTAGTTCCTTATTGTTTCACGTGTGTGTGTGTGCGCGCGTGCGCGTGCACGCATGCTATTGGCACGATCTACCATGTTGGACAGTACCCTATGGGTATGAAAAGCTTTGGGTCAAGTGGTATTCAATACCACTGTGTAGAGCAGTGCTTCTTAGGCTAACTGATGTCGGGAACAAACAATTATTCCCCCCCCCCAACAATATGCCATGAACTGGTACCATATTTGTGCTACAATGGCTTGTTTTTCTCCTGGAAACTCTCCACAGACATGCAGCCAGTGGCTCATGGATCACTACTTTAAGTAGCACCAGTATAGAGGACACTGTGGTATGACCCAAAGCTTAATTTGGGAGAGCAAAGGCCTGGTTTTATGCCATCAAGGGAGTCATCATGCATTAATGAACATTGTGTGAAAATGATGCTCATGAGTGAAAGGAGTAATTATTTATCTTGAAATGAACAGTTTTTTGATCATCCAGGTAAGCGAAGTGGGTCAGTTCTAAGTTTAGTTTGACTGTGCAAAGACATATACAGGTCCTTATCTTATTGAGTGATTAAGCCCTGTTCAAAGCTTTGTGCAAGTAAGGAACTGGGAACTTGGAACCAATTTGAGCATCACTCCAACTAGGCCTGGAGAGAGATGAAGATTCTTAAGGGCCAAACCAGACAGGATCTTCAATTTATTAAAGAGTAGTAATTAGTTCCTGGCATATTGGAGTAGGAAAGGGAATGACATAGAAATGCCCTTGAACATAGAACTACTCTTGTATGACCCTGGTGTCATGCCACTGCGGCTAGTATGGCCCTGAAAAGGCTACATTCTCTCCCCAGCTCTGTGCACATCTTTTTCTGGGTAGAGCCACTTCAGGGTGCATGCACGCCAGTTTGAATGCCCCAGTTATGAACCATGGAAGATGACTCCTATTATTTGCCCTGAGTCAACACAGACTGGAAACACATGGCACTCCAGCCCAGCTGTGGCAAAGCGAAAGGGACAGGCTTGTTAAAGGAAAAGTGAAGGTGTCATGGTTAGGGTGAGACAGAAAGAAGCCAATATTGGTTACAAAGAAAACTGATATATTTAGCCTGTCTGGAGAATCTTCTAAACTTGTGGCGCCTAACTAGAATTGTAGGGAAGGTGTCTGCACTTCACCACATCTAGCTGGGAACCACAAACAAAAATTTGGAAACACAGACAACAAACACACAGGCCTGTCCCACTCTTCTGTCATCTCCATCAGCCATGTCTAGTAAGGAACGTCAGAGCCAGGCATGGAAGTAATTTATTATAAATATTGACTGGTATCCTGTTGGTTCCTCTCCCACTAGAGTAGACTTATTCAATCAATTGTTGAATGGTGAGACACCATATAAATTCCAGTGGTTCGGTGGTTCTATTCTAGTCAGGACTAACAACAGGATTTGTATTTCTGCTTTCCAAAAGGCTCTACAGAGTTCTATTGTCCATTTCTGTTAATCTCTCTTGGAATTTTCAAAGTCCTCCAGGGTGACTTACTTCTGCTGGAAGATACCATAGAGTCACACCAAAGATGCCTAGAGAAGTGGCCTCCCTAGGCATTTCCTATGTCCTCCAGCACAATCCTATGTGGTTTGCTATTACCTGTGGTTTCAAGTATTCCCAATAAATCTGGATACAGCAGGCAACCTGTACTTATAATTCATCCCCCTTTTTTATCATGAAGGTATAAATAAGTTATATTATGATAACTCACTCTTTTTGCACTCATAGCTGTAACTTTTTACCTACTTTGTCATTCCAAGGGTATAGCCTCTCTTAATGCTGAAGGAGGAATCTCATGTGGTTCAACTGCTGTCTCATGCTGTGTTTTGTGCTGCTGCCTCATCTTCTGCTGTAAGGGTTGAGGTGATGATGAGGTGGATGAAAGAAGAGTATGTTTTGCATTTCAGGCCAACAGCTGGTAGTATTCAAGTGTGGTTTAAAAAATGTGACCAGGGGGTTGTCTAAACGGCCAAAATACTCCTCATAGAATTTGAGGAGAATACAATTTGTTTTAATGGGATCCCACATTAATCCACCATATTCCAAAGGAGGGGGGCAAATACTTCATATAATCTGTGGGAAAAGCCTTTGTGGATTCCCTTTGTGGCTTTGTGACTTTTCCTGTATTAAAAAAAAAATAATGCATGGGAATAAGCACTATCGCCCATAAGGACAACCGATTCTCATTGCTGCACATTCTTAGAGTAGACAGCTGGTTGGTCAGACATGCATATGGGGAGGAGCTTGCTGGCAAGGCAAGTGCCCTAAACCACCATGTTGGATTTTCACTGTAGCAATTGTGAGGTATGGTGAGGAAAGAGCCTTTTTATGTTCACTTTATGTTTTTTTTTAATTGTTCGGCAGCAGCAACTTGAGGTAAATAAAAATGCAAGTAATTCACTCACGCCCACCATCTTGATTCACAAGCATGCTCCTTGGAACAGCAAAAGCAAATAGCTTGGGAGGCAGGCGATCTTAAAAAAAGCATGTTAAGACAAATAGAAGCTGCTGCAAATTAGCATTCCTGCACACCAGTCCTCATTTTCTTGCTTCATATAGACAAGCTCTAAAAGTAACTTAATCCTGTAGCATCTTTGAAAGTAACTGAGAAAAAGAAATTTCTAGCACAGGTTTTTGTGCACTCCAGTCTATTTGACTAGATGCTGTCTTCAAGGTGCTACAGGATTCCCTTATACCTTTTTATGCTGAAACAGACTAACACAGCTGGGACTTTAAAAGGAACTCATTCAGTTACCTATAAAAAACTAGAAAGCCAGGAGGTACCCTTACAAAATTGTGACCATAGTGGTAACTCCTGGGATGGGGTTTATTGGAATGATAACTGTAACGTGTTACTTTTAAAAATGAACTTATAAAACTCTGTTATTAGCTCTTTTCAAAGGAATCTCCCTTCTTAGGGACATAACTTTCTCAGTTTTCCACGTTTTTCCTTTCATCATTCCAGGCAGACGCGTACATGGGAAGGTGTAGGGGAGAAAATGAGATGATGTCTGAGAGTAAGCCAAACTGAAAAGCTGAGGGCAAGTCTTAATTGCTGCGCTAATTGGAACACTGACAGTTGCCCAAGGATGTTGGGTTCATCCATTCCTCTATTAAAGCTATGCCTCGATTCCCACTACAAAATTTTCAAAGGGGTTAATAATGCAAGAAAAAATACAAAAAGGCAACTTAATGTATATAACAAGACAAAAATCAATATCAAACATAAACAATGTAGCATGTAGTAAATAAATGTAAGTGCAGACAGTAAAACCATCTAAAAGCAATACTGTACTAAATGTCTTCAAACACCAAGGGCCCATCTATATGGGGAGGATGGATTGCTCTGTAGTAGTAGCAATTCATAGCAGCTCCAAGCTGTCTTAATGGTTAAGGGCCCCCACAAACTTTGCATGCTCCCTAGCCAAGATGGTGGCCGCAAGTGATTTACTCATGTTTTAAAATCTGCTGCTGCTGACCTTTAAAAAAAAGTTTCCCATGGTGCGCACAAGCAATATTTCACATTTAAGAAAGAAAAAAAAAGAGAAAACAGAGAGAAAGATCACAGTTTTTATCATGTTACTGATCCCTTGCTAAGCCAAAACTCCAACATGGTGGCAGCAGGCGTTTGCCTTGTTTGCAAGGCTCGCCCCCGTGCTTGTCCAGCCAATCAGCTTGTGCTGCCTCAGTGCAGTGATGTGAATGTGACTGTCCTAATGAGCAGACATGCACATCCCCTACAGAGCTTTTTTAAAACTCCGGAAAAAGCTGCAAAAGCTCTCTGCTCGCTGTTTATGGAATTTTTAGCTGCCCCCTTCCAAATAAGACGTATTGATGTGACTATCCATTTAGACAGATTGATTTCTCAGCAAATTCTATGAGGATTATTTAGACCATTTAGACAACCCCCAAGTATACTGAACATCACAAAAACAACCACTATAATATTCAAATTCCTTATAAAATAAATGTAGCTTTGCCTGGAGCCCAAAAGAGGCTAGTTCAGGTGCCAGACAAGCTTCTTTTTTGGGGGAAAACATTCTGCAAGCATGGGGCTACAACAGAAAAGGCCCCTTCACCAACTGCCACACTCACATACCTGAGCTGCTCTTGGAAGGAGGACATAGAGAAGAACCTCTTGATGCCAATCTCAGGGTAAGGTTATCAGGGGAGAGGGAATCCCTTAGGCAGCCAGGTCTAAATGGTGCAGGGCTTAATAGGTTAAAAGCAACAGCTTGAATCTGACAAAGAAATAGATTTTGGCAACCAATCTCATACCGACCAGCTGTCCTGATTTGGCAGGAACAGACCTGATTAATCCTCTGCCGGACCATTTTTTCAGCTACTCTTGAAATATCCCAGTTTCTCTCTTCCCATTCCCTCTCCTTTGTCCCCAGCTCACTTCAATTGCTGCAAGCTGAGTTCAAAGTGCAAAAATAATTTGAACTCAGTTAACTCGCAGGGGGAGAGGAGGGGGCAGAATTTTGCCCTTCCTTGTAGGCTCAGGCAAAAGCAAAGGGCTGCAGCTTCTCCTAGTCTGTATTCCATTTCCTGGAAGTAAAGGACCTCGAGACTGTGGTGCACGCGCTGGTAACCTCTCGTCTAGATTTCTGCAATGCGCTCTACATGGGGCTGCCCTCATGCTTGGTCCGGAAACTTCAGTTGGTACAAAATATGGCAGCCAGAGTGGTCTCGGGAACATCTCGGAGAGACCATATAACTCCAGTGTTAAGATCTCTCCACTGGCTGCCTATCAGTTTCCGGGCCCAGTATAAGGTGTTGGTTATTACCTTTAAAGCCCTAAATGGCTTGGGTCCAACTTATCTCTGGAACTGCCTCCTCCCATACAATCCTCCCCGCGCACTCCGGTCCTCTGGGAGGAATTTGCTTCAGCCACAAAAATCTAGGCTGTCTGCAACCTCCCAGAGGGCCTTTTCGGTAATCGCCCCCAAATTGTGGAATGACCTGCCAAATGAGAGCCATCAGATAACAAGCCTGAATAGCTTTAAAAAAGCACTAAAGATGGATCTCTTTCGGCAGGCCTTTCCTAAATAGATCCCGGCATCAGGGGATCCTGGCTTCTTTTAGTCCGCTGGCCATTTATAGCATTTTATTGTATTTATTGTTTTTAATTGTGATTTTAGATCAGTTGGTTTTAATTTATAATTGTTTAATATTTTTTATGGGGGAGGGTGGGGTGGGGGGTGTTTGGGGATTTTATCTGTATTATATTTTAATTTTTGTAAGCCGCCCCGATTGTTTTAACAGAGGGGCGAGGTATAAATAAATATTATTATTATTATTATTATTATTATTATTATGTTCTTCCTCATCAATATATTTTGTCTTCTTGACCACACTCTGATGTGGCTTGGCCACATGCATCCTAGTTTTCATCTCTGAAATGTATGCAATCCAGGCAAGACAGCACCAAACCTATATAATCAAAATGTGTTGAGAAATGTAACATTCTTCTTGCACCCCCCTGCTTAGTAAGTTTAGGAAATTCCTTGCATGCTTAATTTCCTACCCCCCACTTCTCCTCGCAAGCTATCTTAGCCATTTGGAGCTATGGGGTGTCCATTGAGTCATTCATCACATGGCCTCCTAATTTAAATACTTTATGATTCTTTGTTCCCCTCTGGGGGTGTGTAGCTTCACCATGAGGTTCTTCATTCCCTTCCTACCATGCATCTGACCTCCATGCATGAAGAAGAGAGCTGAGCTCTCACTTACCTACAATCACCCTTTTTCTGAAGAAATATGGATGTTACTGCTGTAATACTTAGAAACTTCTGATTTGTTTTAGAATCATAGAATCATAAAATTGTAGAGTTGGAAGAGACCACAAGGGCCATCCAGTCCAATTCCCTGCCACGCAGGAAATCACGATCAAAGCATCCCTGACAGATGGCCGTCCAGCCTCTGTTTAAAGACCTCCAAGGAAGGAGACCCCACCACGCTCTGAGGGAGTGTGTTCCACTGCCGAACAGCCCACTCCAGGGCTGCCCTACCAAGGCAACGAGTCACTAATAAGGTAGGTCTGAAAAGTTTTACTACTGTTCTGGGACAGGGAGCGGGAGAGGAGATTGTGGGACGGGAACACTTTTTTCATTCCTGTCTGATAATCTCCCAAATCAGAGCCTGTGATGTTACTTCCTTTTTTTAAAATTAATTTTATTACATAAAAAATATAAACAAGACATAAACATGTAATTAAACATACAATCACTATTCAATCACACTTATATTTATACATATATATCAATATATAAATATGAAACATATGTAACATAAAACTTCCGTATTTCTTCTTCTGCCATTCAAGTATGTGTTTTTCATACTTCTTCTCTTCCCCTTGCCTTGTCTGTTATAGAAAGTTTCTGTTTCTCTTCACTCACAATTATTTCTAAATATTGATTATTCAATGCCTATTGTTGCTAATTCCCCCCCTGTTTTTTTCCACAGAGGTATCAGCGTCTTCCAGTCTTCACAGTTTTTCAGAGTTTTATTTTCATCTAGAATAATTGTTAATTTGTCCATCTCATACATTTCATAGAGACAAAATATCCATTCTTCAATTTGTGGGATTCCTTGATTTTCCCAATGTTTTGCAAAAATCATTCTAGCCGCAGATATCATATACAATATAATTTTCCAATATTTTTTCAAATCTTGACTATTTATTCCATGTAGAATATTCAATAGATAGATCTCCGGTTTGCACTGGAAGTCTATCTTTAAGCAATCACAAATAGTATTGTGGGTCTTTTCCCAAAATTTTTTAGTTTCTCTACAACCCCACCATACATGGTAGTATGAGCCCACCTCTTTATTACATTTCCAACATAGATTCGTTGAATTTTTATATATCTTTGCAATCTTCTCAGGTGTCAGATACCATTTGAAGATGGATTTGTAATAATTTTCCTTTAAACTAACACTTCTAGTAAATCTAGTATTTTTTATCCAAGAATTTTCCCATTCTTCTAGGTTTATTGGTCTCTTAATGTTTCGGGCCCATGCTATCATGTATGGTTTTATTATTTCTTGTTCAAGATTTACTTTTAAAACCAATTTGTATATTCTTGATAGCATCTTATCTTTACTTTCCCAAAGTATTTTGTCCAATTCTGTCATTTCCTCTTCAATTCCTTCTGATCTCAAATCTTTTTTAAAGTTTTCAGATATTTGTCTGAAGAGAAACTAGTGGCAGTAAATATTATCTTTTGTTAGCTCCTCCTGGGGTTTCATAGTATAAACTCCTCCTACTTTTTTCAATATATCTTTATAGGTTAACCATCTGTCTCTAAACAAATTCTCTTTCTTATGGAACGCCTCATGAGTGGACAGCCATACTGGTATCTTTTGATAAAATTTTGTTTTGTATTTCAACCATATTCTTAATAAAGCGTGTCTAACAAAATGATGTGTGAATTCTTTGTGGATCTTAGCTTTATTATACCAGACATAGGCATGCCATCCAAAGCGCAAATTGAAACCTTCTAATTGTAGAAGTCTGGTGTTCTTCAATGTCAACCATTCTTTGATCCATAAGATATTGCTTGCATGGTAGTAACATCTAAAGTCTGGGAGATTTAGACCTCCCCTTTCTTTAGAGTCCTGCAGTATTTTCCTGTTAATTCTAGGTTTCTTATTCCTCCATATGAATGAATAATTTCTCATTTTTTAGTATTGGGATATTTTGGAATAAATATAGCAACTTTGGAAGCACCATCATTTTTACCGCAGCCATTCTACCCAACCATGATATCTCCAGTTTATTCCACCTCAAAAGATCTTCTTTTATTTTCTTCCAAGTTCTTATATAATTATTCTCATATAGATCTATATTTTTATTTGTTATGTTTATTCCCAAATATCTTGTCTTATTTTCTACTTTAAACCCCGTTTTGTTTTCCAGTTGTTGTTTCTCTTTTTTATTTATATTTTTTGTTTTTGTTACTGTTTTTTCTCTATTTATTTTTAGCCCTGCCAATTCCCCATATTCTTCGATAATTTTAACTAGCTTTTCAATGCAATCTACTGGATTATCTAGGAAAAAAACCAGGTCATCAGCAAATGCTTTGTATTTGTAATGGAAATCTTGGATCTTGATCCCTTTTATTTGCTGGTCTAGCCTAATTTTCCTACATAATACCTCTAGTACTATAATAAACAGAAGCAGAGAAAGGGGGCACCCCTGGCGTGTACCTCTCTTTATTGAACATTTGTTTGATTTCTCCCCATTGATTATTATTTGTGCTTCTTGGTTGTTGTAAATTTTTTTAATCCAATCTAAGTATCTATTACCAATTCTCATTTTTTCCAATACCTGTGATGTTACTTTCAAAAAGTAATTGCGGATAAAGTTGAAGGCCCAAAGTAGTTAGGAATCTCTGTCAATTGTAGAACATTTCATTGCAGCTAGACACACACCAGAATCTCTCAGATTTTTTATTATTGAGATGGTTCAAACATCACTTCACAATAAGCACAATATAGCTTTGAAATTGTTACAAAGGGAATCCTTTTGGATTCAGAGATTAAAATCATTAAAACCTTTAGGGCTAAATGAACAGCTTGACTTGACAGTTTTCCTTTAAAACCATTCATCTCTGCCTACACATAGGATTCTACCTAGGAGAGACACACAGGTGCCAGTTACATGACAAGTTTTGTCGCGGGGCTTACCGTGACTTCCTGATCCCGTATCTGTCCCTCGCTGTTTATATGATTTTTGTCACTCTTTAGGAAATCCTGGAAGATCCTGTGATTGATATTTACACGACAAAAGTTTTTATTGGTCCCGCACTCTTATATCCCATGCTTTTGCTGTTTACACATGTTTAGCTTACCAGGATTTTTTTGGCTGTCAATCAAGGATGCGATTAGTCGTGTTTTCACAACCTCAGTGACACACTTCCTTTAGAGTTCCGCGCCACGACCGATGCTATTGGCTGGGTGGGTGGGGAGAGAGAGGGGGCAGAGGTTTGGTATTCCCCTTGCCTCTTTAAAATGTTAACCCTTTAAGCAGAAGGCATTTTGTAAGACCCAGAATGTGAGATTTTGCTCAGAGGCAGGAACAAGTGCTTTCCTTTTGAAATCAAGGCTGGGGAAGGGAGGCTCGGGATTCCCCTTGCCTCTTTAAAATGTTAACCCTTAAAGCAGAGTTTTAGCTGCAGAGTGAAGATTTCAAGCCAGCGACAGACAGGCATTTTGAAAGACACAGATGCTGGCATTTTTTTTACTGTGCATTGTGATGGGGGGGAATAAACGTGTGTTCATTCGCTCAGAGGCTGGAATATTTTACTGTGCCCGTTCAGACCCAGGGAGGTGATCAAGGCAGGGGATGAATGGGTGACCCTCTGCCCACCACGATCTCTTTGTAACATGCACTTGAGGAAGAGGTTAAAGCTGAAGGGTTTGCAGTGTAGAAATCCATTTAAAAAGGTGATTGAGTACATGCACACACACACAAACCTATGTGCAGCTGGATGGGATGCCTTTATTTTCAGCTGGTGATGCTGGATCTGTTGAACGCGTGACTAACCCCTCCTTTTCTGGTCGCTGATCTCTAAGCCCACCCCCCAGTCACCATTTCCGGCCATCCCCTGGTACCGAGATATTTTGTCCCAGGCTGTTTACATTTCCGATTTTCCGAATCCTCCAGTGACTTTTTTAAAAACCGGCACAACCTGCGGGACTGGAAGTCCCACAGGTTGAGGGATAAAAGGTGGCCCCCCTTCCGAAAATCACGTACCCGACCTGATGTACGTGTAAACTGCCAGGGATCAACACGAATTCTTCCCGGGACATTTTCATCATGTAAACGGCACCACAGATTTAGTAGGATAAAGGTCATACTAACTAAGGAGTTGTAAATTACCCTCACTCTGACTGAGTCACCATAAAAGCTCATAGCACTAAACCCATTTACCTGCTGAACCTGCAAAAAGAGAAGGAAGGCAATACAGAAGGTGAGGCTTACAATTCAGAATTTATTGCTAAGTAATAAAAAATAATAATATGAAAAGCTTAAGTAACTAAACTTTTATATTTACTGTTTAATAGCTATAGAAGCATAAAGGCAAAACAAGGAGTTAAGGTAATTGGACTTTAGTTAAGGGCAAAATAATAAGTTTATTTCATAACAATTTATTCACAAAAAATTATATCATTAATAGATAAAAATTCCCTGAAGAAGGCTCTGTGGCCAAAATGGTTAAAAAAAAGGTCCGGATGCACTGTAGGGGAAATTCTTACAAACAACAAAGCCTTCACAGATAAGACTCCCTGGTTTAGCACGTTTGGGAACTTCCACAAACAAGACGTCCCAACAAAGATAATCCTCACAGACAAGACATTTTGATTTAGTATAGTTGGTTTGTAGTTTGCTGGGTACAATCCATCACAGTACTGAAGCTTTTGTTACTTATGTAATAACATAGTACTTTTGTAATAACATAGCTAAAACAATTGTGAAGTAACACAGTAATTGGAAAAACAATTATTAATAAAGTCTTTATTGTAACACTGTTTTGTTGGTTTTCATATTTGTATATGGATTATAAGGCAAATATTATATTTCATGTTCCAAATATATCTTGTATACAGTTTAAAGTTACAGTGTCTTGCAAGTTGCACTAACTTTAAGTAGAATCCTCCGTTTGGCTTTGGTAACTGTAGTTTTTAAAGCATCTTGTTCCTGTGGCATCACTAAGGCTGGTGTCATCCCCCCCCCATGGTGTCACCTGTTGTGGTTCAACCTCTCCACACACCACTAGTGCTTCCACTGTCTTGTTCCTTTCCCATTCCTCAAAAGTAACTAAAATAGTACTTTTTAATTATTAAAAACACCTGAATGCAGAAGATAGTTTTTGAACCATGTATATGTCTCCTCCAACATTTATTCATAATTCTAAATGTAACTTTAAAAGATAACAGTTCAAAGGCAATGAAGTTATCCCTCATTAAGTTCCAAACATAATGTACCTAGCTATATATCTGTTACTGGAAAAAGGAATTACAAGGAATTACAAATTTCTAACTACTTGTTATATACACACACATTCACACATACCATGTAAAAGTTCCCTACAAGTTAAATCTCTCTCTCTCTTCCTAACTGATCTGGGTGAGCAATTTTAAAACAGCTTGCTCCTAACTGTGGCAGGTTTAAAAAAAAAAATCTTTGAGGGAGTTTTTGTTTTTCATTATGAGGAAGGTTTGAAAAAAACCCTTCATGTGTATATGCCTTCAAGTCGCTTGTTGACTTATGGTGACCCCATGGATTTCATAGGGTTTTCTTAGGCAAGGAATACTCAGAAGTGGTTTTGCCAGCTCCTTCTTCTGAAATATAGCCTACAGCACCTGGTATTTGTTGGTAGTCTTCTATCCAAGTACTAACTAGGGCTGACCCTGCTTAGCTTCCAAGATCAGATGGGATCTGGTACCTTTAGGGTATTTCAGCTTTTACCCATCTGCAAATTGAATTGATAACAATCTATTCTACCATCTCAGGCTTCTGCCACACATTCTGGTTCTTAGGGAGATCAGACCTCACTCACCAGGTGGTGGGGACAGTAAGGTTATTTAGGGTGGCTTGATTTTGCTATTGTCAGAGGACACAAAATGGAGATGAAGACATCCTCCATTTTGGAACTGTGATAGGAGAGATAGATATACAAAATTGAGATGAAGACTGATAATGAATGCTCCTTTGTCAGACATCCTCATTCTAAGATTTCCTGGAATCAGCTAGCCGCAAGCTAATTAGCTATAATTAGAGCAAGTGGCCTCTAGACAGAGAAAACAATGCTAGGATTAAATTATTCACAATGAACAGACACTTGCCCTGCTGGTTGACAGGCATGGCTTGAAAGTACAGAAATAGCCCAATAGATATACAGAGATATAGGCAAACACTGGGAAAGGCAGTTTATATATTATTTCAAATGATAATACACTAACAGGTATGCTAACAGGTAGTTGGGTTTAGGCTTTGATAGAATAGTGTAAGAGAAGGCACAGGTGTCTAATAAATAGTATATTAGGGAAGGCAGGCTTAGGGAAATAGCAATGGTGTGAATGATCAAAATGCTCATACAAGCATTTTGATTGGTCACAGGCTCAAGCAGGCATGTGAATAGTCAAAGCTGCATTCAACTAGTGGTGGGATCATATCAAAAGGAAATGGAGGTAATTAAGAGAAATTAGTACCAGTAAGGAAGGAACATATAGGAACAAAGAAATATTAAAATAGATGATTGTGGAAAGGGTCCGAACAATTGTTCTGGGACAGTGGTGTAATTGTACATGGTAAAGAGTAAAAAAGAATTTAAAATTAAACAATAATGATTTATCAGTACTTTGAAAAGAACGACATGAGTGAGCTTATGTGACCAATCACACTATCTTGGAACATGCATAACATAATGCAACAGCTAAGGTATAAAAAGTCTGACTTGAGTAGAGCAAACGGTTCCTCTAGCAGGCAACCACATGCATGTGTATTACTCTGTAAATTAAATGGCCTCCTGATCAAGAAACACTAGTCTCCCTTGACTGATTGTTGATGTCCTAAGGCTGCCATCCCAAGGAGAGTGGGGTGACACTATGACACATCATGGATAATGCATGCAGATGGAGGTCTGTGTCACACAACTACCTCCAGTGCTGCACTCACCTGCTCAATCTAGGCTTGCACACCATGTCTTCCTGCATATTTCACAGCTAGTTTCCCCTGGAAGCTATTGTAGCATCACACAACTCTAGGTGTGCTTGGTCTGTCATTTCCTGAAAAAACACAATCATAAAGATGTTCAAGCTCATCAAGGAGCCTTTTACTTAGAGGTGGGGAACGCTCCATGAACCCCCGCCAGTTTGACTAACAGAGATAATGGGAGCTACAGTTGTCTAACTGTATTGGTAGGGCCACAGGTTGTCCATTGTTGTGTGAGCTAAAGGAGAGACCTGTCTGGGGCTGTTCATGTTATGTATCAGTGGTTCTTAACCTGTGATCTGCAGACTCCCCGGGAGCCTCAATGTCCTCACAGGGGGTCCATGAAGGCTTGAAGACTGTTTGGCATCTACTCCAGCCACAAACTTGCAGGAAGAAGCAGGAGAGAGAAGTCTTTCCTCCCTCTCCAGTTCATCTGAGGGAAGGTGTAATGGATGGTGTAATTGTATTGTTGTTGTTGTTTTTAATTTAGGGGGTCCATGGAAACAAAATATATTTAAAAGGGGTCCCTGGTAAAGGAACAGTTAAGAACCATTGATATGTATCGTTTTGCTAGAAAAATGGCAACCCTTGGACTGGGTTCCAAGCTTTAGGAGAAAAATATATTTTCTGGCTCCACTTCTATTTTTTTTTTTTTTAAGAGGATTCAAGAATACTTTGCTCTCATTTTGTTCTGAACTATTTAAATTTCAGGCCTTATACCCACTGGAGCTAACACTGGAAGTATCCCTAACATAGAGATTAGAAGTAACAAGTTACAGCTGATGAAGTTACTTGTAACTTAGAATCATAGAATCATAGAATTGTAGAGTTGGAAGAGACCACGAGGGCCATCCAGTCCAACCCCCTGCCACGCAGGAAATCACGATCAAAGCATCCCCAACAGATGGCCATCCAGCCTCTGTTTAAAGACCTCCAAGGAAGGAGACTCCACCACGCTCTGAGGGAGTGTGTTCCACTGCCGAACAGCTCTTACTGTCAAAAAGTTCCTCCTAATGTTGAGGTGGAATCTCTGTTCCTGCAGCTTGCATCCATTGCTCCGTGTTCCAGTCTCTGGAGCAGCAGAAAACAAGCGTGCTCCATCCTCAATGTGACACCCCTTCAAATACTTAAACAGGGCTATCATATCGCCTCTTAACTGTCTTTTTTCCAGGCTAAACATACCCAGCTCCCTAAGTCTCTCCTCATAAGGCATGGTTTCCAGAACTTTCACCATTTTAGTTGCCCTCCTCTGGACATGCTCCAATTTGTCAATATCCTTTTTGAATTGTGGTGCCCAGAACTGGACACAGTATTCTAGGTGAGGTCTGACCAAGGCAGAATAGAGCAGCACTATTACTTCCCTTGATCTAGGCAGTATACTTCTATTGATGCAGCCCAAAATGTTGCCTTTGGAGACATGAAAAATCTTGCCTTTGGGGGCAACAAGTTACTTTTGTAATGATGGCACACAAAAATAACATTGAGCCAGAATGAAGCTACTTTATTAGTGTAACAAGTAACTTTCTAGTTATTTTCTAAAGTTATTGTAAATATGAAGTTTTAGAAGCATTTTGATGAAAATTTTAAATATTTTAATGTCATTCTCTTTTCAGTTCTAGGGATTTTTGTCTCAAAAAAATAATATAAAGTAACAGAACAGCAGCAAGTAGTGCTACAAATAATACGACAAGTTACTTTTTCAGCACTGTCGAGAGTAACATACCCTCCTACTGTTCTGATTTGACAAGGAGTGTCTTGATTAATCCTCTGTTGTCCCATCTTTTCAGCTGCTTTAAAATGTCCAAGATTCTCTCTCCTACTACTACTTTCCCCCTTTGTCCTTGGCTCACTTCAGTTGCTGCAAAACTGAGTTCAAAGTGTAAAGGTAATTTGCACTTAATTAATTCAGCACAGGGGAGAAGAAGGGAAAGGGTGGAGTCTTATTCTTCCCAGTAGGCTCAAGCAAAAATAAACTGCTGCAGCCTCTCCTAGCTTGTATGGTCTTCCTCATTAATACCTTTTGCCATCTTGGCCACACTCTGATATTGCTTGCCCGCACACGTCCCAATTTTCATCTACAAAATTTTGGAAGGTATGACAGTCTCTTCCAACTCTATGATTCTATGGTTCTACATGATTCTACCTTGAGGCTAATGATAGTTATTATCCTCCATCAAGGCATAGCAACTTAAATAGGGACCTGTTATCATGATTATCCTTCTCAATATGTAGGTTGTCATTTGTAGAGTATTTTTACACACACACACACACACACACACACAAACACTTCAGTGTTGTTTACCCCTTTTCACCCCTTATATGAATCTGACATTGTATTATAGATTTTTTATCACCTGTAACCTATGATTTTAGATATGTGTCTTTTTAGACCTGTGCAATGCTCTGATTCATATTATATTCTTTAAAAAATTACCTTGGGTCTTGTAGTGCCACTTATATCATTAGGTGGAGTGAGGCAGCCACCCAAGACAGCAGAGTTTGGGTGTCACAAAAAAGCAGCAAACTCTTAATTTATTATGAATATATGTGTGCACTCAGAAGAAAAGAGTCGTTTTTTGTTTTTTCTTATACCTCAGATGTGAAAACAACTTGACTGGCTTGATGTGTGTGTGTCATTCACTACTCTGCCTGTGGCAGCAAAATATCTTGGGCTGGATACTACAGTGAAGAACAAGGTCTCTCTATTTGAACAAGGTCTCTCTATTTGAATCAGACCTGTCTACTACCAAGGTTTTCTCCCTGAGGAACAATCCCCAGCTTCTGAGGAGGTCCCCAGAGTGCCACAGAATACAGCCTGGAGGGGGGGAATCATTTTGGGGAACAATTCCCAGAGAATTCCCTCAACCAGTATGGCCCTGGGGGATCCTGGTAATTGTATTCCACCACCACCACCAAGCCAAACATTTCCAAGCTCTGCCCCCAAGAACACTGTTTGAAAGCCACTGATGCAGATTCTCCTATTACATGGCCAAAAAGGGAGGGTGGAAGTTCATTCAAGAGAACCCTTGAAAGCTGCCCAAATTGCTGACCCCATAGAGGCCCCTTAGCTATGTTCTAAAGCTAGTAAAAATCCCTGCCACTCTCGGAGAGGGATGCTGGTGCCTGCAGTCACAAGCTTGGCACTGTCTAGAGAGAGAGATGGGCCAGCTAAGCTTGGGAGAAGGGGGAGAGGAAGGAGAGCGAGGTCTCCTTCTCGACAGGAGCAGCTCATGGCTTCTGGACAGTAGCTGGCTGTGTGTACCCGCACAGAAGCACCATTCATTGGTGTGAGGCCTCGGAGCCCGGCCAGGTGCTCCTAGACAAACTCCCCTGTATGAGGTGGGCCGCATCCCATGGCTGGCATGAGTTTCCAGAGCCCCCTCGGTACTGCTGGAGCCTTTGCTCCAGTCAAAGTTGTGCTTCCCCTCCTCCCTCTTCTTCCCCCATCATCAGAGAGTTGTGGGGACGAAGAATATAAAACCTCTCACTGTACAGGAAAAATATATGTGATCAAGTGGGGATCCCAGCCTGGAGAGCAGCAGGCTTGCTAGTCAGGAAGGCAGCGAAAGGATGAAGCTCCTTCTCCTCGTTCTCTTGGCCATGGTGGCCCTGTGGGCTCCCCCTGGTTGGGCTGCCAGGAAAAAAACCCAAAGCCCAACCAAGGGCTTGACTTTCCCCTCCTCTTTGGCTGCCCAAAAGGTGCCAGCCCAGCCAGTGAAACACCAAAAGCAGCTGACGGCCAGTGAGATCATCCCAGGAAGGGGTGTGGCAGTGGAAGGTGAGTGTGGGTGGGGGGTGGCGGGTTGGGGGGGGGGAGAGCCATTTGTGGACGTTGGACTCTTATCAGGAAAAGGCTTCAAAAAGGGATGGGGTGGGAAAAGAGAACAAATCTGGGAAAAGTTACCAGTTTTGGACTATAGATCCGAGAAACCCCTGGCCAACATAACCACTGGAGGATTCCAGGGGTTGTTCCACACACACACCCCAATTTATTTTTCCAGGCTTGGAAGAAAAGTAGCAGTGAGATGAGGTGGATTGTGAACTACTACAAAACAGAGAAATGGATCAAACTGAGAATAGCCTCTCACCATTATGGACAATTCCAAATAGAGTAAGCTGTGGATGCTGGGAACTCTGTTTCACTATCCTTTGTGGCATCCAACCAGATCCCCATCCCACCTGGCCCTTCCCTGGCTGTGATAGCCTGCACTGGTTCTTTCTTCCTCACCTTGAGCCTAGCTAAGGCTGCCACCCGCCCAGAATGTTACAGGCTTGGGCAGGACTTTACTCCCTTAACCTGTCACCAAGTGGATGCAAACAGAGCCAGAGAGGAACATTTCAGCCAAGTTCCTTTTGTGGTGAACATGGCCACCTGAGACTTTGTAAAGCACATGGTGGTGTCCCAGAGGTGTAGGGGAGTGGTGAGACTTGTGTGCATGATAGAGCGTGCACTCTAAATGTTAAGGGTTGTGAGTTCGTAGGTATTGTGCCGCCATCTGGGGACCTGCCCTTTAAAAAGAGGGGTATGGAAGTGAGTTGAGCCATTGGTTGGGACCTGTAGCAAAAGTGCCTTCATGTGTTTGCTTCTTAGTGATTGCAATGGCCCAAAATGAAACCCAGATTATTCTGAGGATCAGAAAAAAATCATTGGGTGTCCTGATTAGTTCTTTGTGCCATCAGTTGCCTAACTTTAGGTGAAAGAATGGAAATTTCCTATTTTCATCACCAATTTTCATTGTTCAATGTTGCCTGTATTGTCCTCTCATGGTTTGTTTGGTGTTTGTTTTACTTGATTTGTGGTGTGGGCATTAATAAAATGCTGTTTAAGCACTAGTTTGTCTACTACAGATAGGCAAAGTACTTCTGAAGCTTTTCAAGACTCCTGTGAAATATAATGCAACAGTAGCTCCACTTTGTGCAGTATGGACAGGCAAAGTACCACTGTGGTTTCTTGCGACTTCTGTAACTTTCATTAAAATTACTGTTTGCAGGTCTTCCCCACCCCAACATTATTGTTTCCTTTTTATATGATTAATGATGAACAGTCTATTAATTGGCCCATGGCTACTGGCTCTTAGGCTGCAATCCTACAGAGAATTACTAGAGAGTAAGGGCTTGTATATAGGAAGGAAAAGAAAAAAAAAACAGACTGCTCCACAGTAATAGAACGTTGCAGCAGCTGGGACCTGTCTTAATGGTTTTACAGCCCCCATAAACTTTGCATGCCTGTAGCTGAGAGGGCAACTGCTACCTCTGAACTTTAAAAAAAACAAAACTATTTCTATGGTGCGTACAAGCAATATTCCACCTTTCCAAAAAAAGAGAGAGAAAAGATAGCACAAATCGCTGTTTTATCACCTTAGCGGTCACTCATAAGACGAAAATCCAACATGGAGGCAGCAGGTGCTTGCCCTGTAACCCAGCCCCACCCCCTGCACTTGCCCAGCCAATCAGGGTTGTGCTTTGTCTTGTATGGGGAAGCGATTCCTGTCAAATCGCTTGTCTTAACAAGCAAAAATGTGCGTATCACTGGAGCTTTTTAAAAAAGTTTGGAAAAGCTGCAAATGCTTTTCTTGTATAGTTTTTCCTCTTTTTGACCCCCCTCCTTCACAATACAACAAGACTAAGGAGATTTTCAGACTACACTGTTATAGTGTTACTATTCCACTTTAACTGCTCTGACTTCCTCCTGTGGAATTCTGGGGTTTGTAGTTTAGTGAGGCCTAAGATCTCTCTGGCTGAGAGTTGTAAATGCCCCTCCATAAACTGCAAATTCCAGGATTCAAGAGGAGGCAGCCATAGCAAATAAAGTGGAATAGTAACACTATAACAGTGTGTCTGAAAATCTCCTATGCGGGATCCCATTAAGACAGCTCATTGTCTGAGTGAATTCTGTGAGGACTGTTTTCACCATGTGGACAACTCCTAAGATAACAGAGTAGGAATTACTTCAGAATAAACATGTATCAGATTCTGCTGGTGTGATAGTGTTTAACACAGATATCCTTAATTATCAGTTTCCTGCTCATTTAAACAGCCAAATATATCTGGCTGTTTTTTGCTACCCCCAAAAGATATGTGCATGTGTGATGAGGAAAGCAAGAATATCAATAATTAAAATCCTCATGCCAAAATGGAAGAGAAATTGACACTGGTAAAATTAAGAAAGGCTGCTCAAGGGACCAGTAACATATTCACCAGTAATCTCCCAACTGTGATCAACAGAAAGCAGTAAAGTAGGCACGATTTTAATTTAACAATGGCAAGAATTTTTGCTGAATGGAACATTCTTGTGAGCAAAGATTTTAGGAATATGTTTGTTGTGGTAAGAAGCAGTGGTAGACAATGTGGTATGCTGTTAAAGGGCAGTGTGGAACCCCTGTTTTAATTTTGTTTCTAGTTAATAAGAGAAAAGCAGTACCTCAGCAGTGTAGAAAGAAAATATTTTTTTTAAAAAAAAACAGAATCAAAGAACAGTAGTGGTGAATTAATGAACGAACGAATGAATCCACACTTCCCCAACCAAGCACAACCTAGATATGTTAGACTACAGTCCTCACCATCACCAGCCATCATGGCCAACGGTTTCCTGGCTTGGGTGATGAGAATTGTAGTCCAAAACCTCTGGAAGGCACTGTGTGCACAACAAACCCATTAAAGGCACACAGCACAACTAATGTTATGCATCAGCCAGGATTGTTCTAAGCCAGAATGCAGTGGCTCCATTCAGAGTACAGAAGAAAGTAACTTGTTGTTGTTGTTGTGTGCCTTCAAGTAATTTCTGACTTATGGTGATGCTAAGGTGAACCTATCATGGGGTTCCCTAGGCAGAATTTGTTCTCAGGGGGGTTGCCTTTGCTTTCCTCTGAGGCTGAGAGAGTGTGACTTGCCCAAGGTCACCCAGTTGGTTTCCATGGGTTGAGCGGGGATTTCAACCCTGTTCTCCAGAGTCATAGTCCAATGCTCAAACCGCTACACCATGCGGGCCAGAGACAGAGGGAGGAGCTAGCAGCCACTAGGTCTCTATATTGCTGCAGCCCCAGTCCTTGGAGTGAGGCATGTAGGAGCAAGGCATATGGGGATGAGGCCAACAGGGGTGTTTGGTGCTGGTATTTAGTGGGGGAGTTTGAGGGGGAGGCCCAGAGGTCTGTTTTAGTGCATACTACTGATTCCTCAATATGGATAGTGAGGAAGCTATTGCAGTCACCTGAAACATCTATGGCATGTTTGTCTTCTTGCCTGTGGATGTGCAGAGCTACACCAGCAGCAAGCGCAAGTTGGTTGTATTGTTGGAAGAGAAGGTCCAGCAACTTGAGGCTCAATCAGCCACTCTACAGCATATTAGGGAACAGGAGATTTTCTTAAACAGAGCAGAGCAGATGGTCCTGGTTCAGGAACACACAGGGCATGTCTCTGTGGAGGAGGTTAGTTTGGAAAAATGTGACTCGTAGCAGAAGGAGCAGGGGCCATTCTATGAGTTTGGTGCTACAGAATCAGTTTGATGCTTTCTCCCTTGTCAGTGATGATAAGGAACAGGAAGGAGAGCAGCAGAGCTAGGCCTCAGAGAATGTGCATGAGACCTTGGATGGTTCAGCACACAGACTGGCCTCTGCCAATCCTCAGAGGAGGTGTGTGGTGGTAGGGGACTCCCTATTGAGGGGTATAGAATCAGTAGTTTGCAGGCCTGATAAGATGTCTCCAGAGTATGTTGTCTCCCTGGGGTGAACATCTGCAATGTAACAGAGAGGCTGACAAGACTTGTCAAGCCCACTGACTGTTATCCCTTCCATTTGGGAACCAATGATACTGCAAGGCATAGCCTTCAGAATATCAAAAGGGATTATGAGGCTCTGGGTAGGAAGATGGACCTGGATGCACAAGTAGTAATTTCCTTTGCCCTTCCAGTGGAAGGGCATGGCCCAGGAAGGGAGAGAATAGTGGAGGTGAACAACTGGCTATGCAGATGGTGCTGTGGGGAACAATTTGGCTTCCTGGACCATGAGGTGCGGTTCCAGGGAGGCAAATGCTGTGAGGTTGCACCTCACAGCATTTGGCAAGAATGTTTTTGCTAAAACTCTGAAACATCTGATCAGGAGGGCTTTAAACTGAGTTGTGTGGGGGAGGGAGACAGTATTCACGAAGATAGGAGTTCAGCAGGTGCTGGAGATAATAGCCCAAATGTTAGACAGAGAACAAGGCAAATAGTACAAGAACCCAACAGTGGGAGGAATAAAACCTTTAAAAGGCAGATGGGGGAATGGCCCATGGTCTTAGATGTCTCTATACTAATGCACAGAGCATGAGAAATAAACAGGACGAAATTGAACTCTTAGCACAACAAAGCAAATATGATTTAATAGGCATCACTGAAACCTGGTTGGATGAGTCTCATGATTGGAATGTAGTCTCTCTCTCTCTCTCTCTCTCTCTCTCTCTCTGGCTTTTCTTCACAAACGAAGATTCAGGAAGGACTCACCCGGTGCCTTCTGCAAGCGCGCTGATGATTGAAAAGGCCAATCCGAGATAAACAAGTCTGGTTGCAAAAAGCACAGCAGAAGGTCTCCTTGGGTGATGTTTGGTGGTTGTGTTTCTTTCTGTGTTGTCGTTTCTCTTCAAGACTTGTTCGGCGTGAGTTCTCAAATAAGGCTGCAGCATTGTGGATAGTGCGTCTCCATGCCTCCCGATGTGAGGCCAGGGAGTACCATTGTTGGTGATCAATTTGGCCCAGCCTGAGATGTTGTTTTAGGGAGTCCTTGTATCGCTTTTTTGGAGCGCCCCTCTTAGTTGACCTGTGGCAAGTTCACCGTAGAGTACTATTTTGGGGAGGTGATGGTTCTCCATCCTAGAATAGAGGGGTATAACCTATTTCGGAGAAATAGACCAAACAAGAAGGGAGGTGGAGTACTATGTTCTCCTGGAGTTTATTATACAGAGGAAAGGGAAAGCCATGTATAGTCAGACATGCATTCTAAACTTTAAGCCTGCATTCTATACTGCAACTGGATTTGTAATTGGTTGACTGACTGACATGATAGCCATGTTTACATATTTGAAGGGATGTCATACTGCGGATGGGGCAAGCTTGTTTTCTACTGCTCCAGAGACTAGGACACAGAGCAATTGGTTCAAAGTACAGGAAGAGATTCCACCTAAACATTAGGAAGAACTTCCTGATAGTAAGAGCTGTTCGGAAGCTGAATACACTGTCTCGGAGTGTAGTGGAGTCTCCTTTTTTTGGAGGTTTTTAAACAGAGGCTGGATGGCCATTTGTCAGGAATGATTTGATTGTGTACTCCTGCATGGCAGGGGGTTGGACTGGATGGCCCTTGTGGTCTCTTCCAACTCTATGATTCTATGTTAGACAAGCAGATACATGATTGAAGTCAAAGACCTACTTAAAACCCGGAAACTGCACCTTCTATATTACTGGAGGTGATCTTATGGTTAGGAATACTAAAAAAGAAGGGAGTTCACGATGGACGCGAGTTTCTTAAAAGTGAGATATTGAAGGCACAACTTCAAACAGTTCCAATGAGAAGGAAAAATGGGAGGTGTTTAAAAAAAAACCCAGGATTGATGTTTAAAGAACTTTCAACTGAGCTAAGACTTAAAACTTTCCTGTTTGATTTTTACAGAGACAACAAAGTCTGCAGCAGGTGCTGGTAGTGAGGCAGCAGAAAAAGAGTTGCACCAGAAAGGAAGAAAGTTTTTGGTTCTGAAGAACAGAGTCTTGAGGAGAAAGGAGTCAGCTTCTCATCTGGACAGCCAAAGTCTGGGAAAGGGAGTTATAACGAAGAAGGAGGAACTGGCCAAAGCTGGGAAGAAGGTGTTGGGCACCAAAAAAATTGAGATCAACAGTACCATTGCCAGAGCAGAAACCACTGCCTCTGACACAGACATCAGCCTAAGCCAGACAGGGGGTAAGTACTCCCAAGAAGTATGAATGAGTGGGGATAAGGGAAAAGAGGCAGGCCTGTCAGCAGGTAAGCAGCTCTGCTTCCATATTTAAAGGTTGTCTTCCAATTTTAGACACCAGCCTCAAACATGTTTACTCAGGAGGGAGTCCATTAGACTCAGTGGGTGTTACTTCTGAGTAATTGCCCTTAAGCCCTTGCTGCTTCCTTGACATAAAGAGATGGTTTGGGATTAATTAATTTGGATTACAAGGGCATGACTCTGTGGGCCTGTGTATACAAGGCCAAAAACCATGGAGTGACCCACAGTAAAGACAAGTCACAGCAGCTGTGGCTTGTCTTAATGGTCTTACAGCCCCCATAAACTTCACGTGCCCTCTTGTGCGAGGAGGTAGGTGAAGGGGCTAGCATTCCTTTGCATTCTCCGATGTTGGAAAGGAACATCAGTAGCCGCTTGGCCAGCTGCTCGGAGTAGGAGGAGCAGGGAGAAAGCCCCCCCACCTCCCTCTCCAAGTGGCTAGCCAGGCTAAGGCGAAAAATCAACATGGTGACACCAGGCGCTAGCCCTGTTAGCAAGCCCCGCCCCCACGCTCATCTAGCCAATCAGCTTTGCGCTTCCTCTCCTATGGGAAAGCAATTCAAAGCAAATCACTTGTCCCTATGAAAACAATAATATGTGGGATAACACCAATGCCACTTATCTCCCAGAAGTTTTTGGTATAATATACAACGTAACAGATTTAAAGTAGCATGAATATGTGCAACACACAAGAGAAATTATACAAACTTAGTAAAGGTAGCAGTTAATCTTAAAAGACAAGAAGGAATGGGGAATTTCAGAGAGACGGAACTAGTTTCGGATAGGAAGTTGTCCTTTTCCTTTCCTTTTTCTTTTTTCTCTCTCTCTCTTTTTTTTTCCTTCCCTTTTTTGGGGAGAAGGGTGGGAGGTTCGGGTTTTTTTTCTTTTTTTCTTTTTCTTTTTTCTTTTTTCCTCTTTTAATTATTGGTAATGATATAATATTATAAGAAAAGAATGGCGAAAGCCAATAGGGTATATAAAAAGGGGGAGGTGCACACATATATACAAATACAATTTTATATATATATGTATATGTATCTATACACAAATATATACATTTCTGATACAAGTATAATATAACTCAATTATTGTTTATAAGTAAAGGTATTTGTTATATCAATTTTACTGAGTTGAAGATAATGGCTGTCACTGAACCCATGATACAGGACTTATATTTCTATATCTAGTTAATTTATTATGAGATGTATAATAAAAATTTCTTGTTGAAAAAAAAAAAAGCAAATCACTTGTCCCAATGAGAGGAATGCACTTTCCCCTTGCTGTTTTTTTTTTTTTAAAACTCCCAGAGTTTTTGATGTTTTTGGCCCTGCTCCTTCCGAATAAGGCGATACGATGTGGGATACCATTAAGACAGGTAGGATTCTTCTTGTATTCCATGAGGAGTTTTTTCACTGTTTAGACAGCCCCTGTGTGTCAGAAAGATGTGGATTTGGTTTTATTTGGAACCAGTGTTGGATAATGACAAGCTGTCACTTTATATTTCACTGCAAACCTAAGGAACTAGGATGTCTCCCCTAACCTAGAGCTGGGAGGTAACTACTGTAGTTACAAACAATGGTTGTTGTTATGTGCCATCAACTCCAGCTAATGGGGGAGCAGGGATTTGAACCCTGGTCTCCCAGAGTCCAGTATAATACTGAAACTGCTACACTATGTTGGCTCCTAAAACAATGAGTTACTTGTAATTAATTCATTTTTGCATCAGCTAAGGCATCACATTGGGCTCTTCAAGACTGGGAATTTGTGCTACAGCTTTTCATGTTGCTTATAGCAGCTTATTACCTCTTCTTGCCTCTTCCTTGTCCAAATCCTTCCTGTTCTGGAAAGAATTAAAGGGGTAACAGTGGTGGCAAGTATAGGTTGGATGGGATAAAAATTAATAGATTTCTTTTTCTTCTCTCTGTCCCAGTTCCTACACTCCATGATGCCAGTTACACGGCAATTTTTGTCCCGGGGCGTACTGGGACTTCCTGATCCAGTATTCGTCCCGTGCTGTTTAAACGATTTTTGTCCCTCTTAAGGAAATTCTGGAAGATCCCGTGATTCATATTTACACGGCATCAGGTCCCATATTTTTTCATTTATCCCGCACTCTTATATCCCGTACTTTTGCTGTTTACACATGTTTAGCGTACCGGGATTTTTTTTTTTTTTTTTGGCTGTCAATCCAGGATGCGATTACTCGTGTTTTCACAACCTCGGTGACGTACTTCCTTTAGAGTTTTGCACCACGAGTGATGCTATTGGCTGGCTCAAATGTTTGTTCAGGCTTCTGGTTGGGAATGAGGGCGTTAATGAGTGTTGCTTTTGGGATGAGGCACTGAGGGTATCGGGGAAGGAATCTGGGGGAGGCATGAGCGATCAATGGCTAAACCCCGTGCTTTCCTTTAGAGATGAAAGAACACCATGTAAAGCCAGCTAAACTTGGGGGGGGGGAATGAGCGATCAGTTGTTGCTGGGGAGTGTGAGAGAGATCAAAAGCAGAGCGGACTTGAGCCCATGCAGCCCAAGCCAGTACAAGCCGAGTGCAGGGGGGTAGAGGCTTGCAATTGCCCTGTCTCTTTAAAATGCTAACCCTTTAAGCAGAGGCAGGTGTGGAGTGAAGGTTTCAAGCCAGTGACACACAAGGCATTTTGAAAGACCCAGACGCTGGCATTTTATACTGTGCCTTGTGGGGGGGGGGATGAATGAATGTTGATCATCCGCTCAGATGCTGGCACATTTTACTGTGCCTTGAGGCGGGGCAGGGTGATGAATGTTTGATTATCCGTTCAGACCCAGGGAGGTGATCAAGGCAGGGGATGAAAGGGCGACCCTCCACCCACGATCTCTTTGTAACATGCAGTTGAGAAACAGGTTAAAGCTGAAGGGTTTGCAGTGTAGAAATCCATTGAACAGGGTAATTTAGTACACACACGCACACACAAACCTTCATGCAGCTGGAAGGGATGCCTTGGTTTTCAGCTGGTGAGGCTGAATCTGTTGAACGGGTGACTGACCCCTCCTTTTCTGGTCGCTGATCTCTGAGCCCGCCCCCAGTCACCATTTCTGGTCATCACCTAGCACCGAGATAGCTTGTCCCGAGCTGTTTACATTTCTGATTTTCTGAATCTTCCCGTGACTTTTTTAAAAACCGGCACAAACCGTGGGACTAGAAGTCCCACAGGTTATGGGATAAAAGGTGGCCCCCCTTCCAAAAATCACGTGCCCGACCCAATGTATGTGTAAACAACCAGGGTTCGACACAATTTTTCCCCACTACATTTTCATCGTGTAAATGGCACCCATCCCTTCCTTCCTTCCTTTCTCATCCTCTGTGCAAATGCCTCCTTTAATGTTTTTAATTTTTTTTTAAAAAAAAATCTTTCTAGAGCCTTCGCACTAAAGCAGTAAGCTCCTGTGCTGGAAAGATCACCCACATATGCACCAGTCAAACTCAAAGCAAGCAGAGGAAAACTTCCAGTGCTGTCTCTCCCCACCCCCATCCCTCCGCTCCCTTTCCCAATCCCAATCTTGCATCTTCAACTCTACCTGAAATTGAATAGTAGTGTCTGAAAAAAAATCCAGCGCTCAAGAGACTACTGAGTTTATCACACTACACTGTTATAATGCTATTATTCCCTTTAACTGCTCTGGCTGCCTCCTGAGGAACTCTGGGGTTTGTAGTTTAGTGAGGCCTAAGAGCTCTCTGGCTGAGAATGCTAAATGCCCCTCCTTAAACTGCAAATCCCAGGATTCAAGAGGAGGCAGCCAGAGCAGTTAAAGTGAAATAATAGCACTATAACAGTATAGTGCGAGATAAGACTAGAGAGTATTGTGTTTTTTTTTTTTAATTAAAACATGTCCAATATTGAGGAGCGAAGTAGGATAACCAAGTGCGTGTGTACAGTTGTCCCTTCATATTCGCTGAGGTTTGGTTCCAGGATCCCCGTGGATACCAAAATCCATGAATACTGAGGTCCCATTATATGCAATGGCATAGCAAAATGGTGCCCCTTATATAAAATGGCAAAATCATTATTTGCTTTTTGGATTATTATTTTTTAAAGAATATTTTTAAGCCATGAATACTTAAATCCGTGGATACCAAATCTGTGGATATGGAGGGACAACTGTATTTATATTTAAAATTGCTTTTCAAGTTGAAACACAATGGAATTTAGAATACAATGGAAGAGGAAGGGGTGATAGCCTGAAACATCATGAAACTGGCAAAATTTAAATATTGCTGACTTCTAACACATTTGCACTGTTTGAAAGAGCCCAAACTTACATTAAGATGTTAACATAATGAGAGATAACGCCACTTTTTGTGTAACGTAATTTGTTGTAGTTACTTGTACAGTTAGAGGGTACATGGCATAGGCTAGCAGCTAGTTGCCTTCTGATGGCTTCTTTAAAGCTTGCTAAGAAGAACCTATCAATTGTTCATTTAAATAACAAGAAAGCAAAGGGTTATGTTTAAAAATGTAACCATAAAAATAATTAACTGAAGGGGATTCAGAAAGGTAACTATCTGATCACTTTGGAAAATAGCAATAGCATTTATATTTATATACCACATATCAGTGCCAAAAATGTTTTTTAGCTAATTGCCCTCAACAAGCTGGGTACTCATTTTACCAATCTAAAGAAAGATGGAAGGCTGAGTCAACCTTGGAGCCCTCCAGGATCAAACTCATAGCCTTATGGCTTGCAGTACTAGCATTTAACCACTGTACCACCAGGGCTCGTTTGCTTTCCAAACTCAGCACCTCAAATTGCAGTATGCAAACTAAGAATATCTAACCAAGACCAAGATGTATACCGTTAAGTCAAATGTAGAAACTTTCAGAGATCTCTGAAGAGAATTTTAAAGGTATGTTTACATGGGTGTGAGTGTCCTTGAACAATGCCTTTATTTTCACTAAAGCACACAAGGCACACTAAATAAATTATATGTGGGGTCTTGGTCTCTTTTCAGAGTGATTTTGAATTTTTCACCATGATCCAATGTAACATTGCTCAAGGCCCTAGTGGGACATATAAAACGGCAGCTCACAGTCCCAGATATTCTGTGCCAGAATCTGTGCTGGTGATCTTTGCTAGGGCACCAAGATCCAGCAGTTGTCCAAGGTTGCCAGGTGTGGACACTGGACTTTTTAATGACCATAATGGGCAACATATCTCAGCAATGGGAATCCCTATATTTTGTCACAGGTGGCCACAGTATGGGAGACTGAGAATCCCATACAGTTTGACCTGGCAGAAGGACAGTATGCAAAGCTAACTGGTTGGTCAATAAAGTTTATTTTTCTTTTCTTGCTTCTTCACTCTGCGGAGAGTGTTTTTAATAAAGCAGCTTCCTCAAATGGTGGATTTTAAGACCCATTGTCTGCAGCAAAGTGGGAGACTGACTGATTTATTTATGAATTATATTTATAACCTGCCTTTCCTCCAAGGAACCCAAGGTGGTACACATGGTCCTCTTCCCCATTTTGAGTCTCATAACAACCTGTTGAGGTAGGTTAGACTGAGAGACATGTTCAAATGAGGATTTTAATCTGAATCTCCTTAGTCCTCACCCAACACTCTAACCCAATGGTTCTTAACCTGTGGTACATGGACCCCCAGGGGTCCACAATGTCCTCACAGGGGGTCCGTAAAAGCTTGAAGACTGCTTGGCCCACCTCTTCTCTACAGTGGAGTGGCCATGTGACAGCAGCCAAGGCAAAAGCTGGCTGGCTAGGCCTGCACATTGCCATGTAATCCACTCCAGTCACAAACTTGTAGGAAGAAGCAGAAGAACAGTCTTCCCTCCCCACTACCAGTGTCTCTGAGAGAAGGTTTAATGAACAGTGTATTATTATTATTATTATTATTATTATTATTATTATTATTGGGTCTCCCTGGTAAAGAAAAGGTTAAGAGCCACTGCTCTCACCCCTCCATCCTACTGACTACCAACCTATGGGGCAGAAGGAAAATCCTGCAGTGCAAACCCTCTTTGAATGAATGGGACCTCTTCAAGAGCCATGTGGGACTTGTGCACCAGAATCTTTGGTTAACTGTGTTCCATGTTGTTTATTTACCAGGTGCTGGGCTCCATGTTGACTGGGGAGTAGGGGTGCCCACTGGGTTCCTTAGAGTGGCTCTGCTTTTCATTGTGCACTTCCTCTCCCGGCAGGTTTGATCCATCATGCCAAGAAAACACCAGTGAAGGGAGATGTTGCCTCCCCCAAGATGAAGGCAAGAAAAGAATATACTGCCATCACACATAGGAATGCGACTCTGTCACGGAAAGGAAAAGTGCCTAGCCATTGGCACAGAAATGAAAGCCAAGCACTTTCTAGTCCTGCTCATAAAAATGTTGCTCACACAAAAGACAGAAAAGAGCCCAAACATCTCCACAGAAATGCCAACCGGACCTTGTCGCAGAAGGAGAACCTTTTCCCACACAAGAACACTAGCATGCTGTCATCAGGGAAGGACCGTCTCACCCGCCACAGAAATAACAGCCACACAGTGATGCAGAAGGAACGTAACACTCCCACAAGGAGCAGCATTCAGGCACAGGGGGCAAAAGAGGCTAGGTTTCTCCACAAAAATGCCAGCCAGGCCCTGCCAGGGAAAGACAATGGCACACCTTCCATGAACACCAGTGGGACATTGCTAGGACTAAAGCAGGGCATTGTTCTGAGGAATGCCAGCTGGGCGCAGAAATATAAGAAACCCATTGTCACTCACAGAAATGCTAGCCAGGTACCACCAGAGAAAAAACATGGAGCTGTGCACAAGAATATGAGCTGGGTTGAAGCCAGGAAGGATCCCATTATTTTGCAGAAGAATGCCAGCTGGGCAGTGCCACAGGAAAGGCTCAGGCCTTCATTTAGGAATGCCAGCCAGGCACTGCCAAGGAAGATACACAGCAGCACTCACCAAAGGAATATGAGCTGGACTCTGGTTCATAAGGAGCGCAGACCTCCTCACAAGAATGCTAGTTGGGTTTTGCTGAAGAAAGAGTCCAGTGCCTCCCAGAGAAATCTCAGCCGGACACTGGCAGGGACAGAGCATGGGGTTCCCCAGAGGGTTGGTGGCCAGACAGGGACAAGGAATGCATCTGGTGCCCCTTCCAGGAATACCACCCAAACAGAGACTGTAGTGAAAGAACAAGGGCTATCTCATCGGAATGGCGTCCGAGTTGGAGCAATCACACCAAGATGGCGGCTCACAGTACCAACAGGGAGGGATGAACCCATAATGCCGTCCTTGCCTATGACCTGCCTGCTTTCTGAACATGCCATTGCTTGTGGCAATGCCCGCCTGAAACATGTGCCCAAACTGAATGATTCTGCACTCAAAACCCTGTACTTGGCAGGTGAATCTCTGATCTCTGAAGGGGATCTCCAACTCTCCCTTGCTGCTAGCTTCTATTTCCTGAATTGTTCTTGGTTTAGGCACTCTGTTGGTCCCAGTAAGAGTGCAATCCTGTGCAAGTCTAGATAGAAATCCTCCCTAGTGAGTTCAACAGCACTTGCTCCTAGGTCAAGGTGTATCAGATGCTAGCCTCATCCAAATACAAGTCTGGGATCCCCCCTGCACCTGCAGAATTCACATACTAGGGCAGGGGTGGGAATCACACAGTCCAGGAATTGCAGGACTACAGTTCCCAGTACTCCTCACAATTGGCTGTCCTGGCTAGGGCTGCTGGAACTTACAGTCCAAAAAACACCTGGAGGACCACACATTTGCCACCCCTGTATTAGATTAGCACCTATATTAGGCTGAATCCGAAGCAGCAAATATGTGCTAACTTTCAAGATCCCACAGTGCTGGTCATACAGTTTGCTTGATCAGAGTCTTAAGATGACAGCTACTTTTTTGTAGGACTGACATATTCTCTGCTGTCCTTGCCCATGAGCTCAGTAATGGACAGAACCCAGCTAGAGCTGGAGTTCTTAAATACTAACTGATAATAATACCTTCCTGTGACATGCACCCAATACAAGAGGTTCTTTGAAATAATCTATGTGTTGCAGTATTCATTCTAAAGTAGCCCTTCCCAAACCTGACGCCTTCCAGATGTGTTAGATTACAGCATCCATGATTCTATTGGCTGTACTGACTAGGGATGATGGGAGCTGTAGCCCAACACATCTAGAGGACACTGGATTGAGAAGGTTAGCCTAAAATGTCAAACAAATAATTATAAATGTTAGAAGACATTTATGCCACCTAAAAGCAAACATTGCATATTAACAGTACAATCCATAGGACTGAAGTTTTTCCCCCTCTCACAGAAGAAAAAGACTTTAATTTTTAAGTACTGTACATCTCAGTTTGTGAGAAGTTTGCATTTCATTATGTTACGCACATCTGGTCAAATAAACAAAACAAAAATAAGTATACTGACCATTTAAAAATCTCTTTTATTGCCTGCCTTCAACCTTCTGGGGAGGAAATCGCTTATTTCCAGCCTTTATCTCAGCTTTGATATGATGGAATTTGAACTAGGGAAAACAGCACAAAGGAAGAGTTAAGCTCCCATCCCAGGTAGATCTTCCATGTTTATATGTAGTCTTCAAGGACTCTTCCAATTCTATGATTTTGTCATGATCCCAGAAACTGGTGTGAAGCCACCTAGGGCCTGGTTTTGGTTCTCAGCATGACCAGTGGGGATGATGGGAGTTGTGGACCAACAGTTTTTTTAGAAGACTGGAGGATGAAAGCACAAACTAGTCTAAACTGGGTTTTTGTGTTGCCATTGCCAATACAAAACCCAAAGGGCACCTCCAGCTCATTCTACACTCCTCTTTCTTGTAACTATACTCACCTTGGTGACGATCCTCTTCAGTCTCTGTCCCCCTCCCTCCTTTATGCTTTCCAGAGAATGAGATTACTAACGTCCCAGCTGGGATTTTCTTGGGATTGCCCAATCTGGAATGGTTAGATCTCAGCAAGAACAAGCTGGATTCTGCGGGCCTGCACCCAGAAGGATTCAAGGTCAGTTGGGAGGACTACCATATCAGTGATGAGAGCTGGGGGGGGGAGGGAGGAAGAGGAAAAGAAAGAACTGAACTTGGAGCCAGCTGCATGGGATGGATAATTTTTTCATAACAGCACTGATAAACAAGAAAAGTCAAGGGCTACATCCAGTTATGGCTGGAACTGCAAGAGCTATACACAGACAAATTTTTGCAGCAGTACAGGATTGTATGGGACACCTTCTCCCTGGGCTTGTCCAGACGATGAAAATACTCCTCATAGAATTTGCAAAGAATACGATGTGTCCAAACGTGATCTGAATGGTATTCATAGTATTTGGAAGGAGGGGGGCTAAAAATTCAACAAACTGCGCAGTAAAAGGATTTGCAGTTTCCCCCAAAGTTTCCCAGAAAATGCACGCAGATGATGATTGTTTGTTTATATAGTGCCATCTATGTATATGGTGCTTTACATTAAAACAAGCAAACAAAACAAAACATTAGGTCCTGCCAAAGGCATACAATCTAACTGCACAATTAGAATGCACATTTTCGCACAGGTGGCTGTCCGAATTCGCATCGCTGCGCATTTTCTCTCTATTGCCCTTTATTGGAGTGAGTGGCTGCTCCATTCAAATAGGTGTAAATAGGCAAACAAACAAACAAAAAACGTGTAGCCAAAAATGTGAATGGATGAAAATGCACACCCACTGGCAATATACCATTGTGTCTAGACGAGCTGGTTCTTCTCTTTCTCTACCATGTCATCTTCTTTTCTTCTTAGCACTTCCCTCTCTGTACCACCCCATCTTTCTCTCTCTCTCTGCCATCACACCTACTTAACCCTCCTTCCCTCCCTTCCTCTGTGCCACCCCACCTACCACATCTCTATCTCTCTTTATCTCTCTCTACACCACCCCTCTCTTTCTCTTCTGCCCCCTTCCCCCATCTCACTCTGCCATTCCATCTTTGTAGCTCATACCTCAGGTCCCACAATGCAGGTCCATATGTGCTTTGCCACTGACACAATTATCTTGCTTATCTGCAAGATAGTAATATCTAAATAATTTTAAACTCTTATCAGAATTAATCACCACCGGACATTACCCTACCTGCCAACTGTCACAATTTGCAAAGGACAGTCCTGGTTAATCTTGTCACCCTACTTTTTCAGCTTCTTTTTTAAAATGTCAGTGTTTTTTTTTAATTAATTGCAAGAAATTTACAATATAATAAAACAGCAACTACAAAAGACAGAAAAACAGAAAATATAAAACAAATACAAAGAATAAATATAAAACATAAATATAAAACAAATACAAAGAATTACAGGAAATTTTAAAAGAATACACACAAAGAAAAAAATATATGAAACACCGACTTCCAGCTTTCTTACTGATGGTAATATACGTTATATAATTGTACTTCCTGTATTACAAAATATCTTCTACTGCTTATTTAATCCTACTCATTTTCAAAACTCCATCCAAAAAATACTGTTTTTTACTCTTATTAAAATAAACAAATTACTCATATTATTCTCATTTTACCAAAAGAAAACAATAAAATGTCCTAGTTTCTCTCTCTTCTTCCCACTTCTCTCCTTTGCTCTCAGCTACCTTCGGTTGCTGCCAACTGACTTCAATGTGCATTAGTAAGTTTATACTCCATTAGATTAGCAGTGGGAGAAAGGAGAGAAGGGGGCAGAGTCTTGCCCTTCCCAGCAGGCTCAGGCAAAAGCAAACTGCTGCAGCATCTCCTAGCTTGTCTGTCCTTCCTCATTAATCACTTTTGCCATTGACTACACTGTGATGTTGCTTGACCACATGTATCCCAGTTTTCATCTGTGAAATGTTGGAGAGCATGCAAGACAGTAATATCTGAATAATTGTAAATGCTTATCAGAATTAATCATGGCCACATTTTTGTTAATTCTCCTCATTGCAGAATCTCACCAAGCTGAAGCGTCTGAATCTAGATGGGAACCAGCTTAACACAGTCCCAGCCTTACCTAGTTCACTACAAGAACTAAAACTGAATGACAATCATTTGGAAGGCCTGCAGAGACATGACTTCCGAGGTATGGAAACATTCTTCCTTCTTAAAGCCCCCTTTCTGGGATGGGGGTATGTGTGATTTCTGCAGGTGTTCTGATGGCCTGATTCTTGGGTGCCAGGACTTTTCTATACACAAGGTGGCACCCTATTAATTCAGCTTCCTCACATGTGCAACTCTGGCATAACCTGGTCATGGGCTGTATCTTGTTTCCTACCACAGAACACACAACATAAAGAACAGATATTATCACAAAGGTGCCAAAGTTTTGTCACAACCTTCCTACACATGAGGACATTTCCTTCTTCTCCAGAATGAAATGGAATTAGCCCAGCAGCACTAGATTGACCATTTATTTTTTCAGAGCTCAGTTACCTGATTCCTTTTGATGCAATGTTTATTTTTGACTTCTTGCTTTATTATATCATTTTCATCACTTAAAGATGCCCAGTTGTTTTAATACCTCCATAGTTGGTTCTGTCATCAGCTGATTTTTTGTCATTTTGTTTTATAATGTTTGTTTTACATTGATAGCAAAAGCATTATGCTGTTTCCACCCTCAACAGCTGGATTGGAATCAGAGATCATATGTTAGTCTAGATTCCCCCCCCCCTATATATGGCAGGGGTTGGGGCAGGTCCTGGAAAGACTAGGATGTCCCCCCAAATTCCTTAAAACGATTATCTTGCTACACGACGGCCAGCGCGGTCAAGTCAGATATGGCGATGCTCTTTCAGAGCCCTTTCTAATAACTAATGGGGTGAAGCAAGGTTGTGTTCTTGCGCCAACTTTATTTACAATCTTATTTAGCATGATGCTCCAAAGGGCTACGGCAGAGCTCGAAGAAGACGACGGCATCTATATACGTTACCGTACTGATGGTAGCTTGTTTAACTTAAGCCGACTGAGGGCTCACACTAAGATTCTAAACTATCTAGTCCGTGAGCTGCTCTTCGCTGCTGCTGCTGCTGCCCTTTTTGCCCACACAGAAGCAGCTCTGCAGCGCCTAACATCCTGCTTCGCAACAGCTGCAGAGCTGTTTGGGCTGGAAGTCAACCTGAAGAAAACGGAAGTTCTTTACCAGCCTGCACCACAGGACGAACACCACCATCCCCACATTGCCGTCGGCAACTCTGTGCTCAAGTCCGTTCAGCAGTTCACCTACCTGGGAAGCATCATCTCCTCAGATGCCAAGATTGACAAAGAGATCGATCACAGATTAGCAAAGGCACATAGCGCATTTGGAAGACTTTACAAAAGAGTCTGGAGTAATAAACACCTGAGGCGAAGCACAAAAATCAGTGTGTATAGAGCCATTGTACTGTCTATTCTCCTTTATGGGTCTGAACATGGGTCACCTATCGCCAGCACTTCCGACTCCTTGAATGCTTCCATCAGCACTGTCTATGCACAATCCTAAATATACACTGGACTGACTATGTGACGAATGTTGCTCTCCTTGAGCAAGCAGGGATCACCAGCATTGAGGCCATGATATTGAGAACACAGCTGCGCTGGGCAGGGCATGTTTCTAGGATGGAGGACCATCGCCTCCCCAAAATAGTATTCTACGGTGAACTCACCACGGGTCAGCGTAAGAGGGGCGCTCCAAAAAAGCGATACAAGGACTCACTAAAACAACACCTCAGGCTTGGCCAGATTGATAACCAACAATGGTCCTCCCTGGCCTTACATCGGGAGGCATGGAGACGCACTATCCACAATGCTGCAGCCTTATTTGAGAACTCACGCTGAACAAGTCTTGAAGAGAAACGACAACACAGAAAAAATCACAACCCGGAAACATCACCCAAGCAAACCTTCTGCTGTGCTTTCTGCAACCGGACTTGTCTATCTCGGATTGGCCTTTTTTTTTTTTTTTAATTTAGTTAGTTATTTATACCCCACTCTTCAGCCACAAAGCTATCAGAGCGGCTTACAAATTGTTTTAAGCAATAGCTATTTACACATCTACACTGCATTAAACAGTTTCCAATGTGTGTTAGCTAATTGCCCCCACAAGCTGGGTACTCATTTTACCGACCTACGAAAGGACGGAAGGCTGAGTGAACCTTGGAGCTGGAATCGAACTTGCAACGTGGTGACTTGCAGTACTGGCATTTAACCACTGCTCCACCAGGGCTCTTTAGTCATCAGCGCGCTTGCAGAAAGCGCGGGATGAGTCCTTCCTGAATCTTCGTTTGCGAAGAGAAGCCAGAGAGCAAAGTGCTCCTATAACCCCTCACCATTGGCTATAAGGCCCAGGGCTGAGGATATTTATATGCCAAAAACATCTGGAGGACCACAGCTGCCCTAGTCCCTAATGTATGAGGCTGGATGGATGTGTGTGGGTTGTTTCCTGCACAGATTGTCAGCAGCTGATAAATGGTGTGTAAACAGGAAGCTCAAAATACACATTGGGCTAGCTGTGAGCAAGCCCTGTTCTGGATGCACTCAACAGAGGCTCTTTGTTTCTAATCCTCCCTCTGAGGATCTACTGGTGGCCACTGGAAGGAAATGTTAAAATTGGGCTGATTTGCGCACAAGTGTGTCATTAGCAAGGCCTGGATTTTTAGTTAGTTTCTTTGTTCTGAGCATCAGTTGTTCTGACACACATTAGGAGATGTTTTGAATAATGAGGTTGCCTACTCTCCCGCTTTTTAAACCGTCCTTGTGCATGTGTCTTTCCAAGCAGCCAAATCAGCCAAAATTCAACAGGTGAAGCATTTTGTATCTCTTTGCTAAATCCCTGAATTTCAATTAGAAGATTAAGGGCATAAGAACAGGACTGGTTAGAGGGTGTTGTGCTCTATGTGCCTCAAATTGAAATACATTGATTGTGAAGCTAAGCTCAGGGTTTGAACTGGATCCTCTCCCCCTGTGTTTCGTGACAGCCTCCTTATCTTTTAGGAGGCTATGGGTGATGGTAGCCTGATCTGATTAAAACTGAGAGAAATCAGGGGTTGGAGTTCATGCATTTTCAGTAGCAGTTTCCCTATCTGAGACCAACCGAAAACAAAGCAGCACCTGGCCCCATCTATAGGAGGGAATAAAATGTGGATTGGTGTGCAGTAACGCCATTCGCAGCAGCTATCATTTGTCTCCACAATTTTTTTCCAAGATTGCTGGTGTGCTAAGCTATCCGTGTTTGCTGTTCGGACAGGCACACCAGCGAATTAAAATGATGGGCACAAGTGAATTACTTGCATTTTTATTCTCCCCAAGTTGCCGCCGCCAAACAGTATTTAAAAAAAAAAAACTAAATCCAAGGTGCGGAAGAGCTTAATAATGCTTAAATAAACAAAAAAAGAAATAACAAAGGCTGTTTCGTCACCTCAGCACACAAACGCTACAGCGAAAATTCAACATAGCAGTTCCAGGCGCTGCCTTGTTAGCAAGCTCCGGCCCCTATGCATGTCTAACCAATCAGCTATCCACTTTGGGAATGTGCTGCAACGTGATTCAGTTGTCATAACAAGCAAGAGTATGCATTTCCCTCACCGTTTTTAAAAACTTGGGAAAACTCCCAAAGTCTTGAAACGCTTAGTTTTTGTGGGTTTTGCCCCCCCTTCCAAATACTGCAATTCAATGCAGGATCTCATTAAGACAGTTGGAATTTCCCATGAGTTCTGTGAGGATTTTTTTCACCATCTAAACAACCCCAAAGTCAAAAGTTGGTCATGTTACTCTGTCTCCTGAGGCAGACCTCCATACCACTAAAATGGCAAAGAATTTGGAAAAGTTATTCCCAAATCTCTCTGGATGAAGGGTTTTGGGAGTTGTAGTCCAAAAAGTTAACTTTCCCAAGCTCTAGACAAGTTAATTAACCAACCATTTGTTGGCCTTTCTTGACACTCCAAATGAGCTGCCTGCAGTTGCTGCCCCACTCTCAGCCTAATGGTAAAGCCATACACTCCCTTTGCCCATGTCTTTTCCACTATGATTTCAGCACTGAGTCATTTTCAGAGCATCATGAAATAATACACTGGAGGGCCTCATTCCCCCCGTTTTTAAAAAAGAAATAAATAATTTTATTGAATAAAACACACCACAAACATTAAAAGGGAAAAAACCCAACAAATTTTAAAAGACAAACTAAAAGCTAAACACAAACTGTTAAAAGTTGACTTCTTGCTTTCTTACCAAATGCATAGACACTATCTAGATTTTCAGACAACACTGTTATAGTGTTACTATTCCACTATATTTGCTAGGGCTGCCTCCTGTTGAATCCTGGGATTTGCAGTTTAGGGAGAGGCATTTACAACTCTCAGCCAGAGAGCTCTTAGGCCTCACTAAACTACAAACCCCAGAATTCCACAGCAGGAAGCCAGAGCAGTTAAAATGGAATAGTAACACTATAACAGTGTAGTCTGAAAATCTCCTGAATCTAAATAGACTCATTCAAAAAAACTAATTAGGTAATAAACTTCCTGCAACATTTATTAAATAAACGAATTCTCAAAACCTGCAAATGTTATCTTCTGTCCACTCTCCTTTGAGAGCCTCATTTTCCATCTCATGGGTGAACCTTCTGAGGGTGTTAATGGATGGCCTCCTCATCTCTGACCTGTCTTGACCTCTCCATAGGCCTCTTCAAGCTGCTCACCCTGGAGCTGGAGGGAAACCAACTGCATGATGGGAATGTGCTCCCTACTGCCTTTAAGCCCCTGGGCAGACTCATCTATCTGCGACTGGACCGGAACCACTTTCGGGCTATCCCGTCAGGTTTGCCTGCATCCTTGCAGGTGAGAGGGTGGTAGCAGACGGCAAGATCTAGCTCGCTTCCTTAGAGACAGTAGGTTTTCAAAAATGGTGATCCCTTTCAGTTCTAAAATTCTGAAGAGTAAACAGGAAATTAATGAAGGATGGACAATAAGGCTAACAAATGGCAACTTGCCATGAGGTTGCTTCCAAGTTCAGAAGCAGCATACCACTGATACAGAGGACTGCCCTTTGTAAAGAAGGCCACATAGTCACTCAAGCTGTTCTCTAGCAACTGAAGCATGTAGAGCAGGGGTGTCCCAGATTTTGGTGGAGGGGGCTATAACTCCAATCAGCCCTAGCCAGTGTAGCCAATTATGGGAGTTGCAATCCATAAACGTCCATAGGGCCACAGTTGCCCACCCTTCCTTTAAATGTATCGTTTGCTTGGGGCAAACCATGGTGGCCACATTCTCCACTTTTTCTTTTTCTTTTCTTTTCTTTTTTTTTACACAAAGGACAGTCCCTTCTACAACAGGTCGGTAGAGTTTTTTTTCTTTTTTTGAAGGAGTTCTGTATTTGAAGGCTCTTCAATGCAAGTCTGGTTTAAAGATAAAGTATGATGTGAAGGGTGTTGGAATTGCCCATCAATGGTTAGGACCTTGAGAGTATAATAAGCAGGCACATCATTGGTCCTCTTCTCCACTGAAATGCCCTGTTTCCATTTGAAATTATAGTAATTATTTCTAAATTTGCATCTCAACATATAAATTAGTACATGCAGTTTTAATGCACATCTCTGTCTTCCTTTGTCCTCTTTTCTGGCAATGCATTTAAGCTCTCTCCCCCTTTTCTGACAGTTTGTAAGTGAGCATCCTGTGAACAGAGGGCAAGGGCTATTGCTCTTGTGTCCTGTTTCCCAGAGGCATCTGGTTGGCCTACTGTGAGGAAACAGGATGCTGGGTTAGGATTGCCCTTTGGTCTTATTCAGCAGGGGCCTCTTCTAATGTTTCTGACATGGACTACTTTAATCTCTCTTTAAACATGACTCTGGCTTCAGCTTTATTTCACTTTTGGGTTGTATGAGAGATGCTGGACCTGTACGCCACACATTTCAGAGCTTCACAATGTTACTTTTGTTTGGACTGCAAATCCCACAATCCCAATTCTGGCTAGGGCATTCAATGAGTTATAGTTCAAAGAAGCAGCATTTCCACACCGTGTGCTAACTAGACCTCAAATCTATCAGGGGGAAGAAAACAGGGACCAAGGCAAGGAAAGAGTCACCAAGATGCAGTCAATAGGAGGGAAGCAAGGGGAGGCCAGCTTAAGAAGACAAATTTAAAGGATTCCTCTCCCCCGTTTCCCACTTTCTAGGAGCTGCACCTCGATTCTAACCGCATTGAAGAAGTAACTGAGAGTGTCCTCAACAAAACCCTGAATCTCACAGTGCTGGTTTTGAGCAACAACAAACTCCAGGAAGATCGAATTGCTCCACGTGCCTGGATAGATCTCCCGTGAGTTAAACTCCAGTATTTTTACCACTAGGGATGGAACTGAGGATTGTTGGCTCTGGGATGGCTAAGATTCTATCTACCCTTCCCACCTAAGGGTGTGAAAACACACAGAAATTTAGAATTCTGTGAACATAGAGCCCGATGTCATTACTCCTGGTGAACGCCTGCCTACTCCACAAGGGTCTAGGGCAGTGGTTCTTAACCTGTGGTCCTGGGACCCCCAGGGGGCCACAATGTCCCCACAGGAGATCCACGAAGGCTTGAAGGCTGCTTGGCCCACCTCCTCCCCACAGTGGAGTGGCCGCATGACAGGAGCCAAGGCAAAGGCTGGCTGGTTGGCTTGGCCTGTGTATTGCCATTCAATCCGCTCCAGCCACAAGCTTGCAGGAAGAAGCAGGAGAAAATTCTCCCCTCCCCCTCCAGTGCCTCTGAGGGAAGGTTTCATTGATGGTGTAATTGTATTTTTTTTTATTAGTGTTGTTGTTGTTTTAAATCTTGAGTTACGTCTTGGGGGTCCACGGCAACAAAAGATATTTAAAAGGGGTCCCTGGTGAAGAAGAGGTTAAGAGCTACTGGTCTAGGGACTTTGCCAAGCTGAAAAAGGACACCCGCTAGAAGGGCTCTTTTTATCCATTGTAATCTTTTTCTTTTCTGGAGGGTGGCCAAAATGGTGGGAGGTCTGGAAGCCATGCCCTATGAGGAGCAGCTTAGGGAGCTGGGTATGTTTAGCCTGGGGAAGAGAAGGTTCAGATGGGGCATGATAGCCATGTTTAAATATTTGAAGGGATGTCATACTGAGGATGGAGCAAGCTTGTTTTCTGCTACTCTGGAGACTAGGACACGGAGCAAGGAGTTCAAACTACAGGAAAAGAGACCCCATCTAAACATTAGGAAGAACTTCCTGACCGTAAGAGCTGTTTGGCAGTGGAATGCACCACCTCAGAGTAACAAAAAAGCAGAGGCTGGATGACCATCTGTTGGGAATGCTTTGTTTATTCCTGCATGGAAGGGGGTTGGACTGGATGGCTCTTGTGGTCTCTTCCAACTCTATGATTCTATGACTGCCTCCATCTCTTCTTGAAAGATGCTGAAAGGTCACATTGCCTTTCAAGAGACAGAGGCAGTCTGACTCCTGAAAAGAAAGAGATTGAAAATGGTGCTAAATGGGCAACAAGCCTAATCCTCCAGATAGACTGAAGAAAGGCAAAGGAAGACAGGACTCCTGAACCATTGATACTTCTGTACATGAGGGACATAGAGCCAGTGTGGTGTAGTGGTTTGAATGTTGGACTAGGACTCTAGAAGACCAGGGTTCAAATCCAGTCTTGGACATGGAAACTTACTTGGTGACCTTGGGCAAGTCACACTCTCTCAGCCTCAGAGGAAAGCAATGGCGAACCCACTCTGAATAAATCCTGCCCAGGAAACCCTGTGATAGGTTTGCCTTAGGGTCACCATAAGTCAGAAAGGACTTGAAGGCACATAACAACAACAACATTTAAGGTAAGAAAAGTGGAACCTGCTGTCCTTCCCTCCTCCTCCCAGCTCTGCCCTTCCACATGGTTGCTCTGCCTTCTTTTATACAGTCTTTTCTCTGAAGGCCATCAAATGGTGGTAAACATAGTTCAGGAATCCTGATGAAGGCCTGAATATTTTTTTCCTCCCCCCTGCTTACAGGAAGTTGGAGGCACTGGATCTGTCTCACAACCGCTTGGCACACGTGCCGTCATTCCTGCCCCGACACCTGAAGCAGCTGACCCTGCATCATAACTGCATAGAACGTATCCCTGGCTATGTCTTTGCCCACATGAAGCCCGGCCTAGAATTCTTGCATCTCTCACACAATGTCTTGAGAGATGATGGCATCCATGCTGTCTCCTTCTTGGGGCTCTACCGCTCACTGGCTGAACTGCTCTTGGATAATAACCAGCTCCAGTCCATTCCCCGTGGCATCTTGAACTTAAAGGGACTGCAGGTTCTGCGGCTGAGCCACAATCGCATCAGGTAAAAAGAGATCTCTGCCTGCTGTGACTGAGAAATAACTGCAGCTCTGTGGCAGATCACATGACTTGAATTGTGTTCCAGTGATAGACTGCACCAATCTATATAGAAGAAGCCTCAATAACCTGGAGGCACCAGATCCCGTCTGATATTGGAAGCTAAGTAAGGACAGGCCTGGTTAGTACTTGGATGGCGGATTGCCAAGGAATACCAGGTGCTGTAGGTTATATTGAAACGAAGGCAATGGCAAACCACCTCTGAGTATTCCTTCCCTAGGAAAGCCCTGTGAAATTCATGGGGTCACTGTAAATCATCAGGTGACTTGAAGGCACATGCACTCTCTCTCTCTCTGGCTTTTCTTCGCAAATGAAGATTCAAGAAGGACTAATCCCGTGCTTTTTGCAAGCACGCTGATGACTAAAAAGGCCAATCCGAGATAAACAAGTCCGGTTGCAGAAAGCACAGCAGAAGGTCTCCTTGGGTGATGTTTCCGGGTTGTGATTCTTTCTGCGTTGTCGTTTCTCTTCAAGACTTGTTCGACGTGAGTTCGCACACACACACAAGCCTGATTGTCCTGAAGGCACCAGATCTTGTCTAATCTTGGGAGCGAAGCAGAGTCAGGCCTGGTTAGTATTTGGATAGGGGACCAACAAGGAATTTTAGAGGAAGGCAATGGCAAAACTACCTCTGAGTATTCCTTGACTAAGAAAACCCTGTGAAACTCATGTCATAAGTTGACAGGTGACTTGAAGGCACATACATCTACATGCACATAGAAGAAGGTGATCCAGCCTGGGAAACCAAGGGAAAAATGTAGAGTTTGGAAGCATTGCTTGTCTTACTTTTAATTTACAATTCTGCAGTCAGTATGGCCTCTCTGGCCAGGCCTTCTGGAAACTGTAGTCTGGAGCTGCTTACATGGTTATTATAGCAGGTTTCTGAGGTAAAGTCTCATACTCTAAGGCCTTGACTACACAGGTGTGTGTGTGTATGTAAAAATCCAGATGAGATTTGGACTACTTTGGCCCAGAGATGTGGCAAATGAAATTTGGACTACTCTGGCCTGGATTTAAGTGCCACACCTGCCAAAGCGCAAATCTGCATTGGATTTTTATTTGCCTTCCAGTCAAAGCTGTTGCTCACATTTGACTCTGAGCTCTGGGAAAAGCAAAGCAAAGTGCCATTGGTAGTTGCCTCCTCTGAAGCCAGAACAGGCAGCTAGACTCACGATGGAGGGGTGGGCACCTATTCTGGCTTCAGAGAGGGCAACTACCACTGGTGCTTTGCTTTTCTCAGAGGAGCAGTTGTGCACCAGAAAAGCAAAACCCCAGCGATAGCCACTCTCTCTGAAGCCAAAACCAATGGCTAGCCTTGCAATGGCCAGGCTAGCCAGGGGTTCTGACCTCAGAGAGAGTGACTACTGCTGGGGCTCTGCCTTTGGAATGAGAAGTGGCCCCAAGGAGATGAAATGTCCATCCTCTCCTCCTCCTGCCCTGAATCCAGTGTGGATGGATTGTTCACACAGCAGTTTTCTCCATTTCCAGCAAATCCTGGAGAAAACCATGAGTTTTCTAAAAACCCAGATTAAGGGGGTGTTCCCTGAGTCTGGATAGGGTTGTACAACGTTTGTTACTATTGCACCAGATTTAGGGAAAAGGCCACACCTTGTGTGACTTTATTGGGCCGGATTCAGGGGGGGGATTTCACTGGTGTAGGCAATCCCCAAGTAAGACCTCTGTAAATGTCCTTATTTTCTCTTCTTGGGCAGAAACATCCCCCTGAACTCTGTCTGTGACACCCGCGTGGCAGAGGATTCCAACATTGTGTCCATGCACCTGGAGAACAACCTGATTGACCGCCGCCGCATCCCACCCACAGCCTTCTCCTGCATCAAAGCCTACCACAGTGTTGTGCTGAGGCCACAGCAGAACGAGGATGAAGACTACTAAGGAGATACTGCTGCTGGGTCATTCCCAATGGCTGTGAGGTGTCCACAGAACTATGGATGCAAAAAAATATTTCCCATCTGTCCTGGAGCTCGTTGTGGGGAAAGAGGCACAGTGGTGGGCAGGGGCAAAAAAAATGTACCTTCCCAAACTCCCTCTTCTTTATAATGTTGTTTTATATTCCCTCCTTCTCTGAAGGGTACACCTTTTGAAGATAGTCTTTTCTTGTGGTGAGAAAGTATGAGAAACATTGGTAGTTTTGTCCTATCTGCCCACTTTTACAAATATATGAACATGGAATGCCAAGCAAGCACCCAGGCAGATACTGATGATCTGTAAAACCACATTTATTCCCTCCTCCAGCTTCTTAAGCCCTCTTCCTTCACCTTGTCCAAGAGTCCATCCTGTTGTCACACAGCTACACAACACAGATTCTTGTCACCTTTGCTGTCTCCATTCCAGAGACTGTTTCTTTAACTCCCCCCCCCCCAAACAGGTGTGGATGTTGAAAGCTAGTAGGCACCAGATATTGAAGACAAGACCTAGCAAAAGGTGCAAAAGCCCCCAGAGAGAGGTTCATTTACCATGTTTAAAGAATCCTTAAGTGTGTGTGTGTGTGTGTGTGTGTGTGTGCGCCTTCAAGTCACCTATCAATTTATGGTGACCCCATGAATTTCATAGGGTTTTCTTACGCAAGGAGGTGGTTTTACCAGTTAGCCCTCTTCTCTGCAGCAGTTGATTATCCTGCTGTTGTGGAACTGTAGCATATATACCCTTCTGTTTTCCTATTTCCTTATAAAGAGTGGTTTTCCTGTTTCCTTATGAATTCATATATTCAACAATGTGTTCGCTCGGATATTCATCTCTCCTCATTCTGTCTTATATAAGTAGACAACCATCCAGTAAGAGGCTACTTGACTATTGTTTTACAATATTAGCTGTTCCCACATCCACATTCATCCATCCGCATCTGTTTAGCCATTGACCACCATGCATTTGCTTCTCCACTGACAAGTTTCCATATCTTCCAAGTGCTCAAGTATGGCAGGGGAAAAATCCTGATTAATCCCCTATCATCCCACTTTTTCAGTTGCTTTTAAAATGTCCCAGTTTCTCTCTTCTCCTCCAACTGTCCCACTTCAGCTTTGTCTTACGTCAGTTGCTGCAAACTGAGTTGAAAGTTCAAAAGTAGTTAACTCAGCAGAAAGGAGAGGAGAGGGTGCCCTTCCCAGTAGGCTCAGGCAAAAGCAAATGGCTGCAGCCCCTCCTACCTTGTCTGTCCTTCCTCACTGATAATATTTGCCATCTAAACCACACTCCAATTTTGTTTCGCCCCATATGTCCTGGTTGTCTTCTGTGAAATCTTGAAGGGTATATATTTCCCACATGTCACTGTATATCTCGTTAATCACTTCCATATCTAACCACCTATCTGCAAGTAAGGGTGTAAACTGGGTGGGAGGGAAGTATTCCTATTTAGCCATTACCAAGAGAGAGGGGGAAAGGTATTTTGCAGAAGTAGTGGGGAGATTATGTTCTGAATCCCAGTGCTTGTCCCAACTAGCAAAAACTCACTGCATCAACAGAATATAACATAAGTGTTGTTGATTTGCCCTTCAACAAATGATTCTATGGGCCTGTTCATTGGGACTACCAATGGGATTCAAGCTGATGTAAAACTCTAAATCAAACTATCTCTTGAATAAGAGTTAATCAACTCACACTAGACCTATGTCTTGCAGCAGAAGGTGATATGAGTTTATTGCTATTTTGTGAGGTACTGAAATTCAATAAAAGAGTCAGACTGTCAATAATATTGTTTCTTCTATGCATTTCCTTGGAAGCCAGTGTGGTATAGTGGTTTGAAGACTGGACTAGGACTTTGGGAGACCAGAGGATTCAAATCCCTGCTTGGCCATACAAACTCACTGGGTGACTGTTGGTTGATCACACTCTCTCTGCCTCAGAGGAAGGCAATGACAAACCCACTCTGATCAAAACATGCTTAGAGAGTCTGGTGACAGGGTTGCCTTAGGGCCTTGAAGTTGGAAACGACTTAAAGGCATACCACCACCACCATAACTCGTTTCCTTATTCTGCTCCAATCATTCACCAGGCACAGATCAGGATTCTGCACCTTATTGCTATTTGTACCACATGATTCTGTTCCATATGCAGACTGAGGCTGAGGTAGAAGGTGACAGAATTCTGGATGGTGCCACTTTAGGATGCAAGTGAAACCTGTCACTTAAAAAAATTCCACATTAAAAAAAACAACTATAAACTGTTTACTCCAATATGATATGGATGAAAGTGTTCACTTGAAAAAGAAATCTGGAGGCCTAGTCAACAATCACCAATGAATTTCCATTATTTTAATGGACCATATTAAGCCCAAGCTAAGTTATGGAGGAGATTGTGAGGGATTGTTGCAGGGAGGAGTTGAAGGAAAGAGATGCCGAGTTGGACTGGGGCTATAATATGGGGAAGAACAGGAACAAAGCTTGGAAAATGTACTTTTTAAAAACTCCATCTTCCAGCATCCTACCTGGCCAGTGGCCATGTTGGTTACAGGATTCTGGGACTTCTAGTACCCCCCAAGGCAACTTTTCCAAATAAAGATTAATTCTTCCACCTCAGTTTCATAACGCAAATCTCCTTGCTGAAGCTGCTATTAGCTGCAGAGGGGAACAAATTCAAGCAGGTACTTGTAATTAGCTTTCAGAGAATATGATGTCCAGGCGAGAGCTTATCTTAAAGCCTCAGAGCAGCACCAAGGTCAATGGTTTCATTTAAATGTTTGTCTTAATAATTTTCTCTCAGCACAGCAGTCACTTCATTAAAAGTCAGTTATTCTGCAGTGCCCTGATCACTTACACAAACTCAACCTTTGTTTATCTAGTAAATGCCTTTAATATATCTGATGTTCTGTTCTTTCTGTATTTCTTCATGGAGATTATGAACTCTTCCACTAGTTTTGTATGCAACTGTTCTGCTTTTTCACATGTGTTAAATAAATTTATAAAACCCTTTTCAATAAAAATATTTAAAACATGTTTGTTTCTTCTTTAGGACATTTATCAAACATTTTGGATGTTTTTAACTGTGATCAGGATATATCTCAAGCTTAAAGAAACACTGACTGGTTTGAGATGGAAATATTGCATTAAAAAAATTCAGAAAATACAAACAAGCAACTGCTTTTCTTGACCCAAGGTTCTGTAGTTAAATTTCTCAGATACCAGGGATTTTCAAATTACAAGAAAAAAGATTCCACCTAAACATTAGGAAGAACTTCCTGACAGTAAGAGCTGTTCCATGGTGGAACAGACAGGGTGGTGGACTCCCCATTTTTGGAGGCCTTTAAACAGAGGTTGGATGGCCATTTTTCAGGAATGCTTTAGCAGTGTATTCCCACAAAGCAAGGGGTTGGACTAGATGGCCCTTATGGTCCCTTGTAACTTTAAGATTCTATGATTCTTTTCTTTTTATATTCTTTTATATAAAGAAAAGAAGCATAATATAAATACAACTAGCTCCACCTGGCGTAACATATGCTGTTAAAAAGCTCCCAAAAAATGTCTGGTAGACCTCGTGACAACCCTGCAAGGTAGGCCAGTGGATTTTAAAATTCCTCCTCCCCCCTCAGCATTTCACACTTTCCCCAGAATTGCTGAGGGTGAAATCTGCTGCCCTGCCACCATGGCCACTGCCAATTAAATGCCTGGGTCCCATTGCAGCCTGTGACAAGTGAATGGCTGAGGGAGTGAGAGGAGTGAGGGGTCCTTGTGAGGCTGGGGGTGTAGATGCAGATTAAGTGGCAGGAGTGGATTGTGAGGTACAGAGGGAATTTGCATGCAGGTGGTGATTGGTTGGGTGTGTTTCCTGAGCAGCCAATCAGCACACTGGGAAAGGCAGCACACCCAAGAGTTTTAGATATACTGTACAGAATAAGAATATAATATGCATTGAGAATGTGAACATGTGTATGATCAGCTTCTCAAGAAATACGAATAAATGGTTTATATGTAAATACAGTAATATGAGCAACAAATGTGTAAGTTGGTAACAGAATACTATTGATGGAAAATCTTAATAATTAAAGGTTGTATGGTGGATAAATAGACATGTACAGTAGAATAATCAAAGAAAATGCAAACATTATGGAGATTTCTCACCTATCTACAACTAAGGAGATTTTCAGACCTGCAAAATGCCGGTTTGCCGCGCGAGCAGCCTCCCGAAACTGCTGCGTGGCAAGGGTCTACTTCGGACGACGCTGTGCCTCTCGCGAAACCGTCCGTGTCACTTCCGTGAAGCTTGGGATGGCTCAGCGCCATATTTCAATCACGGGCAACCTCCGTGATTGAAATATGGCGCTGAGCCGTCCCAAGCTTCACGGAAGTGACACGGACGGTTTCGCGAGAGGCACAGCGTCGTCTGAAGTAGACCCTTGCCGCGCAGCAGTTTCGGGAGGCTGCTCGCGCGGCAAACTGGCATTTTGCAGGTCTGAAAATCTCCTAAGACACAGGAATTGTCAGGGGCTGCCCCTTGTAACATCATCAGAGTTTACCCCCTGTCATATCACAGTTGTCCCTAAGTTTCAGGTTTGGGCCCTGACACCTAAGGGCCTGGGACATTCCTGACCTGGGAACAATACTTGTAACACCTCTTGGAGAGTTAAAAACAAGCCAGTGCAACTGCATCTCATGAACAATGAATATGCTCCAGTGCAAAAGACCAGAAAAAGAAGAAATTTGTTTCTTCATAAATTTCTGATTTAAAAAAAATGACAGTGAAGAACCACGGGGGTTTCCAGCTCTCCTACACCAGTTGTTCCAAATATTGCATGTGTGCACTGCAAAGTAAAACTGGAATATTGGAATACAGTATATTAAAAAATATATGTCAGAGCTGAAGAATGGCTTTGCTGATGCTCTTGACTCTTGAGATTACTGTAACTGCTACTGTTTGTACCTGCTAATTTGGTGTGTATGTGTGTGTGAGAGAGAGAGGGAGAGAGAGAGATTGTGTTCCACCCCTGCATTTCAGTCCCTGAGTTTGCAAAAGACCAAATGTTATATACTGGAGGAAATGCTGTCAATTAAAATATTCCAACGTCTTCAGGTTTTGCAAATGTCAAATGAACAACTTCATTTGAGACTCGCCACACAACCAACAGATGAATGTTGTGTTGCAATGTTGGGTCCTCCTTTTGGTATTATTTAATATTCTGATATTCCACACATGAAAATGCAGTTTCCTTCTTTTTTTAAATTTATCATTTTCCCACAGAGTTCTTGATTTTAATGATTTGTCAAAACTCAGACAATTAACAGATTTTTTTTAAAAATAAAAGTGATAGACCTGTGTTTGTTTTTTATTTTCAAACCTTTATCCTACATATGCCCCCTGCCTGCAATCTGATCAGTGTCACGGCCCAATATTTTCACCTGTTTGGGCCAATACAACAAGACTGTGATGAGCTCAATCTCCTGATGTCTTTTTCTTTGGAAAACCAAGAGGACTAGGGAAGGTTTGGCCTAGGACCGTGCTTCTAGAGAAGTGTGGGGTGGGGGTAACCATTTCCACCATGCCATAACGCTTTCTAACACTGCCCATGTATAACCTGCCTTCCTCTTACCCCCATATCTTATAAACTATACCTATATCTGTATTTATATCTATATATCTGTGCCAGTGTGATGCACTATTTAAGTGGTGGACAAGAACTCTGGATACCAGGGTTTGAATCCCTGCTCAGTCATAGGAACCCGCTGGGTACATCCTCCAACTGTCCTAATTTGGTGGGGACAGTCCTGATTAATCCTCTGTTTTCCCACTTTTCAGTTGCTTTTAAAATATCCCAGTTTTTCCTCTCCTCTTCTCGCTTTCCCCTTTTGTCCTCAGCTTATTTCAGTTGCTGCAAACTGGGTTCAAAGTACAAAAGTAGCTTGAAGGGAGATTTTCAGACTACAGTGTTATAGTGTTACTATTCCACTTTAACTGCTCTGGCTTCCTGCTGTGGAATTCTGGGGTTTGTAGTTTACTGAGGCCTAAGATCTCTCTGGCTGAGAGTTGTAAATGCCCCTTCCTAAACTGCAAATCCCAGGATTCAACAGGAGGCAGCCATAGCAAATAATGTGGAATAGTAACACTATAACAGTGTTGTCTGAAAATCTAGTTGCACTCAGTTAACTCAGCTGAGGGGATGGATAGAATAGGATAGGACAGAATCTTGCTCTTCCCAGTAGGCTCAGGCAAAAGCAAACTGTGAAAGCCTCTCCTAGCTTGTCTGTTCTTCTCCATTAATAACTTTTATCATTTTTAGACCACACTGAGGTTGTTTGGCCACATGTCCCTGTTTTCATCTGTGAAATATTGGAGGGAACGTGGATACCCTTGGACAAGTCACACTGTCTCAGTCTCAAAGGAAGGCAATGGCAAACCTCCTCTGAAGGAATTTTGCCAAGAAAACCTCATGATAGGGGCCACCATAATTGGAAGGTAACCTGAAGGCACAGAACAGCAACAAATCTATGTCGAATCCCTTGATCCACCAATAAGAACCAAGCAAAAAAGGCTCAGGCTCAGAATCAATAGCTTCTCAGGCCGGGAATTTGTTCCGAGTATAAACAGAACAGAGTTTGCAGTCTTTTTATATACAGTTGTCCCTTCATATTCGCTGGGGTTTGGTTCCAGGACCCCCCGTGGATACCCAAATCCGTGAATACTCAAGTCCCATGATATGCAATGGCATAGCAAAATGGTGTCCCTTATATAAGATGGCAAAATCAAGGTGTGCTTTTTGGATTATTATTTTTTAAAGAATATTTTCAAGCCGTGAATACTTAAATCCGTTGATCCGGAGGGACAAGTATACAACCTTCTCCTCATTCTTGTGGTTGCTCTGAGCATTTTTTAAAAAAAATTCAGCAGTATAATTATAGTGACTGAGCAGACGTGGGGGATTATATCGCTGTTGGCATTGAACTATAGGGAGTCAGAAATCCTTGTGGATCTGCTACACATCACCCCACATTTTACCAGCAGATCCAGATCTGCCGTTTTCACAGTGGCCCAGGAGGCATCTTTATCAAAAGGCAGAGGAGAAGAGAGAGCAACTTCAGCCTCTCTGCAAACAAGCACATTTCGGGCCCTGTTGACCACACAGCTTTTGTTCTGCTTGCATTTGGGAATGGCTCAGTGGGGGCAGGGAGCTCAGTGACGCAGCCTCCAAAGCTGGTTCCAATTTGTGAGGCACAGGGTTAGGTGGGTGGGTGGGGGAGTAGGACTGGAGGGAGCACTGCAAGCCCCAGCCAAAACCAATATTTGCTGCTGGCCCCTCTGACCTTCCCCAAAACAGGAAGTGCCTTTGTTATGATCCAGATCAGAGGGAGATTGTAGCTGCAAGCTGGGCATTAGCTGTTCCCTGCTCTTGACAGGGGCCTGGTTTTGGAGAAGGGAGGGACAGAAGCAAAGTCAGCCCAGAGGAGAAATGCAGCGTTTAGGGACTGCATGAGTATTCACTGGGGGAAAAAAAGGATGGGGATCCAGCCCTGGCAAGCAGTGTTAAGAAGGGGGCTGTGGCTAGTAGTGTAAGAAGGGGGCTATTATATATCTGAGGCATAGACTCATAAGTATTTTTCTTTATAGTACACACCCAGAACTCTTATACCAGTACCTAAAAAACCTACTTTTGTGGAGGAATGTTCCCAGCACCTCCCACCCATGAGACCACGACCAGTCATCCAGTTGGCTGTGGCTTTTTTGGAAGCTGAAGCCCCCCAAATAACATTGCCAAGCACTGTCTTACATACCTCATAAGCCACTCTTTGGCAGCTTGTGTTCAGGTGGGTTCTGACCACAGTTTGAAAGTTAACTACTTACAAGTAACTGGTTCTTGCAATTAAAGTCTCCTCCACAATAATGATGGGTTAACAATATTAACAATATTATGATTGTAACTTGATGAGAAATAACTTCTTTTGTGGAGTAACTTTTTTATCAATACATTTTTATTAAAACAACAACAATGAAGGAAAAAATATCCATACATTCATATGAAAAATCATGAAAGCTGATGAAATGCATAAAATAATAACAGTATAAGACAAACAGCGTTCAGTTACTGTTTTCCTCTTGTGTGCTTTCTTACTTATAAATTTACATATTCTTTTTCAAGACAATTAATTGAATCTTCTGTTCTTATTAAACTTCCATTTGTTACTATATTTGTTGCTATAACTTTTAAAGCCAGTTTGTTTTCACTGGGCTGTGGCCTCACAACATGGTGGAGAAAGAATATTTTATGTCTGAAGTGTTGGCTCAGTCTGTGCTTTGTGCTGATTCCCTGTGTCTTGTTGGGGTTGTTAAAGTGACAATAATGTGGGCAGGATGAATGTGTGTTTTGTAGCACAGGCCAGTGGCTATACAGTAGGACCCCTATATCTGCTAGGGATTGGTTCTGGGGTGCATGGATACCAAAAACCGTAGATAATAGCGAACTCCATTGAAAATAATGGGGCATCCAGTTTAAAATACCATAGACTTGCCTTGGAGGACCTAAAAATGGCTAGAGAGGACATATATTCTAGGAAGACTCTATGGTATGGTATGCTGTTTTGTGTTCTGTGGATAATTGAATCAGTGGATAACAAATCAGTGGATATGGGGGTCCTACTGTAGTAGTATCCCAAGTTCAAAAGCAATGAGAAGTAACTAGTTACTTTTGAGGAACAGTAGAAAGTAATGATAACTATGCAAATGGTAACTAGTACGGCAACCAGTTACTTTTGGCCATTGGAATGTTAATTTAACTAATTGCTTTTTTAAAAGGTAATTTACTAAGCTCTGTGAATTAGAATTCACAAGTTCAGTTGGCATTCTGAGAATATGGGCTGTGTAGAATTTTGGATCTGTTCTCAAGGGAGTGGGCAAGAAGCACTGAACAATAAAGACCCAGTGTATGTTGAATCCCAGAACAAGGCATAAAACAGAGGGCCGATCTAGACTAGGGAATGAAATGTGAATTGGGGTGCAGAAACGTCAATTCACAGCAGCCGTCATCTGTCTCAATGATTTTTTTTTTTTGCAAGATTGCTGGTGTGTGAAGCTCTCTGTGTTTCCTGTTGACACAGAGGCATGCCAGCGAATCAAGATGGTGGCCGTGAGTGAATTACTTGCAGTTTTGTACTCCCCAACTTGCCCTTCCCAACAGTATTTTTTTTAAAAAAAAACCTAACACCAAGGTGTGGAAGAGCGAGGAAAGGAAAAAAAGAAAGCCTGTTTCATCGCCTTAGCACATGATTGCTATGGTGACAATCCAACATGGTGGTTCTGTGATCTGCTGTCTTACCAAGCTCCACCGCCAGCGCTCATCCAACCAATCAGCTGTCCTCTTCAGCAATGTGATGCAATGTAATTTGGTTGTCCTAACAGGTGAGAGAGCACATTTCCACTAGGTTTTTTTTAAAAAAATTGGGAAAAGTCCCGGAAGCTTCTGCCACAGACTTTCCCTGACTTTTGCTCCCCCTCCCTCTGAAAAGAACAGAATGCTGTGGGATTCCATTTGGACACATGGGATTCCCTGCAGATTCTAAGAGGTTTTTTCCCCACCATCTGGACTACCCCTCACTTACCAATAGGGATGTAAACTTTCACTTATTTTGTTAACACATGCATAAATTAAGAACTTTAACAGTTTTCTACCCACTAGCAAAGACTATGAAACTTTTTGCACATTTGTTGGTTTATTTTTATATTTTTGGACTTTGGGGGGCAATGCCCTTTACATAAAAACATATTTTTTCAATAAATGACATTTTTGCACAGAAAACAAGTGTATTTTGTAAAAAAAACAACAACACACAATTGCTCAGAAAGCGCTGGTTTTCTAATAAATGATTTTAGTTTTGCAAAAAGAGTCTGCAAATGTGAAAAATCTCACTGCTATTAATTTTGACTTTGGGGGCGGGGGACAGGTTGTCCGTCATAAGGGGTGATAACATCTCTGGGTATTCTTTCATTCCTACTCACCAATGTACAAGATTCATCTTTTAGTATATTGACAGAAACACTTGAAAAACGTCCCATATCATTATAGATAGTATGCATGGTTTTCCTTGTGCAGAACAAGATCTCTGTGTGCGGGGAAACATAGCATGTCTTCTCATTAATAGTGAGAGAAAAACAAGTGTATTGGGGGAAACTATTATCTGGAAATGGGGCAGCAGCAATGGATTCAAAGGGAAGAACAAGTCTATCTGTACACTATTATCTATGTATATGTTCATCCTTCACACACACCACACACCCAAACATTTTAAAAATAAGTTGTAGAATTGCTCTGGGGTTTCAGCAGAGAAAAGTGTGTACTACTGATGTCACAGGCAGTAGCCAGTTGACACCTTGCACAGCTGGTGTTCCTCTGTTCTGAAATTGGACTATATAACACACTCTTGTTAACTTCACTGCATGCAGCTGAGCCCCAATGTATTTCTTATTCCAACCTTAGCATGTGGGATCCCATTATAGATGAGGATCATCACACAAGGAAGGAGGCTTAAACTTTCACCCTTGAGCCCTTCATCCTATTAGGGTTGCCAGCTTGAGAAGGTTGTTGTACCTTTAATGGTTGTGCAGAAGAAGGAATTTTAGTAAGTGGTATGATAAGCAACACTTGCTGAAATTCCCTCTTCTACACAATCTTTAAAGGCACAGGAGCATTCTGCTTTCCATCTAGCAACCCTACTTTAACACTCATGGGTGCTTAAAAAATGAACTTCCTTGCTGCCAAGAACTGAATCCCCCTCCCCTCTTTTAAACCTTCATATGGGAGGAGGCAAATTTAAAGAAAATGGGAAGGAGTTCAAGCCTTCCCTATGCACACATAGTGGTTTCTATCTGCATTTACTTTGCAGTAAGAAAGAGAAACTCAACTGCAAGCTATGCATTTTACCTAGTGTGTAGTTTAGTCTTCAGAAAATCTGCAGAATATTTTTTTCTTTTCTGCATCTTACCCGATGGAAGAAAAGGGTGTGTTTTTGCTTGAATGCAGTGAGGGCACTTCCAGACCACCCCAGATTGCTCTTCAAATGTTAACATCTGTCTTTAGTCAGATTATATCAAATATTTCTATACCACTTTCCCAAATAGTTCAAAGAAATTCAGAACCTAATTAAAAGGGGGGAGGGTGTGGAGGAGGAGAGAGATAGAAGAAAGAATAGAGACAACAACCGGCTCTGGGGTTTTTGATATACTTAAATTAGCTTTTCATTTAAATCAGTCTTTAATGAGAATGTAAAATTGACATAGGCAAGAATGTATGTTCAGTTTCCTCCTGTTCTATGCCTCATCCTTCATTTACTTCATTCACACATGGCATGAATGAGGCTCAAGGATTCTTTTGTAACAATGTCTTGTATAACAATTTTGGGCTCCCACAGCTGAAGTTTCATAATGTGCTCCATTCTGTGGCAGGCCAACCCGCAGCCCTCCAGAGGTTCTTGAACTGCACGTTTCATCATCCCTAGCCAGCACAGCTAATTGTGGGAGGTTATGGGAGTTGTGATCCATCAACATCTGGAGAGCTATAGGTTCTCCAGCCTTCTTCTTTGGGACAGACCTTAAAGCTATAAGCCACTTGTATCTTGTTTGCATCTGTGGGTTGTTGAACCTTGATAACCCCCTGTGGCGTTACTAAGTCCAGTGCCACCCCTCCCTCCGACAGTGTCACCTGCTACAGTTCAGCCTCTCCACATACCCCTAGTGCAGCCACTGATAAGCCCTCCCTTCATCTCATTTTGTCCTTTACTTCTTCTGTTTGTTGCCATGTTCCATCTCAACTGCTTTCACCTTTTTTCTGAGTGTCAACCACTCTTCCCTTTTTTCTGCCTGCCATGAGCAACTGTTTCTTCAACCTCATGGCCTCCAGATTTTTTGAACTAAAGTTGGATCCCTGTATCCACAGAACCAATATCTGCAGTTTCAGTTATCCATGGGACACATACCATAGTGTTGTGCTGGAAAATGCCTAGAGAGGCACCCTGTCTAGGCATCTTCTAGGTCCTCCAATGCAACTCTATGGTATGTTTTTACTGGAAATCCTTTATTTTAATAGGGTTTGCTGTTGTCCATAGTTTCTGGAATCTGTGGTAAGTCCGGGAACCAAACCTCCACAGATACGGGGGTCCAACTATGCTGCTCTGAGCACTCCAGAGGAAAGGCCGTGCTTGCTTGAGCAGATGGAATTGAAAAATCCAGAACACCCAGAGTACACAAGGTTGGGGAAGACTGGTATATACCCTTTCCTGTTATCAGCTATTGACTATCTCAGGAGTGCCAACTGACAGATGAAGAGTTGCCACAGTAATAAGATCCCTAGTGGTAAATGCTGTGGTAGTGGTAAAAGACTTACCAGCTTCCAAAATAAATAAATAAATAAATAAATAAATAAATAAATAAATAAAATAAAAATTAAAAAAATGATGGATGTCAGAACCTTATGAAGAAAAACAACCGTGTGTGTATTTTGTCTGCAACAATACAAGTGTGTGTGTATTTAAGCTTCAACAATACTACTACTATAGAGGTCCAGGGCCTTGAACTTCTCCCCAAAGAAGAAGTTCATCCTCTCCAGCCAGTAGGGTTATGGCATGTGTGTGCATGGTGGGGATGATATGAGTCGTAGCCACACTCATATAGAGGACACTGGATTTTGGGAAGCCTGAACAACAGTACAATGCAGTACAGTATAGGATTCGTGTGGCCATCTGAACAAATCAGACAAATTCTTCCCACGCCCCACAAAGACAGCCCTGCCTCTGAATGCTACCTCTCCATTTTCCAAAAGTATTGTTGTGTATCCTTTACCATAGTAAATAAAGTCATGGGTGACTAGACAGGTGGAGAAAAGAAGGCACCTGGGTAGCTAGCTACGGTGTATGATGGATTCCTCCCCCTCCTGGCCCTATTGCTGAGGGAACAGGCTTCTTTCTCCCCCCCCCACCCCACTTTTTCTTTATTCTTTCTCCCTCTCCTTTCTCTTCCCACTTCCTCCAGCTCACTCCCTTCCTGCCACGTGCCATGGTGCCTGACATGCCCAGCCAAGGCCTTGTCTGCCCCTATTAGTTTTATTGACACACGCTGCTCCTCCCTCCCTCCCTGCCTGCCTTGCTCTCCCTGGGCTTCTAGCCCATTTAGACCCTTAGGGCACAGAGTGCTGGCGCAGCAGGGAGAGGCCTGCTCCAGCACCTGCGCTTGCTGCCTCTCCTTTTACCACAAAAGAGAAGCTGCAGCAGTGAGCAGTTCACCTGCTGGCCAACAAACCCCAAAGGACCACCTTATGAGAGCGAGAGCTAAAGCTAAGGCTCATGGGTGAGGGGCACGTAGGTGTCAGACAAGAGGAACAGGGTGGTCCCATGAGGCTCTGGGGTGTTGAAACTGAGGTGAGGCAGGATGGCAACTCAGCTGCAGCTGTGGAGTGCTGGTGTGACCCATTTTGGGTGAACTGCCTTTATCACCCTGTGCCTGATCCTTGCGAAGAATTCGGCCTGAGGTGAACCCTGATCTGACCCATTCTTCTGTTTTGAAGCCGAAGAGTATTCTCTCAGGATGACTTAGCACAGAATAGTTATGACTTTATTGTGAGGAGATCCTGTGCCCGCTTCTTTGATAACAGGGATGGCCCATGACATTTTCCTGCCTGAGGCAGAGGAGCAAATGGTGCCCCACATCCACCCAAATCAATGTGCATAGTACCAAAAAAAGCCAGACAAGTTATTTGGTCCAGTGAGGCAGAAAATCCTTCAAGCGCCTCTCCCCACCCCTGGCAGTAAAAATACAATAACAAGAAATGAAATAAATAACAATTCTCTGCTCCTTTATGACACCCCAAATCTGCCACCTGAGGCGGCTGTTTCAATTTGCCTAATGGTAGGCCAACCATACTCTGTAATCTTAACACACTGGTGGGCCATAGAGGATTCTAGAAAGAAAGGAGGGCACACAAGATTGAAATTAGCCCCCAATTAGTGTTGATACAGTCGAATTAGATGTATCCAGCTAATAGAAGATTCCAGCAAAGGTAAAATGCTTCCTCTTGGATACATAGTTGTCTCTCTGTATCCATGGATTTGGGATCCATGGATTTAAGTATTCACGGCTTGAAAATATTTTTAAAAAAATAATCCAAAAAGCAAACCTTGATTTTGCCATCTTATATAAGGGACACCATTTTGCTATGCCATTGTGTATAATGGGACTTGAGTATTCATGGATTTTGGTATCCACGGGGGTCTTGGAACCAAACCTCAGCGAATATGAAGGGACAACTGTAATCAAGATTAAATCACATGGGGGTGTGGGTGGTGCATTTTAAGAGTATTCATTGTAATTAGTGTTTAAAGAATCTCATAATAACTACATCATTATTTTGTTAGCACAGGTAAAGAGGCCAACTTTCTTTTTTACCTTTTTTTTTTCAAGTAAAGGGATTTTGCATAAAGGTATAAAATGAGATACCTGGCTCAGAGCCAGACTACATTATAACATTAACTGAGTATAAACAACGGAAGTGAAGAGACCACCACAGACCAGGGGAGAAAGTGTGGCACAAGAGCACACACAGAGGAGAGAGTCTATTTTCTCATCCCTGTTGCATTCCAGACAAAAATTGTTTCTCCCCTGAGGTGCCATTAGCCGCATGGAGAAAGCAATCAATAGGGCGAAAGGATGGTCCCCTCCCCTGTCCCAGACTTGCCAATAGTACTTTGGGGAAAGTGATTTTTAGCATGCTTTCTAACATTTCATAGAAATGAAAATCAGGATATGCGTGGCCAATCACCATGACAGTGTGGTCAAGATGGCAAAAGTTATTAATGAGGAAGAACACACAAGCTAGGAGAGACTGCAGCAGCTTGCTTTTGCCTGAGCCTATTGGAAAAGGCATGAGTCCACTGCCTCCTCTCCCCCACCCCAAGTTAATTGAGTGCAGTTTTGAATTTGGTCTGCAGAAACTGAAGTAAACCAAGGACAGAGGGGGAAGGGGGAGAGAAACTGGGACTTTTTAAAAGCAACTGAAAAAGTGAAAGGACAGAAGATGAACTGAGGCTGTCTCTGGCAAATCGGGACAATTGGAGGGTATGTTTTAATTGGGACCACAATGGGAAGACAGATAATTGGCCTCCACATATACACTGTTGCAGTGCAGCTGCCATGCTGCTGAACCACCTACCCTTGCTGGCAATTAACATCTTGTGTAGTTTGGCCTTCAGACAACAGATGCCAGATGCTCTAACGGCCTTACCACACTCCAAAGAAAAAAGGCAAAGCAGTAGGAACATTCCATCTTCCCTGCTACCTAACTGCATGACGTCAGCATTCTTTCATTCCAGTCCTGTGGGGGACTGAGGTAAAACTGTGTCTTTTTGCTAACTGGAAAAACCCACTAGCAAAAAGACATGGTTTTACCTCAGCCCCCACATGGGACCGGAACAAAAGAATGCCAGAAGAACAATGGTGCCATGCAGTAAGGCAGCATGGAAGATGGAACATTCCTGCTGCTTTGTTGCTTTTTGTTGGAGTGTGGTAAGGCCCTAAGTGTAGCAGAAATGTAGTGGGAGAGAGATCTGATCATAGGTCACAATCAAGGCTGGCCCAAGACATTCTGCAACTTTAAGTGAAGGACAAGATGTTGTTTCCATTGCCAATCATAGTATAAAACAAGGCTTATTGCATGCTGCATTAAAGCCACAGGGGAGCCGGAAGGTTCTGCTTTCCAAGCTGCCTTACTGCATGACGTCGTCATTCTTCCATTTTGGTCCTGTGGGAGACCAAGGTAAAACTGCATCTTTTTGCTAACCAGAAAAATCCGTTAGCAAAAAGATGTGATTTTGCCTTGGTCTCCCATGAGACCTGAATGGCAGAACACTAGAAGAATGACAATCTCAGCACAGAAAGCAGAACCTTCTGGCTGCCCTGCTGCTTTAATTCGGTGTGTGATAAGCCTCTAAAACTTGAACACTGCAGTGGGACAGAATCTTCCATTGCTCCTTGGGACAGCAGGCTAACTTAGGAGGCTCAGAACAGACTAAGTAACACATGTACAATTCTTGTCCACAGCATCTTCTGCTAAAGGCAGCTGCCTCTCTTTGTCTAACAGTAGGGCTGGCATGTGTCACATTTCACAGATAAGTTCTCTCAGGGCCACAGAAAAGCCCTGCTGATTTGAATGTGAGAGACATCATCATGCAGTGACACAGCAAACTAGGCACTGCCATGTTCAACCCTCATTGCTTCACAGTTATAGTTAGAACACAAAGGAAAAATCATGTGAATTTAAAAGTGAACAAATTTGAAAGCCAAAAATCTCTTCCCAACTCATAGCAGCTGTGTCACAAAAAAAGATTACCTAACATGGCACATGGAATGCCTCAGTTACTTATCAGGAAAGACAGCTCAGGATGTTATGCAAGTCTATGCTTTTGGAATATTTAGTATCTGAGAGCAATCCAAGGTGGAACCAGCTCCACTCCTCCTCTACCAAAATTACTTGGTACTTCAGGGACAGAAGTGGAAGATTCACCCACACACAAGTTTACAATATTTATTCCAAATCATTGCTGCTGCCAACACACCTTTATTTTGGAGACACAGGTGCAACTCAGCATTATTTTTGAAAAAAAAAAAAGATTTGTGTGCTCAGTTTGCTGGAGTCCACAAAGCCTTCATATACACACACACATGGAAAGGACTTGAAAGTACACAACAACAATAACAACCATCTCTCTAAAGGTGTGGAAAGGGAGGAGTTCATTTGCAGACATTTTCACACTGATGACCTGATCAATATACATAGGCAATGGTGTGTGTGCGTGTGTGTGTGTGTGTGTGTGGAGAAAGGCCAAACCGCACCAGGTGACACCATGGAGGGCAGAGTGACACCAGCCTTAGTAATGCCACAGTACATAGGCCTCAATCTTTGAAGGCTCAGAATATTGTAATAATTGTGCATGTGGACCATCACCACCGCAAACTTATCATACAGCCTCTGAAGCCCAACACACAGAGACAGAGAGCCATTCTCTGCCTCATGAAGAGTGGGCAGATCAGAGAATCATTTGGCTGCATCCCTGTACCAGATGTGAAATGATTACATCAGCACGGACATCCTCTGGAGATCTCAGTGCTGCTGTAACCGTTTTATGTCTGGCTAAAGGGACAACCGCCACAGTGCCCCATAAAAGGCATACGGACACATAAGGGAAATGACTGTATGCCACTAAGAGAATGCCAACTGTAATATGAGTTCTTTATAGCCTTTTTGCCTATCCAAGAGTTGAACCTCTTGAGGACTTCTTCAGGGATTGGGAGAGTCCACTGTAAAAGTGGGGGGGGGGAGTGGAGGCTTTCATGTAGCAGCCAGCATCCTTTCAGTGACCTCAACCTTGGGCAGGGGGAGGCAATGGATATGGGTGAGGGCTGGTGGGAGCTTACATGTCTCTCTTTACTCTGAACTTTAAAGGAGCTATCCATAGTACTGAGTGGAATTATAGAGCTGGAAGGAATCTCAAGGCCCACTTAGTCCCAACCCCCAGGGCTGCCCCACGGCTAAAGCACCCCTGATAGTAGATATAACAAAGGAAACAAAGAGCAAGAGCATTGAAGGATGCCTGCAGAAGACACACAGCCCGTGCCCGACCCCCCAAAATAGAGAATAGAATCAGGGACCAGATTGGCAGAGTTGGAGAGAGGTTTTTAAACAGAGGCTGGATGGCCATCTGTCAGGAATGATTTGATTGTGTATTCCTACATGGCAGGGGGTTGGATGGATGGCCCTTGTGGTCTCTTCCAACTCTATGATTCTATGAGTGTATCCGTGATATCATGCACAAAACAGATGTTGCTATAAATGAGGTGGGTTTGTTCCTCCCCTCCTAACCCCTCTTTTAATTTTCTTTAAGGTGGGAATCACTGTTGGCAGTACCATAGCCACAAGGAGGAGGCTGTGGAAGCCTGATGAGAATAATTTTATGGATTTATTCAAAATTACGTCCCACAATATCCCAAATACTTTGTAGTTGTTATGCGCATTCAAGTTGTTTCTGACTTACGGCGTCCTTAAGGCGAACCTATCATGGGGTTTTCTTGGCAAGATTTGTTCAGAGGGGGTTTGCTGAAGCTGAGAGAGTGTGTGACTTGCCAAGATCACCCAATGGGTTTCCATGGCTGAGTGGGAATTCGAACTCTGGTCTCCAGAGTGGTAGCCCAATGCTCAAACTGCTATACCACGCAGGCTCTCTTGAGTGGTGGCTTACACAAATATATAAACTTCATACATTTAAAAAGGAGGGGAGGGAGGGAGTGAACCTCCATGAAAAGAAACAGAATCTCTTGCTGGGAGATTCCAGCAGCACTTCTACCTTTGACTCATCACTGGACACTGCAGTGTCCCTTCCCTTGCCTTCAGGCCTTATACTACACTACCCTAAAGATGTTTGCTTGCTTGCTTTCTTCTCTTTCTTTCTCCCCTTCCTTCCTTCCATAACTACCGGTATCTAGCATCTTCAATTAGAGGACTCTTTTCTGACAGCCCTTCAAATAGAGGACTATCCTCTGTATAGTATGACACAGGGCCACCCCAACCGTTTCCCACATTAACAAAATTAGGTCTGGTTGGAATCTCTGCTCTCTGGAGATTATAAAAAACGGTGTTATAATGACACCATGAGATTGCAAAAGGGCTTCCTTATCAGATGGTTAGGAGGGAGTTCTTTTTTAGTGTTGTAGAGAAGTTGAAAATTGATCTTCATAGTGTTTGTGTTCTGGATTTTTGTGTGTGTAAAAATGTGCCCTGTTCTGCTGGCATGATTCCAGCGTCAATGGGTGGTCCTGCCAGAATATTTCTGGGTGCAAACGGGAAAACTAGGCACCATATGCTCTTTTTATGAAGCTTCCCATCTTGCTTGCAAGTTTCTAAATGTGTATCTGTGCTTTTCTGAACATTTCCTTTTTTAAAAAATTGGTGTTTGGAGGCTTTTTAGCACGCTCATGTCTTCTTGTGTCTTCTTTGTGTCTTTTCGAAATTAAAAAATAAAACTTAAAATAACAATGTAAAAGTCACACCAAGCACATACACATACTAAAAATCCTCCAAGTAACCTGGGGAGGATAGAAAAAAGTTTGTCACTTACCTGGATGTCGCAATCTCACCTGGAAGTGTTCTGCTTGGTCGGGCCATTGACTCTGCATTGATGACAGTTAAATGGCCTGAGGCTTTGCATGCCAGTAATGCAGGCAAAAAAGTGGCAGGGGGAATCTATTGATGGCTTAAGCCGTCAATTAAAAACTATGGGATTTTAACAGGGCATAACCACGAAGGGCAATGTCGTCTGACCTATGCGCCCTTTCGTGGTTATGTGATGTCGTTATGATGCTGTATTTTGTCCGTCTGATAAAGTCCTATAGAATTTGCCTAGTGTTAAGTTTGTTACCGGAAGTTAGTTCTTTTTGGTCTACAACTCCCAGAATCTGGAGGAATGGTGATGGTTCTAGTCCAAAGAAGTAACTTTTCCAAGTACTGAGACTGAAGCAAGTTAAATCTTTCAGACCCTCTCCACTGAAGAGGTGGAGTGTAAATCACTATCTCTTGTTCGGATTCCAGCCATTTTCTCTTCTTTCTTGTGAGATCACCTCCCCATGCCCACCCCTGCCTCCTCTTGTCTGGTCAAGAAATGGCCTCCTGGGCTTTCCAGTTCTGCATTCTTTAGGAAGCAGAGAAATCATGGTAACCACATGCACCAAGTACCTTGTAGTATCTTAGCACCCATAACATGCCCTCCAACATTTCACAGATGAAAACCAGGACACACGTGTGGCCAAGCAACATTAGAGTGTGATCAATACAGCAAAATTCATTAATGAGGAAGACCACGCACGCAAGCTAGGAGAGGCTGCAGCAGTTTGCTTTTTCCTGAGCCCACTGGGAAGAGGAAGATCCCACCTCCTTCTTGGGTGCAAGCTACTTTTGCACTTTGAATCAGTTTGTAGTGAATCAAGTAAACTGAGGGCAAAGAGGAAAAGTGAGAGGAAGAGAGAGAAACTGGGACATTTTAGAAGCAGCTGAAAAGTGGGAAAACAGAGGATTAATTGAGACTGTTCCTGCAAAACCGGATGTCCGTAAAGCAACTACGTACCAGCAAAGCATAAACAGCACTAGTCTGGGAAGGGAGCCAACTGTTAATTAGCTCACAGGAATGTAAGCACAGTCAAAGATTTAGTCCAGTAACACAGTCCAACAGGTCAGAGGCTTACAGCAATCAGTCAGCATGGTCCAAAGCAGTCCAAGGGTCAACAGGAGCAGGCAGCAGAGTAGTCAGGGACAGTCCAAGGTCTAAGTATGAGTCAAGGTAACAGAAGTCAAGATAACTGGAAGCCAGGCACCGAAGTCAGCAGGAAGCTTTCACCAGGAATATCAGTTGATCTCCGACAAAGCTTCCATCACCTCTCCCAGCATGTATAAAGCAATTAAGGCTTTGCCAGGTGTTTCTTAATGAGCAGGTTTTTCTCATAAAGTCTCAGAGACTTCCTTCGAGCTTCCTGTTGAACTCGCTGCTGGGTATACGATGGTGGAGGTAAGTCCCTCTCTTCTTCTTCGTCCTTATCTGAGTGGGCAGGACTTTTTGCTGGGACTGATGCCAACCCACTCAGACCAAACACTTCCTCTGCTTGAGCCTCTAGGTTGGCAGGGTTCCCTGCTGGCACAGGTGTAGCTAAACCTGTGCCAGGGTCCCTATGGTCATTCCCTGCCATGTCCTCCTCCTCCTCCTCTGATTCTATAACCTCATCAGGCTCACAGGGCATCAGGTAAATGCGACGGTCAGGAGTGCCTGTTATCAACGTCGACTGATGTGCCAACTGCGCCCTTTCCTGGAAATCAGGGACCTCAAAACTGTGGTACATGCGCTGGTAACTTCTCGTCTCGACTTCTGTAATGCGCTCTACATGGGGCTACCCTTGTGCTTGACTCGGAAACTTCAACTAGTTCAAAACATGGCAGCCAGGTTGATTTCTGGCGTTTCCAGAAGAGAGCATATAATACCTGTGTTAAAAGCTCTCCACTGGCTGTCCATTAGTTTCCAGACACAGGTGTTGGTTATGACCTTTAAAGCTTGGGTCCAACTTACCTCTGGGACCACCTCCTCCCGTACGACCGTCCCCGCGCACTTCAGTCTTCTGGGAGGAATTTGTTACAACCTATGAAAACAAGGCTGTCGGTGACCTCCCAGAGGGCCTTCTCTGCTGCCGCTCCGAGATTATGGAATGGCCTGCCGGACGAGATCCGTCTTATTACCACCTTAGCTTCAAAAAAGCTGTCAAGACGAATCTTTTCCAACAGGCCTTTCCTGAATAGCTATCCTGGCCTGAAGATTTGGCTGTCTTTTCCCTTAAGCTGCCATTGAATTATTCCATTTTTTCCTCTTTTTAATTATTGCATGTTTTTAATCTTTTTAATTTAATATTGTTTTAAGGGGTGGGGTGGGGGGTTAGGGTACTAATGTAATTATGGAATTTTTATGCTGTAAGCTGCCCCGATTGCGTTGCAGAAGGGCAGGATAGAAATAAATATGATGATGATGATGATGATGATGACAACGACGACACTGGAACAGTTGGAGAGGATGCCATTATGGTGTATGTGTATGACAGAAATGGGTAGAAGGCCATAAGTGGATGAGAAAAGGAGTGGGAATAGGCAGATGGTTTTAAGTGTGCATGTGTGTGTATATTAATGTGTGTATGAATGGGAAGACTTTGTGTGTAAGTGGGGTCATGGGTGGAAGGTTGTGTGTATATGAACAGGGGAAAGGCTGTCTGAGAGTGTGTGGAGAGAGGGGAGGATTTGGGCCCTGTCTACACTGACTGTCGCTAAACGCATCAATCACCCAGCCTCAGCTCTGTGGTCTCTGTGCCATTACCATGTACAACAAAAAGATTGCCCACCCTTGCATGACTACCACAAAACAACCCATGACTACCACAAAAAAATAAAATAAAAAAAATCCTCTTTATTCTACTAGCTAGGGCTGTTTATATGCAATGCCAGTGTTTCTCTCACAATCAGGGATGCCATTTAAAAAAACATTTCTGCCACAGGGCAAAACTAAAAATTGCAGGGAACACAGCTGCTGACCCTGTGTAGCCTTTCTTCAGTGGACAGAAAAGCTGACTGAGAGCAGAGCATAATTTGTATAGAAATCAACAGGCAGGCAAAGAGCACCTTCTCTCCCATCTGCAGACCATCCACTTCTGTTTGCTTCCTCCTGAAGCTACAGTTTCTTTGTGGGTTTGGTTGTTTTTGGAAAATCCAGAGAAAGTTGCATGCAAGTGTCATCAGCATGTAGCCTGGTCCTGAATGTCATGAGGGCTTGAGCACCTGGCGTCTTCCAGATGTTTTGGATTACAACCCCCACAAACCTTGTTTACAATGCTGGGTGAGGCTGATGGGACTCCAGTCCTAAAACACCTCAGAGGGGTGGGGAATAGGTTGTCTATTCCTTAGTCAATATTTTGTTATTGTTTGTAAGATATGGAAGAGATGCGCAAGTAGAGGATACGATGTATAGAGAATTTGAAAGCTCCCTTCCTGAACTACTGAAGATGCTTCCTCTCCATGTCCCCAGATATACAAGGTCTGTCTATTAAATAACAAGACTATATTTCTACCTTTCAGACAAATCAGGGAGAACTGATTGTGAATGTTTGAGTGGTGACCTTGAACATGTCTGAACCTGCATGACAAACATCAACACTCTCGACCACTCAGTTAATTGTCAGTTGTTGTTTAAAGCAGCTGTGTTGTCTGTTGTGTGCCAGAAAAATGCTAAGTTTAAAAGTCTAGCAAAGTGACATTCTGCAGCAACTTTAGGCAGACTGAAATGTTTTGCAAAAAAATCACTTATGATGAAACCTGGATCTTCCAGTATGATCCTGAAACAAAACAACAGTCAATGCACTAGAAAACACCATAATCACCAAGAAGGCAAAATAAATAAATAAAAATAAAAATAAAAATAAAAATAAAAATAAAAAAAGTCCACATTCAAAGCCATGCTCATTGTTGTGTTTTTTGTTTTTGTTTTTGTTTTTACATCAAGGGCATAATTTTGGCAGAACGGGTTCCAGAAGGCAGAACAGTGAACCATAATCATTATAAGGAAGTTTTGACAAAGCTGAGAGAAAAAGTTGGGGGGGGGGAAGCCAGAACTGTGGAAAAATGGTTTAATTCTTCATCAAGACAATGCACCTGTTCATACAGCACTTTCTGTGAAGCAGTTTTTGGCCAATAAATGCATTACTATACTTGAACATTCTCCATATTTGCCAGATTTGGCACCATATAGTTTTTTTTCTTTTCCTTAAAGTGAAATCGGTGCTTAAAGGAACATGTTTTGAGTCAGCTGATCAAGTAAAGAAGAAAATGGCAGATGTGTTGATATAACTGACAGAAACTGATCAGCTCCACGCCTTTGACCAGTGGAAAACAAGTCTGCATTGGTGTGTGAGTGTGAATGGGGAGTATATTGAAGGGGACAAGCATTAGAATTGTAATATATATAAATAAAGATGGGTTATTGTATCATTCTCGTTATTTAATAGACAGACCTCGTATCTGTGAGCCCACAAGGATTAGATATTTTGCCACTATTATTTAAAAAATATTTTTAAAGTGAGCCTCTCAGCACTTCATATGTTTAGACTGTGGCCCACTCTGGCCAATATAGCTAAGGATCAGGGATATTGGATGTTGCAATCCAGCAGCATCTGTAGGCTCACATGATTCCCACCTCTGCTGAATGAATTTAGGAACATGAAGAATGAGAGAAGACAAATAGTAGTAATCATGGCTGTGGGTACATCTCAGGTTTTGCCCAGACAGCTGTAATTTTAAAAAGACTGGGAGTATTTTCCGTGTAACAATGTCCAGGAAGTGCAGTCCAGCTCTGCTTCATCTGAATCAGAAGCTGTGCCTCTTGCCAAACAGGCACCATTTAATGAAAGCATTTAGTGTTTCAAAGAACATATAGTTTATTCTGAGGAAACACTTGTATTTATGACTGGCTCAGTGATTCTATACATTGAGTAATCAGGTTGTCATATAAATAAAACTGAGGAACATGTGGCCCTCCAGTTGCTGTTGACTGTAGTTCCCATCAGCGTTAGCCAGCACAACCAATGGTGAGGAAAGATGAGACTTGCAGCCCAACAACATCTGGAAGATCACAAATGCCCACACCTCTGTTACCCAAATTGTGAGGGGTCCTTGAGGGTCCCACTAGTGTCTGAAATTATCATGGGGAATGTTTAATTAGCTCAAATAGAGCAGCGAGTGGTTGGGTAACAACAGGATCTTTTAGCCTAAATATACTGGTAGTAATGGAGGGAACTCTAAGCCAAAAGGTACAGTTAAGCGATCTTTATTGGAAATTAATATTAACAGCATTCATGCAAACACTCAGGCTTCAGGCAATCACACAAGGCTATTGAAGATAGTAGGAAGTATGTGGATAGAGGACTAGAATAAGGGGACTGTGGGCATACTGAGATTGCAAAGTAAACCAACAACGAAGAGGTCCAGATGGTAGACTGGTGACACAAAATACGTGAATCAGAAAGCAGAGGATTTGTGCACACTTTGGTAGCATTTTAGGGTGATATTTATATGTGATAATTCCCCTGAAGGTATGGTGTTTTGAATGGAATACATTGTTTCTCAGAGGTTCCCAGAACTAGACTACGGGTGCTCTGGAAGAGTTAATGACTATTAATAGTCAATGTACTTAAATATGAATAGGAGCAGGCAAGGTCTTTTGTTGGAAGGGGACAAGGGAAGGAAAGGACCCATTTTACAAGCATCAAGGACTCTGCTATCATTGAGTGGATTAGTGAATGAATCTCTTCAAGGTGTTAACCTCTGACCTGAGTATTTGGAGATTATCAGACGCCCTTAATATGGCATTATGATGATGCCAGGAGATTGCAAAAGGGCTTTCCTTTCAGACGACGTCATATCTGAGTCGTCATGTTCCCGTGCTGCTCCCATTCTGCGGGCACTCCTTTTAATTCACGGACTAAGCCATGAATAGATCGCCCATTCTGTTTCTATGACAGAATGATAGGTGAATGAAAAGGTGTCCCATTATGCTGGCGCAATGCCAGCATCAGTGGGAGGTCCGTGCCAAATACTTCTGGGTGCGATTGGGATATCAAGGTAAATGACACACTTTTTTGTACCCTCCCCGGGTTACTTAGAGGTTTCAAAGTGTGTTTTTGTGCTTTGTGTTACTTTTACTGTTTGATTTGGCTTTTTATTTTAAAATTTCCCGTACGATAGTCCTCTCATGAGAACGGCTGGGATTTCCATTCCAGGAAGTGAATGGGGCTGTGTTCGAGCTCCATTCACTCCCTGGGCTGCTGGGTGGATGGAACAGGTGCAGAAAAGGTTGATGTGAAAATTTTTCTTTCTTTAGTGTTACAGGGATGGGATGGGGGGCGGGAGAGGAGATTGCGAGATGGGACGCTTTTTTGTCCCCATCTGATAATCTCCTTTGTCTGGGGAATTTCTAAAGACCCCTCCCTTGGTCATACGTGACTCCAGTCTTGGTATTTGGGGTCCTTGGTTTACTTGCTAACCACGTGGAAGGCCACATTAAGCCAAATTATTAAATGGGAGCTATCAGGGCAGGTAACACCTCTTTTATAAGCATTTAAAACAACCACTCTGTGTTGTTGTGTGCCTTCAAGTAGTTTCCAACTTATGGTGATCCTATCACAGGATTTTTCTTGGCAAGATTTGTTCAGAGGGGGTTTGCCATTGCATTCCTCTGAGGCCGAGAGAGTGTGATTTACCCAAGGTCACCCAGTGGGTTTCCATGGTAGAGTGGGGCTTTGAACCCTGGTCTCGAGCCCTAGTCCAACACTCAAACCACTACACCATGCTGGCTCTCCTATGTACCTTTACCTGGGGGTAAACTCCAATGAACATAAGGGAAATTTCTCCTAAGAAAAGATGCTCAGGATCAAGCTGAATGTAGGAGTCAGTATGCAGGCACAATCCCCTTTGCTTAAAAGGTGTGTATGTGAGGGGGGGGGCACTCTCTGTTCATGACATTGCTATAAGGATTTGAAAAGTATAAAAATTAATTGCAGAAAAATAACATACATTTTGCTGGGCTCTGTGTGTGTTTAAAGATTGCTATGCAGAGTGGTGGAATCTCCATCTTTGGAGGTCTTAAACTGAGGTCGAATGGGCATCTTTCAGAAGTGCTTTAGCAGTGTATTACTGCACAGCAGGGGGTTGGACTAAATGGCCCTTGTGGTCCCTTACAGCTCTGAGATTCTAAATCTGAATATGTACTAAGAGCAGCCTTACAAACCTTGCTGAGAAGCAGCCTTACAAACTTTGCACCTCCCCTCACTGAAATTCAATAATGCAACCCATGTGTTCAAGACACAAGTTGGATAATGACAAGAGTGCTGGGGAGCATATGCAAAGTGCCCATTCAGCCCTGTTGACTAATCCCAGCCAGCATCCAGACTTCTGGGATTGAGGGGCAGGGCTTGTCTTCCAGGAAGGCTTGACTGCCATCATTTATGTCTTCTTGGGAGAAATTAAGCCACTGTCTGGGCATACAGTCAGGATTTGTACAGAACTTTGCAGTTTGGCCTAAGTCCATAAACAACTTAGTCAAAGAAGTAATTTTTAAGGAGATATTTCTAAAAGTGGGAAAGGAACCTGGTCTGCCAGTTTGAAAGGGAGAAGTTGTTCCACAGTATAAGCAAAACTCACGCAAACAGGAATGGAATGAAGGCCATTTTCTCTTGCTCTTGCCTTCCAATGTGAGTAGAGTAAAATTCAGTCCACATAGTTTCCTGCTACTCTGTATAAAATTAGATTTCTAGCCATGGGGCTGGCTAGGGAAACTGGAGATGGGGAGAACTGGGGGGGGGGGTTGGAAAAGGTTAACTTTCTAATTAATCCATGTCTCCCAGCCAAAAACAAAGCAATATAAGCGAGGGATGCCAATGACAACTTCTTGAAACATTCATCAGCTCCAGAGATTTTGCCACCACCCCAAAGGCCCAAAATGGGACATGGAAAAAATGTCTAGGCCGTCTGCCCCGCCTGGACAAATGGCTCATGGGGCCATAAATATTTCCAGTGTTAATTCTTTCTTCTCCATCCTGTTGCAAGGAGGGTAAGGAAAAAGCACACAGTGAAAGTTGCTTCTCCTGGCACCAAGGGCATACTTTCCAATTGTCCCAATTTTGGGTGCATCTGTAGAACTAATGCTGTTTGACACCATTTTAACTGCCATGGCTCCATGTACTTGAATCCTGGGATTTGTAGTTTTGTGAGGCACCAGCACTCTTTGGCAGAGAAGGCTAAATACCTTTTAAAACTACAAATCCAGTATTCCATAGGATGGAGCTGCACCTCTTAAAGTGGTGTCAAACTGCATTACTTATGCACCCTTTGAGGGACATTCTTGGTTAATCCTCTATCATCCCACTTTTTCAGCTGCTTTAAAAGTGTCCCAGTTCCCCTCTTCTCTTCCCATTAATCCAAAGCATATGACCATTGCTGCAAACTGACTTCAAAGAACAAAGTGGTTTCCATTCATTTAATTCGTGGGTGGGTGGGGAGGAGAGTGGGCACAGTCTTGACCTTCCCTTTAGACAGAGGACTTTTTCAGACGATCCTTGCAGCGCAAGGATTGAGCGGGAGAGCTTCATAGCTGCAGTGCGGCAGGGGGTCCATTTCAGATGACGCCATCCCTGCGGCGAAATCGTCCATGTCTCTTCCATTTAGCATTGGAGACTGCTGCGCCATATTCAGGCAGATTTTATTCACGGAGGTTGTATTCACCTGATCGTCTGAAAATGTCCTTAGACTTTAGACTGCTGCAGCCTCTCCTAGTTTGTGTGTTCTTCCCTGTTTAATAACTTTTGTTGTCTTGACCACACTCTGAGGTTGGTTGGCCATACATTGCCCAATTTTCATCTGTTAAATGTTGGAGGGTATACAAGTCAAAAGCTTCTGGTGTGGGGTGCTTAGCAACCCAGGAGACACAAGTTGGGTTTGTCTGGTAGGAGAAAAATTTATACAGAGGAGAATAAAACAATATCTTTTTGAATGGCAGCTAAATTACATCATGATAGGATTGTTTTACCAACCTTAACAAGATATTCCATGAACAGGACCAATCAAAGACATTTTGCTGCCTGGGTGAAAGAAAAAATTACTTGCACCCCATACAGAAGCCAACTGAACTGATAGTTGACTTGCTTCAACACTGGCAATGGGATGGAGTCCTTTACTACACCTGAGAACAAGAGGCAATTTTTGGGGGGTGGGGAGGTGCAGGGAAGGCAAAGCAACACAAGCAAATAAGTGCTGCAGCAACTGGTGACTGTGTCTAGCCCACCTGCCTGCTAGGCACCTGCTGCCTGAGGCAGCTGCTTCACCCTGCCTAATGGGTGAGCCAACCCTGACAAGGATATTGAAGAAGATGCTGAGAACAAATGGATAACTGCCCAGACAGAGACATGACAGGCATAGCTGGAAGGAAGCAAAGAGACCATGAAGAGTTCATTTTACAAAATAGTTAGTTATAGCTCCAATTCCCTTATCATTCTTAGTACGTAGTTATTACAGTTATTTATTTATTAACATATTTATTTCCTGCCCTATATACAAGGATCTCAGCACTGTATTTTTGCTTTTTTTCCAGAATACTTACTTTATAGTCACTTTAACAAAACAGTCTAAAACCTGTAAGCCACTTGCCTGTGAGACAAAACAATTATCCTCCGGTCCATCTTGTTATGGCTTTAACAGCTGCAACAGTACATTAGGTTCCAGCATGAGCCAGCACTTGAACCATGTGATATTCCTCCTCCACTGCAGAGTGGTTCTGTTACAGTGAGGAACAGTAAAAAGTGACATCAAAAATTACAGGGACCGTGTGGAAGGGATAGAGTTATCTATCATTAAGTAACCATCATAATGTTATATTGTTTATACCTTTATTGTTGGTGACAGGAATTAGTTACAAGTGACTTGGCTTTTCTAGTGAGCTTAGTACATGGATGGGAGCCCAACAAGGAATAGCAGGGGTGGCAGGCTATGTTTAGTCTAGATATCCTAAAGGTACCAGATCCCACCCTATCTTGGAAGCTAAGCAGGGTCAGCCCTGGTTAGAACTTGGATGGGAGACAGCTAAGGAATACCAGGTGCCATACAGTCAAGTCTCCATTTTTATGAATTTAATTTTTGTGGGTTTTATTATTCACGGATTATTTGCTGCCACCTCCACTGCTGCCCTAGGCCATTTTTAATAGGGACTGCAAGTCTCGCAGGATTGAGAGAGAGACCGCGAACACATAGTGAGGCTTGTAAGTCCCTAATAAAAATGGTGTAGGGCAGCAGCCGAGGTAGCGGAAAGCCCAGCCAGCCGCCTGCTTCTGCCTTGCAAAGGAACCCCAGTGCCTCAAAGGCATCCGCAGTGGGTTGAATCCATGGATCGTCCTTTTTGTGTGTGTTAAATATGGTTGGGCAGCCTAGACATATTTGTAGTTTTTTCACTTTTACCGGGTCCTGCACCCCTAACCTCAGCGAATGTGGAGGGCCAGCTGTATTTCAGAAGAAAGAACTGGCAAAACTACCTTTGTGTGTTCCTCGCCTAAGAAAACCCTATGAAATTCATGGGGTCACCATAAGTTGACAGATGATTTGAAGGCAGGCAGGCAGGCAGGTGTGCGCGCACACACACTCTCTCTCTCACACAGATACACATACATCTCCAAGCACTTTGAACAATAACAGATGAGACAGAGAGACGGAATTACTTATAGAAAGCCAATTTGCCCAGGTGATCCACTTGAACCATCCTTCTCTTGATCTCCTTTGACTTCATCCCTGTCAAGCAGAAAGCTCTGGTCTCTGAATGGGCTCCCCAGGCAGCTGATACCCCTGCCTGACTTGCTGGGGCCAGGGGGGGGATGGGGAGAGGGAGGACTGAGGTAATGCCATTTCCAAAGCATGTGAGGTTTGCAGCTGTAAAAACAGTGCTGCCTGCTAAACTAACCAGAAATGAGAATTGGGGGAAGGAGAGATTGCTAGAAGTTTTTTTTAAAAAAAAGAGTCTTGATCAGTCTTTTCAGAGTTGCGTGGCCTTTGCAGAACTGTATTCGTAGGTGCTTGAGCCTTGTCTCTATCTGAAAAACCCCAGAACTTTTCTGCTATCTCTCCTCCCTGCAAAAAAATATTGTGTATTATATAACTGGGTGGCTGCACCCTGCCCACCTTCTTGCAACCGCCTGCAGGCAGCTTGAAGGGTGGAGTCCCATTGCACCCTGTTCCCCATGGCCTGCAGGTACAATGCCTCACCCTGGGCCCTAATCCCATCAACCTCAGCTGCTTGGCCAGGTAGAACAGGTTGTCTTCTATCTGGCCAAGCAGGTAGTAGTAGTTGTTGTGGCAGCAAAGCTGTCTAGATCAGTGGTTCTTAACCTTTTCTTTAACAGGGGTACCCTTTAAATATATTTTGTTACCGTGGTCCCCAAGACTTAACTCAAGATTTAAAACCCTAATAATCATCATCATAATAACTGATAAAAATAATAATACCATTACACCATCCATTAAACCTTCTGTGAGAGGCACTGGAGGGAGAGGAAAGACTTTTCTCTTGCTTCTTCCTGCAAGTTTGTGGCTGGAGTGGATTGAATGGCAATGTGCAGGCCAAGCCAGCCAGCCAGCCAGCCTGTCTTTACCTTGGCTCCTGTCATGTGGTCACTCCACCTTGGGCAGGAGGTGGGCCAAGCAGCCTTCAAACCTTTGAGGACCCCCTGGACCCCTGAGGGTCCCCAGACCACAGATTAATAACCTCTGGTCTAGATGTTTGTGTCTCTGTGTGTACATGAGTGTGCTTTATTGTTACTTTCCTCAAGTCCTCTCTCCCTGAACCTCCACTTACATTCTCTCAGGCCTATTTATCATAGACAACAGATGGGGAGGTAAATGATTTGTTATATTATAATTAATATTATAATTATATTTATTTATATCCCTCTTTTCCCCCAGTCTGGGGCTCAAACTAGCTTACAGCACAGTGTACAGGATGCATAAGTTTAAAAGCAATTGAACTATCAGAAAATGAAAACTAGTTAAAAAAAATATCAAAGGACTTCCAGCATAAAAAACCTCCACCTGCCTGAAGGAAAGTAGCACCAGTCTAACCTCTTTAGGAAGGGAGTTCCAAAGTCCAGGAGCAGCCATGAGGAAGGGCCTTTCCTGTGTTCCCGACAGGTGTACCTACGAGGGTGGCAGGACAGTAGAGAAAGGCCTCCTGAGAAGATCTCAAAATGCAGACAGGCAGGCTTCTATGGGAGAAAATATTATATATATATATATATATATATATATTCTCTTGGGTATGTTGCTGTTCCCAGTGTGCTGATCGGCCGCTTGGGAAACATACCCAACCAATCGTAGTGGTTCTTTGGCCAGCCAATCAGCAGCTGGATGGTGCGTTTCAGTACCACCTCCCTGGCCTAGAGCCACGTCTTTGCCTGTTGAGCTGCAGTAAGTAAATACTCAGCCAGCTCCCCTTGCTGTCTTAGGGTCCATCTATACGATTTTTAAAAAAAATCCATTTGGGGGGTAAAAAATACGAATAGGCAGTCGTTCGTATGCATACGATCCGCCTACATGATTTTTTACCCCCCCAAACTCTGTATGACCCCCCCTTCTCCAGCTGGCTGGAGCAAGCAAGCCAAGTGGCAGTTTTAAATCTTCCGCCGCTTTTTTTTTTTAATTTAAAAAGGTGCCTGCTTTGCGGACATTCAGTTTTCCCTATTTACAATGTAAAATAAAAATAAATACATATATAAAATTCACGGACTTATCGGACTCTCACTTAGCCGGGAATCCAACATGGCGGCTGCTCCCAATTCCCCTCCTTGCTAGCCCCGCCACCTCTACTCAGCCAGCCAATCAGATTACACTGCCTGTTCATATGTGTGTGAATGGGGCGTACAGACCATCAGCCATTCAAATGGCTGTACGGATATAATGCCGAGATCTGCTACTCCTTCCGAACGCCGAATCCACGTAGTTTACAGGGGATTCGCTTGCCCCCCTTCTGAATGACACATATGAATCCGAACGGCTGTGTGTACAGAAGAGCGATCTTCCAAACGGTGTACGTATTTTATTTACCGTGTAGACGGGCCTTTAATATGCATGCATGGGGGGAAACAATGCTGCTTTCTATGTGTCCCCAACCTTCCTCTTTCTTCTTTTTCCTCCTGTCCTACCTTTCTGTGCTGCCTTTCTCTCCTGCCTGGGGCCTAGGGCCTCTTTGTGCTGTCTGGGGCCTGGGGCCTTTCTGTGATGCCTGGCCCCTTGGGCTCTGGGTGCAGTTTGTAGTTGCGTCCTGGGCTTTATGTGCTGTCTGTAGCAGTTCCTTCCTCTTGGATCTTCGGATGAAACCATGTGGAAAACTTCAAGTCCTTTCTAAACATGGTGGTGGAGTGGCTATCACTTCCTGCCACATGTGGGTTGTGTCTCTGTGTAACATGGGTGTGTGTGTGTGTGTGTGTATCATAGGTTGTGTGTGTAGTGTGGGGTGTTTGTGTGTATGTGCCAATTGCATGGTGGCAGCAGAGGGGCTCCCCATGTGTGTGTGTGTGTGTAGCATGGGTGTGTGTGTCAGTGTGTGTGTGTGTGTACTGTGGTGTGTGTATGCATGGTTGCATATGGGGGCAGAGGGGATCTCACATCCTGCTGTGCATGGTGTGTGTTTCTGTGTGTATGTACGATTGCATGACAGTGGCAGAGGAGCTCTCATGTTCTGGTGCATGTGGTGTGTGTGTATGTGTGGTTGCATGGTGGCAGCGGAGGGGCTCTCATATCCTGGCACACATGTTGTGTGTATATAGTGGTGTGTGTGTGTGATGTGTGGTATGTGTGTACACACGGTTGCATGGTGATGGTGGGGCTCTCGCATCCTGGCATGGGTAGTGTGTGTGTCTAGCACTGTGTGTGTGTCTATGTGTCTGTGTGTACGCGCGGTTGCATGGTGGTGGTGGAGGGACTCTCGGCGTGAAATTAGCCATCATAGTTGATTTGAAAGGTTATATATTAATGTGTCAAATGATCATACTCTTGACATGTTTCCTAGGTGGCCAATCAACAGAATGGGAATGGAAACATAGAATCATACTGAAGCGTTTTATATATGCAGATAACGGTGTATGTTACACCGGGTATAGCGTGTGTGTGTGTGTGTGTGTATATATATATATATATATATAGTGTGTGTGTGTGCGCGCGCGCGTGCCTTCAAGTTGCCTGTTGACTTATGGTGACCCCATCAATTTCATAGTTTTCTTAGGCAAGGAATACTCAGTGGTGGTTTTGCAAGTTCCTTCCTCTGAAATATAGCCTACAGCACCTAGTATTCTTTGGTAGTCTTCATCCAAGTGCTAACCAGAGCTGACCCTGCTTAGTTTCCAAGATCAGGCAGGATCTGGTGCGTTTACGGTATTTAGGCTCTCCATGCGAGAATATGGCTGAATATGGGCCTTCAAATAACTTGGATGTGAGCCATATATTTATTCATTTATATCTTGGGCTTGTCTATATGGTGAAAATACTCATAAAAGTCTTCATGGCTTTCCCCGTATTTTAAAAAAAACTTTGAAGGAAATGAGCATTCACACTCATTGGGACAACCAATTTGCTTTGCTGCACATTCCCAATAAGAGCGGAAGTGGAAAGCTGATTGGTCAGACATGTGCAGGGGGCAGAGCTTGCTGGCAAGGCGAGCGCCTGGAACCGCCATGTTGGATTTTTGCTGTAGCAATTGTGTGCTGAAACAGCCTTTCAAATATTTTTTCTGTTTATTTAAGCAGAAGATCGCACTTCTGCACCTTGGATTTGCTTTAAAAAAAACCCAAAATACTGTTCAGCGGCAACAACTGGTGACAATTAAAAAAACAAGAGTAATTCACTCGCACTCACCATATTGATTCACAGGCATGCCTGTTTGAATAACAAATGCATATGGCTTCACATACCTGTGATCATGGGAAAAAACCATGGGGACAAATGAAAGCTGCTGTGAATTGGCATTACTGTGCATCAATCCACATTTTATTGCCTCGTATAGATAAGCCCTCCTTGTGGGAACCCAGGCTTTAAATCCCTGCTGAGCCATGAAAACATACTGGGTGACCTTAGGCAAGCCACACTCTCTCTGCCTCAGAGGAAGACAAGGGAAAATATTCTCTGAACACATCTTGCCAAGAAAAACCCTTATGGCCTTAGTGTTGCCATGAATTGGAAACAACTTGAAGGCACCAAACAACTCAGCCTTTATATACATAATAAACTCAAAGCAACTTGGATGAAAAAGCAAACACAAGCTGTATTCACATAAAATGTTAACTATCTATGTTAGCTGTGGGATTATGGGAGTTGTAGTGCAACACATCTGGAAGGCACCAAGTTGGAGAAGGAGGCTGTATACATGCGTTTCACACTGGGCACTTTAACAGATCTCAGCTCTTGAAAGTAGCAACTCAATGTGGATTAAGCCTGGATTGATTCTGTTTTATGTTTTATCCATTGCGGTTATATCCTACTTTTCTCCAAAAAGGGGTGGCTCAAGGTGGCTGTAATTTTCAAAAAATGTGGGATGATGACAGTTGACAAAGAAGGGGAGACAGCTTGGAGAGGTTACTCCCCCCGCCAAAAAAAATCTTCACTAGCCAAACTGGGGGGCGGGAGGGTACTGAGAGTTAACAGTTCAAAAGAAAAAGAAAAGAAAAATTTGGGAGGGTAGGGTCAGATGGCACAATCTGTCCCTTATAGTCTCCATTTACTTCTTTTCTTTCAATGTTTCCATCTGAACTGGCAACAGAACATGTTGCTTATTTCCCAGAATGGTAGGAGCAGACACCCTTGACAGAATAGAAGTTTTAAAGATCTTGCCAAGAAAACCTTAGGGTCACCATAAGTTGGGAAATGACTTGAAGGCACACAACTGCAATAAAATTTATCTATCAAATTCATGGAGGTGCCATAGGTTGACAGGTGACTGTAATCTAATAGCAGATACATCTTATACCCATGAGGGACTGCCAGAATGAGAGAGGTGGGAAGACAGGTAGTGTTTTTTTAAAAAAAGAACTGAAAACATTAGTCCATATATGCATTAAAAACTGAATTCCATCTCCCAAATGATGATGACGACGAAGAGGAAGAATCATCATCATTTGGAAATGAAAATATTCAAACGCGTGCTGAGGAATCCAAATTAAACTGTCATGTTACGTAACTATACATGCTGGGAATATTTTAGAGAAGGTTTCTATTTTATTTTCAAAGCAGCTTGAGGAGAAGGGAGAAGGAAGGGAGCCAGAAATACAAATCTTGACCATAAAAGTTATGTTTTTTTAAAGCATTTAATTTCACATCTCTTGAAGGGGAGTGACATAGTCTCTTATTCAGAATTAGAACTGGACACACATCTTCACTCAGAAAGGTTCACTTTTGAAATGTAGAAGTCAGAGGTATTCTTCCTTGGGAAGGGATGATGGCTCAATAGGAGAGCATTTCCTGCTTTCAAGAGTGCAGAAGACTCCAGCTCTAATCCACTGCATTTCCTGTTAAAAAGAATCAAGTGGCAGTTGATGGGGAAAGATATTTACTTGGGTGAATTAGTTGTAATAGTGGGCAACAATCAAGAGTGGTTCATGAATCAGGGTAAGAAGCCTAAATACTCTGAAGACACCAGATCCCGTCTGACTGCGAAAACTAATCCGGGTCAGCCATGCTTAGTACTTGGATGGGGAACTGCTGAAGAATATCACGTGTTGTAGGCTATACCACAGGTTCTCAGAGGAAGGAACTGGCAAAACCAACTCTGAGGACTCCTTGTGTGAGAAAATCCTATGAAATTCATAGGAGTCACCTTAAGTCAACAGGTGACTTGAAGGCATGTAGACATACATGGAATCATGGAATCCTAGAGCTGGAAGAGATCACAAGGGCCATCTAGTCCAACCCATGCCTTGCAGGAATACACAATCAAAGCACCCCTGACAGGTGGCCATTCCGCCTCTGTTTAAAAACCTCCAGACAAGGAGACTCCACCACACTCCAAGGCTGGTGTTCCACTGTCAAATAGCTCTTACCATCAGGAAGTTCTTCCTAGTGTTTCGGTGGAATCTCTTTTCCTGTAGTTGGAGCCAATTGCTCCATGTCCCAGTCTCTGAAGCAGCAGAAAACAAGCTTGCTCCCTCTTCAATATGACATTCTTTCAAGTGTGAAGTTGAAGGCTTTCATGGCCTGCATCCATAGGTTTTTCATGTTTTTTCCCGAGCTGTGAGGCAATGTTCCAGAACACGGCCTCACAGCCTGGAAAAAACCCACAAAAAACTTATTCTTTCAAGTGATTAAACACGGCTATCATGTCACCTCTTAACCTTCTCTTCTTCTCCAGGCTAAACATACCCAGCTCCCTAAGCCTCACCTCATAGGTCATGGCTTCCAGACATGATCCAGAGTGTGGCACCTTTCACCTTGGTCCAGGAGTTGCTGCTGAAGTTACAATTATTCTGATCTGGAACAAATTATCTTCCTATCTTGAGTAGGCTGTGGACTGGGGAGAGAGGCCCATTTCAGGGAGACACCCCTTCCTAGGAAATTTAATCCCTGTGTGTCTATGAGTCACTCTTCTGAAGATGTAACTTGCCATCTCTGCTATGCATGGGAATTCTGCTTAGTATTGAAAAATGAAGGTCTCTCCTGAAGACCATTTGAAGAAAGTGAAGTAATGTCATCTAAAAGACCATTAAGTCCAGAGTCTACAGTTACCAAGCATTAATAGCGACACTCAGGTATTCCAAAAGCTGGAATTTTTCATAAACCCTTGACATTCACTAGAGGCTTTGAAAACTCAACTTTGATTTGCAAAACTGCCATATTCAATTTTAAAGTGCTGATTTTCCAGTGCACATAAACCATTTCAGGGTGAGCAATTCTTTCCAAATTCATTTCAGGCCTTGCCTAGCCCACTCCCCACCCCCACAGAGGGTTCTGCCTATCTACCAATTTTCCTCTGCCAGGTGTCCTTCACAGCTCTCCCAGGTTGCCAGCCAACATGAGGGCCACCCACAGCTGTCTCCAAAGCCTCCCCCACCTCAATCAGGCATGTATGAGTCAGTGGTGGGGCAGCCCAGAATCAAAGGCAGAAAGACCCCCGGCCAGGGCCTGAGCACATGTAATCTGAGGCACATCTGGAGATGATTACTACAAAGGTCTTATTGGGGGCAACAGGGACCCAGCCCTCCCTTTTGGTGCCTCCCCGTCCCATGCCTCATTGGTAGAGGCCAAAATTCTCAGTCCCCCAGCCTTTCTACCTGCTACGGGGTGGTGGTGTCATCATGACGATAATCCTACAATTGAAGGGCATGCCTCCACTCAAAAAAATTGTCACTGAACCACAGTTTGTGTCCACCAGCAGCTTACATTATTTTAGTCCTATTGTCCGCCCCTCACTGTTTTTCTTTCTTTTTGGCACATTTGTTGAGAATTGTGGGGAACAAGGCAAGCACCCAGGCTAAAAGTCAGTGCTAGTGTTTTTAAGGCAGCATTTATATGGATGAGAGCCAGCATAGTGTTGTGGTTTGAGTGTTGGGTTGCAACTTCAGGAGACCAGGGCTTGAGTCCCCACTGAGGCACAGAAACCAGCTGGGCAAATCATATTCCCTTAGCCATGTATGCCTACAAGTTGCCTGTTGACTTAATAACGACCCCATGAATTTCATAGGGTTTTCTTAGGAGATTATCAGACACTCTAAATATGGCGTTATAATGACGCCAGGAGATTGCTAAAGGGCTTCCCTTTCATATGATGTCATTCCCCTCTTGTAATACTCCTGTTTGGCTGTTGTTATGCCGGCACTGCTTTTTATTGACAGGCTAAGTCGTCAATGGAGCCCCCATTCCATTTCTGTCATGGAATGTCCTGCAAATGAAAAGGTGCCCCATTTTGCTGGCGCGATGCCAGAGTCAATGGGAGGTCCGTGCCAGAACACTTCCGGGTGAGATCGGGACATGGAGGTAAGTGACACACTTTTTTGTACCCTCCCCAGGTTACTTGTAATGATTTAAGTGTGTTTAGGTGCTTGCTGTCACTTTCTGATGTGTATTTTTGTTTTAATTTGTGAATTTCCTATGCTCTCATCTCCTCGTGAAAACAGCTGGAATTTCACTTCAGGAAGTGAATGGAGCTCCATTATATCTCCCTATATGAACTTTTCAGAATTTAAAGGTCCTTGGTAGAGGAATTTCTTTCAGTCCTACCACTGCCATGGGTCTCTTTGGTGAGGACATGGTAGATACCTTTTCAGTGGCTGCTCCTAGGCTGTGAAACTCTCTCTCTTGGACCCCCTTTGCTCTCTTTTCATTAGCAGACAAAGACTTATCAATTTTGACAGGATTTCAGCTTTTAATTGGTTATGCAGAATGGATATGTTAATGAGGTCTGATGGACTTTGATTTTGGTATTCTAAACATCTTTTAAAAAGCTTTTAAATCAAGATGTAAACTAATTTTTACTAGTACTGTGTATTTAATGGGTCTTTTTTTTAAAGAAAACTTTGTATTACACGTTGTTTATTTTTTAAAAACCTGGGGCCCATAATGTGGAAAAGGCAGGATATAAATAAAGTAAATACATTGCAAGTATCAAAGATGTCTGCCCTGTACTGTAGGTAGTAGTCTCTCTCTCTGGCTTTTCTTTGCAAACGAAGATTCAGGAAGGACTCATCCCACGCTTTCTGCAAGCGCGCTGATGACTGAAAAGGCCAATCCGAGATAAACAAGTCCGGTTGCAGAAAGCACAGCAGAGGGTCTCCTTGGGTGATGTTTCCGGGTTGTGATTCTTTCTGTGTTGTCATTTCTCTTTGAGAATTGTTCGGCATGAGTTCTCAAATAAGGCTGCAGCATTGTGGATAGTGCGTCTCCATGCCTCCCGATGTGAGGCCAGGGCGGACCATTGTTGGTGATCAATTTGGCTGAGCCTGAGATGTTGTTTCAGGGAGTCCTTGTATCGCTTTTTTAGAGCGCCCCTCTTACGCTGACCTGTGGCAAGTTCATCGTAGAGTACTATTTTTGGGAGGCGATGGTCCTCCATCCTAGAAACCTGCCCTGCCCAGCGCAGCTGTGTTCTCAATATCATGGCCTCAATGCTGGTGATCCCTGCTTGCTCAAGGACAGCAACATTTGTCACATAGTCAGTCCAGTGTATATTTAGGATTGTACATATACAGCGCTGATGAAAATGTTCCATGAGTCCTAAGTGTTGGTGATAGGTAACCCATGTTTCAGACCCGTAAAGGAGAATAGACAGTACAATGGCTTTATACACACTGTGCTTCGCCTCAGGTGTTTGTTACTCCAGACTCTTTTGTAAAGTCTTCCAAATGCACTATATGCCTTTGCTAATCTGTGATCAATCTCTTTGTCAATCTTGGCATTTGAGGAGATGATGCTTTCCAGGTAGATAGCCTACTACCCTTAGAAATACTCTATGCAAGCATGTTTCAGCCATGGGTTGCTCTTTAGGAAAGATAAATAAAAGCTTAGAGAAAAAGATAAATCCGTACTTCTCTCTGGCAAGAAAAGGGTAAAGAAAGACCCTTTTTTACCACCTGAACCTGGTTTCAGTGCCAGTCCTATGCCCTGGAAAATGTGAAAAGGTATAGAAGCTCATCTGCATTGGTATTTCCTATTAATCACAGATGATTTTGTCAACTCTGCCCCAGTTTTTTCCAAAGTCATGCTTATTCTGCTCTTGGACATATTGAATCTTGTAAAATTGAATAAAGCTGAAGCAAAGTGGGCATGAGTTTTGCACATAGAATCATAGAATCATAGAATTGCAGAGTTGGAAGAGACCACGAGGGCCATCCAGTCCAACTCCCTGCCACGCAGGAAATCACGATCAAAGCATCCCTGACAGATGGCCATCCAGCCTCTGTTTAAAGACCTCCAAGGAAGAAGACCCCACCATGCTCTGAGGGAGTGCGTTCCACTGACAAACAGCTCTTACTGTCAAAAAGTTCCTCCTAATGTTGAAGGGGAATCTATGTTTACAAAAACTGTAATTTCTATACATACAGTTATTACTATTATATATGTAGCAGTGGCTCTTAACTTTTTTTTAAAACAGGGACTCCCTTCAAATATTTTTTGTTCCTGCAGACCCCCAAGACTGAACTCAAACAACAACTTGTTAAAACAACAACAACAACAACAACAACACAATCACATCATCCATTAAATCTTCCCTTAAAGGCACGGGAGTGGGAGGGAAGACTTTTCTCTTGCTTCTTCTTGCAAATTTGTAGCTGGAGTGGATTGAAAAGCAACGTGCAGGCCAAGCCAGCCAGCCTTTGCCTTGGCTCCTGTCATGTCAGCTGCAGAGCCCTCGCGGACCCACTGTGAGGACATTGCAGCTCCTGGGGGGTCCACAGACCATAGGTGAAAAACCACTGATATATAGCATCATCAATATCAGTGACATTTCCCAAAGTCCAAGAGAACAAGTCCGCTGCTCCAAAGGGATTACACTGTAACATTTGAGGAAGGAGGGAAAACAGAGGGGGATGTTGCCAAGGTGCCAGTTACACGACCAAAAATGTTGCGGGGCTTACCGTGATATTCTGATCCCGAATCTGTCCCCCGCTGTTTATACGATTTTTGTCACTATTCTGGATATCCCGTTTGGTCCCGTGACTGATATTTACACGTACTAAGTACCGCTTTTAATTTTCGGTTCCACGATGTTTTATCCTGTGATTTTGTTGTTTACACGCGGGATGGACTGGGATTTTTTTTTTTTTGTCTGTCAATCAAAGATGCGATTACTCGTTTTTTCAAATTTTGGTCTACGTGTTTCCGGTTTTTCTTCCCACCAGGGATGCAGCGATTGGCCAAAGTTTAAACAAAGAAGGATGTCACATGTGCTTTTCATGCACCTCATCTTCTTCTGGATGGCAACATGGAGGTGGCCACTTCGGCAGCTCTGGCCACCGCTGCCCATTTGAGATTATCTCTTTTAGCTCTTAAGAGGCGGTTAATAATCAGGCATAGAAGAAGGATGCTTCCTATTTTCCTTATCCTTCTCCATTGCCAAGCAATGGAAACAGCAATTTTATGACCACAGGTTATGTACTTTGCTGCCGTTGAATCCCCGGAGGTTCTGAGGCATGTTCGCCCCGACCGGAGGAAGCAATGGTGGTGGGTATACCCGACAACGGAGGAGTGGTGGGAGAAATTCGTGATGAACATCTGGTCGGACGAAAGGTGGATACTGTACTTCAGGATGCCCCGGTTCCTATTCATGCGCCTTGCCAAGCTACTATGCCCAAAGATTGCGAAGTCAGACACGAACATGAGAAAAGCCATCCCTGTTGAGAAGAGATTTGCTATAGCTGTTTTCCTTCTCGCCCACCGCTGTTCATATGGTGCAGTTTCCCAGTTGTTTGGCGTAGGAAGAGCAACTGTGTGCAAGATTTTTGTGGAGGTCGTGCTCACGATGGAGAAGATACTTCTTAAGCTGGCTGTCTTGGCTGGCCGTCCAGGGAGGGGATGCATTGCGGAAGTTCCTGGTGAGCATCATCAATGCATCCTTCAGGGAAGGATATATTCCATCATGTTTAAAGGAGGCGGCTGTTAAGCCTATTCTGAAAAAACCTTCCCTGGACCCCCTGGCTATGAATAATTATAGGCCAGTCTCTTTATTACCATTTTTGAGCAAGGTGATCGAGAGGGCAGTTGCTCTTCAACTCCAAGCTGTCTTGGATGAAACCGATTACCTAGACCCATTTCAAACTGGCTTCAGGACAGGCTTTGGGGTTGAGACTGCCATGGTTGCTTTGACCGACGATCTGCGTCTGAGCATCGACAGGGGTAATGTGACGCTGTTGGTGCTCTTAGACCTCTCAGCGGCTTTTGATATGATAGATCACAGCATTCTTCTGGATTGCCTGGGGAAGTTAGGCATCGGAGGCACTGCTTTGCAGTGGTTCCGGTCCTTCCTCTCAGGCAGGACCCAGAGAGTGCTGCTCGGGGACAGTAGCTCCAGTAAAAGGGAGCTCACCTGTGGAGTACCACAGGGTGCTATTCTGTCCCCGATGTTATTTAACATCTATATGAAGCCGCTGGGTAAGATTATCCGGAGTTATGGAACTGGGTGTTATCAGTACGCTGATGACACTCAGATCTATTTCTCCGTATCTCGTTTGTCGATCTCAAACTCTGATGGCATCTCTTCTCTCAATGAATGTCTTTGGGCAGTAATGGGCTGGATGAGGAAAAACAGATTGAGACTGAATCCTGACAAGACGGAGGTGCTCACGGTAGCGGCCCCGAAACCAAGAATCGGGTTGCAATCTCCAGTCCTGGATGGGGTCACACTCTCCTCCAGTGACTGTGTTCGCAGTCTAGGGGTGCTCCTTGACTCGTCACTCCTGATGACAAATCAGGTAAATGCGACAGTCAGGAACGCTTGTTATCAGCTTCGGCTGATACGCCAGCTGCGCCCTTTTCTGGAAGTAAGGGATCTTGAGACCATTGTGCATGCGCTGGTAACCTCACGTCTTGATTTCTGTAATGCTCTCTACATGGGGCTACCCTTGTGCCTAGTTCGGAAATTACAGCTGGTACAAAATATGGCAGCCAGGCTAGTTTCTGGAACATCTAGGAGGGACCACATTACTCCAGTTCTGAGGTCCCTCCACTGGCTGCCTATCAGCTTCCGGGCCCAGTACAAGGTGTTGGTTATCACCTTTAAAGCCCTAAATGGCTTGGGTCCAAGCTATCTCAGGGACCGCCTTCTCCCTTATAATCCTCCCCGCGCTCTCCGGTCCTCTGGGAGGAATCTGTTGCAGCCACAAAGACCTAGGCTGGCGACTACCTCCCAGAGGGCTTTCTCGGCTGTCGCCCCCAAATTGTGGAACAGCCTGCCCGACGAGATCCGCCTATTGACATCATTAGACAGCTTTAAAAAGGCTGTCAAGACGGTTCTCTTCAGGCAGGCTTTTCCGGAATAGCTAACCCCGGCCTCGGGAACCCCCTCTGGAGGTTGCTTTTGGACCTCCAAACAGATGCTGCCTGCTTAAAAGGGTTTTTAACATATTGTATTATATATTGATTTTAACTTCTTTAATTTAATAATGTTTTAAGGGGAGGGAGGGATTTTGGGTTGTTTTATACTGTCTACCATTTTATTGTTGTAAGCCACCCCGATTGCTTGCAGAGGGGCGGGATATAAATAAATTTTATTATTATTATTATTATTATTAAGCAGACTGTCTTCCTCGGAGATCACAGAAAGGTATTTTTTTTCCCATTAAATTTAACATACTTGTGATAAATCGTCTAATTGCATTTTCTGCTAGCTGTTTAAAAATTGAAATATGGAGTTCACGTAAATGATAATGTAATGATTAAACTGTAAGCTTCCCCCTATGTTGTTATCTAGAGAACATGGAGATCATGCCACAGGATATAGGAATGTTTACCTGTGGACATATATGTTTAATCGGAAACTCGTCCTTCCGTGTTCTCACTGTTCCCTTTTATTTCCATTTGAAATTGTTTAGGTGATGGATTCCTTTTGCAGCAATGGGATCCCCTCAAGTTGTCGCTTGCCTGGATGGTTGCCATGTTAATATAATCCCCCCCCCATCCGCCAAGGGGATGAATTTATCAACAGGAAGAATAGATACAGTGTTCTTCTTCAAGGGACTTGTGACCACCGGAGTTTTTTTATTGACGCGGAGACCGGTTGGAGCAGGAAGAATCACGATGCATGAATGTTAAGGAACTCTGGTTTTGTTTGTTTGTTTGTTTTTTGAGACTATGGAGGCTGGCATCTTTGTGCCTGGTAATCCAACACTGACAATTATGGGGAAGCAGGTAGTACCACTAACTCTTGTAGATGGTGCATATCCAATTCGGAATTGGCTGCTGACACCTTTTCGGGAGACTACAAATCCCAAACAGAGACTGTACAATAGGTACCACAATAAAATTAGATCAACGGTGGAGAGGTGCTTCGGCCGTTTGAAATCGAGGTGGACGGCATTAAAATACTGTATAGAGGTAGCTGAGGAGAATGTATGTTCTGTAATATGTGCATGTGTTCTTCTACACAATATATGTGAAACAAAAGGCAGTATCCTTGATGATCCTAACTGGCATGTGCAGAGGTTTGTCCTAGACACACTGGGAGCACCGATGGTGAATAATGATGCTGCGGAGAAGGATCGGGGGGAGGTGGTTCGGAACGCTTTAAAAGAATATTTTTGGCGTGAACATCACCGTGGTGACGGGGACTAATGTTATGATTGGGTTGGCATCTTTTCTATTTCAGGGCTTACTTTGTAGTCTGCATAATAAAATATTGGCATTCTTAAAGGTGTCTGTCCAGTCGCCCCTCCACATTCGCGAACCTGACATTCGCGGTTTTGATTATTCGTGGTTTTGGGAGGCCCCCCCCAAAACCGTGACACGGGGCCTCTGGAGGCCCCGTGAAAGCCCTGGGAGGGAGCGGGGAGGGCCGGGGAGACCTTCACGGGGCCTTCGGAGACCCTCCGGAGGCCCCGCGAAGGCCTTGGAAGGGAAGGGGGAGGGCTGGGGAGGCCTCTGCGGGGCCCTCGGAGACCCTCCGGAGGCCTCGCGAAGGCCTTGGGAAGGAGGGGGAGGGCCGGGGAGGCCTTCACGGGGCCCCCGGAGACGCTCTGGAGGCCCCATGAAGGCCCAGGGAGGGGGTGGGAAGGGCTGGGGAGGCGAACATGGGGCCTCCGGAAACGCTCCGGAGGCCCCATGAAGGCCTGGGAGGGAGCGGGGAGGGGAGGGGGGAGGGCCGGGAGAGGCCTCCACGGGGCCTTGCTAGGCCCCACGAAGGCCCGGGGAGGGAGGGGGGAGGGCCGGGAGAGGCCTCTGCAGGGCCCCGCGAAGGCCTTCGGGGGGAGTGGGGAGGGCCGGGGAGGCCTCCGCGGGGCCTCCGGAGACTCTCTGGAGGCCCCGTTGAGGGCTTGGGTGGGAGGGGGGAGGGCTGGGGAGGCCGCTTTGGGTGGTAGTTGGCATCACCGCCCAGAATGGCATGCAGTTCTTTCTAAAAGGGCATGGTTACCGCATTGTTGCCACTTTTGGAGTTGTGGTCATTTACCTGGCGGTAATTCTTGCGCATCAGTTTCGTCTTCGTACGGCACTCTTCTGCAGTGCGATCATGCCCTTTCTTTTTCATATCAGCAGCAACCTTTTCAAACAGGTCAATATTTCTGTGGGATCCCCTCAGCTGCTCCTGCACCTTTTCCTCGCCCCATATGGCCAAAAGAGCTACGGTTTCGTGGTAGGACCACGAGATCCCGCGACCGCCTTTCCTGGGACGAGGTGCGCTTTCAGCATCCATAGCTGTAACTGCTCAGGTAAACGGCCAGGAAAACAATGGAGAGATATCTTCTTCAAATTTTGGGATGGCCACAAAGGGGGCAGGTACACCACCAACTTACTGGCCAGAACCCGCCCACGGACAGGGCAATTTCCGGGCATCTCCTGTACCCATGATATGTTGTCACGGGCTGTTTACATTTCTGATTTTCCGCATCCCCCCGTGACTTTTTTAAAAACCGGGACAACCCGCGGGATTGAAATGGTGGCCCCCCTTCCGAAAAACACGTGTCCGACCTGATGTACGTGTAAACTGCCAGGGATCAACACGTATTCTTCCCGGGACATTTTCATTGTGTAAACGGCCCCAAGGAAATCAGAGACCCTATAACTGCTAGGATTTCAGTAGATTTACATGACAAGCAACAGCTGGTGAAATTTCCTCCTCTGTGCAAGTACCCTATTAAAGGTACAGGAGCTCTTCCCCTTATTTTACCTGACAACCCTAACAAAGGAAAGGAAGGGAAAGGGAGGCAGGAATTGATAGCTGATTGCAGTGAACTGTTTGTAAATATATGTACATTTTAAAAAATAATTTAAAAACAAAGATCCCCACTAAGCACATCCAAGTCTCTGGGCAGCCTTAAGTAGCTCTTCCAATGGCAGCCAAGGGATAAATTTAATCGGATTGGCAAGTTGTTGCATAATGTCATTATTGCAACAATATTGATCAACAAATCAATGCGTAAGCATACATTCTTTTCTGTTTGTTTCTCAAATTTATTTTCGACCATAACTTCAAAAAATAAATAAATCTGTGTAGTCAATTGAAACTGCAATTGGAAGTCTAACAAACAGTGTAGGGGGATCATTTTTCTCCCATCTGCTGAAATTCAGTGGAAACCTCTTCTCTGAGATTTCTTGCAATAATAATACCCATATATATATTTTAATTTGATTCAGCATCATCCTCAATTACATATGCTGAAATGAGAGGATCCTTACACTTTTAACTAAATAAGAAACCACCAGTTATTTTTTCCTATTAATTTTTTTTAAACTCCTATGCCTCTCAACAGTCTCTACTACTTTGCTCAGTCATTTGGTGGTGGTTGGGAGAACCATACCTTCCAACATTTCGTGGCCAAGCAACATGAGAGTATGGTCAGTGTTAGCATGCCCTACTGTCCCTCCCCATGAGATTCCATATCTGGACATGTTAGACACTTTTTGGAACCAAACTGGTTTAAGCAGACTGGAGGTCAGCTGAAGGTGACGATGACCTGAGGCATGTCTGGAAATATAATGGTGGGAAAGCCCAAGTTAGGATTATGTGGAAAGCTCCCATAATGGGCTTATGCTAACCTCTCTCTCTGGCTTTTCTTCACAATCGAAGATTCAGGAAGGACTCATCCCGCGCTTTCTGCAAGCGCGCTGATGACTAAAAAGGTGAATCCAAGATAAACAAGTCCAGCTGCAGAAAGCACAGCAGAAGGTCTCCTTGGGTGATGTTTCCGGGTTGTGATTCTTTCTGCGTTGTCGTTTCTCTTCAAGACTTGTTCGGCGTGAGTTCTCAAATAAGGCTGCAGCATTGTGGATAGTGCGTCTCCATGCCTTCCGATGAGAGGCCAGGGCGGACCATTGTTGGTGATCAATCTGGCCAAGCCTGAGATGTTGTTTCAGGGAGTCCTTGTATCGCTTTTTTAGAGCGCCCCTCTTACGCTGACCCGTGACGAGTTCACCGTAGAGAACTATTTTTGGGAGGCAATGGTCCTCCATCCTAGAAATGTGCCCTGCCCAGCGCAGCTGTGTTCTCAATATCTTGGCCTCAATGCTGGTGATCCCTGCTTGCTCAAGCACAGCAACATTCGTCACATAGTCAGTCCAGTGTATATTTAGGATTGTGCGTAAACAGCGCTGATGGAAGCGTTCGAGGAGTTGTAGGTGGTGGCGACAGGTGACCCATGTTTCAGACCCGTAAAGGAGAATAGACAGTACAATGGCTCTATGCACACTGATTTTTGTGCTTCGACTCAGGTGTTTATTGCTCCAGACTCTTTTGTAAAGTCTTCCAAATGCACTATATGCCTTTGCTAATCTGTGATCGATCTCTTTGTCAATCTTGGTATCTGAGGAGATTATGCTTCCCACTAATCCTTTCTCCCAGCCCTGGGCATTTCAAGCAATAATTCAATCATGCAAACAAGTGACCTTTCCTCAATCCATAGCCTACAGAAATCTCCCCCCACACACCCTCCTGTCCAACCTTACAAAGTTGTTGCAAGCCCATCCATGTTCTATCTCTCCACAATTAAAACCATCAGTTGAATTTTGGTTTCTTTTGTCTATTTTGTGGGAGAGCCATCCAAGCTTTGTTATTACTAATTTGCCTCTCCAAGGCATGCAATAGAGTATAAATATTAGAGCCCCAACAATAGCTAGGTGTGCCACAGCTGAGATGTGATCTGGCTGGACCTCATCATTTTCTTCTTTGCTGTGCCACCATCAGACGCTCATCTGAGTATCTTTGCTGCATGGAACTCTCTTCTCCTTGAGACTGGTAACTATCACCCTGTCTTCCTGGACCTTTCTCTATCCAACCTTTCTGCCGTACTCTGCTATAGCTTTGTATGGTTCGTAGGAACATGTGTTGTATACGTTAGTTTACCTTCTGTACTATTCCAATAAATACTTTGTTTTATTTTAACTGGAGCCTCCTCTACAGTTAGTACTGGTATACATAGGTGAAAAGATTCCCGAAATTACCCTCCTCTCGTAGGCTTCCTATCAGAGCTAATAATTCCTCCAAATATTAAAGCAGATTTTGGCATCATAGGTGGGACTCTAATGTACCCCCATCAATTAGAGTAGCAGTCAGTATGGCAAAAGTTATTAATGAGGACAAACTAAGGGAGGCTGCAGCTGTTTGCTTTTGCCTTAGTCTTCTGGGAAGGGCAGGGCTCTTCCCACCTCTCCTTCCCACCCCATCCCACTGAGTTAATCAAATGTAAATATTTTAAAATATATTTGTATTAATATATCAAAAATATCATGCATCCCAAATAGCATATACACATAAGTACCTATAGGCATATTGCCAAGGTTAGGATAAACAACAAAGGAGAGAGGGGACATCCTTGCCTTGTCCCCTTCTGTATGTTACACATATTTTTAAACTTTCCATTAACTAAGATTCTTGTGACCTGATTGTAGTAAATGGCCTTTATCCAGGTTATAAAATCTTTGCCAAAATTGATCTTCTTTAATAAGAAGAAAATAAATTTCCAATTTAAATTATTGAATGCTTTCCCTACATCTAAAAATATTGGTGCTGCTTGTTGTTCATTATGGTGATCTATGTACTCCAAAATATCTAATGCATATTTTATATTATTTTGTCGTGGTCTTTTCAGTAGGAAGCCAATTTCATCTTCAAAGATAATTTCTTGAAGTTCTTTCTTAATTCTTTCTGCCAAAATAGAGGTGAACATTTATAATCATTATTTAATAGAGAAATTGGTCTGTAGTTACTAACATTCATTAGGTCTTGACCTTCTTTAGTTATCAATGTTATTGTTGCCTCTTCCCATGATTCAGGTATCCCCTTTTGAATAACTGAATTAAAGGTTCATTACAATTTGCAGGCAAAGTTCTTCCACAAAACATTTATAATAGATCACTGATAAACCATCTGGACCTGGTACTTTGCCTGTCTTAATTTTCCCAATTGGTCTCATAATCTCTTCCTGAGAGATCAGAGCATTTAATTGTTTTTTCTGTTGACTTGATATCTGCTATACACTTTGTTGTTCTATATAATCTTCAAATTTTCTTGCAGGATTTTTTCTCCTTGGTATAGTTCTGTAAAGTATTTATGAATTTTTTTTCAGTATTCTTGGATTGTTTATCACTTTCTGCTCTCCATTTTGCATTTCCATAATCAATTTTCTCTCTCTTTACTTCTAAGTTTATTCCCCTACTTCATTAGCTGATTTAAAATTCTGTTTCATAAACCACACCATCTTCTCCATCCTTTGTACCATTAACATACACAATTGCAATTGGAGAATTTTAATCTGATTTAACACCTCTTTATTTGTTGGGGATTTCTTTTGAATTTCTTCTTAATTTCATCAAGAATCATCTTCATTCTTTCTTGTCTTTCCTTCCAAATTTCTATATTTTGTTTTATGAAGATATCCCTCAAGAACACCTTACTAGTGTCCCAGATAATCCTTGTTTCAGTCCTTTGTCCATATTATCCTCAAAAAACTCCTTCAGTTTTTTGGGCTTTCTGAATGACACTTTCATTTTGTAAGATCATTTTGTTTAATTTCCAACTAAGTGCGGCTTTCTTCTTTCTCAATTTTAGAACTATTGGGTTATGGTCTGAAAATAGTTTGGGTAGTGCCTCAGTTTTTTAAATCGCAGCCCCAAATGTTTTCAAAACTAAAAGTGTATATTCTGGAGAGAGAGAACTGTGTCTATCTGAAAAAAATGTGAATTCAATAGCATCTCCATATTTGTATCTACAAGCCCAAGACATCTACAAGATCAAAGAGAGTTTTTGGGAGCTTTCCTTGATCAAATTTGATGACGTTGTAAGATTTCCTATCTATTATAGGAGAGATAACCTCGTTCCAATATCCCATAAGAACATAGTTATCAAAAGCATGATTTGAGGACTTTATCAGACCACCCCCTATAAAGTTATTTTGCCGGCATATTTTGAAGCGTATTTATGCTAGCAAAAGACCCCACCACCAGACATACCTTTAGCAAAGTGAAAAGGCAGCCCTGGCAGTAATGGAGCATGACAGAGCTCTGTTTACTTCCAGGGTTGAGATCTCGCCAATTCTCGCGAGAAGATGCAAGCGCATCAAATTTAAAAATTAAAGCAAAATAAACACACCAAATGTAGACACAAGCACAGAAACACACTTTAAAAATTACAAGTTAACCAGCAGGTCATTAAAAGAGCATATGGCACCTGGCTGTCACAATCTCACCTGGAAGTGTTCTGTCATTGATGCTGTATTCCTGTGGGCACAATGGTGTGAAGTTTCAAACACCGGCAATGCCAGCAACAAAGCACCATGGGAGATCAATTGATGGCTTGGGCCATCAATAAAATAAAATGGCTTTTTCACAATACATGATCACGAAAGGACAACGTCGTATGGTATGTGCACCCATTCGCAATCACTAGTCGTTGTTATGATGCCATATTTGCTGCAGCTGATACAGTCCTAAGAGCCTTGGGTGATAAGTCCCCCTCTTATATCAGGCTCCTGTTCACTTATTTCTTCAAAATAGACTTCTTCAATTATCTTTCAGCCCCAAATTCTTACTTAAGAAAATGTTGTTGTCAAGTCAAGTCAGCTTTGACTTATGGCAACCCTATGAATGAGAGACCTCCAAGATCCCCAGTCATGAACTACCTTGCTCCTGTCTTGCAAATTCAGCACCATGGCTTCCTTGACTGAGTAAATCTATCTATAGTGCTGGCTTCCTTTTTTCCTACCATACTGCCTTCCACTTTACCAAGCATTAGCATTTTTTCCAGTGAATCACATTGAGACATGGCACATCCAAAGTGTGACAGCCTCATTTTTGTCATCACTTCCAGTGACAGTTCAGTCTATCTGTAGTGTGGTCGCCCTCTTTTTTTTTTTAAGAAAATGATGCATACGTTTTAAAAGGAATCCATCAATATCACAGTTCAAAAACATTCAGAAGTCAAATGCTCTTATATGGCAAGGGATATCCAAAGACGCTGTCCTCTGTGTGTGTACAGAGTGTAGAATGCAGGCATGCATCTGAAAGTTGGGAAAAACATGTAATAGGAGAATTTATATTTGTTCTTTTGGAAGCAAATTCAAGCAGGTGCCAAAGTGGTTTAGAAGTTATGAGAGTTGTTTTAGGACATTCAAGTTCAAATCCCCATATAGCCGTAAAATTCATTGTATTACCATAGGTCAGCCACATTCTTTCAACCTAACTTACGACAATTTTATGACAGCATATAGAATTTGAGAGCAACAAATACAGTACTTGAATCTATATAGATCAGGGTGGGTCTCCTGAATTTGTTGGAGTACAGCTTCCAACAGCCTTAGACAGCATAGCCAATGCTGATGGATGATGGGAGATGTAGTCTAACAACATCTGGCAGGCCACCAATTCTCTCTTTTTGATTTAGATCTACAGTGAGAGGCATTTGCCACCAAAGGCAGGCGTTCAGATTTGCTTAATGGTTGTACACACACAGTTTGAGCTTTGAACTACAACTCTGTAGAACAGGGTTCAAATCCCTGCTTGGCCATGGAAACCCACTGGTTGACCTTGGACAAGTCACATTCTCTCAGCTCCAGAGAAAGGCAAAGGCAACCCCCCTCTGAACAAATCTTGCCAAGAAACCCCAGTGGTAGGGTCCCCTTAGGGTCACCATCAGTTGGAACCAACTTGAAAGTACACAACAACAAAGTGTGTGTGACGTGGTGTATGTGCTGTGTTGTGCAGAGAGAAACTTACAAAAGTAGTTTTGTCCCTTAGAAGTAGTGGGTTAGGACTTTCATAGAATCATAGAATTGTAGAGTTGGAAGAGACCACGAGGGCCATCCAGTCCAACTCCCTGCCACGCAGGAAATCTTGATCAAAGCATCCCCGACAGATGGCAATCCAGCCTCTGTTTAAAGACCTCCAAGGAAGGAGACCCCACCACACTTCAAGGGAGTGTGTTCCACTGCTGAACAGCTCTTACTGTCAGAAAGTTCCTCCTCATGTTGAGGTGGAATCTCTGTTCCTGGAGCTTGCATTCATTGCTCTGTGTTCCAGTCTCTGGAACAGCAGAAAACAAGCCTGCTCCATCCTCAGCGTGACACCCCTTCAAATACTTAAACAAGGCTATCATATCGCCTCTTAACCTTCTCTTTTCCAGGCTAAACATACCCAGCTCCCTAAGTCTATCCTCATAAGGCATGGTTTCCAGACCTTTCACCATTTTAGTTGCCCTTCTCTGGACATGCTCCAATTTGTCAATATCCTTTTTGAATTGTGGTGCCCAGAACTGGACACAGTATTCTAGGTGAGGTCTGACCAAGGCAGAATAGAGCGGCACTATTACTTCCCTTGATCTAGATGCTATACTTCTATTGATACAGCCCAAAATCGCATTGGCCTTTTTAGCTGCCGCATCACACTGTTGACTCATGTTCAACTTGTGGTCTACTAGAACTCCTAGATCCCTTTCACACGTAGTCTCATTCAGCCAGGTCTCTCCCATCCTATATCTATGCATTAAACCTTAAAATGTTCTTTTGCTGCCATAAAAAAAATCAATTGTGAATGGGATTTCCCTCACTTCCTCCTTCATTGCCAGGGAAGCCTTTGTTGGGAGAGAAGGTAAATACGGTGGTGGTGGGGGGTAGTGAAGGAGGAAGCTTCATTCACTTCCTTGTTTGAAATCCCACGAGACTTCATTGCATGGGAAATTCAAACATAAAACAAAAAATAAAACACAAAAGTTACACAAAGCACAAAAACACACTTAAAAACTTTTTTAAAATGTCCAAGGTACAATAGAGTGATTTTTCAATTTAACAGAAAAGCAAAAAAAACCCCACCCTGTTTTCTTGCCTTAGCTCTCACGCGCTAAAGTGAAATCCAACATGGTGGCAGCAGGCGCTTGCCTTGATAGCAAGCTACACCCCCCATGCTTGCTCGGCCAATCTGCTTTGTGCTTCCTCACCTATGGGAAAGTGATTCATATTGAATCGCTTGTCCCAAGGAGCAGAAATGTGCATTCTCCTCGCTATTAAAAAAAAAAAAAAAACTCCAAGAAAAGCCATAAAGGCTTTTCCTCTGGAGTTCTTGATGTTTTGGGCTCCCCTCTTTCCCAATACGGCAAAACAATATGGAATGTCATTAAGAGAGGTCTGATTCTCCTCGCATTCCATAAGGAGTATTTTCGCCATTTAGACAACCCCTGAGAGAGAGGGATGTGCTATGTGCAATCAGTTGTTAAATGATTAGCTATACTGGGAACTGTATAGGAGCAGCAATTTATATACTGTTTTTACTCTACATAGTGCCCCAATAGAATCCTGGCTCCCCAAGGCCAGTCCAAGACCTGTTGCTGCCTGAGGCAAAGGATAAGATGCCTTTCTCCAGCTAGCGTTGCCAGAATGAAAACTGTAGAGCCGGTTGTGTCGTTCAAAATAATTTGCAACTGGTTCTGTCCTTTTTAAATTTTTTTTTTTTTTTTTGCCAAAATGGGTACATGTTAACCAAAACTTTTGAATTGTGGTATGATTCATCATTGAAGAAATGTGTGTGGATGTGCTGTGCGCTTGCCTGCAGCAGAGGGGAAGGATCAGGGCTAGGTGCTCTCTGAATTACCATATCCCTCTGTCATTCTCTCTTGCTCATACTCCTTTCTTCTTGCCTGCCTGTCTTTCCTTCCCCAACCAGGGCTGTTTGTGAGGTGGCGATTCTCCTCTTCCTTAGCCTTCTCCAGTAGCACAGTAGTGTTCCGACTCAACAAGGAAGGACCTTGGACTGGTCAAATCCTACAGGTTGACCAGACAAAAGTTTTTGACAATGTAGATCATACATCCCTATGGGAAACCCTCAAGTGGAAGGGAATGCCAGACAGATTTACTGCTTTAGTTAAATTGTTTTATAAGGATGCAGAGGTGGTTCTGCAAGTCAATGGCCATAGGGGAAAGAGGATTAAGTTAAATTCTGGGGTGAGGCAAGGTTGTCCACTGAGCCCTCTCTTGTATGTTATTGCTTTGGATGCTATGCTGTGTAAGATTAGTTTAGACATTAGCATCTTGGGGATACAAATCCCACATCTGTTGGACAGTTCATAGTTGGTTCGGTGTGAATCTGTTAAATTTGTGGCCCATGCTGATGATGTGTCACTCTTGGTTAAGGACAGGATGGAAGTTAGAAAGATTAAAGATGCTTTTGAGGCCTACGGTTGAGTTTCTCGTGCTCGACTTAACATGGAAAAGAGTTTTTTGATCAGGATTTTTGCTGCAGAGGACAAGATGGCAGCTGTTCCTCTCTAAAGGATGTGGTTGAAGGAAAGGAAGGTTGGCAAGCAGAGCAGGAGACAAAGACAGGGTGAAGATCCTATGGCTGAACTTTGCAGTGGCTCCCAAGGGATGGAGAGAAAATTGGTATCACTGGTTGGGAAAAGTGAAGGAGAGGGTGGCCCTCTGGCGGAGATGGACACTGACTATTTACCAGAGAACTACTTTTGTAAATACCTACCTGCTTCTGGTGGCAGCCAACTTGGTGGCTGTGTTCCTGCCTCCAGATTCAGTGATTAAAGAAGTTGATCTGGTTCTCTTCAAGTTCCTTTGGGGAATGGCTACATTCCCCCTGGCGAGAGCAGTGGCTTATGGGGAGGTTGAGCAAGGGAGCCTGGACTTCCCAGCCCTGGGACCTAAGTTCATTGCCATCTTTTCTGCCCAAAATTTTGGGAATGTTTCTCTGTTGCAAAAGGGTCAGATTCAACCTCAGGCTTGGCTAGTTTTGTTTTGTGAGTGCTGGATGGGGACTAGATGGGGAAAGACCTGGTGGGAGGAAGGCTCATTAAGTTTTAGGTTTTCTTTGCCTGGAAAATTGAAAGCACCAGATTATTTGAGAGACTTTGTTTTTTACCTAAAGAAATATAGAATTCATGCTGAGGAGTCGAAGGGGGAAGACAGGCCAGGTCAGAACTTCAAGAGAGTTTTGTACAGGAAAATAGTGGAGGAGATTTACGTTAATCCATGTTTGTAAAAACATCAGGCCAAAACAGATTTGTCAGACTAACTAAAGCACCAGACGGGCCCAATTGAGTATTTCATGGACAAAAGGATCCCCAAAAAGTTGTGGGACTTGAGGTGGAGACTCTACCATCAGGTTCTTAATCTGACGGGAAGGAAACGGTGGACCATAGGGGATGAGCAGACTTGTCCCCATCTGAAAAGTAAAAAGGCTGAGATTTTGAGTGGTGTGGCGCAAAGAGACGATCAGACATTTTGCCCAGGACTGCCCGAGCGCCCAGGAAACGTGGGAGGAGGTGGCCCGGGTCCTGGATTGGCCAGATTTGACACAACAAGCTTGGGAGACAGTGCTTTTGGGGACCAAAACTCCAGAGGGTGTCAGGGGATCCAGAAAACCAGTGGGCCAAAAGAGGAAGAGAAAGGAGTCTGGTTCCCTGGCTGTGAGTTTTTGGACAGTGCCCTGGTCCACGGTGCACCTGGTAAACATCTATGTGATGCTGGGGTTATTTTCCCAAAGACAAAGAGAGGGAAAGAGTCAAAATCTACTGGATGTAAAAGGCACTGCTTATTATGTTAAAAACATAATTGAAAAATTAGTTTTGACTGAAAAAGAGAAATTGCCAAACCATTGTTGGAGAAAGTTTTGGCCATGGTTTAATGAGACAACCCCAGTAATAGCTTAAGGGATATCTTTAAATATTCTATTATTATTATTGTATTTTTGTATTATTATTTTTATTAATTTGTAATTATTTTTTTCTTTTCCAAATATGTATAATTGTAACGTGTATCTTCTAATTTTAGTATAAAGGTGTAAATATAATAATTATTGGAAAAGAAAAGAGTGTGATTATAGTGTGTTTAGATTAAGAGGAAAAATGTATTAGTGTTAGGATAGATAGTTTTATTTTTGTATTAGTAAGAAAAGAGAAAAAAATGTTTTATTGTTACGGTCTTTTGAGGCTGGGTGTATTATTTTGTAGAATGGTTTTATTTCAATTAAAAAAAAAATCTTAATCCCCCCAAAATTCCATTATCACATGCCACTGTGGTAGAACCAGGGCTGGCCAGGAAAGCCTTTGCCTTGCTGCTGCTCTTGTTGTTGCTGGAGAGGGTGGCTGGGAATGAATCAAAGCATGGGCCCATCAGAGAGGGATGGCCCAGCCAAACTTTTTGTTTTCTGTCCCCACAACAAAGTCTGGCAAACTTGACAAGTTTTAACAACTAGTTTGGGCAAACGAGTGCAAACCGTCTGAATGGCACCACTGCCTGTATCTTAAATGGTTGTGTAGAAGGGGGAATTTCAGCAAGTGTTGCTTGTTACCTAGGTGTGCAGCAGGCTAGCTCATGGGTCACAGGGCAGGGTGCATAGCACACACAGCTCTGTCCTCAAACACTTTGCCACAACTCCCTGCTCTAGCATCTGCGTCCAGAAGCACCCACTTCACTCTGATTTCGAAGCCAGGCCAACATTTTCCCTCCCACCTTTTTGAAGCTAGAGTTTGTGCCTGTACTTACAAATACACAGTCATTTCTTGTTCTCAAGTACATTGTCACAGCTTCCCCTTCCCTATGGGAGCTGGTCCCAACTGGGCTGGAACATCAGCTGCAGGAATGCAGGCTGGATGGGATGAGATGCCAGTAGGAACATTCCAGATGTGATCTTTGATCCCTCCAGGGGTTTTGCTTGATTCCCCTGGAATCTTAAATCCTACATAGAGAGTTACTTATGAATCTGTCCTCCATTCTTCCCTTCTTCCGCTTCCCTACTGGTTGCCCACGAGCATCCCTCATGTACTTGTTTTGCTATTTTGGAGCATAAATTTGGCTTGCCAGAGGGAAAACTGTAGACAGCTCCTGTACTTTTTAATGGTTGAGTAGGAGAGGGAATTTCTGCAGGTGTTACTTATACAGCAGGTGTTGCTTCTACATAACTATTAAGAGTACAGGAGTTGTCTCCAGTTTTTCCCCTGGCAATCCTATTAAAAAACCAGGTTTTAGTGTCTCTTAAAGCCCAACAGTATATCATTTTCCCCAACCCCACTTGCCTCCCCTGTCAAATGCAGTGCAATTTACCCTAGTGGGAGGACAAAGTGGAGTGGGGGGGGGCAAAGAGGACAGGAAGCCCCAAGGGAGGTGGATGTGGGGCAGCCCTTGCAGACACACATATACACAACCTCATCCTTTAAGAATGTAAAATGGAAGCACAAGTAGTGGCCATCATTGGGGTGGGTGGGGTGAGTGCTGTGAAATTAATAAAACATAAATGTTTATTTTCTGGATAAGAATTGTGGAGAATGGGAGTGAGCTGGGAAGTCAAAGAGGGAAGGGAAAGCTTGAATGTGAAAGCGAACAAGACTCATCCCAGCCCTGGGTGCTCCTTTGTAAAGCAGAGTGGGGTGCTTTGAGGTGGCAGCTTTGGGTGGGGGGGGCAGATTTGTGTGATTTGCTGTGGAGAGATGGCAGCAGGAACTGAAACAAACTTTTTTAAAAGCTCTTTCCTTCTCATTCCTCCCATCCCTGTCCTGCCTTCTTTTTAAAAAGCTGTACATTTCCATAAATGAGGTGAGGAGGCATTTAATTCTCCCAGGTGAGAGACCCTGGTGAGGGAGCCATCCAATGGGATTGCAGGTGGGTGGTAAGGATAACAGGAAAACAAGGATGGCTATTGGTTGATATCAATATGCATGCCAGGAAGAAAAAATTCATGCTGCTGCTGTCGTGTAACCTAAAATAATCTGATTCTTTTAACATGTGGATATGTAGAAACACCCTTTTGTATCGAGGTGACTTCAGGCAGGGAAACTGTGGCTTCCAAAACCAGTTTGAAGCAGGAGACTCTGCAGTGCAGTTGATTTATTTGGCAGGTGTGGATTCAGCCTAAGAGAGGCTCATATGTGAGTGGAGCTCAACCTTGCTCCACACCCCTTCTTTATCTTCTCAGAGTACATCACCCAAACTCCTTTTCACCCCCTGCCCCACCTGGTCAGGTCAGGCCCAGCCCCTACCATTAGGCTGAGTAAGGTCACTTTCTCAGGCAGAAGATATTTGATGTCATGAAAGGGAATCAAATTGTTAAGTTGTTTTCTTTGTTGTTGTATTAATTTTACTGCTGAGATTGGGAGAGGCACTTGGAGCACGTTCTGTCTTATGTGCTAAAATACCACATAGATTTGGATACTATATGTGCCTTGATTTGTTTGGATTGTGGAGGGGGAGTGGAGAAACCATTTGCTGCTCCATCATTCCTGGTGAGCCACTGTGGTGTAGTGATTTAGGTGTTGGATTAGGACATGGGGAGGTGTGTCTTCAACTCATTTCTGTCTTATGGCAACCTCAAGGTGAACCTATCACAGGATTTTCTTGGCAGAATTTGTTCAGAGAGAGGTTACCCTTGCCTTCCTCTAAGGCTGAGAGAGTGTGACTTGCCCAAGGTCACTCAGTGGGTTTCCATGACTAAGCGGAATTTGATCCCGAGTCTCCCAGTGTCCTAGTCCAATGCTCAAACCACTACACCACGCTGGCTCTCTACACTTGAAAAGTACTGTGGGCTAAAGAAAGATTGCAATTAACTAAAATAGCTAAATCCAGTTCAGAGGTAACCCTGAGATGCACACTCTTATGCACCCCCTTATTATTCATGGCACATTTCAGGTGGCTAAGGACCCAGTCCCACTATACAATAATAACTGCATCCTACAGAATCTTGAGGTTTGTAGTTTAGGGAGGGATACTTAACATTCTCAGCTAGAGAGCTCTAGTGCCTCTGCTGCCTTGAGGAAACAAAGAGGAACCCATGCCATTCTCACCCCATGAAATCTTGATTCCTTTGGAATTCCTGAGATGTTTTTGTCTCAGCAGGAATCTCCAAATTCACTTCAAAATTCCACTATAGGCAAAATGCAATAGTAGTACTAAAACATCCCATATCACTGTGTGTGTGTGTGCGGGGGTAGGGGTGAAATTGCACTATCACTTGACCAGAATTAGAAGATTTCTCTTTTGTATCTTGATATGGCACTGTGGCAGTAAGATTAGATTCTGGGTCTGGCCCCTGGAAGGAAGTCAACTCCCATGGTTGTAAGGGGATTGGGAGTTTGGTTTCAGATCCTTGATGAACTACGGTATTCCCCACCAGTCAGCCTGGAATCACTCATCATGGTTTTGTTCCATGTATATCTCAGCCACAGCACTACATTCTTTGCATTCCTAGGATGCAAAACCCAACCCCCCTTTCCCTTTTTTCTTGGTAATTAAAATCACCAACCTCCTCTGAATTTGTTTTCTTTCTTTCTTTCCCCCCCTTTTTTTTTTTTGGTGGGTGAGAGGGAGTTCAGAGATAATTGTCATTTTGCAAAGATTCTCTGCTAGAACTACATTCCTTAAAGGGTGGTTGAGGGGCAGGGAATCAATGTTCTAGCACTGATTGTGTTGATGAGAATATAAGAAGCACTCTGGTGAATCAGGTCAATGCTCACTTTATTCCAACATCCCATACCCTCCAACATTTCAAAGATGAAAACCAAGGCATGTATGGCCAAGCAGCATCAAAATATTGTCACAATGGCAAACATTATTAATGAGGAAGAAGACACAAGCTGGGAAAGGCTGCTGTAGTTTGCTTTTGCCTGAGCCTCCTGGGAAGGGTAAGACTCTGTCCCCTCCTCTCCTTTCCTCCCTGCTGAGCTAATTGAGTACAAATTACATTTGCACTTTGAACTTAGTTTGCACCAATGGACTTAAGGTAAGGATGACAGACAAAAGTGGAGGGAGGAAAGAGAAACCAGGACATTCTAAAAGCAGCTGAAAAAGTGGGAGGACAGAGGATTAATTGTGATTGTCCCTTCCAAAATGAGACATTTGGAGGGTATGGCAGCCTGTTTCCTCCAATATTAAAAATGATACTTTTAGAAAACCACCAAGTAGGACTTGAAAACAGTAGCCCTCCCAAACTGTTGCTCCCATCAACTGGATCCAGTGGTGTGCTAACTTCTGAAACTGGAGCTTCCATACATCACTGGAGGTGGTGACTAACAGTCATTGCTGTCTTTCTCCATAAATTTATTAAATAAACTTACTGTATTTCTTTAAAGGAGCGGCTTAGGGAGCTGGACATGTTTAGTCTGGAGAAGAGAAGGTTGAGAAGTGACATGATAGCCATGTTTAAATATCTGAAGGGATGTCATACTGAGGATGGAGCAAGCTTGTTTTCTACTGCTCCAGAGACTAGGACACAGAGCAATGGGTTCAAACTACAGGAAAAGAGATTCCACTTAAACATTAGGAAGAACTTCCTGACAGTAAGAGCTGTTCAGAAGTGGAATACACTGCCTCAGAGTGTTGTGGAGTCTCCTCCTTTGGAGGTTTCTAAACAGAGGCTGGATGGCCATCTGTCAGGAATGTTTTGATTGTGTATTCCTGCATGACAGGGGGTTGGACTGGATGGCCTTTGAGGTCTCTTCCAACTCTATGGTTCAATGATTCTAATCCTCTTTTAAAGACATCTAAGGTAGTGGGTTTTACCACATCTTGTGATAGTAAGCAAACCTCACAATCTAATTTTGTGTATTTAAAAAAATTCTCCTTAAGACTGTCAGTCCCTCACACCATCCAGTCACATTCTCCTATCAGTGATACTGTGATGCAGCCCCTTGAGAGGGATAGTAAAAGAAATCTAGGCAGTGTGCCTTAGTTCATGAGGATCACGGCCCACAGCAGAGGGGTGATGTTGTGCTCATGCCCCGTTCATGGAAGTCCTATAGACATCTAGCAGGCCACTGTGGGAATAAAATGCTGGGTCTGCTAGGCCTTTGGTCTGATCCAGCTGGGCTGATCTTATGTTTTTAAATACACTAGGTTTGCATTTCCATATGAAAATATTTATTTCACCTCTTCTCAAACTGGCAAAAGAGTAAAGCTCATCTTCCCTCACAAATCCATATATTTTTCAGGCTTGTGATGTGTTTCACTGAAGAAAAAAAATTGTACGCAAAACTATGGGTACTTGTGTAAAAAAAAGAAAAGGCATACAACTATAAATGTATATATTTGGAACCATGCTATTTGGCATATACAGACTGGTTGAAAAGTCCCAGATTTTGTGTAGCTGAAGGCTTTCACGGCCAGCATCCATAGATTTTCCTTGGGTTTTTTTCCGGGCTGTGAGGCCGTGTTCTGGAATAGTTTCTTTCTGATGTTTTGCCTGGATCTGTGGCTGGCATCTTCAGAGAATGGTTGTGTAGGAGTATGTGGAGCTTATATATTGTGATCCCCTGTTGGGGAGTATATGTAAATTTGTGTAATCTGGCTCCCAGTTTTGAAAAACAATAGAATAAAAACCCAACACTTACAAAGGAATTCCACCCAGGGACAAGGGGATTTCCAGAAGCTAATGGCCCATCAACCAACCTTTAGCCAAACAGACACTAACAATCCTTGCCTTTCTATACCCAGAAACTAACCATTCAATTACACAAATTTACATACTCCCCAACAGGGGTTCACAATATATAAGTTCCACACACTCCTACCCAACCGTTCTCTGATGATACCAGCCACAGATGCAGGCAAAACATCAGAAAGAAACTATTCCAGAACATGGCCTCACAGCCTGGAAAAATCCCAAGGACAATGTCCCAGATTTTGGTCCTTTTCTTTCCAATTTTATACAGGGTTAAAATAAACTGACCAGGAGAGCTGGTATAAAAAGTCTCTGGTCATACTGGGAGCTAAGAGAAAACACTCTTAGGGTGCATCCAGAGTGATTAAAAAGTCCAGAAATTCCCAGTATTTGTTCCTGTTCATTCTGATTTTATTTTGAAGATCCATACCCATTTTCTTTATCCCAGAATATATTCTGTCAGCTCCCAGTATGATCAGAGACTTTATATACCAGCTCCCCAGGTTGGATGATTTTAATCCAGTATAAAATCAGAAGGAACAGGAACCTAAACTGGGACTTTTCAATTAGTCTGGATGCACCTTTAGATAAACAAAATGGGTATGGATCTCCAAAGTAAAATCAGAAAGAACAGGAACAAAACTGGGACTTCCTGGTCTTTTTAATCAGTCTGGATGTACCTTCAGTTAGGGGCTGTCTAAACAGCAAAAATACTCCTCATGCAATGCAAGGAGAATCCTACCTGTCTTAATGGGATCCTGCACCGTTATGCCACATTTGGAAGGAAGGGGGCCAAAAACATCAAAAACTCCAAAGGAAAAGCCTTCAGAGTTTTTTAAAAACTGACGGGAATGTTCCTGCTCATTGGGACAAGCAATTCACTTTGAATCACTTTCCCATATGAGTGGAAGCACAAAGCTGATTGGCCAGACGAGCATGGGGGTGGGTGGGGCTTGTTAACATGGCAAGCGCCCACAGCTGCCATGTTGAATTTTTGCCTTAGCGAGTGAGTGCTAAGACAATAAAACGGGGTGTTTTTTTTTCTTTTTAGTAAAGGTGATATATTGCTCTATTGCACCGTAGGAAAAGGATTTTCTTAAAAAAGTTTGGTGGTGGCAAATTCCAGTAAGTTAAAACACAAGTACTTCACTCATGGCCACCAGCTTGACTGGCATGTGAAGGTTTTGGGTGCCAAAAAGCCATTAAGACAAATCACAGCTGCTGTGATTTGCCATTACTGCGAAGTAATCCGGGAGCGGGGGTTGCCTCGTACAGATGGGCCCTTAGTGTGGGAAAGGAACAAAATTGTATAGCTTAGAGGGAATACAGGAAAAAAAAAGCACACATTTCTGTGCAGAAAGGGAGAACATGCCTCACAACTTGATAAGGAACTGGGGTGGGAGAGAATGCCAGTGAGACTCTGAAACTTAGCAAAAACAGTATGACCAATTTTGAGATCCTTATCCCTCAATGTAACCTACATCCAGTGCCAGAGCTGAGTCAGGACTTTTTCAGACAGGACTTACCGTGCAAAAAGACTCCGGAACAGTTACGACACTGTCGCACGGCAGGGAGTCCATTTTGGATGACGCCGTCCCTCTCTCGGCGTCGTCCACGGCTGTTCCGGGTATGATTGAAGGCAGCCGCACCATTTTTTACTCACGGAAGGCGTGCCGGCCTTCAATCATACCTGGAACAGTCACGGATGACGCCGAGAGAGGGATGGCGTCGTCCAAAACGGACCCCATGCCGTGCGACAGTGTCATAACTGTTCAGGAATCTTCTTGTGCGGTAAGTCCTGTCTGAAAAAGTCCTCAGAGTTATCAGGATTGACAATGGCATCAACTGCCGGCTCCCTCAGTCTTCTCAGTTCCTTCTGAGTTAAAATTCTCACAATAGTGGGGTGGAGGTTGGGTGGGCAGCATGCCCTCCAACATTTTTACAGATAAAAACCATGGACACACATGAACAAACAACATCAGACTGTGGCAAAGGTTGTTAATGAATGCACTGCCTTGGAGTGTGGTGGAGTCTCCTTTAGAGGTTTTTAGACAGAGGCTGGATGGCCATCTGTTGGGAATTATTTTGATTGTGTATTCCTGCAGGGCAGGGGGTTGGGCTGGATTGCCTTTGTGGTCTCTTTCAACTCTAGGATTCTACGAGTCTAACAGATAAGCCAGGGGAGGCTGTAGCAGGTTGTTTTTGCCTGAGTCTACAAGGAAAAGCAAGATCCAGCCCCTCCTCTCCCCGCTTACTGAGTTAACTGTGTGCTAACAACTTTTGAACTTTGAACTCAATTTGCAGCAATCTGAAGTAAACTGAAGACAAAGAGGAAAAAGGGGAGGAAGCAAGAGAAACTGAGACATCTTAAAAACAACTGAGAAAGTAGGAGGACAGAGGATTAATCGGGACTGTTGGAGAGTATGGAGGAATGGATTTTCCCAACAACAATAAACTGTTATGAGGTGTGCTATTGTACTATATTTGAGATTGGCTTACAGGGGCCATTAGAATCCATTAGTTTTCAAAACACCTGTCCCCAGAATAACTGGTTTGATAGTATGGATCAGCACAGCTGCCTGGATTTTTGGACTTTTATTGGGGCAAGTGGCTATGGAGAATATCATGATGACTGCTGGGTTCAAGTGTAAACAACCTAGTACCCCTTCAATGTTTTGAACTACAAGTCCCCAAAGTCCCAGACAGCATAGCCAATGATCAGGGATTATGGGAGTTGTAGTCAAAAACATATGGCAAGCACCAGGTTGTCTGCCCCTGCCTGCACTTCAAAATTTCTCACCACACCACCTCATATAGCTCTTCCAGCTGCAGTGGTTCTCTTTACTTTCTGCATACACCATACCCATTCATGCTCTCATGTTTTGTTATTTGTATTTCATAGCACACATATTTTGTATTACATGGCATAAGATCAAGCATTTTGAACAGATCACTTGCAGAAGTCTAATGTGACCCACTAAGGAATTCTGGAGATTTACATTCCTCTGACAACTGGACTGTGTGCATTTTAACATGAAGATACTACAATATCTTTGTCTGTCTCCTCAGAATGACTTATGGATTCTGCACATCTCCAGATCCAACTCATTAACAAAAGTGGCCAGAACTACCATCAAATCAGGAAAAAGACACCAAGGTATGTACACAACACAAACTGATTTGTGACGGGTGTGTATATATGGACAAGTGAGGGCATGTTTGTTCATAATCAGATCAAAGCATTTGGTGTTTAAGGTAGCTTATTCACAGGAAGGAAGTTAACAATAAATCCACACTCTGAAGAAAAGCAGCAAGAGAGCAGGAATGTTCCATCTTCCCTGCTGCCTTACTGCATTACGTTGCTGTTCTTCCAGTGTTCTCTCGTTCCTTTGAGGGACTGAGCTAAAACTGTGTCTTTTTGCTAACAGATGCCATGCGGTACAGCAGTGCAGGAGAAGGAACATTCCTGCTGCCTTGCCGCTTTTCTTCAGAGTGCGGTAGCCCGTAGTGACCAGCCGTTGATACGAAGGCTTCTGGAAACTGTACTGTTTTGTTGTGCAATACCAATTTTACTGATTTACTGTTCTCACATAAATCCAGCCAGCCAGCCAGCTGTCTCTCTAACTATCTCTGAGAGATAAAATCACTTTTGTAATCTCCTCTCCAAATCAATCCCATCATCTGGCAGATCTAAGCAGCTGGTGACAAATGTGCTCCTGGATACATGTACAGTTGTCCCTCCGTATCCAAGGATTTGGTATCCACGGATTTAAGTATTCATGGCTTGAAAATATTCTTTAAAAAAATAATAATCCAAAAAGCAAACCTTGATTTTGCCATCTTATATAAGGGACACTATTTTGCTATGCCATTGCATATAATGGGACTTGAGTATTCATGGTTTTTGGTATCCACAGGGGGTCCTGGAACCAAACCCCAGTGAAAAGGAAGGGACAACTGTACGTAGATATACAGTTGTAGATATACAGTTGTTTTATATTACATGAGGTAAGCCAGGCTTCCTCAACCTACTGTCATCTTGGCTGAGGGATCATGGGAGCTGTAATCCAACACTTGAAGGGTGCTAGACCAGAGCAGACTGAGAGAGGCAATGGCGTGAAGAGCAGTAAAGGAACATGTTACGTTAAATGACTGACAAACATGCTGCTCAAGGAGACTGAGGTTGTCAGTGTCCCACCTGTCATGCCTGAACCTAGGGTGGAGTCTGATTGCCTTCCTTTTTAGCCTGTGAGGTCACTGGAGTCCTTGAGTCACCAGGAGCTATTTCCTCAGCATGCCTATTGAAAGGTTTTGCATACCATACACCTATTCTTGTTTTAGACGTGCATACGTCTACTCCTGTGCTTTGTTTAGGTTGCTTTGCTGGGGGGGGGAGGCTTCCACAACCTGGGTCAATATTACTGAGTTACCATTCCCTCCATCTGCCCAGGTTTAGAAGATACACTCCCTATTCATCCTCTGCCATCCCACTTTTCAGCAGCTTTTAAAATGTCCCCGTTTCTCTGTCCTCCTCCAACTTCCCCCCTTTTGTCCTCAGCTTACTTCGGTTGCTGCAAACTAAATTCAAAGTGCAAAAGTAATTTTTGTACTGAATTAACTCAGCAGGGTAAGGGCGGGGAGGACAATAGAGGGCAGAATCAAACTGCTGCAGCCTCTCCTAGCTTGTGTGTTCTTCCTCATTAGTAACTTTTTCTGTCTTGACCACACTCTGATTTTACTTGTCAACATGTGTCCTGGTTTTCATCTGTGAAATGTTGGAGGGTATGGATTACAGTTCCTATCAGCCCTGAGCATTGGCTATGCTGGTTTAAGCTGATGGGAACCATGGTCCAAAATATCTGTAGGGCACCATGTTGGAGAAGAGTGGGTTAGACTAGTTTACTTCCCTCCTCCCCACTTTGCCTGTTATTCAAATGTTGCTAATGTCTACTAGGCAATCCATTTGTTCTTGTTTATATAACTCTTATTTATGTTACACAAGTCGAGAAACTCTTGGCCCTCCAGATGTCTTGAAGTTTTTGAAGTACAAAAATTGAGTGGGCTGAAGGTTCACCATCTCTGTCTTACAGTAAGGCACAGTGTGAGGGGTCTCATAAGCTTGCTTAGCCAAATGTCAGCCATACTGCCAGATATAAATGATAGGGGTACTCTGCCATTTTGCTCACTGTAGATGGCAGCAAGAGGGTCCCCTTCACAAGCCCCATTAGAAGCAGCAGAGGTGGGCTAGTGAGGTGGAATAGCTCTCTCTACCAAGGACATGTGAATCATGACAATGGGAAACCCAAGTAATTTCCAGGATGTGGCAACTTGCAATTGTACTTTATGTGGGCATTTTCAGACTTCTCCTTTATGAGATGAACATAGAAGGGAAACTTTAAAACTTTTACATTCCACAGCTTCTTTAAAGATACCTTGCTCTGTCCTTAACATCAGCTCAGTTTATACTCTCCATGCTCTACTTTGGCTTTTATTTTGGCTGCCACTGCTGGAAACAGAGTGATGAGATAGACTCCTTTCAGCCTATTACCCTCCAGCCGTATTTGACTACAACTCCTGTTATACAGCCTCTGGATGAGGATGGTGGGAGTTATAGTCTAACACATCCAGAGGGTGCCAGGTGGTAGTATGCAGGATTAAGCAGACCCCTAGTCTCATCCAGGGCCTTTTTATGTTCTCTTTTAGCTCTCTTCTTAGGAACTGGGGATCTGTGGTTCCCTCCAAATGTTATTAAACAACCATTCCCATCATTCCTGACCACTGCCATGCTGGCTGGGGCTGATGGGAGTTGGAGTATGACAACATCTGCAAGACCTCATGCTCCCCCACTCCTGCTCTAAGTCCATCTTTCCTCAGGCCATGTAATCAGCAATAAACCTTTTTATTCCCTCTTTCCTCACCTCTTCACCTTACAGTTTTCTTTTCCTTTCCTTCTCCCTGTCTTACCATCTATCCCCTTTCTGCCTATTGTTTGTTTAGAGGCCTAAAGCCCTGTATCCTAACAAGATGGCTTCCTCTCTTTCATGTTTATCACTGGCCAGTTTCTTCTGGTCAAGGAAGACAAATATTTTGCATGGCCATAAACCAACACAAAAGCCATCCTCCCCAGCAGTACCACAAAGCCCGGGGGTTTTAAGTTGTTGTTTTTCCAATCCACCACCCCTATGTCTTCACCATTCTTCTAACACGCTCCTTCACTCCTGTGACTACTCTGAACTGTTGAGGCAGACTGCCATTTTGGACAAGAAGAGGGTGGGTGGTAAAACCTTCCATCCTTGTGGTTGTTGGGTGGTTTTTTCTCTCTCTCTCTCCTATTTTTTCCCCTCTCCCCCTTTTGGCAGGTGGTTGATGGAAACCACATGACGGTTCAGCCCCTGAAGTCATTTTTCTGGAGTGTGTGTGTGTATGCAGAGACAGCTCCATACCTCATTGAAACCAGCTTGCCTCCAAGGGAAGTCAACCCCTCTCAGTTCCCTCCAGTAGAGTACAGCCTCCTCCAGTCCTGTGAAGGGCTTGACACACACACACACACAGCTTCAGTCTGCTGGCAGAAAGAGGAAAAAGGAGTCGAGGAACAGAAAAAAGAAGGGAATTTAAGGCAGCAGGAGGGACGTGGCGACTTGGTTGGGGGAATAAGTCTACCCCAGGTTGAGATACACAGGACAAAATTCTGACTCAGAAGGTACATTTTCTTTTCCCCTTTTCATTCTGCATTTCTCCCCCTTCTCCTTCTCAGTGGGTTTAACAAAATACTCCTTCTCTTGAATGAACTGCCTTTGTGGTGGATGAGTTAAGTTCAAGGGACCACACAGGCGTCCCAGCCATGGGAAGGGAACCCAGGAGTTTGGATTTCTAGACTCCTTGCTCTCATAAACCTTACTTCCACATGCCTCCTTGCTCTAACCATCATTGCAGTTGCCCATCTCTCTGTTTACACCCTCCTTACACTGGACCACTGGCTGTTAACTTCATCCCCCCCCTCTGCTCTAACTATTAGAGACCACAGCCCCCCACTAACTACTGATAACTACTTGCTTTCTTGAAAACAAGGAAATTTTGGGCACTTTGGCTTTAAATCTCTAATGCATATGTATGCCTGTATATGTACTATATAATGCTAATATACATAGCTTCTTTTCTCTCTCCGCTTTCCTTCTTTTTTTTTCTTTTTTGAATATCTGTTCTACTAAATCTTTCTCACACACAGACATGTCTCTGTGTGTTTTATGGTGGAACTGTGGCTGTCACTTTGCTAAATTCTGCTCCCCTTTCCCACAAACAGATGAGAATCGAGCTGTTAACAGCTTACTCTTAAAACTCTCTTGTTCTCAGGTTTCCGTTTGGTACTTTCATCTGCTTGGCAGCTGCCTAACACTGTAAGAACAAGAAAACGGGGCTTTGGGGTTTGCTTTCTCACTCCTTGGAACAATCTTCTTGAGTTCCCAGGCTGCACATCTGACTTTATTCTCCTTGGAAGGGAATTTTATAGATGTGTATAAGGCTGGAGCTGTATTCTGACCTCAGCTGTAACTTACAGTCAGATGTTACTCTTGTTCCATGAACGTCTTTTCCAAACTTTTTTTTTTGAAGAAGGGGGAGAGTCACCCCATTTTGTCTTCTCCCCCACAGAAAAGTCAGAGGAGGTCCTGTCATGAGGAAAGAAGGGGTGGGCACCTCAAGGGCTTGGTGTTGTGTGCCATTAAGGGTGGTGGTGTGAGAGACAAGATGGGACTAATCTGGGAATTCTTTTACACAGTCTGAAGGGAAGGGGTTTTGAGGCAAGAGTGTATTGTGCCAATTTTGGGAGGTGTGTGTATGTGAGAGAGTGATATCTTTTTTCTGCCTCAGATTCCATTGTTTCTTAGACCTGCCCCGGTAATAGGTCTCATCATTGCCTCTATGTACATATTTGCTGGGACAAATGTAAATATATGAACTGACCGGGTGATTATGGTCAATTCACATAAACATCACTGCTGGATATATTAGGAGTGCATCTGATACGTTATATGTGTCCATGCCATGTTGTGCTTAACGAAAGCTGGAACTGTTTCCTGTGCAAAGAGATAATTCATCCCTTTCTAGTTTGTTGTTGTGTGCCTTCAAGTTGTTTCCGACTTATGGTGATGCTAAGGCAAGCCTATCACAGGGTTTTCTTAGCAACATTTTTTCAGAAGAGGTTTGCCTTTGCCTTCCTGCATGGCAGGGGGTTGGACTGGATGGCCCTTGTGGTCTCTTCCAACTCTACAATTCTATGATTCTATGATTCCTCTGAAGCTGAGAAAGTGTGACTTGCCCAAGGTCACCCAGTGGGTCTCCATGGCTGAGCAGGAATTTGAACCCTGGTCTCCCAGTGTACTAGTCCAATGCTCAAACCCTTACACCACACTGGTTTTCTAATAGGGCTTCTCAAAAGGATTTGGTTTTAGAATCTTTGTAATTATATTGTAGGTCCTTTTCCAGTTCAGGGTTATATGGATATCTGTCCCCCCCACCCCCCAGGGTTACTTTAACTCTTTATTAGGATGAAAGTTTAGAAATGCTATTTTGAGGGAGATGATATTACCAGTGGCCGTGCAGACTTGGGGATTCTCGGAGTTGTAGTTCAGGAGTATGTCTAAGCTCTGATTGAGATACAAATTCAGGCTGAGAACTTCAGGAAGCTGAATCCCACAGTCTGTTTCTGTGTTCCTGTGGTGTTGTGGCATACAGAAAGCACAACTCACTGACTCTAGCCAGCCCCCCTCAACTTTAACTTGGCCCCACAAAAGACTGTTATAAGAAATGTCTCACTGGCAGAGCTTGGGAACAATTACTTTTGGGGAACTATAATGCCAAGGTTCTCCCTCAACAGGCATGGCCATATGAGCTGAGGAGAGACTGGGAATTGCAGTCCAAAAAATTCAACTTTCCCAAGCTCTGGTTTAGACCAGGGTTATATCTAAACAGCATCCTGTAATCATTCAGATGGCTGTAGGAAGTCCACAAGTAAAGTAGAAAGTCAACCATGTCCTTCAGATGTTTGCCCCTCAGTATCTTGTATTCAGAGAGGTATACTGCCTCTTGATATGGAGGATTCACACTTAGGTCTCATGTTTCACAGCCACCAGTAGACTCCTCTCCTCCCATGTATTTTTCTAATCACTTTGTAAAGTCATCTAAGCTGTCCTCACATCTAGGAGCAACTTCCTTCAATGAATCATGGGGCTGTTTTTTAAAAAACAAAACAGGACTTTGTTTTGATTTGTCTGCTTTGAACCCACTGCCTATCCACTTTATTGTCCTTTGACCCAATACCACCCCTTTCCTTCCCCATCTCAAACCGCTAGATCCCACATCCTTTCAGTAGTTTTTGAAAGTTTCCTGGAAGCATTTCTTTCTCTCTTTTTACCCCTGCAGTTGACAAAGGGACTGTACAACCATTTTGCTAGGGATGGAATCTGGAAGCATATACCACGTCTGTGAACCCCCTTGGAGACCCCTTGTCCTTTGTTAGATTAATTCTGGGAAGACTGGGATCTCTGCCTGTGGCTGACCAGTCCCACCACTGCATTTCTCAATCCAAGCCTAGCTGTTGGTTAGGGATGGAATATGGCACTCTGCTGCCTGGTGTTTGTCCAAAGCAAGAACGAAATCTGAGCATGGCAGACTGCAAGAGTTTTTCATTCATAGCCAGGATAAATGTTTGCAAACCTGGGACAGCAAATCCAACAACGTCTCCAGGAGCATCCTATATTCCCACCCTTGGAAGCAGTTATACAAGGAGGCCCCAAGGGGGATTGGAAAGCACAGCTCCGGCCAGTTTAATCAAAAGCCTCCCCAGTCCTTTTGAAGAAGAAGAAAAAGATGCTAGATGTAAGAGACTGGTTTATCCAAAGTTTAGGTAGAAGGAGAAACGTCCCATTTAAAGGTGTTTGATATAAGAGCGCTAACAGCTCTTGGGGAGAATTGGTGAGCAGAGTTTTACAAGGGCAGAAAGATGCAGTGGGTTAGATCAATGGGAGTGGAAGGCAAGTCTCCCAGGGTTCTGCCTCCATCTCTGTAAGAGAAGGTCCAGCAGGCTTGGGTAGGAAGGAGTGGGGAAAAATACACATGTGCATAAACACACATGCACACACAGAGCCATCAAGTCCCTATCCCTGTGCCAGCTCTTGCCTTCAGGCCCTGTGGTTTCCTTGGCACGCTGGCTGCTGAGCTGGCACTCATGGCCCGTGGCATGCCATTCAGTCACCAGCTTGCTCTGTAAAGCCACAGTTCCTAAAGCCACACAGGCTCCTCCCAGCCATGGCACATGGCATTCAGGCACTGCCTCCTTGTCCACCTCCCGCCTCCATCCCCTCTGTACTGACTGATTTTAGATGAAATGCTTTTTAATCTCTCATTATTAGAGGATCTGGAACTTGTGCTGTTGGCCAAAGCTTTGCTAGGGCTCTCGCATTCAACCTCCTGCTTCATCACACTGAGGGCCCATCTATACAAAGGGGAAAAGCCGGAGTATCTCATAGAAATGGCACTTCATCCGCTGCAGCGACATGTTTGAATGGTGTTTTTGGCCCCAGAAGCCCCCAGAAGCTTTGCATGCCGCATGGCAGCTGTGAGTGATTTACTCACATTAGTTCTTCACCATAGCTGAACTTTTTTTTTTCAATGTTGTCTAAGGTGTGCTGGAGTGATAGGGTTATTTTTTGAATTAAAAGGATAGCAAAGAAACCTACCCCATTTATCACCTTAGTGATTGCTCGCTAAAGCAAAAATCCATCATGGCGGCAGCGAGCGCTTGCCCTGTTAGCAAGCCCTGCCCTCACACTTACCCAGCCAATCAGCTTTGCATTTCCTCTCGTATGGGGAAGCGATTCAAAGTGAATCACCTGTCCCAACGAGTAGGAATGCTCCCCCCTCGCTGTTTTTAAAAAACTATAGGAAAAGCCGCAAAGACTTTTCCTGTGTTGTTTTTGCTGTTTTGGGCCCCCTTCCTTCCGAATAGTGTGGATTGATGTGGGACCCCATTTAGACAGGTAGGATTCTCAGTGAATTCCATGAGGGGTATTTTGACCATTCAGATAACTCCTGAGAGCCAAGGTGGCTGGATTCAACTACCCATTACAATGCTCAGAGAGTCAGGATATCTAACTGTAGCCCATCATCCACTCCACAGTGATAGGATCCATAGTCTTAGGAAATGCATGATGCTTGGAAACTCTTCCTCTCTGCTGTTATACTGGAACCAGGTCAGTTTGTCTGGGTTAATGTGACTTACTAGCTGGATCTGGCGCCATTAAAAAACTCCCCCCAAAATACCCAGTAGACCTCATGACAACCCTGTAGGGTAGGCTGGTGGGTTTAACTCCCCCCTGCCATCAAACTCAGCCCTCCTACTGCCAAACTTGTCCCCTGCTGAACTCACCCCCCGCTGCTTGCCCCGCTGCTTGCCCTCCCGCTGCTGAACTCCCCCCTGCTGCTCAGCCCTCCTGTTGCCAAACTCACCCTCCTGCTGCCGAACTCCCCCCGATGAACTTGTCCCCCCCGCTGCCGAACTTGCCCCCCCGCAAACTCAGGCCCCCACCACCAAACTTGCCCCCCCCACCGAACTCCCCCTGCCAAACTTGGACCTCTGGCACCAAACTGGCCCACCACCACCAAATTCAACCCCCACCACTTGCCCCCCATCACTGAACTCTCCCTCCTGCCGAACTCGCCCCTGCCACCAAACTCAGCCCTCCTGCCACCAAACTCACTCCCCGAACTCACCCCCCATCGCCGATCTTGCCCCCCCTGATGGTTGTCTCCCCACTGCCGAACTCCCTCCCCCTACTGAACTTGTCCCCCCAGCCGCCAAACTCGCCTCCCCGCTGCCGAACTCGCCTCCCCGCTGCCGAACTCGGCCCCCTGCTGCCAAACATGCCCCCCCTGCTGTCCCCCTGCACTCTGGCGCATGCCATGCTACACATACACACACACAGCCCACATCCCCCCATGCTATTAACACTACCTCTGCAGCCGCGTGTTTACAAAGGATTTCAACTTCCACATTGTTCCGCCCCCAATGTGCTGATTGGCTGCCCAACAGAGCTTTGATTAGTTGGTCAGTTCCCTAAGCAGCCAATCAGCACACTAGAAACAGCAACATACCTAAGAGCAATATAGATAGAGAGAGAGAGAGAGATAGATGTTGATGGTGTTGGCTCCCAGGGTTCGGACCTCCTATTCTAATGACCAGTGACCTTTTGCCTTCTTATATCACAATGGAGCCCAAGATCCTCTCTGACTCATGGCAGGAAATACCATCCCTGTGGGGTGGTGGTGGGAAGACAAATATCTGGCCAATAAAATAACGCTGGAGAACCTTTGGCTTGCCAAATATTTTGCACTTTGTTGTTATTTGTCATCAAGTCAACTTGGAATTACAGTGACCCTGTAAATGAGAGACCCATGGCCTTTTGCGGTCAGGTGTATTTTTCAGTAGAATGGTCTTATTCCAATAAAAAAATTCCTAATCCCCAAGGTGCCAGTCATTAGCTGCCCTGCTCAGGTCTTACAAATTCAGGGCCATGGCTTCCTTGGTTGAGTCAATCTGCCTGTAGTGTTGCCTTCCTCTTTTCCTACTGCCTTCTACTTTATCAAGCTTTAACTTATTTTCTAATGAGTCATGCCATCTCATGATATGTCCAAAGTATGACACCCACAGATTTTAGTCATCTTTGCTTCCAGGGGGAGTTCAGGCTCAATTTGCTCTGGGACCCATTCGTTCATCTTTTATAGTAGTCCACAGTATCCATAGAACTCTCCTCCATCACCACAGACAAAACAAGTTAAATTTCTTCCTGTCAATATTTTTCATTTTCCAACTTTCAAAACCATACACATTCTGCCCTACAACTCCCAGAATCCCTCCAATCAACTTTAAACTATGAATTTAAATGGATATATTTTAAGTTTATGTACAGATGATTTTAATGTGTAATGGTTGTTTTAATCTTATGTTTATGTGTTTTAACCTAAGTGTTAAATGGTTTTATGTGTTCAGTTATACATTATATTTTAATCTATGTTGTACCCTGCCTCGAACTTTGGGGAGGGGTGGATAAGAAATAAAATAATACTGTTGTTGTTGTTGTTGTTGTTGTTGTTGTTGTTGTTATTTTTAGCCTTGCCGATTGGGATTGATGCGATTTGTAGGCCAAAAAAAATCTGTGGTCATGCAAATGTTCCCCACTTCTATAATACAAAGTTCCTGCTGCCATGTGTGGGTGCATGTGATGAAATATCATATTTTATTATTTTATTCTAATGGACTTTAAATCTGTTACTGATACTAAGTGTTTCTATTTCTGTTTAGGAATCTGTTGTTCATAGAACCGCACAGAATTGCTCTCAGGGGTTAGTTGGTTGCATGTTGCTTGCTTGCAAGTTGATGTTGCTCAGTGTTGTCCCACTGACTTTGCCATTAAAAATAAATTCTCAGCCTCTGAATGGATACTTGGTAGGGAAAGCGGCCAAATTAATTTCAAGTCAGAATTGGCTGGGAAGTAAAAGACTCAAGTTCTGATATTTCACATTAGATGGGGAGATGCTGTTTGCTGAGCTGGAGTGCTGATGACTTGGAGTCTGGGCTCCTGCCTTGGGTTCATGAAAAGCAAATCTGGCTTAGACCCCATGTCTGTCTCAAAGGAGGAGTCTGTAACAGAAAGAGCTGTGGGGAGCTTCACTTAAATGTTTGGGGTAACTGAAAGAGTGCCAGAACTTGAGCACGATCTGGACTGGCCCAGGACTTTTTGTTACAGAAAACTGAAGCACCACCCATGTGTAAATGCACTTTAAATAACATAATGCACTAAGAAGTACTCATGAGTGAGTCTTGCAGAAGTATATCTATGGGAAAACTGCTATGGAGCGCTGATAGGGTTGCTGTAGATAGGAACTCCCATGTAGGTGGTGCCCTGTGGAGCAGAACCAGCCTGAGTTGAAGTAAAATCCAGTGAGACTAGAGGTGTTTCCAAATGGACAGCTCCTTACGCTACCTGTCAGAACATGTGTAGCTATTCCGTCTTTTCTCCCTTTGATAGATTTTCTCTGAAAAGAAGCAATATGAAAATGCAGGAGGTGTTTAAGGAGATAGGAGATGTTGTTCCTAGCCTCCACTCCCCCTGCTAAGGAGGTAGGCAATTGCACAATAAAACCTTTGTTTGGAAGCAGTTGGTTTACATTTTGAAGCATATTCTTTTGTCTTGTAGCTTTTATAACCAGGTCCACTACTCTATAATTAATCCACTGTTGAGTAAATTTCCTGGAAGTTCAGATCAATTTTACGTCAGGTTCTTGTTGGAAGACAAGTCCCCAAAAGTGACCCTGGCTGTTGCTAAATTTCTTACAGAGGCAGCCAGGATTAGAGCTCATTCTGTATTAGATAAAGGGCTATTATAATTGTTTTATTGTTCTGAATTTTCTAATATTTTGTCTATTTTCTCTTATGCTTGAGTTCTTCTTTTGATGGATCTATGGACTACAACAAATAAATAAATAAATAAATGATGATGATGATGATGATGATGATGGTTTACATTTCTTCACATCCTGTTCCTTTTAGGATCCCTTCCTATACCTTTTAAAGCATATTGAAAGTAAAACAAACAGCAACAACAAAATGGAGGATTTTACATTTCCTGTTGTTGCTCTCCCCCTTGAAAAAGATTTGAGGCATATTAAGGCTGTATCTGCACTGCTCTGTTCTGGCAATTTAATCCCACTTTAACTGCCATGGCTCCATCCTATGGAATCCAGGGATTTGTAATTTGGGGAGGGACTTGAAGAGCTCTAGTCCATTCACCTAAATTACAGTACTAAAGCTCTCTGGCAGCAGAGAATACTCAGGGCCTTACTGCACTCCTAAGAAAAGCCGCAAGGGAGCAGGAATGTTCCATTTTCTGACCCTGCTTTACTGCTTTACTGCATAACGTCATCATTCTTCTAGTGTTCTTTCATTCTGGTCCTGTGGGAGACCAAGGTAAAACCATGTCTTTTTGCTAACAGGTTTTTCTGGTTAGCAAAAAGATGTGGTTTTACCTCAGTCCCCCTCGGGACTGGAATGAAAAAACGACATAATGCGGTAAGGCAGCATGGAAGACAGAGAGTTCCTGCTTCCTTGCCACTTCAGAATGCGGTAAGCCCCTAAGTATTCCTTTCCTAACAACAACTCCCAGGATGCTACTCAAAGGAGCCATTACAGTTAAAGTAGCATCAAAGCGCTACAAATGGGTAGTGCGGGTGCACTGTCAGTTTTAACTTCACTCTTACATTCCCAATATGTAGCTGAATGCTGGAGAAACTCAGTTTGCTGTTCTTTCTTAAACCTCCAAACAGCTGAGTTCTTGCAAGGAGCTTATGTTTTGGTCATGCAGCTTTGACTTTTTTGCAGATCTAGCAGCTAATTAATAGCAATTAGGAAACGTTGGGGACAAGGGGTGGAATTAACAAGGCCAGACTAGACACAGTACTGATCATGCAACTAGCAACCAAACAACTATCTCCTAATGTCTCATGGAATAGCCTCCTCCCCTCTCCCAATTAAGATTGGGGATAAGAAGTACTGTATAACCTTTGCCCTCATACTACAGTCCAGTCTGGATCAGGGTCCTGTGTCTGTTTTTTGTACTAGGGGAAAAAGCTCCCACTGGAGCAGATGAGAACTTCCCTACCTTTAGGGGAAATAATTGTGGACCCAGAATCCAGCGCAGGGAGCAATAGGTTAAACTCCTCCTATCCCTAATACCAGAGTCCTGGTCTGGATTAGGGAGCCCCCATGCCCACCATGTATTTTTAAAAAGCCAGTTTAAAAATGCCCTTCACACAACCTGTGTGGCACAAGACACCTCTACCCTCCAGGCCCTTTCCACTGCTCTGCCCTTCCCCAGCATCTGGCTGCCTCACATTGCCAACAACAGAGTTGGGCTTATATGCCATTAATAGGCACACAATAGCTAGCATCAACCACAGCCAAATTCAGGTATCAATGTGTGTGTGTGTGCCTGCACACACACCTTCAAATCACCTATCGCCTTATGGCAATCCTATGAATTTCAGATTTTTTTTTAGGCAAGGAGTACTCAGAAATTGGTTTGCCAGTTTCTTCCTCTGAAATTTAGCCTATAGCACTTGGTATTTGTTGGATATCTCCCATCCACGTACTAACCAGTGCCGACCCTGCTTTGCTTCTGAGATCAGACGGGATCTGGTGCCTCAGGGTATTTATGCTCGATTTCCAGATATCAATAGGGACAAGAAAAGATTCACAGTAGCGCACAGCCTGAAGCGTGTATTAAATTTAAAGCTGCCTGCTAGCAGCCATAATACTCTTAAGAACAAATTGAGTGGTATTGCTCTAGACATGCTTTTCTACAGCGCAACATCCTGTTGCCAGGCCTGAACAGTTGGCAGCTGCCACAGCCATGGAAAACACCTAAGCCAGGAAAATCATGTTGCTGCTCAGACAAGACCCTAATCCAGACAGGAAACCCTTTAGAGCCCAATAGCCGGCCTGGATGGGTGGAACCCCCAGTCCATAGCCCCGGAACACTTCGCCTAGCAAACGGGCAGCAAATCCTGTACTGTAGTTAGTTCCAAAGCTGCAGTTCCCATCGCTCACCACAAGGGGCAGCTGCCTCTGCAGCCCTTGCCTTGACATCTGTTCAGTTTGCAGTGGCAATCTGCCTATTCTACTGTAAAAATCTCAATTCAATACGTAGGAAGTGCCATTAAGGACTGTAATGGTGGGACTGCTTGGTGAAAATAATCTTTATGGTTGTAAAGGAAGAAGCAGGGTTAGCCTTGCTATAGAATATGGGTGGGCAAAGTGAAGCCTGTAGGCAGCATGTTGCCTACCAGGGAATTTTTTTTGCAAAAAGATTTCAACCTTTTTTTTTTTTTTTTTTTGCAAAAACAAATACTTCAAAGTTTTTGGGGTCTAAAATGCCCTCTAGGGTGTGTGTGTGTGGGACATTTCAATCACACCCCCAGGCCATTTTAGGCCCAGGAAAGGCCTTCTTTGATATAGGAAGTGAAAATGAAGTGACTTCTGTTCCCTTCCTGTTATAAAAAGGCTTCTTCTAGGCCAGAATGTCCCAGGAAGGCCCCAAAACATGGTGAAAATGCTCAGTACATTTGGGGGTAAAATGTTTTCATATTTTTTTGTGGGAGTGGGTACAGTGGAGAGGGCCTTTGGGGGGTGTAATGCACATCCCCTAGCCTTCCTCAGTCCCCTCTTTTCCATTATTAAGATAATGAAGATGCCCTGTAGAGAGAGAATATGGAAACTATAGAAACTAAATTTTTGTTGTTGTTTAATTGTAAGAGGTGTATGCTTGATTTTTGTTGTGGGGAGAGGTAATCATGCAGTCAAAAGAAGGAAACCAAAGAGAACCTTGGGAAAGGCCAAATACTTGTGACAGCAGTCGTAGGAAATAAGCATAAGCAGCAGATATGTGTGTGTGTGTTTTTCAGGTATTTTAAAAGAGATATGCATCCCTCCAGATGTTGTTGGATTGCAACTCACATCAGCCCTAGCCAGCACAGCCAATAGGGAGGAGTGTTGGAGGCTACAGCCCCACAACATCTAAGAGCCACATGATTGGTTCACCTACATTAAACCCTGACCCTAGACTCTCAAGGGCGTGGTAGAGCAATGCCCCACACTTCTGGGATCTTGTTGGTAGGCCTGGCTGCCAGACAGTATTGAGCTCCAGTGTCTGCCTTTTAAATATTTTGTTTGCAGATATAGCTAGCTACCATATATCCCTGCTCTGTGTCCCATTTATGAGAACAATACATTATGCAGGGACATGGGAGAAAGCGTTCTTTGCTGTGACACCCTGTTTATGGAATGCTCTTCCCTTGGAGGCCTGGTTGGCGCCAACATTGGCCTTTTTTAGGTGCCATGTTAAAACACAGCTTTTAAAACATGGTCTTTTGGGCCTAATCTTATTCCTTTTTAAAGTGTACACAGACATGATTTCAACTGTTTTAGCCTTTTCTGCTGTTTTAACTTAGTGATTTATTTAATATGTTTTTATTCTGTTTAAATTATTATGTTATTTTTATCTAGAAATATTTTAAACTGTCTATATTGTTTTGATTGTGTGCTGTCCTGGGATCTCATGGAAGAGACTGGGATAGGAATATTTAAATAAATGAGTAAATAATAAAATGATCTAAAAATGTCTATATAGCCCACCATATACATTCCAACAAAACTGAGTAAAATTCCAAATCATATTAAACCGCTCCCATGAGCTGCCAGCATAACACCCAAGCCCCTAAAGCCCAAAGAAATAGGGGTTATAATTCTTTTAAAAGGTACTCAAGCTTGGACTTGGGCTAAAGTGTGTGATTTGTGGAAATGAGGCAAGTTAATCATATTTGCATGTATTTATTTTTCATAGAATCATAGAATTGTAGAGTTGGAAGAGACCACAAGGGCCATCCAGTCCAACCTCCTGCCATGCAGAAAATCACGATCAAAGCATCCCTGACAGATGGCCATCCAGCCTCTGTTTAAAGACCTCCAAGGAAGGAGACCCTACCACACTCCAAGGGAGTGTGTTCCACTGCCGAACAGCTCTCACGATCAGAAAGTTCCTCCTAATGTTGAGGTGGAATCTCTGTTCCTGGAGCTTGCATTCATTGCTCCATGTTCTAGTCTCTGGAGCAGCAGAAAACAAGTTTGCTCCATCCTCAATGTGACACCCCTTCTTTCATGACATTATTTAAAAAAGTAGTAATGCTCTTGCAAGTCCGCCTCAATATCCTGAAGGTGCCAGATCCTGACTGATCTGAGAAGCTAAGCAGGGTTAGACCCAATCAGTACTTGGACAAGGGACCATCAAGAAACACCAGGTGCTGTAGAGGCTAAATTCAGAGGAAGACAAGAGCAAACTACCTCTGAGTATTCCTTGGCTACAGGGCCTAAATACCCTACAGGCACCAGATCCTGCCTGATCTTGGAAGCTAAGCAGAGTCAGCTGCTGCGCTGATTAGTACTTGATGGGAGACTGCCAATGCATACCAGGTGCTGTAAGCTATATTTCAGAGGAAGGAATTGGCTAAACCATCTCCTTACCTAAGAAAACTCTGAAATTCATGGGGTCCCCATAAGTCAACGGTTGACTTGAAGACACATATACATCCATACATATTGCTTGCCTAGGAAAATCCTATGACAGGGTTGCTGTTATGTCAGAGTCAACTTGAAGGCACTTAACAGGAAGACTTCTCTTGCACAGAGCCCCTCTCTCATTTTGTGAGGCTTGTAGAGGAGAATATCCCAAAACATTGTGTCTTCAGTTAATTAGCAGGAGAGGGCTGGGTTGCCATTTAGAATTTCTGCATCAGGAACCAAAATGTCTTAGGCTAGCCTAGCAATGTATGCCCTGTTCTTCCCACTCCTACCTTGCCAGCTCTCTCGCTCTCTCACGCACACACACACACACACACAAAGCTCAAGCTCTGTTGGACAGTCCTGCCGCTGTTTGTCTCTGCCTTGTGGTGCAGGAGCATGAACCCAGCCGCCAGGGGGGAGGGAGAGTTTTCCACCAGCCTGGCGTCTGATCCCAAACTGGAACAGAGAACTGGGTGTGACCCTGCCTGTAATCGCAAACACTTGGGTCCTGGGATATAAAGGCTGCTATTGTGGGCTCCAAGGGGGCTGTGGGTTTGGAAGGGATGTGAAGTGCTTCGGCAGAGATGCTCGCCTCCTGTAATTGTTGGCTGCGGCCTGTGCAGAGAGCCCCTTTTACTGGAAACAGCTCTTCTCTTTTACAAGGAAAATCATCATTCATGTATCCTAGGCTGGCCCAAGAAAGTCAGTCTGCTGGGTGGAATTGCCACTTTTTCTCCTGGCCTTGCTCCTGTGCCTACCAAAATCAGCTTGAAATAATAAAATAAATTAAAATAAAGCAGCTGCAATTTCCCCCCAGTCTGGATATTAAAAGAGAGGATAAAGCGATTTACTTTGTGCTGCTGCTGTTAACATCACAGGACCAAAGCCAGTGGAAATAGGTAAAAGAAAGAAGGAAACTTCAAGGTGCCAGATGGGAGTATTATATCAAGCCCAGATTCAATGTGGGTTCTTTCTATTGAGTACTGTACTTTTAAGTGCAACAAAATTATGGACTTTAGTTTCTTCAGACTGTTTCAAAATAAACTCTGTGTGTGTGTGTGTGTGTGTGTGTGTGTGTGTGTGTATACACATACATGCATGTGAAGAGAACTTTTTAAAAGTTCTCCAGAACTTGAGTGCCCTTGCATATTTTTTGTAGAGGAAGAATATAAATGCCTTAAATAAATGAAAACAGCACAGTGAACACAGGGATGGCCCAAGACAGGTTACTTGTCTGAGGCCAAAACCTCAGATGATGTTCTTCTTGGCAGTTCCTATGATACTGGGAAAGAGAATCTACTCCAGATTTTGGTCTGAACTTTCAAGAAACTGTCAAAGGTGCTCAACCTGGTGGGGAGGGTTTAAGGTTCAGAACACTGGACAGCTCCCTTTAACATTAAGACTAAACCCCAGATAAGAGTCACTGCTCCACTGACATGGAAGCATCTACTTTTCATTTCATCTACACAGATGAGGGAATGAGTAGAGCTGATCATTTATTCCATTTTAAAATTCACTGTAGATCCTGTCAATTGAGGCTACTGCCTCATTCTACCATACCTCATGGTCAATCAGGCCTTTTCTCTGTGCTTGTCATGTCATTTGCTGTTTGGGAAGAGGCATTTCAAATTCTCAGCCAGAGAGCTCTTGGGCCTCACTAAACTACAAACCCCAGGATTCCACAGGATGTTGCCATAGCAGGTAAAGTGGAATATAGTGCTATAACGGTGTAAGTGTGATAAGGACCTAATTCACATTGGTTTAGCTTGAAGCCAACTCAGCAAACCAGTGTGCAAGCTTGGCCCACTACTGACTATAAATTAATAGTTGAAACTGATTGAAAAATTGTCTGGCCAAACTTCACCTCTTACTGTCATTCCCTATTGTGTGCATTTGTGCGTCGCTCTCTCTCTGTGGTCACAAGGTAAGATGTTTAAAGTAAATGTGAAAAAAGGTACGCTGTGGAAATTTTATTTTTGTTGGTTTGGTTATGCTACTTCTGTTGTTTCCCTTCTTGGTGCTCTCAAGGAGAGTGGCTCTTAACCTTTTCTTTACCAGGGATCCCCTTTAAATATCTTTTGTTGACACCCCCCAAGCTTTAACTTAACAACAACAACAACAACAATAACAACAATAATTCCATTAAACCTTCCCTCAGAGGCACTGAAGGGGGAGGGAAGACTTTTCTCTTGGTTTTTCCTGAAAGTTTGTGGCTGGAGCGGATTCAGTGGCAATGCGCAGGACAAGCCAGCCAGCTAGCCTTTGTCTTGGCTCCTGTCATGTGGCTGCTCCACTGGGGGAGGAGATGGGCTGAGCAGACCACAGGTTAAGAACCACTGCTCTAGGCAAAAGGCACCAATAGGATAAGTGAGCCCTCCAAGGTCTCAGGCTCCACTATCTGCCTGACACGAGTCACTGGCCATTGGTGCTTGAGCAGGCCCAGCCCGAGTCATTTTGCTGTCTGAGGCAGAGCCAAAAATGGTAACCCCTGTCTACTTAAATCAGGGGAATTCAAGGCCAGCCAAAGAAAGCTGCACAAGTGGCTCTCCCCATTTCTGACAGTAAAAATACCTTAATAACAAAATTTTGAGACCTAAAATTGGTTCCCTAAAGAGTGATGCCTCACCTTGCCTAATGGGAGGTCTGGCCTTGTACCTGAGAGCCTGAAACCCAGTGGTGGGAAAGAAGGAAATGCCCGCTTAGGAAGAGGGGGAAATGTCTAGGCATTTAGCCCACAGTCTCGCCTCTCTGTGCCGTTTCTGATGATCCAAGAGAAGGGCCAGCACGATTTCGAGTCCACAGGCTCTTTATAACAATGGTTTTATGAGGAAACTTTGGGGTTTTTTTCTGTGAAAGATTATTCTGATTCATTATTTCAGTGAGTCATCATGCTGAGAAAACCAGAAGTAGTGGGCTTGTTCATCAGTACCCTCTGTAGTGGTTTGCCCATGGCTTGTGATGCCTGAATATGGCCACAGTGTGTTAACATAAAAAAATATAGTAGGGGCAAGGAATATATCCCACTAGATTTGTACGTGATACAGGAATGGCAGTGTTAACATTTCTGTGTGCAGTGATTTCATTTGATATATTTGCAGTGGGGTAGTGTTCATTTATGGAAGTCCTCACCTTAGAATTTGGAAAAGTTACTTTTTTGGACTACTGCTGCCATTGGCCATGCAGGCTGGTAGATTCTGGAAACTGTAATTCAAAAAAGGAACTTTTCCCAGCTCTGCTCCACCCACAGCTTGAAGAGAGCCAGACCAATCGGAGTGAGAACTTCAGGGCAAAATGAGGCTAAAAGCTGGGGAATGGAGTCACCAAGAAATTACCTCAGTGTGCATGAGCGGGGGTTCATCATGGCTGTCAATGGAAGGATTTTAGTGGTTCCCTTTTACCTGTTCAAACTAAATGAGTGGGCACAGAAGGTCCCATCTCATGTCAGCCAAACAATTGGGTTGGGGGGGGAGCGTCATGGCTACCAGCCATGGATGACACTGTCATGCAATTTCTGTAGAGCTTTGACGGGGGGTGGGGTGGGTTGAAGCTCCCCTTGTTTGAAATTCCAGTTTTAATTTTAATTAAATTTGCCAACCAATAATTATATTATTGGACCAGCTGGTAAACATGTTCTGTCAGGTTAACTAATCCTGAGGTGTGAAAATCCAGTGACAATGAGTGTGGCAGAAGTGGCTAGAATGTTAGAGTAGGAGTTAGGGTGGCCTGTTTTTATTCCCATTGATGGGGTTACCTTGGGCCAGTCACAGCTTCTTTGCCTGGCCTACCTCGCAGGGCTGTTAGATAACCATGTACACCATCTTGACCTCCAGTAGGGCCCCCCGAGTATGCTCTTTAAAGGTAACTTAAATATAAATATAACACACACACACACACACACACACACACATATATATGTGTGTAAGTTCTGTATATACTTTATGGGTCTGAAACATGGGTCACCTATCACCACCACTTATGACTCCTCGAGCGCTTTCATCAGCGCTGTCTACGCACAATCCTAAATATACACTGGACTGACTATGTGACGAATGTTGCTGTCCTTGAGCAAGCAGGGATCACCAGCATTGAGGCCATGATGTTGAGAACACAGCTGCGCTGGGCAGGGCACGTTTCTAGGATGGAGGACCATCACCTCCCAAAAATAGTACTGTACGGTGAACTCGCCACGGGTCAGCGTAAGAGGGGTGCTCCAAAAAAGTGATACAAGGACTCCCTGAAATGACATCTCAGGCTCGGCCAAATTGATCACCAACAATGGTCCACCCTGGCCTCACATCGGGAGGCATGGAGACGCACTATCCACAATGCTGCAGCCTTATTTGAGAACTCACGCTGAACAAGTCTTGAAGAGAAACAACAACGCAGAAAAAATCACAACCCGGAAACATCACCCAAGGAGACCTTCTGCTGTGCTTTCTGCAACCGGACTTATTTATCTTGGATTGGCCTTTTTAGTCATCAGCGCGCTTGCAGAAAGCATGGGATGAGTCCTTCCTGAATCTTTGTTTGCGAAGAGAAGCCATAGAGAGACAATAGGACCCCCTTATCTGCTGGGGATTGGTTCTGTGGGGCCCTGTGGATACCGAAAAAATGGCTAGAGAGGACACATTTTCTAGGAAGACTCTATGGTAGGTGTGCTGTTTTGTGTCCAGTGGATAATTGAATCAGTGGATAATGAATCAGTGGATATCGGGGTCCTACTGTACACATACAGAATACAGTATATATACAGAACTTACCAGTCCCTGCCTTTTATCTTCCATATTCCTCCAGTCAGGCTCTTTGCTTGGCTTGCCTGGCTTCTCCCTTCAAGATATATTTCTTTCAGGCAAAAGTAAGCAACCCTACGGCCTGCCAGCATAACTTATACATTCAACATTGTGAACCATTTGTTGGTAAAACATACACTTTAATGCTGTAGTCCTTATACACACTTACTAGGGTATAAGTCCTATTGAACTTAATGGGACTTACTTCTAAATAAACATGCATATTGTTTCATAGCCAGTCTTATGAGGTAGAAACCTCTTCAGCCTGACCTAAGAGGATGGTTTCTGACGGGACCAGAGTAGGGGGAGTGCTGTTGGATTTTTTTTAAATTACTATAGCTTACAGAATTCTCCAACCAACATGGCTGGTGGGAGATTCTGCAAACTGTAATTTTTTTTTTTTTTAAAGGAGTTACCTCTTCTGAACTCTGGTGAGGCCTCTGCTGTTCTGCCACTCTGAGTGCAGTATCAAGGGAATGTCACCTGTTGTACTAATTATTTGCCCCATTGGCTTTCAGGTCTTGCCTGGATGTGGCAAAGGAAGGATGAGGAGGAGGGGAAGTGTTTTAATCCCCTTGTTAGCGGAAAGGGAGGCAGCTAGAGCTTGGGATGCTATGCACACTTCTGTTGAGAGGAACCCCAAGAGCAAGGCCCAGATAGGGAAGAGGGAGACCCAACTTCCAGTGGTATTAGAAAATCCAGAGCTACTTTGTGGAGTCATAAGGCCAGGAGTCCATTGTGTGTATTCACATTCTCTGCTGGGCGAGGAAGTCCAGGATCACAAAGCGAGAGCCTCCACTAGGTCAGATTCTAATTTGAGCTTCTTCTCCCCCCACCGTGATTTTAAAACATAGGCAATCATCAGAAATGTTAAATTTTGGAACATTAACCCTTCCCATACAGTCTTAGAAGCTTCTTACCTTGCTGTGAAGTCGAAGGCTTTCACGACCAGCATCCATAGATTTTCCTTGGTTTTTTTTCCAGGCTGTGAGGCTGTGTTCTGGAAGAGTTTCTTTATGACATTTTGCCTGCATCTGTGGCTGGCATCTTTAGAGAATGGTTGGGTAGGTGTGTGTGTGGAGTTTATATGCTGTGACCCCCCTGTTGGGGAGTATATGTAAATTTGTGTAATTGAATGGTTAGTTTCTGGGTACAGAAATGCAAGGCTTATTAATGTCTGTTTGGCTAATGGTTGGTTGATGGGCCATTATCTGCTGGAAACCGCCCTGTCCCTGGGTGGAATTCCTTTGTAAGTGTTGAGTTTTGATTCTATTGTTTTTCAAAACTGGAAGCCAGATTTTGTTTACTTTTAGGGTTTCTTCTTTCCTGTTGAAGTTGTCCAGGTGTTTGTGGGTTTCAATAGCTTCTCTGTGCATTCTGACATAGTTGTTGGCCTGGTCCAGAATTTCTGTATTTTTAAATAATATTTTGATTTTCAGTTGTGTTATATTCTGTTTTACTGATCATGACTGATGACACTTGAGGGAGTCTTTCCATTATAATGCTTTTATTTATATTTGAACCAAAAAGTCTGCTCTGCCTTTCTCCTCACTCTGCAGGCTAGGAGGGACTGTCTGGAACTACGTGGGCCCTCAGTATCTACTGGGGTTTTTGTTCCAGGACCCGCCATCCCATGGATACCAAAATCTGTGGATGCTCAAGTCCCATTATCTGTGGATATGGAGGGCCAACTGTAATTGTATAGTATGAAAGAGACCTTAGTAACTTTAATGAAGAGATGCAACACCATTTAAACTAGGCAGTTTCTAAGTTTTGCTTAACTATTTTTAAGTGATAATAAGTAAGGAATGTAAGAAGTGATTATATATTTGCTGTACAGCTCTTCGGACACACTTATTTTAATAGCACTAGTTTGTGTAGGACTAGTCCCTCTGACCAAGCATTGAACACAGTACGTATTTATTTAGGAGGTAAAGGAATAAATCCTGTCTCTCTGGACTTTTTCGGATGAAGAAAAATAATGCAAGCAACCTCTCCAGCTTGCGAGGCTGCTGCGCTGCAAAGCGCCCCTTTCGTATGATGCTCACCCCTGCTGGTACTGTTGCGGTACTGCAGGGAGAACTGAGCGTCATATTTCGTTGATTTTTTACTCACGAAAGTTGATCGTGAGTAAAAATCAACGAAATATGACGCTCAGCTCTCCCTGCGGTACCGCAACAGTACCAGCAGGGGTGAGCGTCATACGAAAGGGGCGCTTTGCAGCACAGCAGCCTTGCAAACTGGAGAGGCTGCTTGCGTTATTTTTCTTCGTCAGAAAAAGTCCTCTGTCTCTCTCTCACACACATTCACATTCATTTGCAGCTGTTATGCCAAGGCCCACCTCAGCTTTTGGCCTTGAAATATCAGGGTATGGGAAGCTGCTGACTTGGCAACCCAAGGCCTATGAATGTATAAAGTGGAATGGGTGGGGTCTACTTTTGATCTTAAAAGAGGCATAGAGGTGAGGGGAGCTGCCAAGTCTCCCTTCCCCACCCTGCGATCACTGGAAGTGCTTTTCTCATCACCCAATTCTCTAGAAGTGGGCTGGGCTGGACAGAAGTATTCCTGAAGCCACAGGGCATGAGGTGGTGAGGGGTTGAAGTTGTACAGTTGCCCCTCCACATTCCTGGCTTTCACTCTCGCGTTTTGATTATTCGCGGTTTGTTCAGCAAGCACCTCATTTAAATCAGCTTTTCTCCCTCGCACACAAGGGAGAGGAGCCGATTTAATCGGAGTGCTTGTTGAGCAAGCCAGGTGCTCAACTCCCTGCTCTCCTGGGACTTGGTTCCATTTGGAGTGGAGAGCTAAGCCCCGGGAGAGCAGAGAGATGGCAGGAAAGGCGCTTCTTAGCCCCCCCCACCCTTCCCAAAGCCGCGATGGAACTTTCCAAGCCTTGTTGTGGTTTTGGGAGGGTGGGGGTGGCTGAAAAGCCTCTCTGCTGAGCTCCCTCCACCCCTCCCAACCTTCCCGAAGTGGCCATGGGGCTGCCAATCCCCAGAGTCCCCTTGGGAAGGCCGGGGAGAGGCCAGCCAACCGCCTGCCCCCCCTCTCCGGCCTTCCTGAGGGGGTTCCGGGGTTTCAAAGCCCTGGAGCCCTCTTGGGAGGCCGGGGAGAGGCCAGCCAGCTACCCTCCCACCCGCCTGCTGCCCTCCCCAGCCTTCCTGAGGGGGCTTCAGGGTTTCAAAGCCCCGGAGCCCCCTCGGGAAGGCTGGGGAGAGGCCAGCCAGCCAGCCACCTGCCCGCCCACCCACCTGCCGCCCTTCCCAGCCTTCCTGAGATGGCTCCTGGGTTTCAAAGCTCTGGAGCCACTTTGGGAAGGCTGTGGGGAGGCCAGCCAAGCTCCCAGCGGCTGCCACCCCAACCTCACCGAAGCAGGTATGGGGTTCATGAGCCCCATAGCTGCTTCGGGAAGCACAGCAGGCAGCGGGGGGGGGGGGGGCGGCAGCCAGGTGGGCAGAGGCCTTTGGAAGTGTGGGGGGGTTGCGGGAGGGCAGGGGATGCCTTTTTTATTTGCATTTTTTTTCACATTTGCAGGGGTCTTGAGACCGTAACCCCCACAAATGTGGAGGGACTACTGTACTCTCCTCACCCATGTGCCACTTTTTATGTTAAAATAAGATCCCTTCCCCACCATTTTATACATGAACGGGTCAGCATGTAAACAAGAGATATGTCCTTTACATATACTGAATACATAGTATAATAAAAGCACAGAAACTGGTCATAGCATCATTTCCCCTTATTTTTATACAGCCCTTAGCTGTTTTTACAAGGTAAAAAGTGGGGAAAATATGGGGCCACAAGTGGGGTGAGGTGCTTGCCCTGCATACAGAACAGCTCCATCTCTTCTCAGTACACTGCTTTTGGGTGCCATTTCTTCAGTGCTCCATATGATGCCATCACAAAGCCTTAGAGTGAAAGCAGGCAGAGGCAACAATGCTTTTGACCCTTGCTCTGGTGTCTTCTGAGTATGATGGAACTGGGAAGCATTGAAGAAATGATACCTGGAAGGGCAGCTCTGCCATTAGGTAGAATGAAGCAGCTTCCTCAGGCAGAAGATACTGGTGGTGGTGGTGAGGAGCACTAGCAGTTTCCCATTTTTCCTCCTGAACATCCTGAGTGTTCCCCTCTGCTGGGGGAAATGGCTGTATATAGAATCATATAGTTGGAAGAGATCACAAGGGCCATCTAGTCCAACCCCCTGCCCTGCAGGAATACACAATCAAAGCACTCCCGACAGATGGCCATCCAGTCTCTGTTTAAAAACCTCCAAAGAAGGAGACTCCACCACACTATGAGGCAGTGCATTCCACTGCCGAACAGCTCTTATGCCAGGAAGTTCCTCCTAATGTTTAGGTGGAATCTCTTTTCCTGGGAGCCAGGCTAAAAGCATCTGAGTAAAAATCAAGGGAGAGAGAAACAGCAGGGAGGTTGTTGTGGGGGTCTACTACAGACCTCCAAGCCAAATTACTGCACAGCCTGTCTTAGGCCCCTAAAAGAGACTGTGGCCTCAGATAGGGAGGATACTATTCTATTGCTTGTGTTGAAAAAGTACACCTGCCAGTCCAGTAAGGGTCTGAATAAGAAATGGCAAGGGGGCACCAGAATGTCTTAGGCCAGTCCTGGTTCCTTGCTATAGAAGGGGATAGGATTACTGTAAGCATCAAACCTCCACCCCCCACAACACCATCCAGAAATGCTCAGGTTTAATCCAAAAACAATCCCCCAAAAGCATTTACAGTATATGAGCTATATTTACATAACCTTCTGCATTTCATAGATGAAAAATGGGACACCTGTGAATGAGCAACACCAGAGTGTGGTCAAGATGGCAAAGGTGACCAGTGAGGAAGAACATACAAGTTAGGAAAGGCTGCAGCAGTTTGCTTTTGCCAGAGCCTACAGGCTAAGTTAATAAAGTGCAAATTACTTTTGCACTTTGAATTTAGTTTGCAGCAATGTAAGTATACAAAGGACAAAGAGGGGAAGTGGGAGGAGGGAAGTGGGATATTTTAACAGCTGCTAAAAAAGTGGGATGACAGAATATTAAGAGATTGGGAAAGTTAGAGGGTATTTACAGGATTTGTGTGTGCATGCACGTGTGGGGGGGCATGTATATACACACAAATTCTTTCCCCCCCTTTTTTAGCCATACCCACTGGATCTGAAAGCTAAATTCTCAGTTTACTGTAGTATTTGATATTTAGAAAGTACAGTTGTCCCTTCATATTCGCTGGGGTTTTGTTCCAGGACCCCCGTGGATACCAAAATCCGTGAATACTCAAGTCCCATTATATGCAATGGCATAGCAAAATAGTGTCCCTTATATAAGATGACAAAATCAAGGTTGGCTTTTTGGATTATTATTTTTTAAAAAGAATATTTTCAAGCTCTGAATACTTAAATCCATGGATACCAAATCTGTGCATACAGAGGGACAACTGTTATAGGCTTAGTTTTAGTCTGGAACAAAGATGACAAATGAACATCAGATAGAGTGAAACAAGTAGTCACGCAGCTCAAAATGTCATTGATTCTAAATGCTAACAAGAAGATAGCTGTCGATAATATTTTCACTCTGATATAAGCAGAAGTAGCCACTTGATTTCACAACCTCTTGATGTGAAAATAGAATATAAGGGCCAAATATCCTGCTCCTTCATAGGCCAGATCTCATGCCTGTTCGGGGAAGAAAGTATTTGTTACCCTTCTAGTTTGCAAGACATAGATATCATGCCTTAAATTCTCAATTGTCCATCTCCACATCAGAACCCTGCTGATTATGTAAAGTGTTAGGAAATCTTCCATCTAAAACAGCAGATGGCATGAACTAAAATCTCAAGAGGGTATAAGCTTTCCTCAGAGGGAACTTGCTTAAGGTTATTAAATAATCTGTTAGGCTGTCTTGATACATAAATCACATGGTACAAGGGAACAATCCTAATTGAAACCATAGATGATAAATTGCAATGACTATACGCTTCCTTCAGTCTGTTCTTGGATTCTAGTTTGGCTGGCAGGAGGCCTCTTGGCTCTATAAATATGGTTTTCTGGAAAGCCATTAAAATGCCTAAATCACTTTCTAACGCAAAGTATCAGAGCTCTCTATATTGGATGAAGTTTGCTTTGAGGTGGCCCAGGGCATTTTGCTGCCTGAAGCAGAGTATTGAATGTCATGCCTCCTCACTGTAATACACAGACTTTAAAAACTCTTGTTGCAGCATCTAAACATCAATGCTTGTCTTTATTTATCTCCACAGTTCAGGGATGGAAATTGCATGGCCCTTCAGATGTTGTTGGACTGCAAATCCCAACATTCATCACCACTGCCTATGCTGGCTAGGGGTCACTGGGAGTTGCAGTTCAGTAACATTTGGAGACCACGATTCCACCCCTGCCTTGAGTCACGCTGCCTGCAGCAGCTTTCTTCATCCTGAATTTAGCACTGAATTTGATTTGACAGATAAGAAGTTGGATAATCTGTCTTTGCATAGACATGAATGTATGTACAGTACTCGAATACCTACACACATGCATGCACGCACGCACGCACGCACACATGCATGCACACACACACCAATTGGGCTTTTATTTGTATCAGGAAAACATGTGTTTCAATTAAGAAAAACAATTCTGAAGGTGTAATTTTTAGGGGTAATTCATATTGGTGGCAGTGTTTTATCCTGGAATCAGTTCAGACTGACTGCTCATAAAGCTCGCACTGAAACTGAGAATGTCTAAAAGGCTTTTAGAGTGGGCAGTGTTGGACTATGACTCTGGAGACCAGGATTCAAATCCCTGCTCAGCCATGAAAACCCACTGGTTGACCTTGGGCAAGTCACATACTCTCAGCCCTCAGAAAACCCAGTGATAGGCTCGCCTTAGGGTCACCATAAGTTGGAAATAATTTGAAGGCATATAACAACAGCAGCAGTAGTGGTTCAAGAGTTGGACTAGGACTCTAGGGAGATTATCAGACACAGCAAACGTGGCGCGATACTGATGTCAACGCAAAAGGCTGCCAATATCAGATGACGTCCTCCTTTTGCGTTCTGCTGGTACCACTATGGCGTTTCTTTTCATTGACGGGCTGAGCCATCAGTAGATCCCCCCCGTTCTGTTTTGGTGGTGGTATTGCTGCGTCTGAAACCTTGTGTCATTGTCCCCCATAAATACAGTCTAAATTGGCGGTCCTGCCAGAACACTTCTGGGGGAGATCATGAAAAACAGGTAGGCTACAGTCTTTTTATGAACCTCCCCAGGTTACTTGTACTGTGTAAAGTGTGTTTCTGTGCTTATGTGTACTTTTTTTTTTTTTTTGCCACGCTCATGTCTTCTCTTGAGAATTGGCAAGATTTCAAACCAGGAAGTGAACCTTTGGTTATTCTGCCAGGACAGGGATGGGTTTTTTTGTTGTTGTTGTGGGACAGGATGTCAGGAGTTGGTGACTGAATCCTAAGTTTTAAAATGGCCAAACAACTGCAGAACCATGCTGCATGAACTACCAAGTCATTCCCAGTCAAGCCACTAGGGGGCAAAGTCCTGTGTGTGTATGTATATACAGTTGTCCCTCAACACTCCCGGGTTTCACATTTGCGGTTCCGCATATTTGTGGATTCCCGCTTTGGGGAGAGTGGTGGGGGGAGCAAAGTGGCAACCAGGGCTTTAGAAGCCCCGTTGCCACTTTGGGGAGGGTGGGAGGGGGGAGGAAAGTGGCAACCAGGGCTTTAGAAACCCCGTTGCCGCTTTAGGGAGGGGGGAGGAAAGTGGCGACTGGGCTTTAGAAGCCCCGATCGCCACTTTAGGGACGGTGGAAGGGGGGAGGAAAGTGGTGACTGGTGCTTTAGAAGCCCCGTTGCCACTTTAGGGAGGGTGATGGGGTTGCAAGCGGGGGGGGGGAGGAGGCCTATTTTCCTGCTTATTTGGACGTCAAACACTCTCTGTGTGAGTATTTTTGGGAAAGGGTTGCTAGTGAGTCTGCTGAGACAGTTTTTGGGCTTCTGCTGGGGATTGCGTGTCCTATCATTCCATGACACAGGAATGTTTCTGTGTTCCTGTCTGATAATCTCCTAGGGGTCTAAAGTTCAAATCTCTGCCCAAACATGGAAACCAGTTGGTGACCCTGGGCACGTCACACACTTCCAGCCTCAGAGGACAGCAATGGCAAACTTTCTCAGAATATGTGAAGTCGAAGGCTTTCATGGCTGGCATCCATAAGTTTTTTGTGAATTTTTTCTGGGCTGTGATTTCTGGAAGAGTTTATTCCGGACGTTTCATAAGCATCTGTGGCTGACATCTTCAGAGTCTAGTGGCGTAGGAGTGTGGGGTTTATATACTATGAGTCCCTGTTGGAGGGGATATGTAAATTTGTGTATTTGAATGGCTAGTTCCTAGGGTGGAAGGATATGCAAGGAGGATTAGTGTCTGTTTGGCTAATGGTCCATTCTCTGCTGGAAATCCCTTTTTCCCTGGGTGAAGTTCATTTGCATGTGTTGAGTTTCGATTTTGGTGTTTTTCAGGACTGGTAGCCAAACTTTGTTTACTTTAAGGGGTTCTTCTTTCCTGCTGAAGTTGTCCAGTGTTTGTGGATTTCAATAGCTCAGAATAAATTTTGCCAAATAATAACGACTACTATTACTACTTAGGCAAGAGACATCCTAGGTCAAAGCCAACTTGAAGGCAAATAACAGTTGAGAGCCAGCCTAGTGGTTGAATCTCCACTCAATCATAGAAACCCGCTGGGGACTTTGGGCAAATTACACTCTCTTAGCTTCAGAGGAAGGCAATGGCACACACCTCCTCACAATAAACCTAGCTAGGAAAACTCCTGGATAGGTTCACCTAAGGGTTGCCATAAGTTGGAAGTAACTTGAAGGCACATAGCATGAACAAATAACAGGTGCATAATTCTGTCACATTGACCTCCAAAACTCCAACTTTCCTGCTGAGCTCTGTATGCAGGGCCTGGTTTTGTACAGAGGAGCATCCAATCTGGTGTGTCTTAAATTCTGCACACTGCTGTGACACCTCACTTGAACTCGCAGTGTTCTTTCTTTCTTTCTTTCTTTCTTTCTTTCTTTCTTTCTTTCATGTTAGTAGTGTTTACAAGGAGAGGGTTACTGATAAAGTAGTATGCATAGTGCAGTATGTTTTAACTGAAGAGTTTAGATGGAATGTGTTAAAAAGAGCCACATTATCTGAAATGCATTATTTTGGGTATTTTAACAACTGGTTTTTTTTATAAAAAAAGTTTTAAGTGTTAACACTATTATTTTCAAGGGGTAAGGAACATTTACTTGTTAGATTCCAAATGTTATTTTTAAAAAGTCTTGGGGTGGGATTGTTCTTATCTATTTTTCTACTTTCAAAATGAATAATTTTAATAAAAACTGTTAGTAACACATTGCTAATGTTGTTTGTAGCTGTACTTTGTCTTAAACTATTCTGTGAATGGCTTTGATTCCCATGTTGTGAGAAAGGTGGGATATAAATAAAATAATAATATAACAAAAAATGTCATCTGCCTCTGTGTGGGATCAAGCCAGGGGTAGACTAGTACAGCTGGTTTACAGCAGAATCTGACTGTGCATTATTCTGATTGGCTGATACTTCTGGTGTTGCAAACCTGCTGCCACCACCTCCAAATAAAGTACAGTAGTTTTCTTAAGTTTAACAAAGTAACTTTATTTTAAACAAACAAATGAATTAATTAAGTGCTAAAACAAATGTTTAATTGGATGTCTCGGCCCCCTGAATCATGACAAAAAGTTTGGAAAGGAAATAGGTGTTGCATTCGAGGCACTTGTGAGTTCACCTTACCTTGAAAGGGGAAAACACATATCTCATCTGAAAAGTTCCGTGCACCGGAAGTAAGGCATATAGGCTGATATATGAGTGGAAGCAATGACAACCCAGTGTGGTGTAGTGGTCTGAGTGCTAGAAAGACCCAGGTTCAAATCCCTGCTTGGCCATGGAAACCTACTGGCTGACCTTGGGCAAGTCACACTGTCTCAGCCTCAGAGGAAGGCAAAGGCAACCCCCCTCTGAACAAATTTTGCCACAAAAACTGTGATAGTTTCACCTTAGGGTCACCATAAATCAGAAACAACTTGAAGGCACGCAACATCAAGAACAAGTGACAGAAAGGACACCAAAAGCTATGCAGACCACTGAAATGCCATAGAATTGCTTTAAAAACTGATGCAGATATTCTTAAGGGTTTGCATCACCGATGGATACTGCTGAATGATTTGCTTGGTTGGCTAATTTACCATGAACCTGTTATTTCCTGAGTGAATTGGTCTTCTGGAATAGTTTTTAGACTGAGGCTGCATCTGTGCTGCAGAAATAATCCAGTTTGATGCTGCTTTAACTGCCATGATTCAGTGCTATGGAACCCTGGGATCTGTAGTTTGTTTCAGCACCAGAGCTCTCTGGCAGAGAAGGCTAAGTAACTACAAACCCCAGAATTCCATAGCATTGAGCCATGGCAGCTAAAGCATTGTCAAACTGGATTATTTCTGCAGCACAGATGCAGCCTGAGTGCCAATACAGCCAGTTACTTGCATATTACCCTCAGTCTGAGCAGTGGAGTGGAGACAACTTATTAGACAAAACCCCAGGCAATGTCTGTCTGTCTCTGGGCATCTGTACCTGGAGGTACTTATAAACAGATCTGATTTGCTTGCTATGGGAAACAGTACACCCAGAGTGAAACATAGATAATTGCCAACCCTTCAACATTTAACCAATGAAAACTGAGATGTGTGTGTCCAAGTAACATCATATTGTGGTCAAGATGGCAAAAGTTATTAATGAGGAAGGACACATAAACTAAGCAGATTATCAGACAGGAACAAAAAAAGCATTCCTGTCCCACAATTTCCACTCCCGGCCCTGTAATGACAAAAAAGAAAAACTTATCAGACCTACCTTGTTCACATGACAGGGCAGCCCATGAAATGAAATCCCGCCGGTTCTTGCAAGAAGACAAGAGCATGGGAAATTCAAAAAGAAAAAGAAAAATGCAAGCAAAAAAAGTGACAGCAAGCACAAAAACACACTTAAAACTTTACAAGTAACCCAGCGAGGGTACAAAAAAGTGTGTCACTTACCTGGATGTCCTGATCTCACCAGGAAGTGTTCTGGCAGGGACTTCCCATTGACGCTGGGATCTCACCAGCATAACGGGGCACCTTCTCACTCGCAGGACATTCCGTGACAGAAACAGAATGGGGGATCCATTGATGGCTTCTCCTGTTAGTAAAAAACAGCGCCGGTGGAACAGCAGCAGAATGGGAGCATTATGAGAGGGGAATGACGTCATCTGAAAAGAAAGCCCTTTAGCAATCTTCTGGCATCATTATAACGCTGTATTTAGCGCATCTGATAATCTCCTAAAAGAGGCTGCAGCAGTTTACATTTTCATGAGCTGACTGGGAAGAGCAAGATTCAGTCCCTTACTCCCTTCTCCCCTCTGGTGAGTTTACTGAAGACAAACTACTTTTGCACTTTGAACTCAGTTTGCAGCAACTGAAGTAAGTTGAGGACAAAAGGGGAAATGGAAGGAGGAAAGATAAATTTTAAAATGCTAAAAGCAGTTGCCACTTTAAAAGCAATCTAAAAAGTGAGAGGACAGGATTAAACCAGACCATCCCTGCCAGACTGGGACAGTTGGAGAGTCTATGTTTGGTCTTCATTCATTTGTCTAAGTCTTACATAGCAGGAGCACAGCACAGACAGATGAATGAGTGGCCAGCCATCTATGGAGATTATCAGATGGGGACAAAAATAGCGTCTCATCTCACAATCTCCTCTCCTGCCCGCCTCCCGTCCCCATCCTGGCACAGTAACAAAAACTTTCACACTTACCTTAATCACATGATGCTCTCTCCCCCTCAGCAGCCCAGGAGTGAATGGAGCTCTCACGGAGCTGCATTCACTTCCTTGTTGAAATCCCGGGCTGTTCTCGCAAGAGGACAAGTGCACGGGAAACTCAAAATTAAAATGAAAAATACACTTTAAAATATAAAACCAAGCAGTTAAACATATGTAAAAGTTTACAAGTAACACAGGGAGGGTGCAAAAAAGTGTGTCACTTACCTGGATCTCCTGATCGCACCCAGAAGTGTGTGGCATGGTTCTCCCTCTGATGCTGGCATCGCACCAGTGTAACAGGGCACCTTTTCACTCACCCGTTGTTCCATGACAGAAACAGAACGAGCAATCTATTGATGGCTTAGCCTGTCAATAAAAAGAACCACTTGCGGAATGGGAGCAGCACGGGAGCATAGCGACACGGGGATGACATCGTGTGAAAAACAAGCCCTTTAGCGATCTCCTGGTGTCGTTGTCACACCATATTTACAGTGTCTGATAATCTCCTATGTTTCACTCCTTGCATCCTGCTTCCAACAGCAACCCAGTTAGTGCTGTTTATAGCTACCTACGTTTATAGATACTGTACCCAGGAAAAAAATTACAGTAACATTGCTTGGCTTCTGGTAGTAAGCAGGCGTCCTGTAATTGCACAAAGCCAGGAAGAGCCTGTAATTTTGCAGTTATTTTAGTTTGCCTCCTCCGGGCCTGCAGTGGTCACAAGGAGACCCATCCCTTTCTCCTCTCCATCCCCTCTCCAGGTTGCCCTGAAGGCTTTGTTGGGCCTGTACTAGATGCTGGGAGAGGGACTAGGAACCTGCTAAAGATGTAGTTGGCATTTTTTCCTCCCCACGTCCCACTGCCTGTTAGTTCCCTCAAGATTTCAGATGTGGAAAATTGTAGTAAGTCATGGACTTCCAGATGGCAACGCCTGAAGAGGTGAGATCATTCTGACTCACTTGTATGGCTCCCCCACCCATCTCTTACTGTAAGGAAGCAGGGATCTTATGAGCTGATGTCATACAGTGAGAGTGCACAATGCAGAGTCCCTCCACTGTGCAAGAAAGGGTTGCCCATATTCAAATTCAAAAGCTCTGCCTCCACTCCATAGGCAAAGCTAGGGTAGTCAGATCATGGGCCCACCTCGGGTAAAACGTGTCACATTATAGGCAGAGATGCAGCAGAAGGCAGGGAGGCCCTGAGAGAGGCTCAAAATATTCTTTTTTGTGTCATGTGTGAAAATGATAAGTAAAACAGCAGAATGGTTGTGGGTGTCTCCAGATGGACAGCACCTTGCAGTACTCATCAAGAGATGTTGTACAACCATTCTGTCTTTCTCTCCTTCACAGCAGGGATTTGAGAAGACATTTTGCTGCCTCAGGCAAGAACAAGATGGTGCCCCTTTCCTGGACTGACTAGAATGGCAGTTAATTTTTCTTCAAAACTAGTTGGATAGTCTACTCTATTGCAGGTGGGGGAAGGCAAACTGTAAAACCATGCTGCTGCCAGTATTTGCTACCTGAGGCAACCCCTGCCTGCCCCATTCTGCCTCATGATAGGGCGTGGCCTAGCTTGCAATGTTTATTGTTAGTTTCCTTGTCAGTGGGGTGGAATTGAATCCACTCTAGGCTTTATGCTGAACTTGGAGCTTTCCAAAGTGTTCAACCCTATTCACAAAATAGGTTCAGTATGTTGGATAGCTCCTTTAAAGTTCAGACTAAATCCAGGAGCAGATTTGCCATCCCACATGCATGAGAGCCACAAGCCACCAGGCCCTGTTTAACTGATTTTCTGTAGTAAAGAGGAAAAACATAGATGAAGCTGTAGGAAAACACTGGAGGGTTCCAAACTGAATGATCTGGAAGATCTTCATGACATCTTATGAATGAGGCATGATGTGTCCCAATGCTAACTGTTGTGGCTTCCCACAAGGAATGCTTGCAGGAGATGGTGGTGCAGAGACCTCTGTGTCAGAGATCTCTAGCCCAACCCAAGCGGATTCTATCAATAGTGGGGACAGCAGTGCCTTTTTAAAATCAGAGCTGAGGGGGCAAGAATTGTACTAAGGTCTTGGAGGACTTGGGTTGTATGTATAGCATACATACTTTGCTTTAAAGAAAAGTGGTTCCCAAACATCACTGTAGGCTCTAGGTTCAACCTAGAGACAGGGAAGTTTTCTGTAAGAAGGCAGGACACATGCCAGGTTTCAATGTTTCTTGGAATTCATATCTTTCTAGAAACTCTTCTTCATAAACTTAGATGTGGGAGTGAGGATTTGGGTTGTGTGATTCCTTGGTGCTCAAAGGTACCCATTTACTTTGTGCTTGGACTATAACTCTCTCTCTCTGGCTTTTCTTTGCAAACGAAGATTCAGGAAGGACTCATCCCGTGCTTTCTGCAAGCGCGCTGATGACTAAAAAGGCCAATCCGAGATAGACAAGTCCAGTTGCAGAAAGCACAGCAGAAGGTCTCCTTGGGTGATGTTTCCGGGTTGTGATTCTTTCTGCGTTGTCGTTTCTCTTCAAGACTTGTTTGGCGTGAGTTCTCAAATAAGGCTGCAGCATTGTGGATAGTGTGTCTCCATGCCTCCCGATGTGAGGCCAGGGTGGACCATTGTTGGTGATCAATTTGGCCGAGCCTGAGATGTTGTTTCAGGGAGTCCTTGTGTCACTTTTTTGGAGCGCCCCTCTTACGCTGACCCGTGGCACTTGCTCTTATAAACCCAAGCTTTTGGCTCAGAATGCACATGGCACACTGACCATAGGGCTATCAGAGAGAAAACTCTGGACAACAGAAGACTGAGAGGTGACATGGTAGCCAACTTTAAATATCTGAAAGGATGTCATGTTGAAGATGCTGCTCCAGAGACCAGAATATGAACCAATGGATTCAAATTACAGGACACTTTCCCCACCCTCCTGTACCCACAGGACCAATATCTGTGGTTTCAGTTATCCGTGGATGAAAAAATAGGGACACATATCATAGAGTTGCACTAGAAAATGCCTAGAAAGGTATTCTCCAATGCAGCTCTATGATATGTTTGTACTGGAAGTCCTTTATTGTAATAGGGTTTGCTCTTATCTGTGGTTTCACTTATAAATGGTAAGTCCAGGACCGTATCCCCTGCAGATATGGGCGGTGGGTTGGGGGGTGAGATTCCACCTAAACATTAGGAAGAACTTCTTTACTGTATGAGCTGTTCAATAGTGGAATGAACTCCTCAGAGGGTGACGGACTCTCCTTTTTTGGAGATCTTTAAACAGAGATTGGGTGGGTATCTTCTCGACTGCTTTAGTTGTGTCATCTTGCCTGACAAGGAGTTATACTTGTCATAACTTACCCTCTGGAATCTGAAGAATGGCACACAGAGGAATCAGATTGCCAGGAATTTATGGCTCCAGATATCAGCAGTGTTGGAAGAGCTGGGTGGGGGCTGAGGCAGTTGGGGGCCTACTCCCCAGCAGGACATGACAAATGCTGAGGATGCACCTCCTCCCTTTGAAGATCTCAGGAGAGATAAGGAGAGGCTTCCTAGGTCCCAGCATCTGTTCAATAGGAAACACTGACCTGTTAAGCACCTGATGTCCAGAAACAGTGGCCTATAAGCCTTCCAGCAGCTCCCTGGTGTCTTTGTTGCTTGCAGCTGTTCTGTCTTGGTGACTGGCAGTACTCTTAGTGTTTGCATGCTCTTGACCTTGGACTGGCTACAATTGACAATTCCTTGTTGGCTTTGTTTAGCTGGATTACTGGCTTGGTGTAAGGACCAGCTGATGACCTTGCTCTTGTTTGTCTCTTCATCTCTCTGGTTAACCTATGACTGGATAGACTACAGCTCTTTGTCTCACTGCCACCTGGCTCTTGGGTCACTTGCTGACTGGAGCACAGATGGGCCTTGTGGTCCCTTCCAGCTCCAAGATTCTTTGATTCTATGAAAACTGGAGCGATCCTCTGTCCCTTTAATCACTGTGTAGAGAAGAGGGAATTTCAGCAGGTGTGCTTGTTACCTGGTTGTATGATAAGCAACTTCTGCTGAAATTCTCTTTCTACACAACTATTAAAGGTACAAGAGCCCTTTCTAGTTTTCACTCTGGCAACCCTATGACCAAGTTGCGCAAGGCCTCTCTCTTACTAGCAGTTACATGGAACAGAGAAATTCAGGAGGTGAAGCATTTCCTAGCCTAGCCTAACAAGCTCCACCTCATAATGTTCTCTCTTCTATATGGATGTTACTGACACAGGAGATCTGGCAGCCCTTGGGATCTGGTCACCCAAGGCACACCCTTTTTTCTCAATTTTTCATCATCACTGCCACCAAGCACTGCTTTTGGGAGGTGAGTAGAACCTTGTAATGTGCCTCCACCACACAATCTCTGATCCCAATTCATATATGCAGTTTCGTGAGTCATGAAATAAAAGTTTCTATTTTAATTCTGAAATTACACTCTCTACATTTCTGAAATTACACCATGGCCCACATAGAGCTTTTCTGTCCCCCACCCTGTTTCCTTACGCATTATATCCAACCTGAAGAAGAGTCTTATAAAACTTCCTATTTTTTTTTAAAAAATCTTTATTTTGTTGGTCAATATCTTTATTTGTTTGGGGAGGGAAGGCTGTTTTAATGACTGTGAACATTTTATGCTTGGCATTTTAAGTTTAACTTTTTTCCTACCTGGTGTGTATGAATTAAGGGAAAACAAATGATGCTAATTGGAACAATACCTAATTCTATGATTCTATGATTCTATGATTCTATCTTCTGAAAGCATTAGGTGGGCATTTCCTGAGGCATCTGGCAGGTTTTCTTCATTCTCAACTCTCATGGCTGCAGTTTCTATATTGAAATCATTTCATCATGCTTTTGTTGTGAAGGCTTAATGGGGGAAACTGGAAAACTAGAAGCCTTTTTGTTTGGAAAATTGAAAATAGGGTAGTGAGGAGGGAAGCAAGAATTGTTGTTGTTTTTGCTGCTCCTGCTGCTGTTAATTGCCCTTGAGTCAGCTTCAATTCATGGCAACCCCATGGATGAGACATCTCCAAGACCCCCTGTCCTCAACCACCCTACTTCGGTCATGCAGGTTCAGGCCTGTGTCTTCCTTGATTGAGTCTCTCCAACTAGTGTGTGGTCTTCCTCCACCTTTCCTAGCATTATTGACGTTTCTAATGAGCTGTTGCTTCTCATGATGTGTCCAAAGTACGACAGCCTCAATTTGGTCATCTTGGCTTCTAATGAGAGTTCAGGCTTGATCTGTTCTAAAACTCATTTGTTTGTCTTTTTGGCCATCCATGGGATCCTCAGCACTTTTCTCCAACACCACATCTCAAACGAGTTGATTTTCTTCCTATCAGCTTTCTTCACTGTGTATCTCTCACATCCGTACATGGTGATGGGAAATATGATGGTTTCAACAATCCTAGCTTTAGTGCTCAGTTTTATATCTTTGCATTTTATGATCTTATTCAGCTCTTTCATAGCTGCCCTTGTTTGCATACTTCTACTTTTCTAGTTAGTATGAGCTGGACAGACTATAGAAAGGCCTTATCTGTTTTAAAGCACTGGAGGACTGATTGGTTTCATTTAACTTCTTTTACAATACAGTACTGTCCTATCACAGAAATATGTCCTATTGAGTGAAATGGGATTTACTGTCCGGTAATTGGGTATAAGGTTGCAACATTAGTTTCCTTTATTTGTCTTCCTTTGCTTTTCTGCCTGTCTGATGTATTTATAACAAACACAGCAGTGTGTGTGGCGGGGGGGGGGCGGATTTTCAGAGACTGCCAATACAGAGAGGAAAGACAAATGGCAAATTCGGTGGCAGGGGGTGGGGCATTAGTTATTTCCATTATATCTATTCCACTACTATGCCAAAAGGTACTTTGAACTGGCATACATCTACCCTACCCAAAATTTAAATGCACAATGAAAAGAACATTTTATGTAACAAGACAATTTTGTATTAAAGCATAATTGTCCAGAACAGGGACAGAGGAAACTGCCTGATACCAGATCAAATTATTTGGGCATCTAGTCTCAAGGTTTTTCTTTCTGACTGGCTGTGGATCTCCAGGATCTCCAGCAAATTTATTACCCATTACTTTAGACCGCTAGAAGGGGCTACTTGTAGCCCTGCAGATTTTGTAGGATAGCACCTCTCATAAGCCCTTCCACTATAGCCAGTGGTAAGAGATGAAGGGAAAAGGGTAGTTTCCAGTAAGATCTGGAGGGCCATCCCTCTTCTACCTGAACCTTCTAACTGGAAATGCCAAGAAGGGAACCTGGGATTTTCAACATTTAAAGCCTGTGCACTTTGTTGACCTAAGCTTTTAGACACCAGTTCTTAGAATCCCTGACAGTCTATGACAGTTTATTGTCCCTGACGGTCCAATAAAAGGCAACTTTCCCAGCTTCTAGCCTTACCATTAAGCTAATGTAGGATGATATCTCTCCTGTCAGGAGTGAGACCAGAAGACTCAGATCCAACTTTGAGAAGGTAGCTTTCAACTCCTGGAGTCTGGTGCCTTAGACCACTTGGCCATCTTAACAGTGCCAAAAGTACTTGTCCTTCAGTGAAGGCATTTGAAGGAGAGGGAGATAGTTCAGGCTGAGGGGGCTATGTCATAGGAAGAGTATGAAGAAAAGGAAGGAAAGCAGACAGCAAGTCTGTTTGTGTTGAGGGGAAGTTAAGGAGTGATGAAGTAGGGAATCTTGTTATTGCGACACTAACCCTTTCCTTTGTGGGAGTACCCTCCTTTGCTTATTCATTATTAAGAGGTAGCCAGACAATGTCATTGTCAGCTCATTACACTGCAGTATATTCTGTGTCACCCTCCCTTCTTCAAACCTGCTGCATACACATTTTTTTGTTTTTGTTTTTGGTAACGACTTGTGATTGCAACACTAGCCAGTCTAGAACAGAAGGGTTCTCCACTGTGGAGTTTGTAAGGGTTCTTGTGCTTTTAATTTAAAAGTTGCTTTTTTTCAACTTCAGCTAGTTTTATAATTTGCTGATGAGCATGAATGGGGGATTCATGATGAATAGCCTGTTAATTATTCCTTGAACTGCTTTTGAATTAAAATTTCTGATCTACAGAAGAAGGAGGGGAAAGAAGACTTTAATTAGTGATTGCCTTGTAATTTTTGTTCTGTTAGTGTTTATAGTGAATTAGTGCTATTAATGCAAGGAAACAAAAATTGAACGAACCCACCAACAGCTTGCAGGTATAGTAACCATCACTGGGGTAATGCATAGGTGATTAAACACTAATCCACTAGCCACGATCCACAGGAAGCAGTAATATGGATAGGGACTAGTGAAGCCAGATGCAAAAGAGGACAGAGATTCCACATGTTTAACAGTTGCATAGAGGAGGGGATTTCAGCATGTGTAACTTGCATGAGAAGTCACTTCAACTGAAACTTTGTTTCATATGCAACTGTTAATGGAACAGACACTATGACCTTTTTTGCACCTGGCCACACTAGTAGTAACTGAAAACAGGAATCTTTTAATTAATGCTGGAAAGGATCTGTGTTGAACAGAATCTTCACCATGGGGAAGTTAATTGCTGTAATACAGTATAGGCTTCCCCAATCTCTGATACCTTACATATATTTTGGTTTTCATCTCCCTGCATTCCTTGGCCATTGGCTCTGCTATACCTGAGGCTGATAGGAATTGAAGTCCAAAGCATCTGGAAGAATATTAGCCTGGGGATAGGTAATATAGCACTACATTGAGCACTGTGCAAAACATCATGTTTTCATTCCAATTCCAACCATTTATGGAGAAGCAATGCTTCAGTAGTGCCAGTGGGTTGTAATATGAAAATAGCCATAAATAGGGGGAGGACAAAATCTTTGCTTTTTCTATTCTATTGCTATTTATTTCTCTTATATATATCTACTAATGCTTACTAACTCAAACATCATTGACACTGAAAATAATACAGTTCCTCCCTTGCCCCATACCCTCCTTTTTCTTATTTTGTGTTATCATCATGAAGATAAATACTTTGTTAGATGGCCCTAAGAGATTGTGGATCAATGTGAAATTATATTATGAAATTCTCTAAAAGTAAGGATAATGAAGGAGAGGAAAATATGTGTTAGAGAAAGTTGCCAGGCACAAGAGTTAGAAACATGTTTCATTATAAGGACTAGAATGCTGAAGATGAATATAAGCTGCTTTTAAGTGTCTGATGACAGAGGTAATGTGGTCATAGTGAAAGAGTGAGAAACATTAGTTTAGCATCTGGAAATGGCTAGAAACAGCAGGAGATCAGGCATGGCCACCAAGAGAGATGCTACAGATGTTGTAGGCCAGATATGAGGTTAGGTCACCCCAGAATAGACTGGCTCTTTTAAAAGCCCCTGAGAGAGAGAAAAGCTGCCAAGATGTGGGAGGAGAAAAAGGGTGAAGATGCAAAGGAATCTTGTAGAATTTTGAGACTAACTGGGAGAAATAAGTTTGTAGCATAAGCTTTTGTAGACTGCTTCATCAGGTGTATGAAATGGAGCCTCTAAGGACAGACATTTATACCAATGGGTGGGCATAGGGGCGAAACTATGAATAGTAATACAAATGCTGAAGATGACATTGGTGAAAGAATGACTGTAGAGATGGCCCTACTTATGGCAAATTTCCTGATGTCAGAGACACTGAGAAGAGAGTTCTTGGGAGAGTTTGTTGAGTAATGCTAGTGTGCTTGCTTGGGTTAAGGCTGTTTGTTTGTGTGGTCTGAGTGTAGGCTTGCCTGGGGGAACTCATTAGGATTTGTCTGCTGAGCTGCTTGTGTTGAGAGGAAGTGAGTCAGAGACTGCTGAGAGGAAGTAGGTGAGAGGTAGAGGGAGGAGCTAACAGCCAGTAGCTCTCTCCCTAGCTGAAGTCCCAGTCTCTGGAGCTCAGTGTACAGGAGCGAGGCCAACAGGGGTGTTTGGCATGGATGTTTAGCTAGGGTGTTTGAGGGGGAGGCACAAAGTTCTATTCTAGTGCCTACTTCAGAGTATTTAATATGGACAGTGTGGGAACTGCTGTAGTCACCTGAACCAGCTGTGGGATGTTTGTCTTCTTGCCTGTGGATGTGCAGAGCTACACCTGCAGCAAATACAAGTTGGTTGTGTTGCTGGAAGAGAAGGTCCAGCAACTTGAGGCTTGATTGGCCACTTTACAGCATATTAGGGAGCAGGAGGTTTTCTTAGACAGAGCAGAGTGTCCTGGTTCAGTAACACGCAGGGGATGACTCTCTGGAGGAGGGTAGTTCTGATACACAGGAGGTCGGTGTTTGGAAGAATGTGACTCATAGAAGGAGAAGGGGCCATTCTACGAGTTTGGCACTACAGAACCGGTTTGAAGCTCTCTCCCTAGTCAGTGATGACGAGGAACGGGAAGGAGAGCAGCAGAGCCAGGCCTCAGAGAATGTGCATGAGACCTTGGATGGTTCAACACACAGACTGGCCTCTGCCAATCCTTAGAGGAGGCGTGTGGTCATGTTAGGAGACTATTTGCTGAGGGGTACAGAATCAGTAGTGTGTGGGCCTTATAAGACGTCTTGAGAAGTGCACTGTCTCCCAGCTGCAAAAATCCGCGATGTTACAGAGAGGCTGACGAGACTTGTCAAGCCCACTGACTGTTATCCCTTCCTTTTGGTCCACATAGGACCCAATGATACTGCAAGGCATAGCCTTCAGAATATCAAAAGGGATTATGAGGCTCTGGGTAGGAAGCTGAAGGACTTAGATGCACAGGTAGTCATTTCGTCTGTCCTTCCAGTGGAAGGGCATGGCCCAGGAAGGGAAAGAAAGATTGTGGAAGTGAACAACTGGCTGCACAGTTGGTACACCAGAAACAGTTTGGCTTCCTGGACCCTGGGGTGGTTTCATGGAGGTGGACTTCTGGCAAGGGATGGGTTGTACCTCATAGCAGTTGGCAGGAATGTTTTTGCTAAAACTCTGAAACATCTGATCAGGAGGGCTTTAAACTGAGTTGTGTGAGGGAGGGAGACAGTATTCTTGAGGGCAGGAGTTCACCAGGTGCTGGAGATAATAGCCCAAATGTTAGACAGAGAACAAGGCAAATAGTACAAGAACCCAACAGTGGGAGGAATAAAACCTTTAAAAGGCAGATAGGGGAAATAGCCCATGGTCTTAGATGTCTCTATACTAATGCACAGAGCATGGGAAGTAAACAGGATGAACTTGAACTCTTAGCACAACAAAGCAAATATGATTTAATAGACATCGCTGAAACCTGGTGGGATGAGTCCCATGATTGGAATGTAGTAATAGAGGGGTATAACCTATTTCAGAGAAATAGACCAAACAGGAAGGGTGGTAGAGTAGCATTATACATTAAGGATATGTACACCTGTGAACAGATTCATGACTTAAATCCTGGGAGCCAGGTTGATAGCATCTGGATAAAAATCAAGGGGGAGAGAAAAAGCAGGGATGTTGTTGTGGAGGTCTACTACAGACCTCCAAGCCAAACTGAGGACTTGGATGATGCCTTCCTAGAAGAGATGACCGCATATTCAGACAAGAGAGATGTAGTAATAATGGGGGATTTTAACTATCCTGACATTTGCTGGAAATCTAACTCAACCAAAACTTCAAGGTCTAGCAAATTCCTGACTTGCCTGGAAGACAATTTCATGGTCCAAAAGGTGGAAGAGGCAACAAGGGGATCAGCTATTTTAGATCTGATCCTAACCAACAGAGATGATCTGGTTAATGGGGTGGAAGTGGTGGAATCCTTAGAGGGGAGTGACCATGTTCTCCTGGAGTTTGTTATATAGTCATCACTTCACTTTCATGGGGGTTAGGGGTGAAAGACCCCTGCGAAAATGAAATAAAACCCATGAATAAAAATGTATGCAAAGATTGGTTGGGGGCACACGGATGGAATGCCCTAGGAGGAAGGGAGGGAGAGAGACTCACGGCCCCGGCCGCCGCCACTGCAACCTAGCCTGCCTAGGCCTCCCAGGCCTCATCCTCTGCCACCGTCACCATCGTTCGCCCCATCACCGCCACCATGCTCCCACTGCTTCCACCACTATAACCTGGGGGCTTCACCGCTGCAGCCGCCATGCTGCCACCGCTGCTGCTACCCCCAAGCATGCCCCCATCACCATACCTCTGGGGCCTTCACCGCTGCAGCCGCCATACTGCTGCCGCCACCACCATCATACCCCCGGGGCTGCCGCGGATGCCATGCTGCTGTGGATGCCGCCACCATGCCCCTGCCACCGAGCATTTGGAGGCTTTGTGGCTCAGTGTCTTTGCAGCGAGTGTAGCGGTTTGGTTGGCCATCGGCTCCCACCCCACAGTGAACTCATGGATTTTCCTGACTTACGCTCGCTGTGGGGTGGGAGCCAATGGCCGACCAAACCTTCAGCAGCTTTGTAGCGAATGCGCAGTTTATGCTGGCTTTCGTTCGCTGTGGGGTGGGAGCCAACAGCCAAGGAAAGCCGTGTGTTCACTGCAAAGCCGCTGAGGGTTTGGTCAGCCGTTGGCTCCCACTCCACAGTGAACGCGCAGCTTTTCCCGGCTTTCGTTCATTGTGGGGTGGGAGCCGATGGCCGACCAAACCCTCAGCGGCTTTGCAGCGAATGCGCGAGTTTTCCCAGCTTTCGTTCACTGTGGGATGGGAGCCGACGGCTGAGGAAAGCCGTGTGTTCGCTGCCAAGCCACTGATGGTTTGGTTGGCCATCAGCTCCCACTCCACAGTGAATGAAAGCCAGGAAAAGCAGAACATTTGTGCGGGGCCATGAGTGAAGAAGGAAGGGGGTGGAGAAGCAAAGTGTCTTTGCCTCCTTCTCTCTTCCCCCCCCCGATCACTGTCACCGCGGAGCCATGGGTGAAGAAGGGAGGGTGGAGAAGCAAAGTGTCTTCGCCCCCTTCTCTCTTCACCCCCTCCCCGATTGCTGCCGCCACTGCGGAACCATGGGTGAAGAAGGACGTTAGTAGAGAAGCAAAGTGTCTTCACCCCCTTCTCTCATGCCCCCCCCCCCGATTGCCACCACCGTGGAGCCATGGGCAAAGAAGTGTTAAGGTCTATCTGGTTGATCACAAAGAAATCTCAAAGCCAAGGTTCAATTGTTCAGATGACTTCATTGCTAGCAAGTAACACAGGGAATAAATACCATGCTCTGTTCCCCAAAATAAGGCACACAGGCTTTTTATTACACAGAAACAAACCCCCCAAAAATCTACAGCACTGCGCATGTGTATTATAGTGGTTACCAGGCAGAAACAAAAATCAATTTTTCAGCTCTCTGTGTTTAGCTACTATTTTTGCTAAGGCAGCCGAACTGGGCAATGTGCCCAGAAGAAGATAACTTCAGGCGCTTGCCTAGGTTAAATGAATGAACTATTGTGTACTAAATTTAGCTAGCAGGGAAGACCTTGTCTTTGATTTCAGAAGACGAACCATACTATTTGTTTCAAGCATAGCATACTATAACAATCATTGGTTATTAATCAATACAAACTATATCAGAATCTTCACTAAATTTCATTTCTCGAAATGCACATCATTTCTTGTAAATGACTTAATATACTTTACATATAATGTCTCTAGCTCTGCATTTTTCCAGACATAGCATCTTATCTATGTGTCTGGGCTTCTGGCTAAGCTGGAACAAGTATAGTTATATCTCTCAGCTTTCTCTGGCACAGACATATTTTGGCAGACTAGGTCTTTTGTTCTACAGACTCAATCTAACAAACTTTTGGGAAATCAATACAGACAGACCCTCTCAGAAGGAAGGGGGTGGAGAAGCAAAGTGTCTTTGCCCCCTTCTCTCTTGGCCCCCTCCCATCACTACCACCACAGGGCCACGGGTGAAGGCGGGCAAAGAAGCAAATCGGTGAATAATCAAATCTGCGAATGTCAAACATGCGAAAGTGTAGGGACAACTGTAAAGAGGAAAGGGGAAGCTAAGCATAGTCAGACATGCCTTCTAGACTTTAGGAAAGCTGATTTCAGAAAATTTAGGGAGTTACTGGGGGTGATCCCATGGTCAGGAATCCTAAAAGAGAAGGGAGTACATGATGGATGAGAGTTTCTAAAAAGTGAGCTATTAAAAGCACAACTTTAAACAGTTCCAATGAGGAGGAAACATGGAAGGTGTCTAAAGGAACCAGTATGGATGTCTAAAGAACTTTTAACTGAGCTAAGACTCAGTACTTGTAGAATGTACAAGAAATGGAAAAAGAGAGAATTCACCAAAGAAGAATTGAAACAAATAGCCAGCTGGACAGATGGAGCTCAAGCTTGCTAGAGAGGTTTAAAACAATAAAAAGGGCTTTTATGGATATGCCTGCAGCAAAAGAAAGAACAAAGAAGTGGTTGGACAGCCGTGGGGAGATGGTGGCGAAATGCTAACAGGGGACAGAGAAAAGGCAGAGCTACTCAACACCTTCTTTGCCTTGGTCTTCTCCCAATAGGAGAACAGTGCTCAGCCTGGAGAAAATGGAGCAGATGATGCAGTAGGGGAAATGCAGCATAGAATAGGTAAAGACGTTGTACAGGAATACCTGGCTAGTATAAATTAATTCAAGTCTCCAGGTCCAGATGAACTACATCCAAGGGTACTAAAAGAACTGGCAGAAGTAATCTCAGAACCACTGGCAACAATCTTTGAGAAATCCTGGAGAACAGGAGATGTCCCAGCAGACTGGAGGAGGGCAAATGTTGTCCCCATCTTTAAAAAGGTGGAAAAGAAGACCCAAATAATTATTGCCCAGTCAGCCTGACATCAATACTAAGAAAGATTTTTGAGCAGATCATTAAATAAACAGTCTGTAAGCACTTAGAAAAGAATGCTGTGATCATTAAAAGTCAACATGGGTTTTTGAAAAACAAGTCATGCCAGATTAATCTTATCTCCTTTTTTGATAGAGTTAAAGACTTGGTAGATGAAGGCAATGCTGTGGATGTAGCACATCTTGATTTCAGTAAGGCCTTTGACAAAGTCCCCCATGATATCCTTGCAAAAAAGTTACTAACATGTGAGCTAGACAGTGCAACTGTTAGGTGAATTTGTAATGGGCCGTTAGGTGAATTTGTTGATGGGCCGAATCCAAAGGGTAGTCAACAGTGGCTCCTCTTCATCCTGGAGAGAAGTGACCAGCTGGGTGCTGCACGGTTCTGTCCTGGGCCCTGTGCTTTTCAACATCTTTATCAATGACTTCGATGACGGAATAGAGGATATGCTTATCAAATTTGCAGATAGCACCAAATTAGGAGGGGTAGCTAATACCCCAGAGAACAGGATCAGAATTCAAAATGACTTTAACAGATTAGAAAGCTGGGCTGCTGGGCCAAAACTAACAAAATTAATTTCAACAGGGAGAAATGTAGGATATTACACTTGGGCAGTAAAAATGAAAAGCACCAATAGAGGATGGGTGACACCTGGCTTGAGGGCAGTACATGCGAAAGGGATTTAGGAGTCTTAGTGGACCAAAAACTGAACATGAGTCAGCAGTGTGATGCAACAACTAAAAAAGCCAATGCTATTTTAGGAGGCTTCAATAGGGGTATAGTGTCTAGATCAAGGGAAGTAATAGTGCTACTCTATTCTGCTTTAGTTCTATTGCACCTGGAATACTGGACTTTTTCGGACTTGAACTTACTGCACAAGAAGGCTCATAACAGTGGTGATGCTGCTGCACAGCAGGGGCCCCGTTTTGTATGACGCCGCCCCCCTGCCGAAATCAACTGTGTCACTTCCATGAGAGGTTGGAGGCAGCTGCGCCATCTTTAGCCATTTTTTACTCATGGAAGTTGCCCATGAATAAAAAATGGCCAAGTATGACATGGCTGCCTCCAATCTCTCGCAGAACTGACACAGTTGATTTTGGCAGGGGGACAGCGTCATACAAAACGGGCCCCCTGCTGTGCAGCAGCATCACCACTGTTATGAGCCTTCTTGCGCAATAAGTTCATATCCAAAAATGTCCACTGTGTCCAGTTCTGGGTACCACAATTCCAGAAGGATATGGAAGGCTGGAACATGTCCAGAGGAGGGCGACCAAAAATGATGGGAGGTCTGGAAGCCATGCTTTATGAGGAGTGGCTTAGGGAGCTGGGTTTGTTTAGCTTGGAGAAGAGAAGGTTAAGAGGTGACACAATAGCCATGTTTAAATATTTGAAGGGATGCCATACTGAGGATGGAGCAAGCTTGTTTTCTGTTGTTCCAAAGACAAGGACATGGAGCAATGGACTCAAACTACAGGAAAAGAGATTCCACCTAAACATTAGGAAGAACTTTCTGACAGTAAGAGCTGTTTGGCAGTGAAATGCACTGCCTTGGAGTGTGGTGGAGTCTCCTTTGGAGGTTTTTAAATAGAGGCTGGATGACCATCTGTTGGAAATGCATTGAATTTATTCCTGCATGGCAGGGGGTTGGACTGGATGGCCCTTGTGGTCTCTTCCAACTCTGTGATTCTATGATAAGAACAAATGCAACTCACCAATAAACTACGTTACAATAAACAGTGCTATTTCATTGAAATATGCCAAAATGGGACAGCTTTTTAATAAAACCAGATTGTCTGCTATTGCAAGGAAGTGTGGAAAATGAGAAGCATGAAACAATGGCAGTGGCAGTATGGAAGCACTAGGAAGAATTAGACCTTGGAAAAGTTACTATCTTGGACTATCTCTCCCAGAATCCTGTAGTCTGTGGACGTACTGGATGAGGGGTTATAGGAGTTGCATACTCCCCAGCTCTCTTGATTTGGCAGGGACCACCCCAATTAATTCTCTGCCATCCCACATTTTCAGCTGCCTTTAAAATGTCCTGATTTCTCTTCCCACCCTACTTTCCTCCTTTGTCCTTGACTTCCTTCCATTGCTGCAAACTGAGTTCAAAGTGTGAAAATAGTTCGCACCTAGTTAATTTTGCAAGGGGGAGAGGAGGAGAAGGGCCCGAGTCTTGTCCTTTCCAGACAGCTCAGGCAGAAGCAAACTGCTGCAGCCTCTCCTAGTTTGTGTGTTTTTCCTTATGAATGACTCTGGTCACTTTTACCATACTCTGATGTTGCTTGGCCACACCACTTCTGTTTCTAATCTGTTAAGTATTGGAGAGTAGTCCCAAAATGTATTTTTTCCAAGCTCTGAAAGAATTCCAGAGAAGGTACTACCAATAGAAAAGCTGTTTTCATTTTAGTGTCCCCCCCCCTTAAAAGGGAATATGAGAGAGAAATATTGTCATGCCCCATGGGTCTGATGAGGGTATGAAATCAGAGGAGAAGGAGGGCATGGCAGGGAACAGCTCTATGGACCCTGGAACAGGTTTATCTACACCTGTACCAGCAAGGAACCCTGCCAACCTGGAAGCTCAAGTAGAGGAAGAGCCTGGCCCGCGTGGGTTGATACCAGTCCCAGGAGAGAGTCCTGCCAATTTAGATAAGGATGAAGAAGAAGAGACAGACTTACCTCCACCATCATATATGCAACAGTGAGCTCAAAAGAAATCTCAAAGGAGATTGCTGAGACTTTATGAGAAAAACCTGCTCATCAAGACACACCTGACAAAGCCTTGATTGCTATATATATGCTTGGGAAGCGATGGAGGCTTTGTCAGAGATCAACTGATCTTCCTGGAGAAAGCTTCTTGCTGACTTTGTTGCCTTGATCCTTGCTGCCTTGACTTGTACCTCAACCTCAGATTGTTCCTGATTACTCTGCTGCCTGTTTCCTACTGATTCACGGACTCGTTTGGACCCATGCTGCCTGCAGTAAGCCCTTGACTTTCTGGACTGTGTTACTGACTAAATCTTTGCTTGACTGCATTTGCATTCCGGTGTGCTTCTTAAAAGCTGGCCACCTTTCCAGACTTTGCTGGCAAAAGTGCTTTCTTGGACAAATACTCCCTCAAACACAGTGTTTTCCACCAGAAAATAATGGCGCTGCAGGAATTGAAAGAGTGGCCAATAGAAAGTTGAAAAACTTTTTAAAAACAACAGATGTTTTCTTTTTTAAAAAGCCTGAGAACTAACCTTAGTAGAGAAATGAACTGGTAGATATGTCCGAGCTCAGAGCAACAGGAGTTGTCCTACACTTTGGGGTAGAAATAAATAGGCCACTTGACCTGGAAGAGGAAAAAAAATATATAACTTTCTCCCAACACATTGCAATCTGTGGAGGGAATTTTCAGGCTAATGTAATAGCTCAAAATGCACAAGTAAATCAAAAATGTGCAAAGCTGCTAAATTTTACCATTTAATTGTTAAGTTTAGTTATCATTGTAGTTTAATTTTGCCTTTATAGCCATTTGAATAGAGTTTTTATTTTATTTCTTTCTTTTAAGCACACAGAAGATTAAAAGAGGGAGAGGAGCTCATTGAAGGCACTGGCTGGAACTGAACTACCTTCCTTTTGGAATATGGTGGCTAGTGAACTGAAGCAGAGTTTGTGACAACAGTGGATTATAACTCCCAGAATCCCCCAGCTATCAAGGTAAGTGGCTGGTGGATGCTGGGAGTTACGATCCTAAAACCGCAACTGTTGGCCCAAGCTCCAGATTGAAATAAGAAACGACACATCAGCTTCTCTTCCTCCTTTGCTCCATCCCAAATTTCCTTCGCAACCAAGAAAAGGCAGAAAACCCTTCTGTTCACGTTCTCAAATGAGTCTTGGCATAACCAGTTTGCATCCTCCGAGGCGCAGTGTTACAGCCGCTTGCTGGCCAGGTCCACCCAAGCCCTGGTTGGAATGTAGGAGAGACAACCACACAGCTGTGTATTGCAGGGCCTGACACAGCTCTGGTAGACCAGGGCCAGGATCCAGGCTATGAATCCAGACCCTCTGGGCAGGGATTCAAGAGCTCTTTCTTACACAACCAGTTGTGGGCAGTGACTGCACTCATTCTCATAGGATCCCCCACAAGGAGGTGAGGTTGGACATTTTACCAAGGCCCAAAGGGGCCCAGAAGTCAAGAACAGCCTAGCCCAGGTTGCAGTTCCCATTACTGTGAGGATGCATCAGGCCTCCAGATATTTACAGAAACATTTCCTTATTACCTATTTATCTGTTGTCACCATTTTGTGAGATTAGTTGGAGTCAGTCAGAAGCAATGTTAGAACAAATCTCAAACCACATTCTGAACTGGTAGGCCTCCTTGTCAGACCCCACCCTAAGGCCCTTCTCTAGAATAGAGAGTGTGCCCTTGAACAGTTAAACTAGGACTGTGTAAGAATGAGGGCTTGTCTATAAGGCAAAAATCCTCCTCATAGAATTTGAGGAGAATACGTTTTGCCTAAATGGGATCCCGCATCAATCTAGGGCGAAAAACTCCAAATACTCCATGGGAAAAGCCTTCACATCTTTTCCCATATTTTTTTAAATGGTGAGCGGGGAGTGAATACTATCACTTGTTAGGACAACTGACTTGCATCACTGAGCATTCTCAGAGTGGACAGCTGATTGGTTGGACATGGTCTGGGGGCAGTGCTTGCTGGCAAGGCAGCGCCCAGAATTGCCATGTTGGATTTTTGCCATAGTGATCATGCACTAAGGCAATGAAACAGCCTTTCCCCCCTTTTTCTGTTTATTTAAGCAGAAGATCATACTTCTACACCTTGGATTTACTTTTTAAAAAATGCTGTTTGGTGGCGGCAACTGGCAACAATAAAAATGTGAGTAATTCACTTGCGCCTGCCATCTGGATTCGCAGGCATGCCCATTTGAACAACAGACACGTATGGCTTCGCATGCCTGCGATCTTGAAGAAAAAAAAACCACGGGGAGACTAATGAAAGCTGCTGTGAATTGGCGTTGGTACACATTAATCCACAATTTATTGCCTCAAATAGACACCCTGAGAGACAGAAGTGCTTTCCTCTATTTGACATGGGCTGTCACACCAAGACCAAGAGTTCTTTGTGCATGGGCAGGAGAGAGAGAGAAAGAGAAAGAGAGACATCTGTTAGGCAGAGTACCAAAGACAATGGGAGGAAGTCCTTCTGAATCTTTTGATGTCATTCTGAGCAAGTGCCTAATTCACTCAGTCTCAAAGCATACCCTCAAACATTTCCCAGTTGAAAATGGGGACACGTGGCCAAGCAACAGCAGAGTGTGGTCAAAATGACAAAAAGTATTACAGTAATGAGGAAAAACACAAAAGCTAGGAAAGGCAGCAGGAGGTTGCTTTTGCCTGAGGCAACTGGGATGGCCAAGACTCTGCTCCCTCCAAATTAATTGAGTGGACTAGACACTCCTTTTGCACTTTGAACTCTCTGAAGAACTGGAAGAAACTTTTTCACAATATCTGCTTCACTGATATCCCACGGATCTTTCTGAGAATTTTCGTAGTGAAAAGTTATTCCTGGGGAAAAAAATCTTCAGGTCTACTTTTGGAAAAAATATATGGACTGCTTCCAATCATGGTATTAAATGCAATGTATAAGAAGCAGCTGCAATTAATTTTCAGATCATAGAATCATAGAATCATAGAACTGTAGAGTCGGAAGGGACCACGAGGGCCATCTACTCCAACCCCCTGCCATGCAGGAATACACATTCAAAGCATCCCTGACAGATGGCCATCCAGCCTCTGTTTAAAGACCTCCAAGGAAGGAGACCCTACCACACTCCGAGGGAGTGTGTTCAACTGCTGAACAGCTCTTACTGTCAAAAAGTTCCTCCTAATGTTGAGGTGGAATCTCTGTTCCTGGAGCTTGAACCCATTGTTCCGTGTTCTAGTCACTGGAGCAGCAGAAAATAAGTTTGCACCATCCTCAATGTGACACCCCTTCAAATACTTAAACAGGGCTATCATATCGCCCCTTAACCGTCTTTTTTCCAGGCTAAACATACCCAGCTCCCTAAGTCTTTCCTCATAAGGCATGGTTTCCAGACCTTTCACCATTTTAGTCGCCCTCCTCTGGACATGCTCCAATTTGTCAATATCCTTTTTTGAACTGTGGTGCCCAGAACTGGACACAGTATTCTAGGTGAGGCGTGACCAAGGCAGAATAGAGTGGCACTATTACTTCCCTTGATCTAGACACTCTACTTCTATTGATACAGCCCAAAATCGCATTGGCCTTTTTTAGCTGCCGCATCACACTATTGACTCATGTTCAACTTGTGGTCTACTAGGACTCCTAGATCCCTTTCACACATAGTCTCGTTCAGCCAGGTCTCCCCCATCCTATATCTATGCATTTCATTTTTCCGCCCTAAGTGCAGTACCTTACATTTCTCTGTATTGAATTTCATTTTGTTAGCTTTGGCCTAGCTCTCCAGTCTATCCAGGTCATTTTGAATTTTGATCCTGTCCTCCAGGGTATTAGCTACTCCTCCTAATTTGGTGTCATCTGCAAATTTGATAAGTATGCCCCTAATTCCCTCATCCAAGTCATTGATAAAGATGTTGAATAGCACCGGGCCCAGGACAGAACCCTGTGGCACCCCACTGGTCACATCTTTCCAAGACGAAGAGGAGCCACTGCTGAGCACACCTTGGGTTCAGCTGGCCAACCAATTACAAATCCATTTAACAGTTAACTTGTCCAGCCCACATTTTACAAGCTTGTTTGCAAGAATGTCATGGGGAACCTTGTCAAAGGCCTTACTAAAATCAAGGTATGTGATATCCACAGCGTTCCCTTCATCTACCAAGCTGGTCATTTTATCAAAAAAAGAGATCAGATTAGTCTGGCATGACTTGTTTCTCTGAAACCCATGTTGACTTTTTGTGATTATGGCATTGCCTTCTAAATGTTCACAGACTCTCTGTTTAATGATCTACTCTAGAATCTTCCCTGGTATTGATGTCAGACTAACTGGATGATAATTGTTGGGATCCTCTTTCCCCCCCCCCCTTTTTGAAGATGGGAACGTTTGCCCTCCTCTAGTCTTCTGGGAGTTCTCCTGTTCCCCAGGAGTTCTCAAAGATTATTGCCAATGGCTCTGAGATTACATTTGCCAGCTCTTTTAATACTCTTGGATGTAGTTCATCTGGTCCTGGAGATTTAAATTCATTTAGATTAAGAAGGTATTTCTCTACTACCTCTTTGCTTATTCTGTGCTGGATTTCCCCTATTGTGTCCTCTGTTCCATTATCCTCAGGTTGGTCACCCTTTTCCTTTTCTGAAAACACTGAGGCAAAGAAGGTGTTGAGTAATTCTGCCTTTTCTCTGTCCCCTGTTAGCATTTTGCCATCTTCTCCACGTAGTGGCCCTACCATTTCCTTCTTCCTCCTTTTGCTGCGGATATACCCCAAAAAACCCTTTTTATTGTTTTTAACTTCTCTAGCAAGCCTGAGCTCATTCTGTGCTTTAGCTTTTCTGACTTTACTCCTACATGTGTTTGCTATCTGTTTGAATTCTTCTTTGATGATTTCCCCCTTTTTCCATTTCCCATACATGTTCTGTTTAAAACTTAGCTCTGTTGAGCTAAGTTTTAGTCATCCATCCTGGTTTCTTGAGACACCTCCCATTTTTCTTCCTCAATGGTACTGTTTGAAATTGTGCCTTCAGTATCTCCCTTTTGAGAAAGTCCCACCTGTTTTGAAGTCTCTTCTCTTTTAGTATTCCTGACCATGGGATCACCCCTAGTATTTCCCTGAGTTTATTGAAATCAGCTCTCCTAAAGTCAAGAATGCGTGTCTGACTATGCCTGGCTTCTCCTTTCCATTGTATAACAAACTCCAGGGGCTGGTTTACATGGCAGATTTATTGCGGCAACTTGCACTTTAATTCTTTTCCGCAGCTGTGCCAGTCAGGTTTTTTTTCTAATTATGCCCCTTTTTCGTTCAGACTTGAAAAAGTGGGAGGGGGGGCGTGGCCTCCCAAGCAGAGGCATGCTTTGTGGGGAAGGGCATAGACCTTCCTTTGAAGCCCTGCATTTTTGGGCTAAAGAAAGACTCACATATTGCCAAAATAGCAGGGGGGAAGATCAAAGAAGTGGCTCTGTCTCTGTCTCTGTCTCTCTCTAAATCTGCCTGTAAATGAACTCAGTCACTGCCCAAAGCAGAGGGTCAGCAATCTCTCTGCTGAAAGGCATTGCTGCCATGCCGAGGATCCTAAGGTGAACCTATTACAAGGTTTTTAAGCACGATTTGTTTAGTCAGAGTTCACAGACTTGCAAAATAGCAGAGGATTTTTGACTCTCCCTCCCTGGTCCCCCCTCCCCCCATCTCTCTCTCTCCCTCCCCCAAGCAGAGCTGACAGATGGGAACTTTATGACTGAAAGGTCTTGGGAATCCTTTTTCTTGGCAGACTTGCAAAATAGCAGAGAGGATTTTTCAAAGTTTCCTGAATGCTACTGAACTCAGTACCCCTCTTTTAAGCCCGCCCATTGCATCAGAGCAACCAATCACAATGCAGATCTGCTGCAACCCTTAACGGAATGGTAGTTTACACTGCCAATAAAGCGCTACATTGCAAATATACCTGCAAAAGTAGCGACATCCCTTGCAACGCTATATTTGGGTGTTTTACCTTCCCCCCTTCTGAATGAGGTGATGCTGTGCTGCGATCCATGTGAACTATGAGCTATCTTAGCGGTATATTTAGAGGAATATTTGCCCGTGTAAACGACCCCCAGGAGAACATGATCATTCTCACCTAAGGATCCCACCACTTGCACCCCATTAACCAGGTCATCCCTGTTGATTAGGATAAGATCTAAAATAGCTGACCCCCTTGTTGCCTCTTCCACCTTTTGGACAATGAAATTGTCTTCCAGGCAAGTAAGGAATTTGCTAGACCATGACGTTTTGGTTGAGTTAGATTTCCAGCAAATATCAGGATAGTTGAAGTCACCCATCACTACTACATTTCTCCTTTCTGCATGTGTGGTCATCTGTTCTAGAAAGGCATCATCCAATTCCTCCGTCTGACTTGGGGGTCTCTAGTAGAGTCCCACAATAACATCCCTGTTGTTTCCCTCCCCTTTAATTTTTATCCAGATGCTCTCCACCTGGCTTCCAATATTGATGTCATGGATCTCTTTACTGGTATAAATATCCCTGACATATAATGCTATTCCTCCTCCTTTCCTGTTTGGCCTGTTTCTCTTATAAAGGTTATACCCCTCTATTCCTACATTCCAATCATGAGACTCCTCCCACCAGGTTTCAGTAATGCCTATTAGATTATATTTGCTTTGTTGTTCTAGGAGTTCAAGTTCATCTTGTTTATTTCCCATGCTCTGTGCATTAGTGTAGAGACATCTAAGACCATGTGTTCCCTTTACTTGCTGCCTGTGCAAGTTTTTTTGCCTCCCACTGTTGGGTCCTTGCACTGTTTGCCTTGTAACCTCTATGACAGTTTGACTATTTTCGCCAGCCCTTTTGCCTTCCAGAATACTGTTTCCCTACCCCATATGACTCAGTTTAAAGCCCTCCTGATCAAATTCTTGAGACTGTTGGCAAAAACATTTCTGCCAACTGGCATGAGATGCACCCCATCCCTTGCCAGAAGTCCCCCCTCATGGAAACGCAGCCCATGATCCAAGAATCCAAATCATTCTCAGCGACACCATCTACGGAGCCAGTTGTTTACGTCGGCTGTTTTCCTCTCCCTTCCTGGACCATGCCCTTCAACTGGCAGAAGAGACAAGATGACAACCTGTGCATTAATTTCTTTCAGCTTCCTCCCCAGAGCCTCATAATCTCTTCTGATCTTCAGAAAGCTGTGCCTTGCAGTATCATTGGTTCCCATATGGACCAAAAGGAAGGGGTGTGTGTGTGCATAATCCTATAGATTCTTGTGCACATTGCCTGTGTGCAGAAACCTAAAGCAGCTTCACCAAGCTAACCCCCATCAAAAGCTGCAGACATTCTACTATGGGACAACTATGATTAAGCCACCTAGAAATCTTGTCTATTGAGTACAACTCATAAAAGAAATTGGTGAGATCCTGTGTAAAAGCATGCACAGCATAATGCTCTGCACGTGCAGCTCTGTGCTTCTCCATACCCAGTGTAATTTCAGGGGTGGTGTCCTAATTCTTTACTGGCTAGAGGAGAGGCAACCAGACGGGGAAGAGAAATGAATTTGTAGAAGAGCAGGCCTTTGGAGATCCAAGAGGACAACATTGTTTCTCTTCCCCTAGCATGGTGTAGTGGTTTGAGCACTGGACTATGACTCTGGAGGCCAGGAGTTGAATCTCCACTTGGCCATGGAAACCCACTGGGCAAGTCTCACACTCTCAGCCTCAGAGGAAGGCAAAGGCAAACCTCCCTCTGAACAAATCTTGCCCAGAAAACCCAATTGTAGGTTTGCCTTAGGGTCGCCATAAATCAGAAACAACTTGAAGGTTCACAACAACAAACAACAACAACACTGTAGAAATGCAGCCAGGATGGGTGCTGCTTGGTCATTCCACACCCCAGCCGTAATTGACTGTGGTAGCAGCTCCAAGGATTCACAGCTCCCTTGGGCAGGAGTTGGACGCTGGGTAGGGAGCTAGTGAATAGTGCCTTGTGCCTTGTGCAATGTCCGGAAACACACACACATATAACTGTGGGTTGCATGCACATGAGTCAGTACCAGAATTTCAGGTGTTGATTTGGGGGAAACTAATTCATGAGTTTGCAATGAAAAACAAATACATCTATTTAGTTAATTGGCCTAATGTTTGCAGCTACATTGGCCAATTATAATTAAAAAGAAAGAAAAACAAGACATTGCCTTGATAATGCCTTCATTAATGTTTAAAATGTTACAAAACTGTTACCAGACTTGTAAGATTCCCAAGCTGAGTACAGTAGTAAAGGCAGGGTTCCACCCTCCCCCAGAAATGTAGAACACAAAATTAGATCTTTTTTTTCATAGCTGATGAGATTGTAAGTATGATGAGGGAGTGTGGTGTCAGTGCGGGGACAAGTTTGTACAAACCCACACACCTCCTGCTCCCCATTATGCTGGGACTTGCTTTCATACATACTTTCTGCTTTTAGTTTCTCTTAGTCACTGGGCCTTATATTTAGGGGTTGTCTAAATGGCGAAAATACTCCTCACAGAATGCAAGGAGAATACGAGAAATCCCAATGGGATTCTGCATCATTTCAACGTATTGGGAGGGACGAGAATAAAAACCACCATATACTGCGTGGGAAAAGCCTTTGTGGCTTTTCCTGAAGTTTTTTAAAAACAGTGTGGAGAATGCACATACCTGGTTGTTGGGACAAGCGATTTGATTTGCTTTTCCTTTATGAGCAGAAGTTGAAAGCTGATAGGTTGGATCTGCATGGGGAGAGGCAGCGCTTACTAACAAGGCAAGTGACTGGAGCCACCATGTTGGATTTTCACCTTAGTGAGCAAGCTCTAAGATGATAAAACGAGGTGGTGGTGGTGATTGCTTTTCTGTTAAAACAAAAGGTCACTCTTTCACACCTTGGATATAGTTGTTTTTTTTTTAAAAAAAAAATACTGTCTGGCAGCGGCAAATTTAGGTAAGTAAAAATGTGAGTAATTCACTTGTGGCCGCCATCTTGATTTGCAGGCATGCCCGTTTTCAGAGCAAACGTGGATAACTTTGCATGCCTGTGATCTGCCATAAAAAAAAAAGAAAAGACAAAGAGCAGCTGCTGCAAATTACCATTACTGAAGAGCAATCCACTTTTTTTGCCTTGTATAGACAAAACCTTAGTGTTCCTAGATTGCCAGGTCTGTTCTAGACCCTCCTTTCCAGTCCTTAGGAGGAGGGAGAAGGAAATCAGGATTTGCTTGAGAGATATACATATCTATATGTCTCTGTGCGTATGCATGCACGTGTGCATGTATGTGTATAGTGTTTCATCATTTGCGAATATGCGTGTGAAACTGCAACTCGCTTAAAAGCAGCAGCACTGGCAAATTCTATCACATGAAACAAAACATGACTTGCAATGCCATGAATATTATATATGTGGTTGAATGCCCTGATGCAACATGCAATATATGGGGTGGGGGGAGGGAAACCACCACTGATGTGCTCACAAGATTGAGGAACCAAAAGTCAGCAATCACCACCAAAAAGCTGGAACAACCTGTTGCTAAACTTTTGAATTCCGAGAGACTCAGCCTTTCCAACATGGCACTGTTTCCAACAGAGAAACCCCATGATCCAACCATACTTGAAAAGAGTGGATTCTTCTGGATCTACCGACTTGACACTTGGATACCATCTGGCCTTGAAATTTACAAGAGCACAATGCCACTCTTGCCTCCAGCAACCATCTACTGAATTCCATTCTTACACGATTATCCTTTTTGCGTTCCTGTCCCACAATCTCCACTCCCACTGCAGTCCTGGCACAATAATCCTCCCCACTGCGCTTACCTTGTCTCTTTTCATAAGGAAGCCCAGGAATGAACAGAGCTCTAACGGAGCTCTGTTCACTTCTTGGACTGAAATCCTTCCCGTTCTTGTGAGAAGACATGAGCGCAAGAAATTCAAAAATAAAAAGTAAAATAACAGGGAAAAAGTTACAAAACAGCATATACACACACTTTAAAACTTTCAAGTAAACCAGGAAAGTTTTTTAAGAAGTGCATCACTCACCTGGATGTCCTGATTGCACCCAGAAGTGTTTGCATTGGACTGCCCATTGATGCTGCATTCCTGAGAGTTAAATGGCCCAAGGTTTCACATGCTGGCACAAAATCGCAATGGGGGATCTATTGATGGCTCGGCCCGTCAATAAACTGAAATGGCATAATGACACCAGTGGAACGCAAAAGGACATTGTCATCTGATATTGGCGTCCTTTTGCGTTTCTCTCATGTCATTACAGTACCACATTAGCCTCGTCTGATAATCTCCATAGACCCAGGGAATTCTGTAAATACCACTGGATCCAGTTGTCTCTCCCCATTCCAACAGACATTGCTGAGGAAGTCAGAAGCCAAAACATTTGAAACCTGGTTTTATTAATTTTATTATTTTTTTATTAAATCAACTTCAATTTTTTTAGTATCTTCTGAGGTCCATGCTCTTCCTTATAACAGTGCTGTTAGTTGTTTTCATGTCCGGCCCCTTGCAGCTACTGTCAGCTGTTTTCTGTTCAAAGCAGAACTCAGGAAACATTATTTGCTTGGACTACAACTCCCACATGTTTTTAAAAGCAGAGTTTGCATAGGTGTTAAAAACAGAGCTCTGTGTGTATTTGGGTTCAATGCAGAGTTTGGAAAATAGAATTTTCCAATGAGATAAATATTTTGTCATTTGTGTCATACTTTGTGTTTATTATTTGAACGGCATACTCTGAGCAGCTGCGGCTGATGCTTAATGTGTTTTGCTTAATAGCATCACCAGGGTCCACCTCTTGTAACATCTAGAGAAGGTGGCCCTCGACCTCGGGTTTTGGCCCTGAAGTCCCTAGGCCTGGGATGTTCCATACTTGGCAACTCTATTGATTAGGGCTATTTTTCCTATCTCTTTTCTGCCATTTCCCCCATCTCACCCCAGCCATATCTGTTCCTGAAATAATGAAGTAGCTGAGAGTTATGAGCACCTTCATATGTGAATGGAGAAGTGATGTAATTTTTTTTTTAAAAAAACAATGCCTCTCTATTTCTACCCTCACCAAATGACTGAAACTCATCCAGTGGGTGAGTTTTATCACTGGGCATTACCTTTATATGTAACAGATATGATCAGTACTCGGAAACATTACTTTTTTGGATTACAACACCCAGAATTCACTAGCTTGCATGGCTACTGGCTGGGGAATAATGGGAGTTGCAGACCAAAGATGTAACATTTCCAAGTTCTGCTGATGATTTGGGTGGTCATGTGTCTCTTCACAACAGAATCTGACTCTGTGTGTGTGTCTCCCTCCCTTCCCTTTCTTCTTCTCAAATCACAGCCTGGCAACTCTCACTATGGAGCATCTCCCCCTCCTCCTCCTCCTGATGCCTCTCCTGGGACTGGTGAACTGCGACCGGCCATTTGTGCAGAGAGGCTTCTGGGACTTCTCCATGGATGATCCTAACGTCCAAGAAGAGGAAGAGGCTTCAGGGATCTTTCCAACTTCAGGAGGAGCCGAAACCGAGGAAACCTACCCCTTCTATCCAGGCCTCTGTCCGTTTGGCTGCCATTGCCACCTAAGGGTGGTGCAGTGTTCTGACCTGAGTAAGTCACTATGTGGATGAAATGGCGAAGGAGGGAGTGGTTGGAAAAGCAAAGCACAAAAACTTCTCAGGCTACCAGATATGCGGGACTGGCAATTATTACGATTTGTCCCCCAGTGTGCCAGGGACCAGTGCCATGTTTGTCCCCATTGGCTACAGCTGTTTCTTTCTTGGAAATTTGCCAGAGACTGGCAGCTAATGGCTTGGAGACCAGCACTGGTCTAAGGATCACCACTTTGAGTAGCACTGATCTAGAATTTGTTCTGGAGGCCTCAGTTCAAGGTGTCCAAGGGGAAAAGGAAAACAGAGGTACCAAAGGAATTCAATACATTACTCTGACAGCTAATTCCAAAGACCTGATATGACACCATTTTGAAATACACAAGAAGAACAGGACTGGATTAGACCAGTGGTTCTCAAACTCTCATCCTCTAGATGTTTTAGCATTCACCTTTCTGAAGCGTCAGCCAGCCAGTATGGCTAATGCTCAGGAATTCTGTGAGCTGAAGTCCTAAGCATTTGGAGGACCAGAGTTTGAGAACCACTAGACTAGACCAAAGATCTATCTGTTCCAGCATACTTGGCAACTCTATTGATCAGGGCTACACACAGCAGCCAATCATACTCTCCAACATTTCACAGATGAAAACCGGGACACATGCATCCAAAAAACAGAGTGTGGCCAAGACATTCGTGAGGAAGAGCACACATGCTAGGAGAGACTGCAGATGTTTACTTTTGCCTTAGTCTACTGGGAAGGACAAGAATCTGCCCCCTTCTCTCTTCTTCCCCCTACTGATTTAATTGTGTGCAAACTATTTTTGCACTTTGAACTCAGTCTGCAGCAATTGGAATAAGTTGAGGAGAATGGGAAGAAGTGGGAGGGGAAGAAAAACTGGGATATTTTAAAAGCAGCTGAAAAAGTGAGAGGGCAGAAGTCAGATCTTGGAACAGGATTAGGTACCCTAAAGCTTAGTCAAGTGGGATAAAGCATCTGTTCTCCTTCTTCCAAACCTCACCTTTCAGCTGCAGCCACCACCACCACCGCCCCTACAATATGGCTATGGCCTCCCTGGTGAAGAATGGTGGGGAGGAGGCCGTGAGGAGGTCCATCTGGGAGCAGAACAGAGCTGGCTGCTCCTTCATGCACCCCTTTTTCCACCAGGGAGGCAATAGTCACGTTGGGAGGGATTGGCTGCAGCTGAAAGTTGGAGTTTGGAAGGTGGTGGATGGCAGGTAAGTTTGTCCCACTTGGCTGGGCTTTATGATGCCTTGTTGTGCTTCAAGATCTGTTAAGGATTGAAATTACAGGTGTCCAAACAATGTCTGGACAATCAGCCAAAGGCTTGTTACTATGATGCAGCTGATAGCAGAGGCACAGCACAGTCAAGCTAATTACAGGCAAAGGAATCAAGGCAGCGGGAAGTCAGACACTTACTTTGCTAGTAAGCAAAACACAAGTCCACAAGCAAAGTCCAATATACAAGGTCCAGGTCCGGCAAACAGAGTTCAGGGTAATCCAGCAGAATCCAGTTCAGGCAATCCAGAGTAAACAAACACTGTCCAGGTCAAACACAGTGAGCAGGAACAGGACAGTTACTCAGGTCAGATAATCTCCAACAATCCCTGGAGGGCAGTGCTGCATATTTATAGAGCAGCAGCTAACACAGCTGCTGCTTTACTAATTACTGCTTCCTATAAATACGCTGAGACCGCCTCAAGCCCTCCTTTTATTGTCTCCATGCTGAGATGGTAGGTATAGGTAAATTGTCCTCTGTATCTGAAGAGGCAGGACCCTCTGCCATAGCTGGTACTGCACTACTGTCTGTCTCTGAGGCCTGTGGCTCTGGAACATCCTCCTGCGCTGGTTCAGCAGGTTCTGGCATGTCCGCTGCTTCAGTCTCTGAGTCAGAGTCCACTTCCAAGTTCTGGAAGCGGGGCATGACAACAGGCACCCCAATGTGGATCCAGTCTGGCACTTCTACATGATGTCTGTCTAACCACAAGTACTATAAAACTTAGTGACAGTGAACAATCATGACATTGAATAGTCTGGCCAGAATACTTTTGGTAACCCTATGCCACTGTAACCACACTAGTATAAGTGTGGCAAAGGAGAAAAGGGTCCCAAGTGCAGCAGACATGAAGGAACTATGCCACTGGAGTAACTGACTGTTCATTGCCAGCAGGTTTTGTCTGCCTTCTCTTGCCACTGCTGTGCAATCTTGGGAAAAGCACAACTGCTCCTGTAGTTCATCAACAGTAATCTGGCCTTTGAAATCATGAAGACTACAGTCTATTGGGTGAACAAGATCTAGGGTTACCAGATTGAAAGCTGGAGACTGCTCTTGTACCTTTAATAGTTGTATGGAAGAGGGACTTTCAGCAGGTTTTGCTTATCATGCAACCAGATAACAAGAAACACCTGCTGAAATCCCTCTTCTACACAATTACAGATCAGCCCCCATATCCTTAGGGGATATGTTCCAAGACCTCCTGTGGATACCTGAAACCGTGGATAATAGGGAACCCTGTTATTTTCAATGAGACGAACACCAGAGATTGACCATAAAATCTCATTGGAGGACCTGAAAATGCATTGAGAGAACATACTTTTTCAGATGTGGATAAGTGAAACCATGGATACCAAATCCATGGATACAGGAGCCGACCTGTATTAAAGGTATAGGAGCTCTCTTCAGTTTGGTTTTCAGTAAGGCAAACCTAGTGAGATTGTAATTCAGCGTTAAGTCAACAGGGTAGCTGCATAATTGCAGCATCATTTATACCTTGTGCTTCATTTCAGCCAGGGTTCAGCTCAGAATATAACTTCTCTGTAAAGATTCAGATCTGAGAACAACTGTTCTTCTGAGCAAGTCTAGAGTATAGTTCCCTCACCACTGAGTAACCCCCATCCCTCATATATCTGGGATCAGCTGGCAGTTCGACCGTAAATTCTAGGCAAAGTGGAGTTTTGACATCATTCTGCTAGAAAAATTATTCTGCAGCCACATTTTGGTCTTGCCTTATAAACTCAGGGGGGATGTAGCTGGACTGTGCGAATTGCCTCACAGATATAGTGTTCACCAACGATGAGATGCAGTTCAGACTCCTAGTTTGGCAGTTTGGGAAACAACCCAATTCATCTCAGGCTGAAGTGCATCTCAGAGAGTAGCTCTACACTGGGCCCTTTGTATCCCCTGCGGTTTGGTTCCAAGACCCCCCATGGATACCAAAATCCGTTGATGCTCAAGTCCCATTATATGCAATGATGTAGAACAGTTATGTCCCTGATTTTAAATGGCAAAATTGGGCTTTGCTTTTTGCTTTTTTTGGAATATTTTCGAGCTGTGGATGTTTGAATCCGTGGATGCAGAATCTGTAGATATGGAGGGCTGGCTGTATTTGGCAGATCACGCAAAGATAATTTACATATCAGGGTGGAGCTGCTATTAGGGCAGGACTAAATGTGATATAAACATTGTGGCAATGTCTGAAGCACTGCACAACTCCTAGCATAACGCTTCACATCATGGCACACAGGGAGCATGGAAAAAGCACCATGTGATGGGCATCAGGCCACCCACTGTGTTGTTGCAGATATGCCAAAGAAGAGAGTGCAATGAGGGATTGGTTGCAGTAGTTGATTTTGCCATTGTTGGCTGTCCTACATTTTGCATCTATATTTCAGGCAGGGCCAGCCTCAGTGCATTAACAGAGCTCTATTCCCATCTATTGACAGTGATGCTAAATAGCAGTCAGAAGGCTAAGTAGAGAGTAAATACAGTTGTCTCTTCTCCATCGCTGGGGTTTGGTTCCAGGACCCTCCCATGAATACCCAAATCCATGAATCCTAGAATCATAGAATTGTGGAGTTGGAAGAGACCACGAGGGCCATCCAGTCCAACCCCCTGCCACGCAGGAAATCACGATCAAAGCATCCCTGACAGATGGCCATCCAGCATCTGTTTAAAGACCTCCAAGTAAGGAGACCCCACCACACTCTGAGGGAGTGTGTTCCACTGCCGAACAGCTGTTACTGTCAGAAAGCTCCTCCTAATGTTGAGGCGGAATCTCTGTTCCTGGAGCTTGCATCCATTGCTCCGTGTTCCAGTCTCTGGAGCAGCAGAAAACAAGCTTGCTCCATCCTCAATGTGACACCCCTTCAAATACTTAAACAGGGCTATCATATCGCCCCTTAACCATTTTTTTCCAGGCTAAACATACCCAGCTCCCTAAGTCTTTCCTCATAAGGAATGATTTCCAGACCTTTCACCATTTTTCTTCATAGTTATGAGGCCTATGTAAAATCCATCAACCGTTATTCCTTAGCCAAAGACCATCAGCTGAGGCCTAAAATGTCTTACTGGGAATAGCCTATTCATTTGGATGTGTGTGTCATTCCCTTTGTTAATTAGCACCTGTCAGCCAAGCACCAGAACACCCCTTGTCCCACTGCTCATGTCCCATTATATGCAATGGCATAGCAAAATGGTGTCCCTTATATAAGATGGCAAAATCAAGGTTTGCTTTTTGGATTATTATTTTTTAAAGAATATTTTCAAGCTGTGAATACTTAAATCTGTGAATGCCAAATCCGTGAATGTGGAGGGACAACTTATTTTACTTTTTAAAAAACTTCCTGTTACTAAACCTGCTCCTAAATGTATATACAAAGAACTGTGAAGAAAAATGGAACAACAAATTATTATTTTTTTTATTAGAAGTGTTTCATATCATTTGTCGTTGTTTCAAAGCTGTGGGTTGATGATACTGACACTCAGCTAGATGAAGTCAACCGTGGTTGTAGTTTTTTACTAGTGGGTTTGAGTTAGAGACGCCCTCTGCAAAGAGGACAGGGTTCCTGCACTTTCCTAATTGTGCAGAAGAAGACATTTCAGTGTCTGTAATTTGTTGGTGAGGCTGTGTGGTCTAGGAGTTAGTGAGGTTGAACTTGGACTGAGGAGATCCAAGCGCTAGTCCCCACTGAGCTTTGTAACTCACTGGTGACTTTGGCAAATGACAAGCTCGGTGGATTTCTCTCTCCAACCCCTCCGTCTATTTGGAGAAGGCACAAAGGTCACTCCAACCAATCAGGATTCAGCTCTGCTCATGCTAATTCGAAAAGGTTGCTGCAAGTTCACACAGACATTTGCGAATGGTAAGGTCACACGACCAATTGTGTGGATTTTTGCAAACTTTATCAAAAAAGTCAGGAAAACTAGCGAAAGCTGATACTGTGTGACTTATGGGTTTTTCACTCCCCCTCCTTCTGAAAAGGGCGCTGTGGCTTCAAAATGCGTGGGAACTATCAGGCTTCTTGTCACATTCTTTGAGGATTTATTTTGCCGTGTAAACAGCCCCCATGATTCTGTGAACTCACTGGCAGCCTAACCTAGTTCAAGGGGTTGTTGTGAAGCTAAAATGGGGTGGGGTGGGTGTGGAGCTCTTATAAACAGCCTTGACTTTACTGGAGGAAAGACAGAATATAAATGTAGTAAATAAGCACAACTAACAAATAAATAAGCTACACGTTCTAAAATTCCTTCTTCTACAGAACAGGGGCTCTGGACCCATTCACACTGTACAATTATAGCACTATGATTCCAATTTAACTGCCATGGCTCCCTCCTAGGGAATCCTGGGGTTTGTAGTTTGGTCAGGGGCACCAAAGGAGGAGCTCCCTGGCTGAGGATTCTAAATGCCCCTCCCTCCACTGCCAGTCCCAGAATTCCATGGGACAGAACCATAGCTGTTAACATGGAATAATAGTGCCATAATTCCATAGTGTGAATAGGCTCCCTCTTCTCTTTCACATCTACCAATCTTTGCCAGTCCTGGCTCAATTTTGCCCACAGCTTGGCACCCACCTGTCATGATTTCACCCACTCCATGTAACCAGCCCTGACATTTGTCTCCCTCTTCCTCTGCCTGTTCTATCCAGGTCTTAAGGAAGTGCCAAAGGAGATCTCGCCAGACACCACACTGTTGGATCTGCAGAACAACCAGATTACTGAGCTGCGCAAAGATGACTTTAAGGGGCTTCACCACCTGTATGTAGGTATCATAATAGCCTCATTCCACTTTCCCCCCAAATCCCTTTTTGTTGAAGGGATAGGATGGGCTTGAGTGAGAGTTCATCCAAACTCAGCCGGAATGTCTTTGTTAAGTCAGGGCTGAATCCTAGAACAAATTAAGTGAAAAACCACATGGTTTTCACACTGCTGTACATAATACAGGCACTACATTTTCACTTGAACTATCATGGCTGCATTGTATGGACTCCTGGAATATGTAATTTGATGGGGCAAAAGGCACCCTTCCCTGGCTGAGGATTCCAAGTACCCCCCTCTAAACTGCACATTCCAAGATTTTAATTGACTCTTTCTAGGATGGAACCATAGCGGCCAAAGTGAGTTTGTCACATCATAATTGTGTAGCATGAAAAGGCCCCAAGAGGCAAAGGAATGCCACCTTTGAACAGGCATGGCCTTCAATCACTAATCCTTTACTTGCTGCCCCCCTCCTCGCAATTCAGAAGTTGGGCCACAACTCCCTCTCCTCTTCCTAAACCAGAGCTGATCGATCTGTGGCTCCAACTGTTGCTGGACTCCAGTTCCAGTGAGCCCCATCCAACCTTGCCATGGGAAGGGGATGGTGATATGAGTAGCAATTCAAGAACAACTGCAGGTCCACCCGTTCCCCTTGCCCCTGTCTCAAACCACATTTTGCTTGAGAGCACATTGCATCCCAGCTCCATTTACTGTGCCTAACTTTTCTCCTATACTATACCCTCTAGTGGCAGGATTGGGATGTGCAGCCCCATTTTTTGCACTGGTGGGGATCTTGTCCATTCTGCAGCTATGAGGCTGGAACAGTCAGGCTTTCACTACCCACAGATCTACTCTGAATGATATAAGGAGCTGCCTTATGCCAGTGGAATAGTTTGAGTGTTGGACTATGACTTTGGAGACCAGGGTTCGAATCCCCGCTGGGCCATGAAAACCCACTGGGTGAACTTAGGCAAGTGACAGGCTCAGAAAACTCCATGGTAGGTTCACCTCAGTGTCACCGTGTCAGAAATGACTTGAAGGCACACAACAACAACACCTTATGCTGAGTCAACCTAATAGGTCTGGGCTGGACCAAGATCTCCTCGCCCCCAAACTCTCCCAAAAGGAAAGGAATTTTCTCACATCAAATGGCAAAGAACATGCTCCAGAAGCTTCAGTGGGTGGGTGGAATCTGTCATTTAAATGTAAATCCCCCTACTTTATTTTTTAAAGGAACTTTAAAAAAAAAGAATCAGGAGAACAATAACTTCCAGTTCATTTTTTAAAAGAAGGATATTTCTGACCTAAAAGGGGGATGGGTCAGAGGAATTCATTAACTTGGCAAATTATGCCTCTCCCTCGAGTTTGGGAGATATGATTTGCCTTTTCCAGGGGAAAAAGCAGAGAGAAATTGGTAGTGGTTGTTTCATTTGTCTGTTTATTCATTTGTATGCTGCCTTTCTCCCAGAGTGGGACTCAAGGCAACTCCTAGAAAGAGTCAATAAAACCCAAACAGTATAATTTTAAAACAATTAAAATTTCCACATAAAACAATCTCTGTCTCTCTCTCTGGCTTTTCTTCGCAAACGAAGATTCAGGAAGGACTCATCCCGCGCTTTCTGCAAGTGCGCTGATGACTAAAAATACCAATCCGAGATAAACAAGTCCGGTTGCAGAAAGCACAGCAGAGGGTCTCCTTGGGTGATGTTTCCGGGTTGTGATTCTTTCTGTGTTGTTGTTTCTCTTCAAGACTTGTTCGGCGTGAGTTCTCAAATAAGGCTGCAGCATTGTGGATAGTGCGTCTCCATAAAACAATAAAATCATTTAAAAGAGATATAAAAGTTTTTAAAGATTTTTAAAAACCCATCCCAATAAAAAGCTTCTCTTTGCTTGCTGGTGAAAGGAAAACAGGGAGGGGGCTGGCCTACTCTCCCGCAGGAAGGAGTTCCAGAGAATGGGAGCAGCCACTGAGAAGGCTGTGTCTCATGTCCTCACCAAGCAAGTCTGTGATGGTGGCAAGACTGAGAGAAAGCCTTCCCCTGCAGATCTTGGAATTCTGGCAGGTTCATATGGAGAGATATGGTCTTTCGGATAGTCTGAACCTAAGCCCTATAGGGCTTTATAGGTCATGACCACCACTTTGAATTGTGCCCAGAAACAAATTGGTAGCCTGGGAAGTGGTTTTAACACAGGAGTTATATGATTCCTATAACTGGCCCCGCTCAGCATTCTGGGGATTCAATTCAGCATTCTGAGGATTGGAAGGCCACACTAGGTGCCACACGTGGTCCAAAGGATGGGCTTTAGTCCCTTCTGCTCGAACACCTCTCTTTCTGTAATGGGATATAAAGTTTCTTTTTTTCTCACCCTGGCCTAGCTGTAACTCTCTGGGCTGATGGATTCCAGTTAGGGTTGCCAAATGAATTAAGGGACTGACCACCTCTGCCTATAAGGGTTGTGTAGAAAAGAGAATGTCAGCAGGTGTTGTTTTTCCAGCAGCTTGGGGAGGGAGTCCTGTGGCGGCAGGTCAGCCGGGGTCTTGTCCTCGTCGCCGACTGGGATCCCAGGAGAGGTGCCCAGACGTCCTGATGACGAGGACGAGACCCTGGCTGACCTGTCGCCACTATTAAGGACTCCTTGCCCGTGGCTGCCGAAAAGGGACCTTAATGGTGAGTACCAGTGTTCCGTTCTCATACAAGCAGCCCCTGCTGAAATTCCCTCTTCTATCCATTAAAGCTACAGGAGCCCTGTCCCCTATTTCATCCCACAACCCGCAATTCCATCCTTTCCATGCATGCATTATGTGACCTTGCCCTCGTGTGGTTTCTATGTCTGTGGCTACAGGCCCTGGTGCTGGTGAACAACAAGATCTCCAAGATCCATCCGAAGGCCTTCAGCCCCCTACACAAGCTGCAGAAACTCTACATCTCCAAGAACAACCTGGTGGAGATCCCGCCAAACCTGCCCCCCTCCTTGGTTGAGCTCCGCATCCATGATAACAAAATCAAGAAGGTCTCCAAGGATGTGTTCAGTGGGCTGAATAACATGAATTGTATTGGTGAGACACACATGTTTTATCGGACTCCGGCCTGCTCTGATACTCCCACTGGCATACTCTCTGAGCTGTCCTCTGGTGTGAATTTTGCTTAGAAACAGAAACAGACTGAGAAAAGCTTCTGTAAAACTCAAAAGCTTGCACAATGTTTTGACAAATTCTGGTTGGTGCTAACAAAGGCATTGCCCCATACCAGGCCGGACTATTTTATCCACCTAGCCAAGTACAGTCTACTCTGGCCAGACAGGAAGTGACAGGATCCAAGTAATAACACTACCTATAACATATTTGGTTTTGGATTAATCTGGGCATAGTGATGTCCCTTTAAAAAAATGGCTAGTAACACTGAGACTTTGTGATGTAATGAGAAATACAATGAGAATGTAATGTTACTTTTTCTTGTTAGTCTTTTGGGTCTAAAAAACATTTTGCATGACAACGCCTTTTTCTTTGCAGAGATGGGTGGAAATCCTCTGGAAAACAGTGGATTTGAACCTGGTGCCTTTGATGGCTTAAAGCTGAACTACCTGAGAATCTCTGAAGCAAAGCTCACTGGTGTACCCAAAGGTAATGCACACTAATTCCTCAGTTATATCTCCCCATAGCAATTCCTGGCAACAGTTTCATTCAACTATTGATGCCTGTCTTCCAGTAGCTATGGGGCCTAGGAACATCCGCAAAACACATTCCTAGTTTTATTGTTTGATTTGGGACCATCACCAGTCATTGCTAAGAGTGGTGGCTGCAAACTTACAGTGCCTTTTACCTAGTGTTGTAGTGAAACCAGGGCTCAAAGGGTAGAATGATCGGGACTTTTTGATTAGCAGGAACAGTGATGTCATCTGCCATCCCTCTTCCCTTTGAGTCTAGCTGCTGTTACCCAAATTGGTTGGGGTCCGTGGGGACCCTGTCCTAGTATTAACTTGGGGAAGTTGACTAACTCAATTTGGCATGCAAGAGGCCAGGCAACGGCAGGATCTTTTAACCTATATATACCAGTAGTAACGGAGGAGACTCTAAGCCAAAACGTACAATTAATTAATCTTTATTGGAAATTAATATCAACAGTATTCATGCAAACATTCAGGCTTCAAGCACTCACACAAGGCTATCAAAGATAGTGTGAAGTATTTGGATAGAGGGATAAAGTAAGGGGATGGTGGGTTATACTATACCAATCCTGCAGAGCTGAGATCATGAAGTAAACCAACAGTGAGGAGATCCAGAAAACAAAATGGTTACATGAACTGATGTGAAGTTGGAAAGCAGGGAATTCATACACACTTGGGTGGTGTTTTGGGGTGATATTTATATGTCATAATTCCCCTGAAGGGATAGGATTTTGAGTGGAATACAATGTTTCTCAGAGGTTCCCAGGACTATACAATGGGTGCTCTGGAAGAGTTAATGATTGTTAAAGTTCAATGTATTTGGAATAGAATAGGAGCAGGCAAGGTCTTTTGTTGGAAGTGGACGAGGAAAGGAAGGACCCATTTTACAAGCATCAAGGACACTGCTATCATTGCATGGATTAGTGAGTGATTCACTGCCAGGTGTTAATCTCTGACCTGAGTATTTGGTTCTGGGGAATTTCCAAAGGCCAGACAGGCCCTTGGTTATACACGAGTCCAGCCACGGTATTAGGAGATCCCTAGTTTACCTGCTAACCATATGGATGGCCACATTAAGCCAAATTATTAAATATTGCCAATTATGTGATATTCCAAGAGGGGGGTTATCAGGGGAGGTAACACTGCAATCTTCATAGTAAGAGGTATGTACAGAATGAATTTCCTTAGCAGGAGTATACAGTCAGACCCCCATATCCACAGAACGAATATCTGCATTCAGTTATCTGTGGTTGAAAAAGTTCGGACACATACCATAGAGCTGCGCTAAAATGCCTAGAGTGGTGCCCTCTCTAGGAATTTTCTAGGTCCTCCAATACAACTCTATGGTATGTTCATACTGGAAGTCCTTTATTTTAATAGGATTTGCTATTATCCGCAGTTTCTGAAATCCGTGGGAAGTCCAGGAACTGAACCCCTGCAGATACGGGGGTCTGACTGTATTATTTTCAGCACCCTTGATTGTAATGAAAGGTATTTTGGGTTGACTTGGTCTGAAATGGGCAAGTGTGGCACATTAGTATAACAGAGGACCTGTTCCTAGTATAGATGAACATTGCTAGACCTGGTGTGTTGATATGGATCATCACAACTGCCTGGATTTTGGGGTGTTCTTAGGAAACATGGCTGTGGGGACTATGCTGATGAGCACTTGCTTTTCAAAATGTACTACTGAACTGCGGGCTCACACCATGTCTCATTGATGCTCAGATGGGAAGAAAGAAAGAAGTGGGTTCCAAACTCCTGGACATTCAGAGGCTGTTGGAAAGCTGGTTAGCATGGAAAAAGAAGCTATGACTGGGCAGCCCTCAAAGGAGTTGGCCTCATGGTCTTTGGTGCTTTTATGGTATCTGGAGGCCACTAGCTTCCATAAGAGTCAGAACACTTTTTAATGGGCTCCCCAAACAGTCTCCCCTTTGCTTTCTGCAAACAGACGTTTTGTCTCCCATTCAGTTGGCTGTGATAGAGTAAAGCACTGCTATGCTGATTTATTATCACTGCTGCACTGTTTTCCCCTTTGTATTCCCTATTTTTGAATTCCCACTTTGATCATTGCTTTAAGTGTTTTAAACCACTATGGGACTTGGTTGAAAAGCAGTATAAGAAAGAACAGCATTAATCTTGTGCCTCTTCCCCAAACAGATCTGCCTGAAACCCTAAACGAGCTGCATCTGGACCACAACAAAATTCAGGCCATCGAATTAGAGGACCTGATCCGCTACTCCAAAGTCTACAGGTAGTGGAGAGTTGCAAAGTCATTCTGCGGTCACTTTTGGTGGTCTTGCCAGGGCTGTGTGGACAGATAAAAATTCGAGGTTCAAGGCTAATCATGTAAGAGCCTCTATCACAGAGGCTGTAGAAAAAGGAACCTTAGTTTAAATGCAAAGAAGTTCCTCCCTCCCTATCCATTTATCCTTCACACTCTTAACTGCCAAGCATTCTAAACCAGGATATAAACATAAAGCTCTTCCTTTCCCCAAGGCAGAAAAAAAGCCACCAAAGAGAGAGGAAGGCAGGCAGGCAGGCAAGCGCCAGATCTAACGGCCTGGGGAAGAGAAAGTTAAGAGGGACATGATAGCCATCTTTAAATACTAGCTATACCCAGTGTAACATACACCTTCAAACTCGCCCCCCCCACCGCCAGGCACTCCCCCCTGCAGCTCCCCATGCGCTGAGGCACATGCCACACACACACCACATCCCCCCATGCTACTCACACCCCCTCTGCTATGTTTAGAAAAGACTAAAACTTTCACATGGTCCCACACCTAGTGTGCTGATTGGCTGCCCAACAGAGCTTTAATTGGTTGGTCAGTTTCCTAAACGGCCAATCAGCACACTGGAAATGGCAACATACCCAAGAGAAATATATACAGTTGTCCCTCCATATTCACGGATTTGGCCTTCACGGATTTAAGTATTCACGGCTTGAAAATATTCTTTAAAAAATAATAATCCAAAAAGCCAACCTTGATTTTGCCGTCTTATATAAGGGACACCATTTTGCTATGCCATTGCATATAATGGGACTTGAGTATTCACAGCTTTGGGTATTCACGGGGGGTCCTGGAACCAAACCCCAGCGAATGTGAAGGGACAACTGTATTGAGATTTGCAAGGATGTCATACTGAGGATGGATCAAGCTTGTTTTCTGCAGCTCCAGAGACTAGGACATGGAGCAATGGGTTCAAATTACAGGAAAGGAGATTCCACTTAAACATTAGGAAGAACTTCCTGACAGTAAGAGCTGTTCGGCAGTGGAAAGCGCTGCCTCGGAGTGTGGTGTAGTCTCCTTCTTTGGAGGTTTTTAAACAGAGGCTGGATGGCCATCTGTTGGGAATGCTTTGATTGTGTATTCCCGCATGGCAGGAGGTTGGACTGGATGGCCCTTGTGGTCTCTTCCAACTCTATGATTCTATTGCTATCTAACCCATAAGAGAACAAATGGAGGTGGTCTCAGATAGATCATGGGCGGAATGTGGTAGGATAGAGGAGATGCCTGGTGATGGGTGAGTGTCAAGGGTGTAGCTACTGGGGTGTGGCAAAATTCTGCTTTTCCACCACCCTCATGAAATTTTCCTTCAATCCCCTATCCTCTTCCTCCTCCTCCTTTTCCCCCAAAGTTGGGATCCAATGAGGCTCATACTTTTAAAAAACACACAATTAAATGTCTAGCACTGCAGTAACTTAAAGCTTCAGCTGAGCATTTGGAAATACAGTTGTGGCATCTAAAGAAAAGGAGCAGGTAATGGTACCAAGGGAAGATGAAAACAGCAAATGAAAGAGTCCTAGGTATGAACAATTTTCAATATCTGCTCTCTGCAGTTGCAGAATTGTGGGCACTGAAGGAATATTTCACTGGGGAGAAGAATTTTTATTTGGGAGCAAAGTCCTCATTCTCTCTCCCTCATATGAGCCCATCCCTGTACATGCACCCCTGGTCAGGGGGCTGAGCTTGGCTACCTGCAATGAAGTGGGGACTAGATAACAAAAACTCTCAAGCCAAGATGAGACGACCATCAATAAAAAAGTGATGTCTCATCCACGCCTGCACTACACCTCTGGAATGGCTGAAGGACGAGGGTGTCTGATAATGTCCCCTGTTTTTGTTAGCGTGGCGTCCTTCTGACGTGGTTTTGTAGCAGTAAGTGACATGTCTGATAAAGTCCAAAAACAAATCATTCTTCCTTCATTCTGGCTAGATCTTTAAATTAATGCCATGTAGGTAAGAACAATGCCTATAATGCTTCTTGCAGTTGGGGTGGGGAATTGGTAACAATATTACAGGACTCGTACTTTTAAAGGGTAGGGTCATGACTGGTAGCACTGTTAATTTTCCAGTATTTAATAAGTAATGTTTGCTTGTCACTCTAACCTAATAATTTTGAAAGATTTGGAGCCTTTTAAAAAACACATCTTTAAAAAGGAACGAAAAAACAGGTGGTTGGAAAGTAGTGAAAAAGTATCAGAACAGTTGCTAATAAATTTATTGCTGTTATTCGCCATCAAGTCTCCTTTGACTTACGGCAACTCTAAAAATGAGAGATCTCCAAGATCCCTAGTCATCAACTGCCCTGTTCAAGTCTTGCAAACTCAGGGCTGTAGTTTCCTTGACTGATTCAATCCACCTGTAGCATGGATTAACTAATAAATTCATTTTAAAAATTAATAATAACCCCAAGCCCTGATTCTGGCCTCTTTTTCTGAGATTTTTATTCTTCTCCTTGGAGACCCTGAGACGGTTTTCCAGATCCTGAAGAAGAGACTAAAATCCTGAAACGTCTGGTAAATCCCTCACACCCAGCCAAACAAAAGGAAATGTTGCTTTGTATTAGGACTGACTTTTTCACAAGAAATCTTTCTACACAGGTGCTATTTACAGCATGCTAAATGGCTTCCATTGCCTATTTGTGATGAAGCCCCATGCTCAGGTATAGACTCATAGAATTGCAAGAGACCACAAGGACCATCTAGTCCAACCTCCTGCCCTGCAGGAATACACAATCAAAGCACTCCTGACAATGGCCGTCCAGCTATATTTTATTGAAGTGTATGAATTCGTCTTTACTTTGTTTCTGCTTTATATTACATGTTCTTTGTCGTCAAGTCCAGTTACTTTACAATAAAAATATTTTATAAAAAAAAAAGGAAAAAAAAAAAAACCTCCAAAGAAGGAGACTCCACCACACTCCCAGGCAGTGCATTCCACTGCCAAACAGCTCTTACTGTCAGGAAGTTCTTCATAATGTTTAAGTGGAATCTCCTTTCCTGTAGTTTGAACCCATTGCTCCGTATCCTAGTCTCTGGAGCCACAGAAAACAAGCTTGCTCCATCCTCAGTATGACATCCCTTCAAATATTTAAACATGGCTATCATGTCCCCTCTTAACCTTCTCTTCTCCAGGCTAAAGGTACCCAGTTCCCTAATCTCCTCATAGGCCATGGCTTCCTATGTTGGTTGTTGGTATGTTGGTTGGAGGACAAATAAGTTACTGAGCAAATAAGTTACCGAGGGGCTGACAGAAGTCTATGTGGCACAGTGGTTAAATGCTAATACTGCAGCCACAATGTTGTGAGTTCCATCCTGCAGGGCTCCAGGTTGACTCAGCCTTCCATCCTTTTATTCAGTAAAATGAGTACCCAGCTTGTTGGGGGCAATTAGGAACACACTTTAAACCTCTTAGAGAGAGTTTAGCACCATAAAGCAGTATAGAAATGTAGGTTCTATTGCTATTGCTATTGCTATGTGAGATGTGAGTGCCATGTATGAGAGAGAGAGAACAGCTCTGGATGCATAATCACAAAAAGAGAAACTCTTGTAAACCTCCAGTACTCTTGTAAGCCCTCCACTTCTTTCTCACCTTTCAAAATCTACATCAATGAAACTGTCCAAACTGTCACTACACTAGTGTTAAAAATATCATGTACTGTATAGACTTATCTGGGATATATGGTATCCCTTAATTCTGTGTATAGATATAAATCATTAATTTTATTTTGCACATAACCTTGCATGTTGCCCCTTTGGGTGTGATAAAACACAATGCCATTTTTTGGTCCTGTTTCTATAATCTGTACTAGCGTTATACCATTTCTGACATTATTATGGTGGTTTGACAGTAGGTTTGTATGCATACTAGATGGAGGGAATAACAGCCACCGTAGTCTAAATGCATAAAGAAAAATATGCTTAGATTGTAAGGAAATGGTCATATTGAAATGAAAAGTTATCCAAATTTTAGGATAATCTTGCCACTTGCCAGTCATCCCTATCAGCATCTCTATTTGCTTCATATCTTCACTAGGGGTCACTATGTGCTCATATAATGCCCAAACCAGTTTGGTTTGCCAAAAGTTGGAGGGCTTCTCAGAAAAACAACAACACAGAAAGTCTTACAAGGCACAGTTTGAAAGATGGGAGAAACTTTGATAGACTTCTAAAATAGTTTTGTGTTTTAGTAGGTGCTGAATAATTCTAGGCTATTGCTCTGCAACTATATTACAAGACCACTCTTGGTTGCTTCCCATATCCTCCAGCATTCCACAGAAGAAAACTGGGTCACATGTGTCCAAATAACATCATAGAATCATAGAATTGTAGAGTTGGAAGAGACCATGAGGGCCATCCAGTCCAACCCCCTGCCACGCAGGAAATCACAATCAAAGCATCCCTGACAGATGGCCATCCAGCCTCTGTTTAAGACCTCCAAGGAAGGAGACCCCACCACGCTCCGAGGGAGTGTGTTCCACTGCCGAACAGCTCTTACTGTCAGAAAGTTCCTCCTAATGTTGAGGTGGAATCTCTGTTCCTGGAGCTTGCACCCATTGCTCTGTGTCCCAGCCTCTGGAGCAGCAGAAAACAAGCCTGCTCCATCCTCAACATGACACCCCTTCAAATACTTAAACAGGGCTATCATATCGCCCCTTAACCATCTTTTTTTCCAGGCTAAACATACCCAGCTCCCGAAGTCTCTCCTCATAAGGCATGGTTTCCAGACCTTTCACCATTTTAGTCGCCCTCCTCTGGACACGCTCCAGTTTGTCAATATCCTTTTCGAATTGTGGTGCCATTGAACGTAGTCAAGATGGCAAACATTATTAGTGAGGAACAACACACGAGCTATGAAAGGCTGCGGCAGTTTTCTCTTGCCTGAGCCAACTGGGAAGGGCAAGATTCCACCCTCTCTTCTCCTCTCTCCCATTCTGAGTTAATTGCGTGCAAACCACTTTTGCACTTTGAACTCAGTTTGCAGCAACTGAAGTAAGCTGAACCTTCCCTCCTCTTCAGCTGGTCCAAAATGCAGCCTACTATCTATAAAATGTCTTCTACCAAAAAGACTTGTGGAGGAGAGATTGTGCAATCCACCCCCTTCCCCTGTTCTGCTTTGTTTCTATTCTCACTGTGAAGGAGAAGGTTTTGCTTCCTCTGCAGCTTGTACATACCGGTAATCCAAGCAGGCTGGCACAGGAGAGATGGTGGAATGATCTGTCACTTCTCGGTGAGCCCATGGCATCGCTGGCATAAAACTCCTGGTCAGCTATGGTGGATTCCCTATTCTACAGCAAGGATCGTTGCCTCACCCTATTTTACCTACATTTTGATACACAACACTGATTGTGTAAAAAAAAGGGGTGGTGTGGGGATAAAAAGGATTATATATATATATATATATATATGAAGAATGATACGTTTAAATCCACAATGCATTTGCTTATGGAATGGGTGCCATTCTAACCACGCTGAGCAACATTTACCTAACTGTATAAGGGATAACCAAGAAAGCCACACATTGGTGTTTTCTGTTCATTTGTATGTACTGGTCTTCAGCTGGTGAATTAGAAGCCTCTCTCTTGTTCATGCAACCCCCTCAACCAGGGGTGCAATACTAATCCAAAAAGAAGGTAGATAGTCTTACAGGCTAAGATGCCACTGACGTTATTTTCCCCATCCTGACTAGTTCCGTGTGCCACAAGCACAAAACAAGGAGTAGAAATATACAGAAAAAGCAAAAATAAATAAATAAATAAAAATCAAGTGCATGCTCACACACACACCATACCCATCAATTCACAGAATGTAGAATGTGCATAATTGTGACATATTTTTTTTGGGTGGGGGACCCTAAGCAGCTTTAGAAGACATGCTACAAAATTCTATCCATTTTACACACCTAGAACCCCCCTTCTGAATTCCACCCCTCTCACTAGAAGCCAGAATGACTAAATTGAGGTTATCATACTTTGGACATATCATGAGATGTCATGACTCATTAGAAAAGATGATAATGCTTAGTATAGGTTGAATCTCCCTTATCTGGAATTCCAAAATCCAAAATACTGTTGTCCCTTCATTTTGGATAAGGGAGACTCAGCCTGTAACACTGAAGGCAGTAGGATAAGAGGAAGACCAGAAAACAGAAAGATTGAGTCAGTCAAGGGAGCCATGGCCCTTTTTTGAAGACGGTGTCTTGGAGGTCTCTCAATTATAGAGTCACCGTAAGTCAAGGCTGACTTAATAGCAATTACCAAACAACCTATGCTGGTCTTTGACCATAATAAATTTTATATTACCTTACCCCTACACCCAATGCAGAGATTGCCCTAAAGGAGAGAACAGGAACTGGGACAGGCTTTATCAGATTGAGATACAGACAGCAAAGACAGTGTTGGAGCTTGCATCCAGCAGGCCTACCCTGATTATTTTTAAGTTATTATTTTTAAAACATTTATTGATTGATTTTTAATATGCATTGGTTATCTATGCTGTTTTAACTAATGTCATGCTTAATCTTTTGTTGTTCCTCACCCAATCCATAGGGAGAGGTGGATAAGAAATAACAACAGCAACAGTCAAATAGATATGAATGCTTAGCACACAGACATGGCCCCTCAGAACCATGTACAGTCAGCCTTCCAAATCTGCAGATTTAACTTTTTCCTGATTTGATTATTCATGGATTACAGTTGGACCCCCATATCCATGGAAGTGGAACCAATGTTTGCAGTTTCAGTTATCTATGGGACAAAAAAAGGGGGGGGAAGACATACCATAGAGTTTTGCTGGAAAGTGCCTAGAGAGGTGGCCTCTCTAAGCATGTTCTAGGTCCTCCAGTGCAACTCTATGGTATGTTTTTACCAAAATCCTTTATTTTAATAGGTTTTGCTGTTATCCGCAGTTTCCAGTATCGACGGTAAGTCTGGGAGGCAAACCCCCATGGATATTAGGGTCCGACTATATTTGCTGCTGCCTCCATTCCTGCCCTATGCTATTTTTAAGAGGAACTGCAAGCCTCGCAAGGCAGAGAGAGACTGTGAACATGTGGCAAGACTTGTAAGTCCCTAATAAAAATGGTGTAGGGCAGCAGTGGAGGTGGTGCGAAGCCATGCCAGCCACCTGTTTCTGCCTTGTGAAGGAACCCCACCTCCTCAAAGGCATCCACAGTGGGTTGAATCTGCAGATCATCCTTTTTTCTGTGTTAAATATGGTTGGGGGGGGAACTAGAGATATGTTCATGGTTTTTCCATTTTTGCAGGGATCCTGCGCCCCTAACCCCAGCGAATGTGGAGGGCCTACTGTGCATAAAATGTCATCCATCAATTCCTGAACTAGTACCTTACCATTTCAGTTTTGAAACATGTCCCAGCCACTAGAGGGAGAAAGAACCATATTCGTCAGCCCTCAATAACTTCAATTTTCAATCATTCTGACTCCTTCCTTCCTTGAAGCATTTTGATTTGGAAACTAAGACGGAATCTGCTCTCCCATCCAGTTCCTGTAGTTAGTCACCCATATTGTTTAAAAAACAAACTCTGAAACAAACAAATAAACAAAAAAAACACAGTTCCTTTGGTGCAAAGTGGGAGTAATCCAGTTTTGACTCCCACCTACTGGCTGCTGTGAGAGTCCCCAGCCAAAGCAGACATGAGGTGGGAAGGAGATCCATGAATAGAAGCTCTCAGAATATATTTTTTTTAAATCCTGTTAATACAACCTGGGGGTTCAGATTGGGACTGCAGTGCTGAGGAAGAAGGGATTTGACCTCATCTTCCCCTCCAACATTTCACAGATTATAACCATGTGGCCAAGCACTATCAGAGTGTGGTCAAAATAGCAAAAGTTATTAATTTGGAAGAACACACAAGCTGGGAGAGGCTGCAGCAGGTTGCTTCTGTGTGACCTTTCTGGGAAGGACAAGAGTCTGCCCTGCCCTCCCTTCTCCCCCCTGTTGAGAACAAACTACTTTGGCACTTTGAACTCAGCTTTCAGCAACTGAAATAAGTCAAGGACAAAAGATGATAATGCTTAGTATAGGTTAAATCTCTCTTATCTGGAATTCCAAAATCCAAAATACTATTGTCCCTTTATATTCACTGGGGTTTGGTTCCAGGACCCGCCGTGGATACCAAAATCCGTGAATACTCGTCCCATTATATGCAGCGGCATAGCAAAATGGAAAGAGGAGAGAGAAACTGGGACATTTTAATAGCAGTTGAGAAAATGGGATAGCAGAGGATTAATTGGGATTGTTCCTGTTAAATTACGTCAGTTGGAGACTATAAATTTTCCTAGTTAAGTCATTGGCCTGAGTTATATTTGACCTGCAAGACAAAACCTACTGTCCCTATTAGATGTGTGTGTTTTGCCCCATGAGGCAAACCACCAGAGCTTGCAAAGAAAGAGTTACAAGTCACATAGGTAGGTATCTGTAACTCACTACATGTTTTCTTTTTGCAGCCAGGGTTTACCAATAGCAATAGCATTGATATTTATATACCGCTTATCAGTGCCGAAGCACTGCCTAAGCGGTTTACAATGATTTTTAGCTAATTGCCCCCAACAATCTGGGTACTCATGTTACCTAGATGGTAGGCTGAGTCAACCTTGGAGCCTTCTGGGATCGAACGCATAACCTTGTGGCTTGCAGTACTGGCATTTAACCACTGCACCATCAGGGCTCCCAAAGATACATAACAAAAATAGTATAACAAGTAGAAAACATCTCACTTTGGTTTATATGTATAAGTAACATTTTTCTAGTTGCTTTCAACATTTTTCTAGTTGATTTCTTCTAAAGGCATTTTTAGCAGCTTTCAGAATGTAATTTCTAAGTTTTAAGCCAATCCCTAATTAATCCTTCAATTTCCTTAAAAAAAAAGAAAGAAATGGATAGAAATGGTAACACAATGAGCTACTGAAATTTCTTTGCAAAATTAATGATAACTAATTTGGACAGAGTTCAGAAAAGTTACTTTTTGAACAGTGACTCCCAGAATCCATCAGCCACTATGACCATTGTTCATGTTTTCTGGGGGCTTTGGAAATGGTAGTCCAAAGCTAACTTTCCCCCCCACAACCTTTGCTTTTGCAAGGGGAGCTAGTAAGTTACATAACTAATTACTCAAAAAAGTAACTTCCCGGGCTTTGCAAACAGCATGGATACAAAGAGCCAGGAAGCCTTCAACCTTCCCTCTCCCAGTCCCAACACCACAATCCTTAGTGTTAAACATCCAGGAAATTATATTCATGTATCCCCCATCTCATCTCTAGTTGGGCCCTTTGCCACCAGAATCTACAATTTGCACCAGTTAAGAGTAGGGAAGGGGGAGGAATCTCAGGGCAAGAAAGTTGCCTTGAAAAGTGTTCCCTCCCTCCCTCCCTCTCTCTCTCTATACACACACACACACACACACATACACACACGTGTGTGTGTATGTGTGTGTGTGTAGTCTCCATTTGTGTCATGTACTGGCATTCCCAAATGCAGTGACCAGCAGTTTCAGAGTTAACACAGAAATCTTTTTTGGCACAGTAATCTAGGAAGTGAACCATACAGGCTCGTTGCTCAAAATGAAATTTAACAGAAAATCAGTATAGTAAAAGCATATCCCAGTCGACAAAATCTGGTGGGCTGCACACCCTTTGGTTACCCATCATCCCCTTTCCTCTTCTCACAGTACTGGTGTTCTGCCTCTTTTCCCCACAGCTGAAACCCAGCTGCCATGCTTATCTGACCACTCTTGGCATTGACCATTACACTCCCTCCCACCATTAGGATACACCCTCTTCGTTAACTAGCACAGAGGAATGCAAACACAATTAACTAAAAGGTTACATACACAGCCACAGTGACATTGGCAGGAGGTCCCATCCAGGACCAATCCTGACCTTTGTTAGACTTGGTGTTTTTGATTTGAATGGTCCACTATGTGCAACAGTGGCTGATGCTTAATATATCATGCTTAATGTTATCCTCAGGGTAGCCCCCTCTGACATCATAAGAGGCCATCCCTTTGACTCAGGTTTGGGCACTGAAGTCTCAGGACCAGGGATAGTCCTGACGTAGGCTCAAAACGCTGCTAATTCTCACCCAGGAAGCTTGGAATGCTGCAGCTACAGGGTGATTATTCCCTGCCTTGAAAATTGGCCTCATGTTACACAACTTGCCTTTGGGTGGAAAGCTAATGTGTCCAGAGCCAGGCTAAGTATATGGCTCCCCTAGATGCATTCTGAGGGGTATACCCTTCTTCAGACTTTGCAAAAGTTACTTTTTAGGACTATTACTTTTTAAAATTATAACTTGAGGAATTCCCGGTTGGGAGATTCAAAGAATTATAGACCCCTCCTCCCAGCCCAAAGGACGTTTCCAGGCTTTAGGAGTATAGTGTCTAGATCAAGGGAAGTAATAGTGCCATTCTATTCTGCTTTGGTCAGACCTCACCTGGAATACTGGGTCCAGTTCTGGGCACCACAATTCAAGAAGGATATGGACAAGCTGAAACATGTTCAGAGGAGGGCATCCAAAATGGTGGGAGGTCAGGAAGCCATGGCCTATGAGGAGCAGATTAGGGAATTGGGCATGTTTAGCCTGGGGAAGAGAAGGTTCAGAGGGGACATGATAGCCATGTTTAAATATTTGAAGGGATGTCATACTGAGGATGGAGCAAGCTTATTTTCTGCTGCTCCAGAGACTAGGACATGGAGCAATGGGTTCAAACTACAGGAAAAGAGATTCTGCCTAAACATTAGGAAGAACTTCCTGACAGTAAGAGCTGTTCGGCAGTGGAATATACTGTCTCAGAGTGTGGTGGAGTCTCCTTCTTTGGAGGTTTTTCAACAGAGGCTGGATGGCCATCTGTCAGGAGTGCTTTGATTGTGTCTTCCTGCGTGGCAGAGGGTTGGACTGGATGGCCCTTGTAGTCTCTTCCAACTCTATGATTCTATGATTCTACCTTCTGTAACAAAAGCACAAACATTTAAGTGGGTTAGTTAGGTTCTTTCTAGCATTGCCACCAGAGGCCCTTCCATATTACCCAATTATAGCACTATAATTCCACTTTATCCATCCTGGGGTTTGTCGTTTGGTAAAGCACTAAAGCTCTCTAGTAGAGGATTCTAACCGCTCCTTCCTAATCTGCAAATTCCAGGATTCCATAGGATGCAATTGTGGCAGTTAAAGTAGAATCATGGTGCTACAATTGTGTAGTGTGAATGCCCCCCCTGAAACCAGAAAACCAGATCTTGACATCTTCCACTGAAATAGGAGATGAAACAGCTGCTTGGCTCCTCTCCATTGTTTCTTTACTGTGTGGGGTATCTATCCCCCCTACAAACACCTGGTGGCATGACTTCATTGGTACCCTCAAGCTTCTTTGCTTTTTCTGAGCTTAGCTGCAATCCTCACAGGAACTGCAGGGTGGGCGGAGATAGAAGAGGATGAATTTTCCCAGCAACAGTATATTCTTATGAGCTATACTTTTAATCCAACAAAATACCTTCTGTGGTTTGTTATACCTTTTCCTGGTGGAGATGCAGAGTCCTGGTTTGCTGATATGAACACTCATTGGCTATCGGGGTGGTCATAATGAGCACCAGCACTTCAGAATTTCAGAGAAAAAGAAACTACTGGAGTTGGAAGGATCTGATTTGAGAATTGGTTGGCATGCTTTTTTGTGGTATGACAAAATTAAGGAGAATGCTGATTTTAATAATCATTATATTATAAAATCATTGCTAAGCATATGCAACAAGTATAAAGCAAGATTATGATCTAGAATACCTTTGTGAGTCTCGCCTCATGAAGCTCTGTATTTAAGAGAAAATATAAAGGTAAATGGGTTAAATATAGAGGTTTACTGAAGTTGGAAGGAGGTCAGTAGAGAATGAAAACAATTGAACTGGAGTTAGAAGGATATAATTTACAATGGTATTTTTTATAGACAATTGTATGAAAGATTTAAAATAGATAAGAAATTATATGGTATGGAAGTGTCAATGTCGGAATTTGAATTATTACTCTGCACAAATGATGAACACTTAATTGCAAAAAATGTACAACTTGCTATTGAGAATAGAAATGGAAAAAGAATAAGTCAAAGAATACATGATAAAATGGACTCAGAATATGGGTCATAATATTCAATTGGAACAATGGGAGAAGATGTGGGAGAAAGGGTTAAAGTTTATGTTATGATCTTAAAGAAAATTTATATAAAATGATGTATCAATGGTATTTTAACTCCTGAAAAGATTTCAAAGATGTACAAAGGCTCTAATTATATATATATATATATATATATATATGAATGAAATGTAAGCAAAGAGAAGGGACTTTCTATCACATGTGGTGGACTTGTGAAAAGGCGAAAAAATATTGGCTTCAGATGCATTCTATGATGGAAGAAATTTTGAAAGTTAAATTTCAATTGAAACCAGAACTTTTTCTTCGACCCCCATATCCACAGATTCAGTATCACGGTTTCATGAAAAAAATATCCTCTCTAGGCATTTCTAGGTCCTCCAATGCAATTCAATGGTCAACTTCCAGTGTTTGTCTCATTGAAAATAATAGGGTTCCCTGCTATCCACAGTTTCAGGTATCCACAGGGAGTCTTGGAACGTATCCCCTATGGATACAGGGGTTGACATGTATATGATAACAGCAGCGAGACTTTTGTATGTGCAGAAATGGAAAGATGTGGTGCTACCTTCACAGATGGACGGGTTGTTGAAATTGTACGACTTAGCTGAAATGGATAAATTGGCAAATTTAATAAGGGAAAAGTCAGTAGAGTCATTAAAAATGGAATGGAATTTAGTAATACAATTTATGAGAAAATGAGGGAAATCAGTAGTTTTAGGATTTGAAGAATCATAGAAACAACAAGAAGTAGAAATAAAGTTTATTAATAGGCATTTTAGTAATAAGTTTAAAGAGTTGAAGTAAAGGAAGCAGATCTATCCGAGGGTTACAACCATGAACTGGCAAGTTGGAAATCATATGTAATTCCCTTGTCTTTGTGTGTTAGTTTGTTAGTAGATGTTAATTTGTATAAGTTTGTCCTATTTTGTCTTTGTAGTTGATTAACCCTTATGTATACTTTTATATTACAAATATTTTTGTGTTAATAAATGTTGACTAAGCCCTTCCTTGTCTTCTTCTCCCCCTTCCCTGAAGACTGGGCCTGGGACACAACAACATCCGGATGATTGAGAATGGCAGCCTGGCTTTCCTGCCAATCCTACGCGAGTTGCATTTGGATAATAACAAGCTGTCACGGGTGCCTCCTGGGCTGCCGGACCTCAAGTTTCTGCAGGTACCAGGGAAGATGGGGTAGTATGTTACAGCACAGAACAAAAGGAAGACTGATCCTTTTGCCTCTCCAGTTTCAGAAGTTTGCAGACTTGGACATTTGGAAAGCCAGTGTGGTCCAGTGCTGAACATGTTGGGACTTGGGAGATCCAGGTCCTTATTCCCTCTGAGCCATGAAACTTCACAAGTGGGCTTGGACTGACCTTGCCAGTATTATTGCTGGGAGGATAAAGTGGCGGGGGAGGAGGACAGTTAGGTTTTCAGCTTCAAGCTCATATCCAGTTAAGTTAGGATATAATGTAATTAATACATGGGAAGCCAGTAATAAATGGATATAGAGCTCCCAGTCATCAAGATACTGAGAACTCACCAGCTTTGCTCTGACTTCAACATAGTTAGATATTGAGCCAACAGAGTGTGTCCCAAATTCCATCCACAATGCCCCTTCTTCACTTGCCAATCCCAGGATTCCACAGGATTGAGCTGTTGCAGTTAAAGTGGAATCAAAGTGCTATAGGTGCACAATGTGAATGTCAGTCAGATAACCCTGTGGTGGCCCAAGTGACCCTAGGTTGGGCACTCAGTTCAGATACCCAGCTCTCATTCATCCCACTCTAATGATGCCTCTGCTTCACTTTCCACCCCATCTCCATCTCTGCCTAGCCCAAATTGCCCTAAGCTCAAATGGCCCCTCTTTCCCTAAACTGGAGATGGTGCTGTTTTCCTGCAAGCCACAAACCAAACTTGTGCTGCCCAACTTATCAAAGTTTTGCCTTAAAACTCATAGAAGAGAATTGCCTAGAACCAGTATCCTGTCTTATCTTAAAGATTTTGTGCAAATGTAATAATTACAAGACCAATATTTGTATTATTATTACATTTCTATCCCTCTTGTAGTACCTTACAAAAATCAATTGACTGCTTCATTCAGTTACCCCCACCCCCCGCCAACACATACAAAAATCCAAGGCCCAGAATCCTGTTGGCAAAAAAGGCTCATGGACCTACTTTAATGACATTGAATAAGAAGGTATCAAGTATCTCCTTATGCAAGAGTTTTGCTCAGCAGCCCAATGACTGAACAGTGTGGTTCCTGATTAACCAAGAGGAGTGTTAGGAGAGTTCCCTTGTTCCACCATTTGACTGCCTGCCTCTGTCGTCCCTGTCCAGGAACACTGTACATTGGTGGAAGTTTACCCTCCACTAGCTTTACACAGGATGCTAGCCTGTGTCTGGATATAATAGAGCCACTTACCTTGGACTTAGCTGGGTAGGACCTCCTTCTGTACAGATGTATAAAGGAATGTGTGTGCCTTCAAGTTGCCTGTCAGCTTCTGGTGACTCCATGAATTTCATAGGGTTTTCTTAAGCAAGGAGTACTCAAAGGTGGTTTTGCCAGTTCTTTCCTCTGAAGTATAGTGCCACACATTTATTGAGCACACAGTTCATGATCTTGAGACCTTTTTTACTTTTGGCTCAAAAAAACAAATCACAACCCTAAAAGAATGCATCGAGTGTCCAGGTCTAGATCTTGCTAAAATAACTTGAGGCAAACACATGTGAAATAACTTGATGAAATCTCAGAAGCTGCTCTGAAAACATATCAGCCAAGGTTGACAGTGGGGAGTCACCCCCTTTAAGAGAGTGGGTGGGACCCTCCTTCGGCTTGTCTTTACAATGTGAACTCCTGGCTTACTCATTTTCTTGTCAGTTTCATCTTATTTTTGGTTTCCTAAGAATGTTAACTTATGTATTTGTTTAAGTTTGTATGTACAAATTAAGTCACATTTTCTCCCAGCCAAAAGTAGTTTACAAAGCATTATAAAACATTATTGTTGCAATCAAGGAAAATTGGCTTTAAAAACTCAGTTTCTTAGGTCAGTTGTATCAAGTACATTGGTAGATATGGTAGCTGTGAGCTTCTGCAAAACAAAATGCTATGGGTTCAGGGCTGCTTTCACCAGGAATAGTTGTGAAGTAGGCAGAAGGCTCCACAGTGGAGACTGTTTTCCTTTCTTCAGCTAGCTTGTTAAAATAGTGGGGATGGAGGCCAGATATCAGCTTGACCTTTCTTTTCATATGCGAAAAATGTGTATGGTCACTCACAATATTGTTTTAATCTAGCAAGGGTGGACTGGAGTGGTGCTCTGTGTGTGTGTGTGTGTGAGAGAGAGAGAGAGAGAGAGAGAGAGAGAGAGAGATGGGAGGGTGAAGGAACTTAGCCAAATTGTTTCAGTTTCCATAATAAGAAAAACTGAATTATGTGACCTGTATTAATCAAGCATTATTTCTCTTTTGCATAACAACTCTGCACCATTTTGTATAAAGTATTTCTAATCTGCTTAATTATAGGGAGAGGCAAGGATTTTATACACAGAGCATTGCAGCTCCTCTGACTTCCCAAAAATCTTATTCAGCATCAGTAGCTCCTCTAGCTTCTGAGTTTTCACCAGGCATTGCTCATATATTTTTAAGCACATTTTTGTAACTTATGAGGGCCAGCAGAGTTTTTTTAAAAATACTAAAGCTGAGATTTTCAGAAATATTGGGACCCATACCAGCTTCTGGCTCTTTTTCTCCCATCCCACAAAAACCACAGCATGTATGCACAGACCTGAGCTTACCTCATGAAACATTGCAGGACCTTAAATGTTCTTCTCAAAGGAAGACCGACTGGCTGGGCCACAGATTTCTTTGTGAGCTGATGAAATCCAAGGTGCTTATGTCCCACCACTAACCAAGTCTCATGTCTCCCCTCCACAGGTTGTGTACCTTCACTCCAACAACATTACCCATATTGGCGTTAATGACTTCTGTCCTGTTGGCTTTGGGGTGAAGCGTGCCTCGTACCATGGCATCAGCCTTTTTGGCAACCCAGTACCCTACTGGGAAGTGCAACCAGCTACCTTCCGCTGTGCCACTGATCGCTTGGCCATTCAGTTTGGCAACTACAAAAAATAAATATATCTATATCTATAGGAGGATTAGGGGGGAGGGAGGGAGGGAGAGGGAGGGAAAAATGAAGGGAGAAAACAAAACCAATGGGGAATCTGGAGGGGGTGGGTGGGCAGGAGAAGAGTAAGGGTCTTGGGAAGTAAAACCATTCCTTGGAGGAGGGAGTCATGGAGAGGATCCACAGACAGGAAAAGAAAAAGAAAAAAACTAGTCAGGGCCTGTTAAAGAGAGCTGCAAGCCAGCTAATGCCCAGGGAAGAGGAGGGAGAGGAGGAAAGAAGTGACACAGAGCAAAGGCAAATAGGTACAGATCTGACCACTTTTATTCCAGCCTGCACTATAATAGTCCTGCATTTGAAATGTACTGATTGTGATAGGCAAACAAGGGCCAGTTTTGCTATTTCTATGAGTACAATAGAAACTCTTGCCCTGTGTGAGGCAGGGTGTAGGGGCTGCAGTGTATTCTGGGCCATGATGGCTGTTTGGGCGAGCAATCAGCCATGCTTAGTGGTTGCATGGGATCTAAGAATCACATGTGTGCTTGCCTTGGATCCGGGTGCCTCTTGGATTAGGCTGCATCAGGTAGCATCTTTGGGCTTTTGTGACTGGGAACAGCAACTCATGGCTCTTTCACACTGCACAGTTATAACACCACGAATCCCCTCTAACTGCCATGGCTGCAACCTATGGAATCCTGGTGCTTGTATTTTGGTCAGAGGCACTCTGGCTGAGAATTCTAAAATGGCAAATCCCAGGATAGCATAGGATGTAATTGTGTAATCTGAAAGGAGCCCAAGTGCGAAGCACTGACAAGAGCAAAATGGAGCTGAAAGGCACACTTCTCATGCATGTTCTGTGCTATCAGAAGCTACTATGATGGGACATTAAATCTGGAGTGGGCACCCTATGACCTTCCAGATTTGGCTGGACTCCAACTTCCATTAGCCCTCACTAGCATACTCAGTGCTGTGAGTGCAGTCTAGCATCGTCTGGAAGGCCACAGCCTCTCCATTCCCCCCCCCATTCATTAATTCACAAATTAACCAATTGTATATCCACATTCAAACTCATATCTGGGGTAATGTGCATATTGTAAAGTAGGAATGGCTATAATCGTGCCTTTTTCTGTACCTGATACACATATTGAAACCTTCTCAATCCCCAAATTTAATGCTGACACTATTCTGTGCTGCAAAATACCCATCTTATATTAGACACAAGTGGAGGTCATACATATGCGCAAAAGTATAACATGGGGAGTTGGCCTTGAACATGATGCACAGATTCAGGGAAAAGCCAAATACGTAGTTGTGGGCACACCAGCCATATCTTCATGGGAACATTCCCACAATCTTAGCTGGTACTTTCTGCTCCTTCTCCTGGAAGACCAGGACTGGTATTACCACAATATAAAGTGGAGCAGTTGGCTTGAACGGATGACAGAGGAGACACCATTCTGACTCCATTGTCCTATTTTGGGTAACTGCACCATGTAGGAAGTACTGAAAAGCGGGTGATTCAGGGAATTCTGCACCTTTTTACCAGCGGATCTTCAACATGGCAAATGAGCCTGTGTATTAACATTTAAAAGGGGGGAGGGTATTGTTTTAGGAAAGTCTGCATTAAAAGCTGACAGCAGTATTATACCAGTGATGGTTCCATCAAGTCTTCCCCAAAGAATCCTGGGAACTGTAGTCTGTTGAGGAGGCTGAGAAATCTGTTCCCTGGTTGCGGCTGGTTCCACTCCTCTTACAATTCCCAAGCTTCTCTGGAAAGAAGCAATGCTATTAAGTCAGTTTAAGCTCATAGTATTTCTATTTTCTGACTTGGTGATAACCTCTAGCATTTGAGCAATCTGCCATACCCATTATTCTGCTCCTATTCCCATTGTTATTGAAAAAGAAGAAAAATGAGACTATTCTTCAGGTTCATATTTCTAGGGTAGGAATCACGCAGCATTCCAGGTGTTGTCTGACTGCAGATGCCAGCAACCAATGCTAAAGAATGCTAGGAACTGCAATCCAACATAATGGAGGGGGGAATTCTTATGATTCCCATTCCCCACTACCCATGGTTTCTCCTGGCACTTGAAAAAATGGTGGGTGTACAAGAATGTTAAAATTTGGACAATTTTGGTGTGGGCTTCTTCACCCCACGCACTAATACAAAGACCAAGAGCATGAATGTGTTCCCTAGCTTCAGCCCAAATCTAAGGACAACCTCCTTCCTCCAGTCCAGCTCCTAACTACAGTGGGCCATTGGTATTCACTGGGGTTTGGTTCCTGGACCCCCCCATGGATACCAAAATCCTTGAATGCTCAAGTCTCATTATATACAGTGATGTAGTAAAATGGTTTCCCTTATATAAAATGGTGAACAACTCAAAGATTTTGTTTTTTGGAAAAATGTTTTGAATATTTTTGACTTGTAGTTGGTTGAATCCATGGATGCAGAATCTGTGATTTGAAGAGCTGATGGTACCAGGTTTTGGCAGGCCTGGCAGATGTTGGAAAGCAGTGCATCCGCCCTCCCCATCTTGCCCCTAAGGCCCAATCTGGTTAGTGACACCATGCCCCGCCTCCCAACTCTTCAGGCCCAGCATCAAGTCTGTCTGAGCCCTAACATTGCAGAAGAGACGTGGAAGTGTTGTCTCAGTTCACACTGCCATTCCCCCTTATCCTTTCTCAGCTGTGCCTTCACTTAACTGTGAGAGAGATGGGGGTCTTTAAGGCCAAGCACATCTAAAATATTTGAGCTTCCACCTCCAACTGCATTCTCGATCCAGGTGCATTAATTGGAAAATTTAATTTTTTTTCCCAGAATGCCCTAACTAGACTGGCCAGTGGGGATGCTGGGGTTTGTAGTCCAAAAGGCTCTGTGTGATAGAGAATTTTCAACTTTTGCAAAGCTTAGGCTACATCTGCACTGCAGAAATAATCCAGTTTTATACTGCTTTAATTACCATGGGTCAATGCTGTGGAATCCTGGGATTTGTAGTTTGCTGTGGCACCAGAGTTCTCTGAGAGAGAAAGCTAAATATCTCACAAAACAACAAATCCCCGAATTCCATAGCATTAAACCATGGCAGCTGAAGTGGTGTTAAACTGCATTATTTCTGCAGTGCAGATGCAGCCTCAGCCCTCTGGAATTCAAGAGAGTAAAAATCTAAAAGTGAATGGGTGGTCCCTAGTAGATTGATGGTGGGATCTGGTAAAACAGAGGAGGAGGGTAAGAGTGCCCACTGGAGGCACAGGATGGCACCTGGTGGGTGAGGAAAAGAGCATGGCTGTACCCAGTGCTCCAGGGTTGGTGCCTGGATGACAAGGAGAGTGTGGGTGGAGCAGGTAGGAGAAACTCTTCAAACCAAGAAGGGAATGCTTCCCCCCGCTCAATGCTGTCTCTTTCTCTGACGTCCCTGGGACAAGAGGGAATACTGCCACATACCTTGGCAAACATAATTTGTACTTTTAATAAATAGATAACAAAATGAAATGTTCTTAGATGAGTGAACTCATATTAAAATCAAAATCCAGCCCCCTCCAGAGCAGGAGGGAAAGGGAATAATATATATATACATACATACAGAAATACGTACCTATAGGGGTAGGCCCCATCAATGAAGGATCCTATGTCACAGCTAACCCTTTTGCATGGCTTCTAGATCTGTTTATGTCCCAGCAAAAGTTATACTGTGTACAAAGAAGTCCAGATTGCACTTGATTGGAACTGCAGGGGAATAATTTAGAAGTGTGGAACTCCAGGTTTTTCTTTGATTCTTGTCCCCTTCCCCCCTTTTTAGTTTAAAAATGCATGGTGGAATCTTCTTTTCATTAAAGAAGCCCTATTTTGATTCCACTTGCTTCTCCAATGTACTAAAGTGCCTATGCTATGCACAGCCACTCAGTAGCCAATTACACAGCACGTGGCCATCTCTGTGGCTTCATCCCTCCTGCATTAATATTAACTGAGCTGCACCGTAGTGCCTTGAATAGCATTATATTGTTATTTCTAAACCTGTCAGCAGGTGGAGCTGTGGCTTTATGCAGCCATTTTATACAAGACTTTCTGGTTAAATGGGAGGATAGGACACTTGGAGAGGGCATCAGTTAGGTATGGGTTAATAGTTGATCCATCCCTTTGTGTTTGTGTATGGTAAAAATTATTTGCTTTCTAACAGTGGCCCATCTAGGGCAATACAAACAGTTTTAAAAGGATTTCCATACCCATTTTCTGCAGAATCTTGTGGCTGGAACCTTTGGCTGGTGGTGAATTTGATTTCTGTGCCTTTGCCTTTCTATCTGGATGTAGGAATTGTCTTCATAAGTCTTTGCTCTCTCTCTCTTTTTTTTTTAAAGATATCTCTTTGGGATTTAAAAAATGTTCTCTTAAACCTATGTGCAATATTAACTTCTGTAAAGGTGTCCAATAAAGTTAGTAATAATTGCCAACCATTTGATGTTTTGAATTATTTTGTTTGGGCAAATAGAGGGCAAATTTCCTTCCTGAAACCATGAGTTCTGAACTGGTTTGGGCACAGACTAGGATACCAAGGGCTGCTTGGCGCATTTGGCAGGAATAATGGAAGCTGAAGTCCAACATTTGAAGGGACACATTGCACCCACCCCTGCTTTAGGCATATGCCTAAAATTTTCACGTCCTCATTCAAAATCCCACGTATTCTCGTGAGAATACATAGCGTGAGAAATTCAAAAATAAATCCCAAAATAACACTCAAAAAGTTACACCAAGCACACAAAGACACTTAAAAACTTCCAAGTAAGCCAGGGAGGGTCATAACAAGTACATCACCTACCTGGATGTCATGATCTCACCCAGAAGTGTTCTCGCCGGACCAGCCATTGACACTGCATTCACGTGAGTATGATGGCATGAAGTTTCAAACACCAGCAATGATGGCATAAAAGTGCCACGGGGATCAATTGACAGCTTGAGCTGTCAATAAAGAAGTACAGGTTTTGGCCAGTATAGAAACGTGAAAGGGCGATATTGTCTGATGTGTGCGCCCTTTCACGTTTATGTGGCATTGTTATGATGCTGTATTTGGTGTGTCTGATAAACGTCCTTAGAGAAGAATTATATCCCTACTGTGCTTCTCCTCTCGGCTCCAAACAGACAGCAGAGTCCTGTCCCCCCCCCCCTCATTTTTTGCCTGTGCTAATGTGCTTGCAAGTGCAACGCACATACAAACACTTTTATGCTGAGCCAGAAAGCCTTACATTAGCTGGATATGGATGGGGAAGGGTGCATAGCTTTTCAAGCTACCTCAGAAAAAACCCAAATGTTCTCATGTGATGCCATTCACACTGAGAGTTGTCTCCTTGTCTGAGGATCTGAGGGGGCACAGTAGTTCCCTGACAGTTCAGCCAGCATCCTGACAGCTGGCAACCCTAGATATAAATGAATGGCCAGTTTTCCACATAGGTCCTCAAACATTTGAAGATGGGTAAAATTTGTTTTTAACTGTCTTTTCTCGAGGGTAAATATTCACATGCCCAACTCCACCATTTCCTCATAGGCAGAGCTTGGAAGAGTTACTCTGCTACAGTTGAACTCTTAGAATTCCCCACACTGCAATTCTCCTAATCCAAAGCAACTCCCACCCTGACTTCTTGATAATATATTCTGCATGTTTTATAAGAAAAAAGCCGCATAAATTATTCTGGTGTTACTAGTCACAGGGTTTGGGAGACAAAGGCATCCTCAAGGCCCACTGCTGGACAGAGCTTGGAAGACTGACTTTTGGACTATACCTCCCAGAACCCTCTATCCAACATAACCAGTAGCAATGCTATCTGAGAGATTCTGGGAGCTGTAGTCTCTTTTGTAGTCTACAATCTCTGTAGTCTGGGAGCTATAGTCCCAGAAAAGTCTTTTTTCCAACCTCTGGACTTTATCAGACTACCCCACTAAACCCTGTTCTTTTGCTGGCATAATTTTGCCTTTTTTATGCCGGCAAAAGAACTTCCCATGCCACATTTACCTGTTATCCCAGCAAAAGGTTTCCCGGCAACGAACACGTAGTGAACGGAACGAAACTCCGTTCACTTCCTTGTGGATTCTTGCAAGAATATCTAGCATGGGAAATTCAAAAATAAAAACAGAAAGAACACTCACAAAGTTTTTTAAAAAGCACACAAACACACTTAAAAACATCCAAGTAGTTATTTACTCGTGATTTTAAATCTGCTGCCACCAACTTTTAAAAAAAAAAAACAGTTTCCCAGGGTGCGCACAAGCAACACCAGATGAACTACATCCAAGAGTATTAAAAGAGCTGGCAAATGTAGTATCAGAGCCATTGGCAATAATCTTTGAGAATGTGGAGAACAGGAGAAGTCGCAGCAGACTGGAGGAGGGCAAACGTTGTCCCCATCTTCAAAAAGGGGGAAAAAAGAGGATCCCAATAATTATCGTCCAGTTAGACTGACATCAATACCAGGGAAGATTCTAGAGCAGATCATTAAACAGAGAGTCTGTGAACATTTAGAAGGCAATGCCATAATCACAAAAAGTCAACATGGGTTTCAGAGAAACAAGTCATGCCAGACTAATCTTATCTCTTTTTTTGATAAAATGACCAGCTTGGTAGATGAAGGGAACACTGTGGATATCACATACCTTGATTTTAGTAAGGCCTTTGACAAGGTTCCCCATGACATTCTTGCAAACAAACTTGTAAAATGTGGGCTAGACAAGTTAACTGTTAAATGGATTTGTAATTGGTTGACTGGCCGAACCCAAAGGGTGCTCAGCAGTGGCTCCTCTTTGTCTTGGAGAGATGTGACCAGTGGTGTGCCACAGGGTTCTGTCCTGGGCCCAGTGCTATTCAACATCTTTATCAATAACTTGGATGAGGGAATTAGGGACATACTTATTAAATTTGCAGATGACACCAAATTAGGAGGAGTAGCTAATACCCTAGAGGACAGGATCAAAATTCAGAATGACCTGGATAGATTGGAGAGCTGGGCCAAAGCTAAGAAAATGAAATTCAATACGGAGAAATGTAAAGTACTGCACTTAGGGCAGAAAAATGAAATGCATGGATATAGGATGGGAGAGACCTGGCTGAATGAGACTACGTGTGAAAAGGATCTAGGAGTCCTAGTAGACCACAAATTGAACATGAGTTAACAGTGTGATGCGGCAGCTAAAAAGGGCAATGCGATTTTGGGCTGCATCAATAGAAGTATAGTGCCTAGATCAAGGGAAGTAATAGTGCCGCTCTATTCTGCCTTGGTCAGGCCTCACCTAGAATACTGTGTCCAGTTCTGGGCACCACAATTCAAAAAGGATATTGACAAATTGGAGCGGGTCCAGAGAAGGGCAATTAAAATGGTAAAAGGCCTGGAAACCATGCCTTATGAGGAAAGACTTAGGGAGCTGGGTATGTTTAGCTTGAAAAAAAAAAACGGTTAAGAGGCGATATGATAGCCCTGTTTAAGTATTTGAAGGGGTGTCATATTGAGGATGGAGCAAGCTTGTTTTCTGCTGCTCCAGAGACCAGAACACAGAGCAATGGATGCAAGCTCCAGGAACAGAGATTCCACCTCAACATTAGGAGGAACTTTCTGTAAGAGCTGTTCATCAGTGCAACGCACTCCCTCAGAGCATGGTGGGGTCTCCTTCCTTGGAGGTCTTTAAACAGAGGCTGGATGGCCATCTGTTGGGGATGCTTTGATCATGATTTCCTGCGTGGCAGGGGGTTGGACTGGATGGCCCTCGTGGTCTCTTTCAACTCTACAATTCTGTGATTCTGTGATTCTGTGAAGTAAACTGGGGAGGGTCATAAAAAGTGGGTCACCTACCTGGATGTCACAATCTCACTCGGAAGAGTCCTTGCCGGACTGGCCATTGATGCGCGAAGTTCCAAACCCTGGCAATGCTGGCACAAAAGCACCACAGGGGATCAACTGACAGTTTGAGATGTCAATAAAAAAGTACATTTTTTAACAGGACATGATTGTGAAAGGCAATATTATGTGGTACGCATGCCCTTTTGCGATAATTAGGCATCCTTATGATGCCTTGTTTGACTTGTCTGATAATGTCCTCTGTCGCTGAACGACTGAAAATGTAATTGAGTCCACCTTAAACTTTAGTAGGCATTGAAAAATAATCTGGAAAAAAAACAAACCCTGGGATTATCAGAAAGCATGCAACTGCTTTGTTCTGTAGCTTCTCTGTACTCCCACAGAATTGTACATCCACACCACATACAGCTCTGGTGACATACCTTGTGGAAAAACTTCCACAGTGTCAAACCCAGTGCCTTCCCGCCTTCTGTCTCTTCATCCTTTCCCTCACTAACCATCCAGCATCCCACCATCCCAAATTCTGAAACTTGGGTTGCCATGGCAACATGACCCAACTACTCAAGTCTCCATCTGCCTTAGGAGCTGTTTTAAATTTAGATATGCATTTTTTCCTGCCTTCTCTTGACACAGACCAACAAACAGAGCAAGCAACACAAGAGGGATAAGATACCAGGGGATGCGAGGCATGGGGACAATGACTACCTGCCTGCCTGCCTTTTGGTTGTGCATTTACTACTGAGTAGGATAGGACAACTTTTTAAACTGCCCCCCTAACTTTGCGTTGAATAGAAGCTGCTGACTCTAGTGGGAGATAATGTTTTTTCCCATGTTGTGAAAGGGCTTCTCTTGCTGATTTCTGCATACTGAGCTGCTGTTAAAAGTACAAGAGCAGATCAGGCTGCATTTTGCTAGACAGTTGGCAGCCCAGCTACTCAGCTCCACACAGGGAGAAGGAATGCCCTAGACCAGTGCTTTCACCTAACTGAGTCTGTATGCAGCAAAATATCATGCAGAACCACGTGCCTGGCTATCTGTGATATAAGATGTCATACACAAAAAGGGATGAGAGCCAGCGTGGTGTAGTGGTTTTGTTGCCTACACTGATAGCCCCCATCTTGGAATATCAAATAATTGGCTATATTTAATAATTTGGCCTTGATGTGGCCTTCCATGTGGTTAGCAGATAAACCAGGGATCCCCAAACACCAAGGTTGGAGTCATGTGTGACCAAAGGAGGGGCCTTTGGAAATTCCCCAAACAAATACTCAGGTCAGAACTTAACACCTTGAGGTGAGTCATTCACTAATCCACTCACAGATACCAGAGTCCTTGACGCTTGCAAAATGGGTCCTTTCCTCATCCACTTCCAACAAAAGACCTTGCCTGCTCCTATTCAGTTCCAAATACATCGATCATTAACAATCGTTAACTCTTCTGGAGTACCCATTGTCCAGTCCTGGGAACCTCCACAAAACATTGCATTCCACTCAAAACCCCTTTCATGGGAATTATTTCATATAAATATCACCTTATAACACCACCCAAATACGCACAGTTCATTTTCCTCTTGACTTCACGTCAGACTGTGTAGCCACCCTGTCTCCCGGACCTCCTCACTGTCACTGTACTTTGTGATCCCAGCTCTGCAGGATTGGTGCAGTATAACCTGCCATACCTCATACATTCCCCTATCCAAATACTTCCAACTATCTTCGATAGCCTTGTGTGAGTGTTTGAAGCCTGAGTGTTTGCGTGAAAGCTGTTGATATTAATTTCCAATAAAGATCATTTAATTGTACCTTTTGGCTTAGAGTCTCCATTATTACTGATATGCATAGGCTAAAAGATCCTGTTGTCGGCCAGCCTCTCACATGCCAAGTTGAGTTAATTAAATTCCCCAGATTAATATTAGGATATTAGAGGGTCCCCACAGACTCTCACGCAGTTCAGGTAACAGTTTGAACATTGGACTATGATCTGGAGACCAAGGTTCAAATCCCCACTCTGCCATGGAGATCCAGTGGGGCTCACCTCGGGCAAGTCACACTCTCTCAACCTCAGAGGACAGCAATGGCAAAACCCCTTAGAATAAATCTTGCCAAGAAAACCCTAGGATAAAGCCACCGTAAGTCAGAGTTGAGTTGAAGGCACATAACAATAACAATTAAAGGGCATATAGCAAGTTTCTAGCTTTCATGATTGAGGGGGAGAAGGAGATCAATTGAAATGCAAGAAAGCCAAAATGCTTCAGCATTTGAGGAGCAGCATGTGGGGGTTGACCATAGCAACTTCTTTCTTCCTCAGATCCCGAGGATATGGTCCATTTACTGTATATGTAACTCTACTGCTCCTTACTTACCATCACCTCTCCTTCTGTTTCCATACCATTCTTTCATACAATAATTTCCCATTCTACTTTTTAAAAAATCCTTTCACTTAAGCAAACCATCACACTTAAGCAAATATTTTTTGTTTGTTTAATTAATTTAGGCACCATGAAAACAAAAAGTATTCATATATTATAAGCTTAGGTATTTGACCAACTCTACAATTCTATGATTCTATGACCGAAAGCTTTGATTCCGATATTGTAAAGAGTAAATATATCAAAGGCTGCTTTGTGAAGACAAAAGTCTTGCAATGTAACTATAAGGAGCCAGTGTAGTGGTTTGAGCATTGGACTAGGATGTGGGAGACCAGGGTTCAATTCCCCACTTAGCCATGAAAACCCAGTGGGTGACCTTAGGCATGTCACTATCTCTCAGCCTCAGAGGAAGGCAAAGGCAGAACTCCTCTGAAGAAATCCTTCCCAAGAAAACCCAATGACAGGGTCACCAGAAGTCAGAAATGACTTGAAGGCCCACAGCAACAAATCTAGCTATGCTGATATAAACACAACTTTATATATGTGTGTGTGCATGTGTGCGGCTCGCACGTGCGTGTGTGTATATATATAGTTTTTAATAAAACATACCACCCTCTGAGCCTCTCCCACTTTTATGAGTCTAATTCCACGGCTACATTAACAAATAGTAGGTTAGGAGACATTTCTTTTCAGTAGACCAAGAATTCTTTGACAAGTCAGTAAATCTCTTATTGAAGGTCACCATAATCTACAGCCAAGGCTGATTGACCCAACTTGCATCTCTTGGGTTTGTTGTAGAATAGTGTTGGCAACTTCTGTGCATTTGGGAGCCAATGTACCACCTCACTGTACACTGCTTAGATTCCATGAGAGAAAGCGGGGGAAGAAATACTTCCAGGTCATAGAAAACAACTATGTTTTTTCTTAAAACAAGGCGCATGGGGAATCCACAATTTGTTTTAAAGGAGAACCGTACTTCCTGTATGGCTGTGATTCTCCTTTAAAACTTGGTGTGCACTCCTTGCCACCTTGTTTTAAGGGTGGAAAGCAGCTTAAAATTATTTCCATTGCCAAGTTTAGCAGCAGAGATGGCACGTGTAGCCAGCAAGCCAAATGTTGGCCAGTCCCTATAGTAGAAGGTGCTTCAACAGAGAGAAAGATCGGTGGGGAGCATGAATGCTATCAAGTGCCTGCTGGTAGATGGCATCTCTCAGAGCTACAATCATCTGAGAAATAACCTGAGTTTTTTTGCCCATGAGCAAAATCAGCAGGCACACCAGAAGCTAAGAAAGGATCAACATCGACAGGCAGGATGTTGGGTTTTTTTCTTGCTTGGAGGTACTTGCAAGGGGAGGGCAAATTACTTTTTGCATCATCCAAATGTCCTTAAATATGAAGATTCTTACCAGCACAATGTGTATGCAGAAGTGCCTTCCGTGTGTTCGGTAGAGCTTACTCCCAACTGAGAGTCCATAAAATAGATTGCAGGCAACCTTTGCTATTCCTGGGAGGGCTCAGCAACAACAGCTGTCTCTGTATTTCTTAGTGCTTGGTCATTTAGGATGCTTATGACTGATAATTCCTGAGTAGGCTTGAGTAGGCACCATGAGAACCAGGGTGGTGTAGTGGTTTAAGTGTTGGACTATGACTCTGAGAATCGGGTTCAAATCCCCACTCAGCCAGGGAACCCACTGGGTGACCTTGGGCAAGTTACACTCTCAGCCTCAGAATAAGGCAAAGACAACCCTCTCTGAACAAATCTTGCCAAAAAAACCCTGTGATACAGTCACTTTAAGGTCACCATAAGTCAGAAATTTGAATGCACACCTTGATGTTTCAGTTTTGCCAGATCATGTTGAAGAGGGGTGGTCAGCCTTCTCCAGCCTAGCCTTAAGGGAAACTCAACTCCTCCTCTCATTCTGGGGTCCACTCAGTCAGATTGCTATAATGACTATCGCATTTGGCTTTTTTATGGCCCATAGGACTCCCTATGGGCAATGCACCCAAGCTTCAGGACCCAGTTGACCGCCTCCCATTCCTTTCCACCAGCCCAGGCTTACTATTCAAAACCCAGGAGCAGTCAATGAGGATTTGTGGAGACAATTGGATGAGTTGCCCAGTTTTCAGGAAGAGAATCCCCTCCAATGCTCCAGCAGAAACCACACACTGTCATTTGAGCTTTGACTAAACTCACTAGAAGGTCAAGCCACCAGGCTAAGCTTGTTGGCAGAGTGAAGCCAGCATACTGCCTACTGAGGAAAGAAAGGCATCCCTTTGTTCAGTGCTGCTCTTGAAATTTCTTCTCATCTTATCTTTTGCTTCCTGGGTGAAGTGAGCCAAGTGGTTCAAGCCAGGACTATCTGGAAGGAATCCTGGCCTAGTTCCATGTTGTGGGTGAAGGGCTGTACTTCCTGTGTTCCATCTCCCACTCACTGCTATAGGTCTTACCAAATGGTTGTCTGTAATGGTGGCACACCCACTGACTGGGTTTTCTTGTTCCCTAGCAAAATCTGCCATAGGCTATACCCTCATGTGGTGCTCTGCAGAGCCCTTGGCACTCTGTTTTGTTTTGCTAGGTTGCTGGATGAAGAGGGAAGGTGGGAAGGTACTGGAAAAGGAGATCCTATTTCCGGCTGGAGGATTCTGACCATTGTAGTCCAAAAAGTAGCTTTTTCCAAACTCTGTTATAAGTCATTGCAATCTCTTTCATGTTTGTCATATTGGGAATCCAGCAAAGTGTCATAGATCTCCCATAGGATCTCCTATAGGCTGCATGCAGCACAGCTGTTATTGCTCACCTACCATGCATTTTTCTTCTTGCCCCAGTAAGATATGTTCTACCATATGGTGTCATACTGTTCCTTGTTACATTCTTCCCTTATGGACTTGAAGCCTTCTAAGATGGGAGAGATGCCATGTGGCTTGATGCCATCTTCTTTAGCTAGAGAAGTACATCTCAGCATTCACCATTACTTTTTTTGTAGTTTCCAGAACTACCTTGAACATGGAAAAGTTCATACATTCAAGTTGAAAGGCAGGGGTAGAGAACTTCTGGCCCTCCAGATGTTGGGACTGCAATTCCCCAGTTCCTTACCATTTTTGCCCATGCTGGATACCATGTAGGTCTGATGGGAATTTAGACCATAAAATCTAGAGGACCAAAGATTCCCAAGCCCTGCTGTAAGATCACTTCCCTGCCATGGCAAGATCTCTCAGTGAGTGCAGAAGCAGGATAGTCTCAATGCTGAAATTAAATCATTTGTGATGCTGGAACTGAATAATCTTGCAAGTGCCCTCCAGAGTCACAACATTTGGCAGAGGAAGGTGGTTCTGCCATGTTAGGTGACTGTCCCTTCAGCTGCTGCTGAAAAGGAAAAGGACTGAATTTTTATCCTGGAGAAGTTAATTAAAAGGAAGAAGGGGTTTCCATCCAGAATATGCAAGCGTCTACTGCCGCCATGTTGGATTTTTGTCTTAGCGAGCACTTGCTAAGGCGATAAAATGGGCTGGGTTTTGTTGTTGTTTTGCTTTCTTGTTAAGTTGAAAAATCACCTTAGATGACATTTAAAAAGAAAGTTGGGCAGCGGCAAAGAACTAATGCCGGTAAATCACTCAGGGCCACCATCTGGCCCGTGAAGCTTGTGGGGGTTTCTGAGGCCAAAAACACTGTTAAGACAAGTTGCTGCTGCTTCAAAATATCATTACTGAGAGGTACTCCATCTTTCCCCCTTCATGTAGATGGGCCCTGAGTTTTGCTGGTGAGATCTTGACCACTACAATGGGCCATGTCCTCAACAACATCAATAGTAGATCTACCGACGGCCATTTTACCTGGCTGTGGTCAGAAAAAGAAGGAAAAGGAACAAGAGTGTATCTTGTTTATATCTCCTCGCGCCTCCTCCCTTCTTCCCTTAAAGGCTATTAGATGGTAATAATCCCCCAATTTTGGCAAAGGCCTGTCCATTTTTCATTCACTGAACAACACTTAGTACCATTTATGCACTTAATAATCATAATTTATTTATCACAAGCTTTACATCTTGTCCTTCTGGCTAAAAAGCTCCAGCTCACCTATTGGGATTATTCCATTTTATCTTCACACGAACCCTGAGAGGTAGGTTAGCCTGAGACAATACAATCAGCACCCCCATATCCCATTACCCAGGGAGTGTTGTGGTTGAATGGGGAGAAGATAACTTCTTCAGTCCAAGTAAAATAATCGTATCCACTACAGCAGTGATTCTCAACTATTAATCTTCCAGATTTTCCTTGGGTTTTTTCCAGGCTATGAGGCCGTGTTCTGGAAGAGTTTCCTTCTGACGTCTCGCCTGCATCTGTGGCTGGCGTTGTATGTTTACCACCTTTTTACCCTTCTGTCTGTCTGCAACAGAAGACACTCAGTGGCCCTTCACTGAGTGTCTTCTGTTGCAGACAGACAGAAGGGAAAGAAGGTGGTAAACATACAATGCCAGCCACAGATGCAGGTGAAACATCAGAAGGAAACTCTTCCAGAACATGGACTCACAGTCCGGGGAAAAAACCAAGGAATATCTATGGATGCCGGCCGTGAAAGCCTTTGACTTCAGAGTCTTCCAGATATTTTCGGTTTCAGCTCCTAGAGGTTCCAATAATTTGCTATACATAGTTATTATGCACTGAAGTAGGAGAGCAATTATCATTGTATCTGTGTATGTGCCTTGACGTTGCTAGTCAACCTATAGTGACCCCATGAATAGGATTTTCTTGGGCAAGGAATCCTCAGAGGTGGTTTTGCCAGTTCCTTCCTCTGAAATGTAGCCTACAGCACCTGGTATTCATTGATGGTCTCCCACCCAAGAATTGACCAGGGCTGATCCTGCCTAGCTTCCAAGATCAGACAGGATCTGGTACCTTTCAGGTATTTAGGTTGGTAATAATTGTCATACCTTGAATATTTCACAAATGAAAACGGGAGCACATGTGGCCAGACAACATCAGAGTGTGGTCAAGATGGCAAAACTGTATTAGTGAGGAAGAACAGACAAGCTAGGAAAGCCTGCAGCAGTTTGCTTTTACCCGAGCCTACTGGGAAGGAAAACATTCCACTCCTCCTCTTCTCTTCCCCCACCCCCCTACAGAATTAATGGAGTGAAACCTTTTTTTGCACTTTGAACTCGGTTTGCCCCAATGGAAGTAAGCTGAGGTGACAGGGGGGAAATGGGAGAGGAGAGAAACTGGGACATTTTAAAAGCCATTGAAAAAGTGGGATGAGAGGATAAATCAGGACGATCTCTGCCAAATTGGGGTGCATGCAGCTAGCATGGCCAATGCTCTTGCTTGAGCATCACTGCATTACACCAATCTAGAAGAGGAAGAGGAGTGAAATTTTCCCATGCTCAAGCTACCTTACAGGACACCATTTTCAAATTTTGGCCTTTACATAAATGAATTTTTCAGGTATGTGCTGTGATTTGTGGTTAGGGATAGCACTTTTGGTTCCAAGGAGTGCTAGACATCTAACCAAATCTGTACACATATGCTGTTTGCCACACATGTGTAGATTTACAGGGACAAAAACCACAGGTTCTGCTGGGCTATTTTTAATAGGAAATGCATCTGAATGTACATATAAAGGTGGGCCCCTATTGTACAAACAGTCATATAAATGCTGGAAAGGAAAGCAATTAGCACAGTGGCTCTTAACCTTTTCTTTACCAGCAACCCCCTTTAAATATCTTTTGTTGTCATAGACCCTCAAGACTTAACTCAAGAAGTAGAACAACAACAATACAATTATACCATCCATTAAACCTTCCCCCAGAGGCACTGGAGGGGGAAGGAAGACTTTTTCCTGCAAGCTTGTGGTTGGAACGGATTGAATGGCAATGCGCAGGCCAAGCCAGCCAGCCAACCTTTGCCCTGCATCCTGCTTTGTGGCCACTCCACTGCAGGAAGGAGGTAGGCAGAGCAGCCTTCAAGCCTTTGCAGACCCCCTATGAAGACATCACATCCCCCTTGGGGTCCCCAGACCACAGATTAAGAAGCACTGGATTAGCTGCTGCAGGCAATTCCCTCCTCCCTCTGATTAAGGATAAGCATATGGACCAATAGCCAAGTGGGCAGGGGAAGGCAATTTCTTTCACTTCCCTCTCAACAACCCTTCAGTCCCAGTTTCCTTTCCTCCAAATAACTTGACTTGCCCAGCCCTCCTGCCCTATGTAGCAAGGTGAGATCTGGATCACACCCACTAATTGTTCCAAACCAAGCCAAACACACAGATACCAAATTAAGCAATAATTTCTCATACTGTGTCTCACTGCATTGGTACTTCCAATGTAGTATTAACATTTTGGGGGAGGGGGTTAGTTAACGAAACCTCCAGAACAAAACAATTCCAGGTTCCACCCCCCAAAAAGCCCTGATTTATATGGTCAAGGAAGATACTGTATTGTAAATCGTGTCAACATGTAAGTTGTGCTTGATGTTCTGGTATCACTGCATTAACATATCAAACATGCACATGTTTTTGTTTATCTGTCCAAATGTTTTCCCTTGTACACTTGTTCCATATAGTGATTGCTAATTGGAAGTGACATTACATGCTGAACATCATTGTAGAGGTCTGGTGCTGAGTTATTGTTTGGTACCTCAACACTAGTCAAGCAATAGCTTCTTTGTCATCTTTCTGCCTCACACTCACACAGAATCATAGAATCATAGAATCGTAGAGTTGGAAGAGACCACGAGGGCCATCCAGTCCAACCCCCTGCCACGCAGGAAATCTTGATCAAAGCATCCCTGACAGATGGCAATCCAGCCTCCGTTTAAAGACCTCAAAGGAAGGAGACCCCACCACACTCCAAGGGAGTGTGTTCCACTGCCGAACAGCTCTTACTGTCAAAAAGTTCCTCCTAATATTGAGGTGGAATCTCTGTTCCTGGAGCTTGCATCCATTGCTCCATGTTCCAGTCTCTGGAGCAGCAGAAAACAAGCCTGCTCCATCCTCAATGTGACACCCCTTCAAATACTTAAACTATTTCCTCTTAACCATCTTTTTTCCAGGCTAAACATACCCAGCTCCCTAAGTCTCTCCTCATAAGGCATGGTTTCCAGAACTTTCACCATTTTAGTCACCCTTCTCTGGACATGCTCCAATTTGTCAATATCCTTTTTGAATTGTGGTGCCCAAAACTGGACACAGTATTCTAGGTGAGGTCTGACCAAGGCAGAATAGAGTGGCACTATTACTTCCCTTGATCTAGACACTATACCTATATTGATACAGCCCAAAATCGCTTTGGCCTTTTCAGCTGCCGCATCACACTGTTGACTCATGTTCAACTTGTGGTCTACTAGGATTCCTAGATCCCTTTCGCACATAGTCTCATTCAGCCAGGTCTCTCCCATCCTATATTTATGCATTTCATTTTTCCGCCCTAAATGCAGTACTTTACATTTCTCCGTATTGAATTTCATTTTGTTAGCTTTGGCCCAGCTCTCCAGTCTATCCAGGTCATTCTGAATTTTGATCCTGTCCCCTAGGGTATTAGCTACGCCTCCCAATTTGGTGTCATCTGCAAATTTGGTAAGTATGCCCCTAATTCCCTCATCCAAGTCATTGATAAAGATGTTGAATAGCACTGGGCCCAGGACAGAACCCTGTGGCACCCCACTGGTCACATCTTTCCAAGACGAAGAGGAGCCACTGCTGAGCACCCTTTGGGTTCAGTTGGTCAACCAATTACAAATCCATTGAACAGTTAACTTGTCTAGCCCACATTTTACAAGCTTGTTTGCAAGAATGTCATGGGGAACCTTGTCAAAGGCCTTACTGAAATCAAGGTATGTGATGTCCACAGCATTCCCTTCATCTACCAAGCTGGTAACTTCATATATATATATATATATATATATATATATATATATATATATGAGATCAGATTAGTCTGGCATGACTTGTTTCTCTGAAACCCATGTTGACTTTTTGTGATTATGGCCTTGCCTTCTAAATGTTCACAGACTCTGTGTTTAATGATCTGCTCTAGAATCTTCCCTGGTTGTTCCCATTGTTGTTTTTGTTTTTGTTGTGTACCTTCAAGTAATTTCCAACTCATGGCGATCCTAAGGTGACCCTATCATGAGTTTTCTTAGCAAGATTTGTTCAGAGTGGCCATTGCCTCCCTCTGAGGCTTAGAGAGGGTGACTTGTCCAAGGTCACCCAGGGGGTTCTCATGGCCTAGCAGGAATTTGGACCCTGGTCTCCTGACTCTTTGGAGATGATCAGATGTGCTAAATATGGTGTATTAATGACGCCAGGAGATTGCTAAAGGGCTTCCCTTCGTGTTGTCATGCTCCTGTTCTGTTGCTTTTCCACCAGTGCTGCTTTTTATTGACGGGCTAAGCCATCAATGGATCCCCCGTTCCGTTTCTGTAACAGAATGTCCTGCAAGCGAAAAGGCGTCCCGTTATACTGCTATGATGCCAGCGTCAATGGGAGGTTTGTGCCACAACACTTCCAGGTGAGATTGGGGCATCAAGGTAAGTGACACACTTTCTGTAACTTCCTTGGGTTACTTGTTAAGTTTTAAGTGTGTTTAGGTGCTTGGTGTAATTTTTTTATGTGTATTTTCGTTTTACAGTTTGAATTTCCCTTGCTCTTATCTTCTCATGAGACAAGCCGGGATTTCAATCCAGGAAGTGAAAGGAGCTCCTTTGAGCTCCTTCCACTCCTGGGCTGCCTTGCCAAGGGAACGAGAAGCAAACAAGGCAGGTCTGAAAACACTTTATTTTATGTCGTTACAGGGACAGGAAAGGAGATTGCAAGACGGGAACACTTTTTTTGTTCCTCCAATGCTCAAACCACTATGGACTTTATTAGACGATCCCCTTTAAACATTCTTTTGCTGGCATAAAAAAATCCATTTTTATGCCAACAAAAGAATGCCACCCACTGGACTTACCTTCTCTCCTGGCAGAAGGCTTCCCCTGCAATGAAGAGGAAGTGAATAAAGCCCCATTCGCTTCCTCGTTTGAAATCCCGTGAGACTTCATCATGCAGGAAATTCAAACATAAATAAAAAAATAAAACATTAGAAGTGAGAAAAAGCACACACACACACACTTTAAAACTTCCAAGTACACCAGGGAAGGTTTTTAAAAGTCCATCACTTACCTGGATGTTGCGATCTCATCCGGAAGTGTTTGCACTGGACCGGCTATTGATGCTGCAGTCATGTGAATTAAATGGCCCAAGGTTTCACGTGCTGGCAATGCTGGCACCAAAATGGGACAGGCAATCTATTCATGACTCGGCCTGTCAATAGAAAGAAATGCCAGAATAACAACTGCTGAATGTAAAAGGACAATGTCAAGTGATATTGGTGTCCTTTTGCGTTCCACTGTCGTTATTTTGGTCCCCCTTTAGCCACATCTGATGATCTCCTATGCTACATTGGCTCTCCATACTCACATATCTCATTATATATTTCACTTTATTTGATTTTCTGTATTTGCTTAGGGTCATGGTAGTGACCACATCTGTCACCCCATTTGCCCTTCTGAAAATGTGCCTCTCCAGAACTGTTTTCGCACTGTCTTTGTTTCTCAGAGTTAGATTGCAGATGCATCCTCTTCAGTCAGCTTCACCAAGCGTGCCCCTAAGTGGCCCCACAAAGCCAATCTAGGGAAACGGGTGTAATTTCTTCCTCATCAGCCTTCTTGCACTGACACAACGGGCATATCTCACACAGGAAGGGGAGCACACAGTGGTCACTTCTGAATCTGTGTCCCATGCTTTGCAGAAGAGTAGCACATGCATACCAATGCTCCAGAGTATATGACAGCCATCAAGGGTTCTCATGTGTTCATGGCTGTGCAGCTCAGACTGTTGGGAAATGTGAGACATAGGAGTGGCTCTCTCAAGCAGAGCAATCAGTTGGCAATGCAGAAGCTGAACAACAATCAGTCCCACACCACTCATGCACATATAGGGTCTAGCAGAGAAAAGAAATGAGTTTTGTCTTCTTTGTAAATATATAAAGGAAGCTTTTCTTACAAATTACTTGTTCATAATCACACACGGTCTTATAAAGAGAAAATGGCTGAATGTTAGTGTAATGCAGGAAGAAAAAGCAAACAAACAGGGAGTTACTATAAATATATGCTGTGCTTAAACTTCTATAAATGATCTTGAAAACTAGCTTTTAGTGAATATGCAAAGGTTGCTAACTCTAACATATCGTGATGGAGAATGCAATTATGGCTTTCTAACTAAACAAACAGGGCAGAACCTACTTCTCAACCTTGCTATGCGTCACTCTGCAGTTGTGAGAACAGTAGAGGCCCTGTCATATTTTCCCACTTGCTGTCTGCTTGCTAGGGGACTGCAACACCACAGCCCATAACCACAGTTGGCATCAGGATCTTCCATAGGTGACCTATTTGCCACCAGGGACAAGTACCAATGCCTGCAGTATCACAGTTGGATGGGAGCCATGACTCTGTTCTTGGGATTGCTTTCCTCCATATGTAGAGGGGACCACTTTCTTATGTGTTCCCACCATTTCGGCTTCTTATTGCAGTGGCAGCAAAGATGCAGGCCGACAATGCACTTGCATCTTGAAGATAGCCAAAGGACTTCATCAAACATGGGGCTAGTCTACACTATTAAAAACCCTACCCCCCCCTTGCAAATTCTACCAAATCTGCAGCAATCAGGCTACACAATAGATGTCCTTTCCCCAAATTTGGGGCAATCAGGGAACATGACACATGGTCCAGATTTGGGGCATTTGGGGGTATTTTGCTTTGATGTGGAGTATGTTGGATTCAGGGTTTTCTCTCTGCATTTTCACCCACCACCACTGCCATCACCACCACTGCCGCTCTGGCCACTTTAAAGCTTAGTAGGTAGGTTCCCAGCCAAAGGGAGAGGGTTTCTCTCTTCTCCAGCTCAGTAGCACAGCTTCCGCCCACTCTCTGCTTGCCCACAGCTTCCTTCAAGCACCTCTTCCTGCAATGGGCAAGTGGCTCCTGAGCTTTAAAATGGTTGTGGTGGTGGCAGTGGCAGTAGTGGCAGCAGACAAAACTCTGCAGGGACAGTCAGGTAGTCAAGACAAGTACCCAACATCCCTGTGGAGAATAAGTACTGCACAGGGCTTCAGGGAGAATGCAGGGGCACGAGGGCCAGGACTCCATTGGGAGTTTCCCCCCCACGTGTAGACAAGCCCATGGATTTCCCACAGTTCCTCATATGTCCAGTTGAAGGACAAATGAAGAATATTCAGCTATCAAAAAATCCAAACCTTCTCACAATGACTATGGGAAAGTCCATCAAACAGACCTAGCAAATATTCCACCTGGCAGATCCAAGGAGTATGATGTTTTCCCAAGAGGTCTTGTGAGTTATAGATCCCTCCAGAAAACTAACCCCATAATGTTCTTGCATGGCCAAGTGAGACAAGTGGGGTCCATGGTATGTTAGCCCTAAAGAAGGTAATGTTGTTTAGGTCCTTTACTTCCATCTCTTCCTTACAAAGCAGGGATTGTTGTTCTCTGTTAAGTTGTATATTGCTGACAGAGGTGTAGCTATGGTGTGTGTGTGTGTGCGCGCGCGTGCGCGCACAGAGGCAAAATGAGGGCACTGTTTCTCCCCCATAAGAATAAGAATGAAATTTTCCTTCATTCACCAAATTTCTATCAGTGACCCATTGAAAATTGTCCACATCCAGAACTCAAACACTTGCTTTGTTCTCATTCCCTTGGTCATGTTGCCTGTCCCCTTCTCTTTTTCCTGTTGAGCATTTCCAAATGCTCAACTGAAATTTTATGTTAACTGGCATGCTAGAAATTAAGGAAGGAGGCCGAATTCTTACCTGGGCAGGCAATGTCCTCATTCTGTCACCCCATCTGCACCCCCTGCTGACATCATAGCTTTCCATGACCCAATAGAAGGGCCCTTTCTTTATTCTCACCCTGCAGTTCAGCAGTTTATGAGAGACTCAGTCAATCTTACCCACCTGTTTTCACCCCTGCTGCTGGCTTGGAGTCTGTCCTTTGCTTTCACTCATCACTGAACCAACTGAGCACCTGGCAATGTGCAATATGTACCTTCTGATCATGAAAGGCAGCTTTCCTCACAGTGGTGACATCTGCCAGGAGAACAAGTGAACTCTGCATGGTATGGAATGATCTGCCCTACCTTGGTGTCCCACACGGACAAAGTCGTCATTAAGGACACTTAATTGTTAAGATGATTTCATCGTGGGTACTAGATTGTTTTGTCTCGATTAATGTCCAAAGCTTCTTTTCCTGTTGATGATGCCCCGCTTGACTGGCATTTGAAAGGGCTGGCATTTTATGTGGGCCACATATCTCACATGTCACCCAGATTGCCCAGTTGATATGATGGCTCACAGTGGAGACACCCAAGCCCTCCATAAAGATTTGCCAAATGGGTAACATCTACTATTGATCTCTGCTACCAGCTAGTTCAAGGGGAGGGACAATTTTGGAGAGGCCAGGCCACAATTCCACCCCCCCCATGCACCCACTGTGGGTAATTCCAAACCACCTTTCATGCACAAAAATAACAACATAGAAAACTCAGAAGTGACTAGAAGTCACTGGGCACTTCCAGTTTCACTGGTTGTCTCTCTCTCTCTCTCTCTCTCTCTCTCTCCCTCTCTCTCTCTCTCTCTCTCTCTCTCTCTCTCTCATTTTATTGCAAAATGGAGGCTTCCAAGAGTATAACATGACATTATGGTGGTGGTGGGGGAGGGGGGGCGATATCTGGGATAAAGTTTTAGGTAGGGACCAGGGCAGCAAAAACAGCCAGTGGGCCATGGGACATATGGCGCCCATGGGCTAGCTCACCTTCCTTCCTTTCAGAGATATCCAGGTACTCTACATGGAGAATACAGCTTCCACAGTATCTCTGAATTTCTCTGTTGGGCTGCAGCATGGCCCAAGCCATTAAAATTTATCGAGTAAGGCTAGGAAGCCCAGGCAAATAATGCTTTGGACAAGGTGTATTCTTAGCTCTTTTGGCATGACATCCGCCTTCCTTCAAAAAGTTTGCTTGCTCATCTCTCCATATGTGAGTCATAGAGACCATGAAGGGGAAAGGACAGGCTGCTTAACTTGCACCTGCAATTCTCTTGAGTGGTCATATGTGTGCCCTATGGCATCACTAAGGCTGGTTTCACACACACACACCCATGGTGTCACCTTGTGCAGTTCAGCCTCTCTACACCCCCCTAGTGCTGCCACTGTCTGTGCCTGCAACCCACTCTATCTTGCTGGAAGTCAAGTACAACACTCTCTCTCTCTGGCTTTTCTTCGCAAAATAAGATTCAGGAAGGACTCATCCCGTGCTTTCTGCAAGCGCGCTGATGACTAAAAAGGCCAATCCGATAAACAAGTCCGGTTGCAGAAAGCACAGCAGAAGGTCTCCTTGGGTGATGTTTCTGGATTGTGATTCCTTCTGCGTTGTTGTTTCTCATAGAATCACAGAATTGGAGAGTTGGAAGAGACCACGAGGGCCATCCAGTCCAACCCCCTGCCATGCAGGAATCACGATCAAAGCATCCTTGACAGATGGCCATCCAGCCTCTGTTTAAAGACCTCCAAGGAAGGAGACCCCACCATGCTCTGAGGGAATATGTTCCACTGCCCAACAGCTCTGACTGTCAATAAGTTCCTCCTAATGTTGAGGTGGAATCTCTATTCTTGGAGCTCTGTGTTCCAGCCTCTGGAGCAGCAGAAAACAAGCCTGCTCCATCCTCAACGCGACACCCCTTCAAATACTTAAACAGGGCTATTCTATAGCCTTTTAACTTTTTTCCAGGCTAAACATACCCAGCTCCCTAAGTCTTTCCTCGTAAGGCATGGTTTCCAGACCTTTCACCATTTTAGTCACCCTTCTCTGGACATGCTCCAATTTGTCAATATCCTTTTTGAATTGTGGTGCCCAAAACTGGACACAGCATTCTAGGTGAGGTCTGACCAAGGCAGAATAGAGTGGCACTATTACTTCCCTTGATCTAGACACTATACTTCTATTGATGCAGCCCAAAATCGCATTGGCCTTTTTAGCTGCCGCATCACACTGTTGACTCATGTTCAACTTGTGGTCTACGCGGACTCCTAGATCCCTTTCGCATGTAGTCTTGTTCAGCCAGGTCTCTCCCATCCTATATCTATACATTTCATTTTTCTGCCCTAAGTGCAGTACCTTACATTTCTCCATATTGAATTTCATTTTGTTAGCTTTGGCCCAGCTCTCCAGTCTATCCAGGTCATTTTGAATTTCAAGAATCTTCAAGACTTGTTCGGCGTGAGTTCTCAAATAAGGCTGCAGCATTGTGGATAGTGTGTCTTCAAGCCTCCCGATGTGAGGCCAGGGCAGACCATTGTTGGTGATCAATTTGGCCGAGCCTGAGATGTTGTTTCAGGGAGTCCTCGTATCGCTTTTTTGGAGCTTCCCTCTTACGCTGACCCATGGCGAGTTCACCATAGAGTACTATTTTTGGGAGGTGATGGTCCTCCATCCTAGAAACATGCCCTGCCCAGCGCAGCTGTGTTCTCAATATCATGGCCTCAATGCTGGTGATCCCTGCTTGCTCAAGGACAGCAACATTCGTCACATAGTCAGTCCAGTGTATATTTAGGATTGTGCGTATACAACGCTGATGAAACCATTCAAGGAGTCATAAGTGGTGGTGATAGATGACCCATGTTTCAGACAGTACAATAGCTCTATACACACTGATTTTTGTGCTTTGCCTCAGGTGTTTATTACTCCAGACTCTTTTGTGAAGTCTTCCAAATGTGCTATATGCCTTTGCTAATCTGTGATCAATCTCTTTGTCAATCTTGGCATCTGAGGAGATGATGCTTCCCAGGTAGGTGAACTGCTGAACGGACTTGAGCACAGATTTGCCGACGGCAATGTGGGGATGGTGGTGTTCATCCTGTGGTGCAGGCTGGTAAAGAACTTCCATTTTCTTAAGGTTGACTTCCAGCCGAAACAGCTCTGCAGCTGTTGTGAAGCAGGATGTTAGGCACTGCAGAGCTGCTTCTGTGTGGGCAACAAGGGCAGCATCATCAGCAAAAAGCAGCTCACGGACTAGATAGTTTAGAGTCTTCATGCGAGCCCTCAGTCGGCTTAAGTTAAACAAGCTACCATCAGTACGGTAACGTATATAGATGCCATCATCTTCTTCAAGCTCTGCCGTAGCCCTTTGGAGCATCATGCTGAAGAATATTGTAAATAAAGTTGGAGCAAGAACACAACCTTGCTTCACTCCATTAGTTATTAGAAAGGGCTCTGAAAAGAGCATTGCCATATCTGACTTGACCGCGCTGGCCCTCGTGTAGCAAGGTAATCATTTTAAGGAATTTGGGGGGACATCCTAGTCTTTCCAGGATCTGCCACAGACCTTTTCTACTCAGTGTCGGAGGCTTTGGTGAGATCAACAAATGTTACATAGAAACCCTTGTTCTGCTCTCTACATTTCTCTTGCAGTTGTCTAAGGGCAAATATCATATCTGTAGTACTCCTATTGGCTCTGAAGCCACATTGGCTTTCAGGAAGAAGTTCTTCTGCAATAGCAGGAACTAATTTGTTCAGGAGTATCCTTGCAAGGATTTTTCCAGCCATAGAGAGCAGTGTTATGCCTCGATAGTGTGAGCAATCGGATTTTGCTCCTTTTTTCTTGTACAGGGTGATGATGACTGCATCTCGGAGATCTGATGGCAGTTCCCCTTTTTCCCAGCAATTCACAAGGAGTTCGTGGAATTTATCGTGGAGTGCATGACCTGTGTGTTTCCAAACTTCAGGTGGGATTCCATCAATCCCAGCTGCCTCACTGTTTTTCATCTGCTGTATGGCCTTAAGGGTCTCTTCCAAAGTGGGAGCTATGTCCAATTCATTTTTCATTGGTTTTTGTATCATATGTTGGATAGCTGAGCCTTGGACTACTCAGTTGGCACTAAAGAGACTTTGAAAATGTTCAGCCCATTGATTCAGGATGGAGGCTTTATCAGTAATTAATGTTTGACCATCTGTACTGTATAAGGAGCTTTGGACCTGATAAGTAGGTCCAAACACTAAGAGCTTCATAAAATCCTCTATGATCACCCAGATCTGCACAGTGTTGTGTCTTTTCTGCTATATTGATCCACCACATGTTCTGCATGTCTCGGAGTTTTTGTTGAAGTTTATTACATGTGAGGTGGAAAGCTGCTTTTCTTACATGGCAAGTTGGCTGGGCAAGGTATGCCTGGTGAGCAGTTCTCTTCTTTGCCAACAGCTCCTGGATCTCTTGGTTGTTTTCATCAAACCAGTCTTGATTTTTCTTGTGGGAGAACCCGAGGGATTCTTCTGCCGACTGGAGGATACGGTTTTTGATATGTTGCCAAAGCACTGTAGAAGGATCTGTAGAATGATATTAAAGTTTTGTTTGCAGATTTGCCTGGAAGTTGTCTCTCATGGTAGCTTGTTGAAGATTGTTGACTTGGAGTGTCCTCTTTAACATGCCACCCCTCTTAGGTTTGAACTTAAGATGAAGATTTAGTTTACATCTGATGAGGCGATGATCTGTTTGGCATTCTGCACTGGGCATCACTGGAGTATGATGGACATTGCGAATGTTTCTCTGGCGGACTAGAACATATTCAATGAGGTGCCAATGTTTGGATCGGGGATGCATCCAGGTTGTCTTCAAGCTGTCTTTCTGCTGAAAGATAGTGTTTGTAATAGTCAGCTGTTGTTCTGCACAGAACTCTAGCAGGAGGCGTCCATTATCATTGCAATTTCCAAAACCATGCTTGCCAAAGACACCTTTCCAGGCTTCGGAGTTCTTTCCAACTCTGACATTGAAGTCACCAAGGATAATAATTTTATCTTCTACAGGGACTTTTTGTATAAGTTGGCGTAGGTCTGTGTAGAATTTGTCTTTCTCTATAGGGTTGGCTTGCATAGTTGGGGCATATATACTAAAGAGAACAACATGTGGGAGGCGTAAGGAAATAATGCGATCAGAGTGTCCTGTTGGCAAGGTTTCAAGTTTGGAGGCAATGGAGTTTTTAATCATAAAGCCTACTCCTGAAAGATGTTTTTCGGTTTTGGGTTTGCCAGACCAGTAAAGTGTGTAGCTGGCGCCGTGTTCTTTAAGGCTGGCTTCCTCATGGAGACGAACTGCACTAAGAGCAGTGATGTCAATATTAAGTCGTGATAGTTCATGGGCTATTAGAGCAGAACGATGCTCAGGCTGTCCACTATCTTCAGAGTCTCGCATGGTTCTGATGTTCCAGCATGCAAGCGTCAGTTTATTTACACCTTTGGAGGCCAGTGTGTGCCTTTCTTTCTTTGCCTTGGTTTGACTGCATCAGAAGATGCCCGTTGGCTGTGGCTAGCCAACCAGGTAGATGGGGATGAGCTTTCATTAGGCCACCTTTTCTAGGCCCCTCTCCATATGGAGCAAGCAGTTCTCTCCTTAAGAAAGGCTCCTTGGTCATTAAGGATGCTGCTGAACAAGACTGTCATCTCCCGGGTCAGCCTTGAGTGACCAAAGTCCTGAACCGTCTGCATGCAGGGGTGGGTCTGCGGCTTCCAGTGCATCTTTACACCTGCTGTTTCGTCCCTCGTCTATCGCTACAGGGCTTTTTTGGAATTGGATTTGTCCTTCGAGCCTGTGCAATGGATTTTTCTGGTGGAGCGCAGTGTGCACAGAACTGGCCTCACCCTTTAAACCAAAGGTTCATCTGCTGTGGCCTTGCAAGCATGGACGGTAGCAGCGAGGTCCTCGGGTCATAGGTTTGATTAGAGTTTCCTTCTCTTAGATGGTTGACCTTATAGGGTTGGACGAGCACCATCTGCCCGGGTTTGGGATTAGAGTTTTCCTTCTCCTAGGACGGTTGCCATAAGGCTAGAGAGCCCATCTTGCCCTATGACGCTCTTTGTCAGATCCTTCGGTTTTGACCTGTCTGGCATGGGAGACCCTACCGGTGGCTATTATGCCACTGCCAGCATAGCTCAAAACATCATTAGGGTACGCAAGCCTCTCTCCCACAACAAGGAGACGTCAATGGAGAGGACTACTAATGTAAAACAGTATAAAATTATTTAAAAATATAACAATGAGGACACACACACACCATTAAAAGATCCTTAGAATCATAGAATTGTAGAGTTGGGAGAGATCACGAGGGCCATCCAGTTCAACCCCTTGCCACGCAGGAGATCACAATCAAAGCATCCTTGACAGATGGCCACCCAGCCTCTGTTTAAAGACCTCCAAGGAAGGAGACCCCACCACGCTCCAAGGGAGTATGTTCCACTGCCAAACAGCTCTTACTATCAGAAAGTTCCTCTTAATGTTGAGGTGGAATCTCTGTTCCTGGAGCTTGCATCCATTGCTCTGTGTTCTCGTCTCTGGAGCAGCAGAAAACAAGCTTGCTCCATGTGATACCCCTTCAACAGGGCTATCATATCGCCCCTTAACTGTCTTTTTTCCAGGCTAAACATACCCAGCTTCCTAAGTCTTTCCTCATAAGGCATGGTTTCCAGACCTTTCACCATTTTAGTCGCCCTCCTCTGGACACGCTCCAATTTGTCAATATCCTTTTTGAATTGTGGTGCCCAGAACTGGACACAGTATTCTAGGTGAGGCCTGACCAAGGCAGAATAGAGTAGGACATGGGAGTTCCTTAAAGGTGAGATATTAAAGGCACAGTTGCAAACAATTCCAAGGAGGACGAAAAGTGGAAGGCTATCTGAAGAAACCAGGATGGATGTACAAAGAACTTTTAGATGAGCTGAGATGAAAAGAGACATATATGAGAAATGGAAGAAGGGGGAAAGCACCAGAGGAATACTAACAAATAGTCAATACTTCTAGAAGGAAAGTCAGAAAAAGCTAAAGCTCAGAATGAGCCCAGGCTCATCAGAGAGGTTAAAAATAAGAACAAAGGAGGCTTTTTGGCTATGTTTGGAGCAAGAGGAAGAACAAGGAAATGATAGGGCCACTGTGTAAAGAAGATGGTGACATGCTAACAGGGGACAGAGAAGTCCGACCTGTTTAATGCCTTCATTGCCTCAGTCTTCTCCCAAAAGGAAAACAGTTGTCTAGCTGGTGACAATAGAATAAAGCATGCAGTAAAGGGGCTACAACCCAGAGTAGGTAAAGAAGTAGTCATGGAATACCTTCCTACTATCATAAATGAATTCAAGTCTCCAGGGCCGGATGAATTACACCCAGGAGTACTAAATGAACTTGCAGATATAATCTCAGAACCACTCTCAATAATCTTTGAGAATTCTTGGAGGAAAGGAGAGGTCCCAGCCAATTGGACAAGGGCAAATGTTCCCATCTTCAAAAAGGGTAAAATACTGGGTTCTAGAACAGATAATTAAACAATTAGTTTGTGTGCAGTCAGTCTGTGCGCAGTGCACTGAGTGTGGGGATTACTTAGAGCCAGATAATAAATCTTACGTTTTTATAGAAAGAGAGTTACAAACTTGTTAGATTAAGGGAGTGTTGTGGATGCAATAACGGTTTTGACAAGTTCCCCATGATATTCTTGCAGGCAAGCTGGTGAACTGTGGGCTAGAAATGTTATAGTTAGGTGGATCTGTAATTAGTTGACAGTCCAAACTCAGAGAATACTCACCAAAGTTTGTTCTTCATCCTGGAGAGAAGTGACTAGTGCCATGCCCAGTTTTGTTTAATATTTTTATATATGACTTAGATATTGCAATAGAAAGCATGCTTATCAAATTTGCAGTTGACACCAAATTGGGCAGGCAGGGGGAGGTAGCTAATACTCCAGAAGACACGATTAGAATTCAAAACTGTAGGAGTAATGAGTCTAAAAATAAAAAATGTATTAAACATTCTAGGATCTAGTCCTTTTAAAAAGCAATAAAAATATTTTCTTTAAAAGAGTTAAAAATCATTTACTGTACTTTCAAATTGCAGACTAAGCTCAATTAACATTTAAAGGTGTATTCAGAGGTCTGTGATCACCCAGTTAAATTAGACTCATTACAAAAACAAAGGAGTCAGTTTAAAAAGCAAATCAAAAGTTTACTGAAGGTATATCAATCTCAATCTACATACTAAAACAAACTTTTAAAAAAGTGTTCCTAACTAACTAGGGGGATTTAGGGTAGAAAGACTCACCCAGCCTTTTAGCGGTAGAAGGCTACATGGTGATTTGAAAAGCAAACATCATGGCATGGCATGGCATCCATGGCTAGGCTTCAATAAGATGGCAAGAAAAAGATGGCTACAGCCGCATGGAGACTCTAACTTAAAAGGAGTCTCCCAAAGAGCAATAAAATTTAAATTAGGTCATGTGTTGAATGACCCAGCACTCTAGTTGGCTGGAAGTGCCCAGTGAAATAAGAGAAAGGGAGTTTGGGAGAACAGAAGCATGCACGGAAAAAATTCCTAGACTTATCTTAGGATGTGAATGAGGTACACAAAATTGCTTTTACATTACAATAATTATTTCCCCACATACTACAAAAATGACCTTAACAAATTGGTGAACTGGGCCAAAGCTACCAAAAAATATTCAGCACGGATAAAATGTAAGGTACTACATCTAGGCAGGAAAAATGAAATGCACAAATATAGGATTGGTGACACCTAGTGTAAAAGCAATACATGTAAAAACGATCTGGGGTCTTAGGAGATTTTTTAGACAGGGACAAAAATGGCATCCCCGCCTCACTATCTCCTCTCCCGCCCCCTTCCCGCCTCTGTCCCAGCACACTAATGAAAACTTTCAGACTTATTTTGTTCTTGTGTGCTTCCCTCCCCTTGGCAGCCCAGGAGTGAACGGAGCTCTCAAGCTGCATTCACTTCCTGGTTTGAAATTCCAGGCTGTTCTCAGAAGAGGATGAGCACGCAGGAAATTCAAAAGTAAAAAGGAAAATAAATCCTGAAAAAGTGACACCAAGCACAAGTAAGCCATGGAGGGTACAAAAAAGTGTGTCACTTATCTCGATCTCCTGATTGCACCCAGAAGTGTTCTGCCACGGACCTCCCAGTGATGCTAGCATTGTGCCAGCATAACAGGGCACCTTTTCACTTACCCATCATTCCGTGACAGGGCAAGCTATTCACGGCTTAGCCCATGAATTAAAAGGAGCGCTGCGGGAGCAGAAGCAGCATGGGAGCATAAAGACTGCGGAACAATGTTGTCTGAAAGGGAAGCCCTTTAGCGATCTCCTGGCATTGGTATCACACCATATTGAGGGTGTCTGATAATCTCCTTAGTAGACCACAAACTAAACATAAGTTAACAGTGCGATGCAGCAGCCAAAAAAGCCAATGCAATTCTGGGCTGTAGGAGTATATGAGTATATTATAGTGTCCCAATCGAGGAAAGTATTAGTGACACTATTCTGCTTTGGTCAGACGCATCTGGAATACTGTGATCAGTTTTGCGCATCATAGTTCTAGAATGATATTGACAAGCTGGAATGTGTCCAAAGAAGGGCAATCAAGATAATCAAAGGTCTAGAAACCAAGCCTTATGAGGAATGACTTAGGGAGCTTGATATGTTTAGCTTGGAGAAGAGAAGACTGAGAGGTGACATGATAGCTATCTTTAAATATCTGAAGGGATGTCTTGTAGAAGATGGAATGAGTTTGTTTTCTGCTGTTCCAGAAAATAAACCAACGGATTCAAATTACAAGATATGCCATCTAAACATTAGGAAGAACATCTTAATGGTAATATCTATCAGACAGAGAAATCGATTACCTTGGAGCATAGTGAACTCTCCATCCTTAGAGATCTTTAAGCAGAGGTTGAATGGGCATCTTTCAAGAGTACTTTAGTTGCGTATTCCTGTATGGCAGGGGGTTGGACTAGATGGCCCGTGTGGTCCCTTACAGCTCTAAGATTCTATGATTCTATGAAATAAGATGGTCGTTATCTGCTGGCAGAGGAAAGGCAAATGGGGAGGGGTCAATTGAGTTTCAAGTGGGAGGGAGGCCCACAGCCTGGGAGCGGCCACTGAGAAAAACTCTCTCCTGTGTCCTCACCACTCAGGCCTGTGACAGTGGTGAGAGAAGGCCATTCTCTGAGGATCTTAAAATTTGAGCAAGCCACAGGTGTCCTTAGAACTTTTTTTAAAACCACTCCAGATCTTTGGGTGACCCCCTGGGACCCTCCTCTACTCTGATTTGAAGCTGCCCTCCCACCACTTTTAAAAAGTGATATACCTCCTCCAGGTCCTTGGAGGGGGACTTTTCAATATTTAAAACTGAATTTATGGCCTCTGGAAGATTCCAGGAGTGGTGCTTTTGACTTGTTCTTATTATTGCCCACTTTTCCCCCCATGGCTGGGACCCAAAGAGGCTCACACTTAAAAAAAAAAAACCCACACCATACAATTAACACATGCAAAAAGTGTACATTAAAAAAGAGTTAAACTAATTATTATTTATTATTATTATTTAAAACAATTTCAAAATATTCAAAATAATACATTATACTTAAAAGTGTTAGAAGCTTTTAAAAAAAGATAAAAAGCTTTAAAGAACAATTCAATAAAACCATACAGCATGCCTTAAAATAAGGTTCAGCCTCCCTCAACCTTTCCAAACTATAAGGGATTTTTTTTTTTTTTTTTTTGGTAAAACCCCAGGAGGACTTCTGAGCACTTCCAATTTTGCTTTATTGCTTTTGGGGGGCTGGGAAGTCCATAGCAGACTGTGAGGGCCACAAACAGCCCCCACTAGACCTCTGGAGCTTGCCTGCCCCCTTCTCTAGATGAGGTTCCTATAATAAAAGCGTCTTTTCCTTTTATTCTAACCATCTTCAGTATCCAGCACACCTGATGCCCAGGTTTTGCAATTTGTTCCCCATCTGTGAATCTGGAACATGGTGTAAGCATGAGGAGTCTTTACCACCACACCCCCTGAGCATAGAAAGCTCTAGACAATAACTCTTAACCTTTTCTTTACCAGGGACCCACTTTAAATATCTTTTGTTGCAGCAGACCTCTGTCGGAGAAAGCAGCTAGTTGCCGGCAAAGTATATACAAACAGCAAGAATCTGGGAAGGTAGCCCACTGGTAATTAGCACAAAGGGATGGAAACAGTCTTGCAAAGATTAGTCCAGCAAAACAATCCAAAGAGTCGGGGCTTACAGAATTCAGCATGGGTCCAAACAAGTCCATGGGTCAACAGGATTGGGCAGTAGTGTTGTTAGGAACAGTCCAAGGTCTAAACATGAGTCAAGGCAACACGACTCAAGGCAACAGGAACACGGAGTCAGAGATATCAGACACAAAGCTTTCTCCAGGAAGATCAGTTGATCTCTGACAAAGCCTCCATAACTCCCCAAAGCATATATATAGTAATCAAGGCTTTGTCAGGTGCTCACTGATGAGCAGGTGTTTCTCATAAAGTCTCAGCAATTTCCTTTGAGCTTCCTTTTGAGATAGCTGCTGGCTGAATGATGATGGAGGTAAGTCCATCTCCTCTTCCTCATCCTTATCTGAACTGGCAGGACTCTCTGCTGGGACTGGTGTCAACCCACACGGACCAGGCTCTTCCTCTGCTCAAGCCTCCAGGTTGGCAGGGTTCCCTGCTGGCACAGGTGTAGATGAACCTGTGCCAGGGTCCATAGGGCCATTCCCTGCCACGTCCTCCTCCTCCTCTGATTCCATGCCCTCATAAGACTCATGGGGCATGACAACCTCTTAACTCAAGATTTAAAAGCCTAACAACAACAATACATGGTGGTGGTAGTGATGAGAAGAATAAGAGTACAATTACACCATCCATTAACCCTTCCCTCAGAGGTATTGGAGGGGAGGGAAGATTAGTCTTCTGCTTCTTCCTGAAAATTTGTGGCTGGAGCAGGTTGAAGAGCAATGTGCAGGACAAGCCAGCCAGCCTTTGCCTTGCCTCCTGTCACATGGGCCCCTGTGAGGACATCATGGCCCCCTGAGAGTCCACAGACCACAGATTAAGAACCACTGTTCTAGAATGTTCTATGTGGGGCTCTACACAGGAGCAGAATCCACAACTGTGAGTAGATAGCCAGCATCCCTCATACTTTCTAATATCAGAATGTGGTCAAGATGGCAAAGATTATGAATGAGGAAGAATGTGCAAGCTAAGAGAGGCTTCAACAGTTTACTTTTGGCTGAGCCTAATGGGAAGGGGAAGACTCTGCCCCCTCATCTCCTCTCTCCCATGCTGAGTTAGCAGAGAGCAAATTACTTTTGCACTTTGAACTCTGTTTGCAGCAATTGAAGAGGACAAAGCGGGAAAGTGGAGGGGGAGAATGAAACTGGGACATTTTAAAAGCAGCTGAAAAAGTGGAATGGCAGAGGATGAATCAGGACTGTCTCTGCCAAAGTGGGACTGTTGGAGGATATCTGCCTTTCAGAACTACTACTACAGGCAAGAGCAAGCAATCCTTCCTCCACTTCTCTTTATCTCAGCAAAGGGAATTTTGCAACCCACCAGATGTTGGACTGCAAACCCCAAGAGTCTTAGGCAGCATAGCCAAGTGTGAAGGATGATGGAAGCTGCAGTCTAGCACCATCTGAAGAACCACACAGTTCCCACCTCTGCTTTCCATAATGGTTCAGTTGTGACTGTTAAGGATGGAGATCACTGGGGGTTTTGTCCTTTCAGAAGCAAACTGATTGAGACAGCAAACTGATTTTGAAATAAAGTTTCATCAGTTTTTATCTTTGCCAACAAGAGATAACCAGCGCTCTGGAAAGCTCCAAAGTCAAATTCTCAGGTAGTAGATTTTTTTTATAATCCGGAGTTGCAGAACTAGGAAATGTTACTTTTTTGGACTATACTTCTAATGGTCGTGATATCTGGAGAGTTTTGGGAGATGTATGAAGTCTGTCTATTAAATAATGAGACTGTGTTTCTACCTTTCAGACAAATCAGGGAGAAATGATTGTGAACACTTGAGTGGTGGCCTTGAACATGTCTGAACCTGCATAACAAACATCAACACTCTTGGCCATTCAGTTAATTGTCAGTAGTCATTTAAATCAGTTGTGTTGTCTGTTGTGAGCTAGGAAAAAGCTAAGTTTAAAAGTCGAGCAACGTGTCAATTTGAAATTTTCCGTAAAATTGAACAAAACACCAATGGAATCTTTTCAAATGCTTACTGAGGCCTATGGGGAAGACTCCATGTCTTGTGCGCATGTATTTGAGTGGCACAAAAGATTCAGAGAAGGACATGAGAATGTGAAAGATGATGAATACCGTGGATGACCTTCCACTTTAAGAACCGAAGAAACTGTGGAAAAAATCAGCCAGATTGTTCAAGGAGACCACCGACTCAGTGTCCGAATGACAGCTGAATCCATGAACATTGACAAAGACACTGGGTGGAAAATTGAAGGAGGATCTCAACATGAGAAATGTTTGTGCCAAGATGGTCCCTACTGTTCTCACACCAGAGCAAAAAGAATGCCGCAAGGAAATTTGCACTGACATTCTGCAGTAACTTGAGGCAGACCCAATTTTTTTCCCCAAAAAATCATTACTTGTGCTGAAACCTGGATTTTCCAGTATGTTCCTGAGACAAAATGACAGTCAGTGCACTGGAACACAGTGATTTTTTTTAAAATCAAGGGTGTAATTTTGGCAGAATGGGTTGCAGAAGGCAGAACAGTGAACCAGCATTATTATGAAGAAGTTTTGACAAAGCTGAGAGAAAGAGTCAGGAAAAAATGGCCAGAACTGTGGGAAAATGGTTTCATTCTTCAAGACTGTGTGCCTACTCATACAGCACTTTCTATCAGGGCTGATTTAAGGCATCTGTGGCATCAGCATCTGCAAGGGGGCCCCATCATTGTGCCCCCCCCCGCAGTAACCCTCCTCGGGCAAAAACATTATTAGTAATAACATGAATATCCTGTACTGTGAATAGCTTAGATGGGGTTAGGTTACATTGACCTGAGATAACCATATGGGCCCCCCAAAATAAAGCATTGCAGGGGGCCCCAAAATTCCTTAAACCAGTCCTGCTTTCTATGAAGCAGTTTTTGGCTGATAAACACATTACCACACATGAACATCCTCCATATTCACCAGATTTGGCACTATGAAACTTTTTTCTTTTCCCTAAAGTGAAATCAGTACATAAAGGAACACATTTTGAGTCAATTGATGCAGTAAAGAAGAAAATGGCAGATGTGTTGAAACAGCTGGCAGAAACTGATCTGCTCCATGCCATTGACCAGTGGAAAACAAGATTGCATCGGTGTGAGTGTGAACAGGGAGTATATTGAAGGGGACAAGTATTAGGATTGTGATACATATAAATAAAGATGGGTTATTGTATCAGTCTCGCTATTTAATAGACAGATTTTATAGTCCAAAAAATAACTTTTTTAAGCTCTGGGGACAAGGTGTGCTGGTGCTCTTTCTTTGGACCAAAGCTAAGGGGACAGAGAGGAATCTTGTCTTGCCCAGAAATGTTTCTTTGAAAAGGATCCAGCATATTCATAGAGTCCAAGCATGATTGCTAAAAGACAATTCAAAATCCATATCCCTCTGGAGAAGGTTACTGCTTTCAGGCCTCCCATATCAGCTTTCCTGGGGCATATGCTTGCCCAGTGCTGGAAATAGGGTGCTGAGCTTGGTTGGATACAGCAAACCTTGATTTAAGCTCAAACCTTTTCAACCTGCAGCTAGTCTTAGAGGAGAAACCTAGCTAGGGAACAATGGGTTTTGTGCTCTGGGCACTGTTTTCCAATGTCACTGCTGTCAGTTGAATCACCAGGTTTATGCTTGCAGGAAAGCACCTCTTGCTCTTTTCCCTGAATGAATTTGGGATCCCAAGGGAAGCAGCCTGAATCGTAGAGGACTGAATGTAAGCAGAAGATGGAACAGAAAGAGGCAATGGAGTGGGGCAGAGAGGGGGAGCTCTTGATCTCTAACCGTTCCACTCCCTTCTTCTGTTTCCTCACTCAGGTTTTCACTGCAGCTGACTAGGCCAGCCAACCAACCTTCCTTCCTCTCTCTGGGCCCATTCACACTATACAAATATAGTGCTATATTCCTCTTTAACTGCCATGACAATATCCTCTGGAATTGGTAGTTTGGTCAGAGGTACCAGAGGAGCTCTCTGGCAGAGAATTCTAAATGCCTCTCCCTCCACTGTAATATAGAATATAGTACTGTATATAGTACTGTAATTGTGTAGTGTGGATGGGCCCTCTATTTCTCAATGTCTCTGTGAAGCAGGGGAAAAGATAGAAGTGATAGCAAAGGAGGGCTCATGTAGAGGCAATTCCCACAGATTTGGGGCAACTGGCTTTCAGTTTCTCAAGCTATCCAGGGCTCTTTCACATGATAACACAATAACTCTTCAGGTCCATTTTAATCGTCACATTTCCATCCTATGGAATCTGGAGTTTGCAGTTTAGGAAGGGGCATTTAAAATTCTCTCAAAAATACAAAACCAACCTGATGCAGTTACAAACTAATAACTTCAGTCACACACATCAACTACAATAATGAATAAAGCACGTGAATACCAACTTTCAGACGCATGGACATAACAAAATATATGTAGACGTATCATGTGTGACAGTTTTTCCATGTATTTGAAACTGTTTCATCTTAAAAGACTTCTTCAGCTTCTTATTATTAGCTGTATACCTTCTGCATGGATGGTAATAAAGAAGTTCATAACAAACAATTCCCTTAGATATTATAAAGTCAAACATGAAAATGTAATATTACTTAGTAGAACAAATCTGTAAATTTCAAAATGTTATGCCATTCTCTCACCTTTGTTGATGTAAGCAACAGGAAGGTGTTATTCCCTATGATCTATAATGTTTTAGAAAACACCCCTGGTTGCTGCTCAGGACCATGGCTAACGGAGACTATTAGATGCATCAAATATGGCGCAATCACGATGCCAGGAGAGTGCAAAAGGATGACAATATCAGATGTCATCCTTTCACGTTCCACTGGCGTTATGCAAACATTTCTTTCTATTGATGGCTGAAGCTGTCAATAGATCCCCTGTGCCGCTTTTGTGCCAGCATTGCTTGTGTGTGAAATGTGGGCTATTTAAATCCTATCACTGCAGCAAGAATGGCCGGACAGGTCAGAACACTTCCAGGTCAGATCGGGACATCCAGGTAAGTTTCACTCCTTTTTGTACCCTCCCTGAGTTACTTGGGACCTTTAAAGTGTGTTTAGGTGCTTTGTGGAACTTTAAATGTCTTTTTTTTTTTTTTAAGTTTCCCGCACAACAAATTTTCATGGGATTTTGAACAAAAGCCTTTGCTGGGAGAGGAAGATAAGTGTAGGGGGGAATGTTCTTTTGCCGGCATGGAAATGGTTTATTTTATGCTGGCAAAAGAGCACTTTAAAATGGGTCATCTGATAATCTCCATAGAGAAGCTGAGGCAGATTGTAATTAAGTGTAAGAGGAGTGAAATGAGCACCTTTTGTGAAGGATACTGTGGGTGTAGTTAGTGTCAGAAATGCTTAAGTATTGATATTAAAATCAAACTTAGCCACCCAAATTGATAATGGATATTAATATAAATAAATGGTAAATAAAAATAAACAATCTCCGTTGGCCAAATAAGTGAACTATTTCCTGATAAGAGTGCTGTTATAGTCTTATTTGTAAATCAAGGTTTGCTACAGTTTCTTTTGTGCTTCTTCAATAGGGGTTACAACTCAGGTACATGTACTCAACAATCAGATGGTAATCAAATAACATCTAGCAAGTGACTCCATTATAGAACACTTAAAGAATAATTACATTAGGTTCTGAAGCTGTTATCACTTACTGCAGATGCTCTTTACATAGCTGATGAAACTATATATTCCATTATAAAAAGTGTTGATATTGAATACTAGCATTTAAACCAAATGGAGAATATGTTTGTAAAAAATAAATCCAAAAAATTTCACGTCTAAGCAGTTGTAATTGATTGTCCATATATGTTCGTTATGATACTACCTCTATTACAAAGAATTTTAGAGATTCTGGAGAGTGCTGGAAATTTTTACAATGTTCTCCTAAAGGTGAATCTAGAGTATTATTAGGGATTTTGCTCTTATGTTCACAGAGAGCTCTAGCACTTCCCCAAACTACCAATCCCAGGACTTCATAGGCTGCAGCCAGGGAATCGTAGTGTTATGGCTATGTCGTGTGAAAGGGCTTCAAGCATAAATGGGACAAGTTGCAACCCAATTTTTAGCCCAAACTATATAGAGGATGGTAAAAGGAGATGTTGATAGTACAGCTCACTGCAAGGGTTATTTAAGGCCTGCTTTTATGTGCCTTTCAAAATTAAACCATAAGACACACACATCTCACAATTAAATTCCATACAGCTCCCCACAACTAACTTGCATCAGGCCTGTTGCTAGGATATCAATGAGGGGGAAGCAGTACGGGCTGGATTATAAGGGGCACAACTGTCCTTCTCTTTAGAGGTATTTGGTTTTTTAAATGTGTATTCAGTCATAAATTATTTTAAAATACATTTTTCTTAATCAAGGAAAATGCAAGGTAGCTATTAGATGAATGTACATTGTGCTACTTAAGAAACAGAGAACCTCCACACTCAAACTAGGAAAACTCCAAAGGAGAAACTTATGCAGGCGAAACCTGGAACAATATTACATCTTCTGTTTTCACAGAGATGGTTGGGACTGAAATTTATTGAGACGACTGTGCTTTCCTCTTCAGTCCCTACCTGCAAGTTTGTCTTTTTCCATCCTGAAGCATTTGTTGACAGCTGCGAGTGTCCCTGAGTGAGATGCCTGCTCGCATTCACACACAGATTGCCCTTTCTACTCACTTGGTCTCCCCCCACCCACTGCTAGAAAAAGTCTGAGGAAACCAGTGTGCTCCCTACCAGCTGGGAACATTGAAGAGAGGAAACTAGGGGACATCAATTATTTATGGTGTGAGTGAGTGCTGCTGACAGTGGGCTCTTGGAGGGGGAATCATGTTTGCCTTGCCAGCTGGCCAATGATGCCCATTAGCTGATAGCTTTACTCAGAAGAACCTTCTTGGCAAGGCACAAAAATTAATAATCAATCGTTATGCTTTCAGGATTTGGGGAAGCACTCTCGTTCAAGCTTTGGCCAACCTTTTGGTGGGACAGCCTACATAGCTGCCCTCTGTCTATCTCTCTGATCTGTTTATATCACTAGTTGTTTGCTAGGGTAGCAGTGGCTTCAAGCAGATGACATGCAGCTGAGTAGAGAGAGTGTCTTCTTTCTTATAGGCCAGCCCAACACCCAGTTGTGTGTCCTCATTTCTGGAAGCTGGCAGCATACCTCCCAACTGTCCCAACTTGGCAGGGACAGTCCTGAATAATCCTCTGATTTTCTCCAACTGAGTTCAAAGTGCAAAAATAGTTTACAGCCAATATATTCAGTGGGAAGGTGAGAGGAGAAGCCAAAATCTTGTCCTTCCCAGTAGGCTCAGGCAAAAGCAAAGCGCTGCAGCCTCTCCTAGCCTATGTGTTCTTCCTCGTTAATAACTTTTGCCATCTTGACCACACTCTGATGTTGCTTGACCATACATGTCCCAGTTTTCATCTGTGAAACACTGAAGGGTACATAGTTGGCTGGGGGATTCAGAGAGTTTTAGGTCAAAATAAAAATAAAACTCCCAAGTCCTGGCTTTTTATCTGTCAGGAATTTATCTTGTCTGTGCCACTGTCAATGGAATGACCTTCTTTCGCTTGTGTGACTCACTAGTTCTACCTTACAAAGGCTAAAGACTTTTTATTCCGCAGGCTTTGTAAGAAGAACTTCCTGACAGTGGAATAGACTGCCTCAGAGGGTGGTGGATTCTCCTTTTTGGAGGTCTTTAAACAGAGGTTGGATGGCCATTTTGGGGGAGTGCTTTAGTTGTGTATTCCTACATGGCAAGGGTTGGATCAGGTGGCCCTTGCGGTCACTTCCAGCTCTAGGATTCTGTATCGTGTTGGTATCCGGTTCTATTTCTAGAAACTTCTGGGAATTTTTAACAGTGCAAACCTATATGGGACTACTCAGAAATAATTTCTGTTGAATTCAGCAGGGATTACTCCTAACTATGGAATGCAGCCTCAATATATTGTCTTGATAATCTTAAACAGTGTTTGAGGCACTGCTCTCTGCCCCATCACTGAAAGATGCTACAATGGCAGATGTCAGAGCAGGGCTTCTTCAGTGGCAGCCCCAAATTTATAGATTCATGCCCCTGAAAATTCATGTGTCCTCCATTATTATTAATTTTTAAAACCCTTAAAATATTTTAATTTTAATCTGTGTTTTACTAATTGCCCTGCTTTGGATTAGACCACTTTGACCTGCATCAGCCACAGCCTTCCAAAATAGCTCCACAGCCATTAGTGGTACATACAGTGACCTACAGTGTACATTGCCAGACCTGCAGTTTGTGGCCAATAAGAGACCACTACCAGGAGTGTGACCACACCTCCACCTCTTAGTTTTGCTGCCACCTTGGAGCTGCAACACAACAATCAAGCACAGGGTGGGGATCACGTTTCTTAAGTAATGACTGCAATGAACAGCTTGTCAAACATATTTGCTTTAATGGGCCACAAAATATGTAGGTAGACCTACACAAACCATTTAGTATAAAAGCAGGAAAATAATTTTCTAGCACAATAAATGCTCTCTTCTATTTCTGCCTCATGGCAGATAGGCTGGAGGGGCCCCAAACATGACTGCAAATGTACACCTATATTGCAGACTTTTATCAGTTTTATACCAAGATAATTCTACCACCGTCCCATGGAAACCCTGACAATTATACTTGAGTGATGGTGTTAGAATTCTGTGCCAGAGAATCCTAGCATTCACCACAGGACTACAATTCCCAGTATATTTTGGTGAGAGGGCTTGATTATCCAATCAGCTTACGTACCCATGTGCTTTTGGAAGAAAAACCTAGATTTTGTTATATTGCTCAGACTACTGGAGTTTGGGGGTGACAATGCTGTCTACAAAATCCTGCAGTCCAGTTATCCCAACCCCATGTGCACAGGGAGGGGAGTAAGCAGGCAACCTCCAGATATTGTTGAATTGCAGTTCCCAGCATTTTTAATCATTGGACTTGTTACCTATGGGAGTTGCAGTTCAACAACATCTGATTCCCATCTGTGCTGTACAATATGCTGTGTAATAATCAAAGTTCTTTTTGAGAAGATCTTACCTGTTTTAGTTTATCTTTCTATGGGTCTGTGTAAAATCATCTACCCAGTTCAAACTACAGATGACTATCTATGGAGATTATCAGATGCGGTGGAACACAGCAAAGAACCACATTCAAACAGGAGGAGAACAGAAAGGGTGACCTTACCAGACACCCACATCCTTCAGCTGTTCTGGGGCACAGTGCTGCTGCAATGATGCTTCCCTTTTGTATTGCATTATAATAGAAAGGGAGGCCTTGGGAAACTGGAGGACAATGTTGTCTGGTAAGGTTGCCCCTTCCTGTTCTCATTGCAATCTTCTGACATGGTTTTTGCCACAAGTCTTATGATCTCCTGTGTGATTTATACCTGGAATATTTTCTGTTTTTTTTTTTTAATTTAAGCAGTTTCTTCTGCCATCAGAATATGCAGATTTTTCAGTTACACACAATGCCTCATCAGGCATCATGGAAAGCCAGGAACAGGCCAGAGGGTGCTTCTACACTATAGAAATAAAGCAGTTTGATGCCACTTTAAGTGCTGTAGCTCCAGCCTATGGAATCCTGGGATTTGTAGTTTTACATGGTCTTTAGCCTTTTCTGCCAGAGTGCTGGTGCTTCAAAAAAGTACAAATCCCAAGATTATGTAGGATGGCGCCATGGCAGTCAAAGTGGTGTCAAACAGCACTATTTCTACAGTGTAGATGCACCCTTAGTCTGCTAACATCTTGTGGTAGATTACAAGCCTTGTTCACTTGAAGCATTTTTCAAGGAGACCTGAAGCATTCAGGCAAGAAGGGGGAGAGAAAGAAAATAATTGACATGGGGAGGGATCTGCAGCTCTCATTATCCCTGATCATTGGTGTACTTGTCAGCACTGATGGAAGCTGGAGTCCTACCCATTTTTATCGGAAAAATCCTTCAACCACTCTTTGCTGTAATAGCCAAACTCCTTTCAAGCTTTGCATTTGTTCCACAGTAGTAATATGGAAGCAGTAGTAATATGGAGCCAGGCAGTTCTGACTAGTCCCACAATACCATGGCTAAACACTTACAAAAACCCTGCCCCCCTCCATTGCATGTGGCTCCTTGGACTCTAAATTTTGTCTCTTGAATGCAAAGGATGCATTTTAGGCTTGGATGAGGAAGGACCAGGATACAGATCCTGGAACAAGGATGATGAAATTCACTGAGTAGCCTTTGGCAAGTCATTTTCTCTCACCCCAAAAGATTCCTTGCAGGGTTGTTATGAGGATAAAGGCAAACAAAGAGGAATGTCCCACATTGTACCTTTTGCATTTCATGGGCTTTTGCACCCTCACTGTTTTTCATAGAATCATAGAATTGTAGAGTTGGAAGAGACCACGAGGGCCATCCAGTCCATTTTCTCTCCCTCTTTTCCTTTGTACCTTGCTGGGAACAGTGGACAACATGTTATATTGTGGAATGCCCTCCCCTTGGAGGCCCAGTGGGTGCTGACACTAATTTCATTTAGGCACCAAGTAAAAACTTGGCTGTTCACCAAAGCCTTTGAGCCTCATTGATTTCTCTCAAATACTAATGTAGTGCATGTTTCTAAACAATTGTAATCTTCTAAATCTGTTTTAACTCATTAATTACATTTAATATGTTTTTTTTCATTTATTTAAATTACTTCTTCTACCCCCGCCCCCCACAGCCATTTCCAACAGTTTGATTTCCATAGATTTTCCTTGGGTTTTTTCCGGGCTGTGAGGTCGTGTTCTGGAATAGTTTCTTTCTGACGTTTTGCCTGCATCTGTGGCTGGCATCCTCAGAGAATGGTTGGGTAGGTGTGTGTGTGTGGAGTTTATATGCTGTGAACCCCTGTTGGGGAGTGAATGGTTAGTTTCTGGGTATCCTCTTTGCTGTGAGAAAGTGTGGTATGGTTTCTGTGTCTTTGCACTGTAACAAGAAAGTTAACGAACAGAGTAGGTGTGCTCTCCTGGTCTGGAGTTTCTCCAGTCTTCAGGTTTCTTGGAACAGTATCTCCCTGTAGAGATGTTCAATGTGAAGTTGAAGGCTTTCACAGCCGCCATCCATAGATTTTCCTTGGTTTTTTTCTGGGCTGTGAGGCCGTGTTCTGGAAGAGTTTACTTCTGACGTTTCACCTGCATCTGTGGCTGGCATCCCCAGAGAATGGTTGGGTAGGAGTGTATGTGGAGTTTATATGCTGTGGACCCCTGTTGGGGAGTATATGTATATGTAATTAGCCAAACAGACACTAACAAGCCTTGCATTTCTATACTCAGAAACTAACCATTCAATTACACAAATTTACATATACTCCCCAACAGGGGTTCACAGCATATAAACTCCACAAACATCCCTACTCAACCATTCTCTGAGGATGCCAGCCACAGATGCAGGCGAAATCATAGAATCATAGAATCATAGAATCATAGAATTGCAGAGTTGGAAGAGACCACGAGGGCCATCCAGTCCAACCCCCTGCCACGCAGGAAATCACAATCAAAGCATCCCCGACAGATGGCCATCCAGCCTCTGTTTAACTATTCCAGAACACGGCCTCACTGCCCGGAAAAAAACAAAGGAAAATCTATGGATGCCAGCCGTGAAAGCCTTCGACTTCACAGTTTGCTTTCCCTTTACTTGTAAGCCATCTTGAAATCCTTCTGGCCCAGGGTAAGTGGAAACATTTAAATAAATAAATATGTGTAAGATGCAAGTGGGGCCTAGTCCTCAGGGAGGCATATAGCTTGCTAAATCTGTGGATCTTGGAGATGCCACAAGGCTGGTTGTTGAGGCTGACAAAATGACCCTTTTGTTAAGCTTCAAGACTGGGAGGTGTCCTCCTGGCCATACCTTATTACAGAAATTAACTGGTGCGGGGGGGGCATGGATAGAGGAGATTAATGGGAATAGAGACTATATGGATATATCTGCCTTGTCCCTAACCCTTCTACCCCTCTTCTTTGCCTTTTCCCTTCCCCTCTACTTCTGCAAACCACTCTGCCCCCCACCACTCAGGTATCCAGAGCTGCCTGCCTGCCTGCCTAAGGATGGCAGATCCCTTCCATCCCTGCATCCTTTCCCATCCTGTGATGGAGAGAGGTCGCTTGGAACGTACCATCAGGCCAGCCGGAGGGAGGTGGTGAGGAAGCCACCATGAGTGAATCCCATCCATAGAGATCCAAGGGTGTCTTTGGATTTGGGGACCAAAGGGGGGGGGCGGACCTGGCTGGGGGAGGGGGAGGGAGGGGGGAGCAGGAGGCTGAGATTCCGATTGGCTCCTGCCTTCCTTTCCCAGCTCCCCCCCGCCCCTCCGCGGTTCCCTCCTCCCGCCTCTGCCGAGATTTGCAGCTGGACCAGCGCTCGGCCAGCCCTCTCCATCCTTGCAGGATGTAGCCGTGGCGATGTCAGCCGCAGCATCCCCGGCGCTGTAGACCGCTGGCTCCCCCCCACACCCTTGCCCTGCCCCCCTTCCTTCCCTCCGAGCCCCCCTGAGAGGGGTGGGGGCAAATTAGGCCGGGGACGTTGCCCTCCCTCTCCCACCCCCCTCCTCCTCCTGGCCAGGGATCCGGGCCGAGCGAGAGAGAGCCAAGCGGGCCATTCCGCCCCGCCGCCTTCATCTCCTCTGCTCCGCGCAGCGGGTTCCCCCAAGCCGCCCCCGACCCCCTCCCTCTCCCTTTCCTGCCCCCCTCCGTCTCTTCTTGCGCCTGGCATGGCCTGGTGAGTACCTGCTCCCCTTCACGGGGAGCCTTTCTCTTTTGGGCTGGGGGGGGGACAGAAAGAGAGGGGGGGCTTGAGATCCATTTTACCCAATAAACTAAATCTCAGCCTTTTTGGCGGGGGGGGTGTTGAGGGGAAAGGGACCCCCCCCCTTTTCTCGAGGAGGGAATCCGGGCTGCCTCCGTCATAGGCAATGCAGAGCTGGTTTTGGAGGGGGGGGGAGTCAGACTGCGGTTGGGACGGGACCGGTCCCTGCAGAGCTGGCAAGGCTCGGGGGGGGAGTGCCCAGGGACGCGGGTTGGGTCCCCTGGAGATGCTTCCAGCCCCCCACCACCCCGCTTGCCCGCATCCCATAATGGGGGTTGATCTGGGGCGGGGGTGAAGTGGAAGACCCGGAGGAGGAGGAGAGGACTCGGAATCCAAAGGCAGCCGAGGGCTGGAGTCGCTGGTCGGTATGCAGGGAGGGGGAAGAGAATCAGAAAATGTGGGGTTGGGGTGGTGTTTTTTTAAAGGGGGGGGATCAAGTCCTTCGGCGCCCCCGCTCTTCCCTCCCTCCCTCCCTCCCTCCCCGCATTTTGGACCTGGCGTGGATCCCTCTCCCCAACTCCCCCCTCCCCTCCTTTGCACCTTGCAACTGCTGCCTGCCGGCATCTCAAGGTGACAGCGACGTATTCCTGGCGTGAGAGGGAGTGTGTGTGTGTGAATGCGCGGGGGGGGGAGGGAGGGCGCGCCTATATGTGTGCCTGTGTGTGTGTGTGAGCTCAAGGCAAGCGGACTTGGGGGGGGGAGAGGGAGGGAGAAGAGCAAGGAGGGAGCGCCGGTGACGTACCTGCCCCGATCAGCCCAAGGGGGGCGGGGTGGGGGGGCGGGGGGTGTCTTTCAAACCCCATCGGGATCTCCCACCCACTGCAGCGCCGTACCTGCATTGAAAGGCAGCAGGCAGGGATGGGGGGTGGGCGGGAGGGAGAGGGGGGAATTGCTCCTAACCGCTCCCCCCACCACACCGTCCCTGCCCCCGTAGGAGGGTTTCTCCCCCTCCCCCCTTCCCGCCCCGCATCCTTTGATTAATTAAGGGAGGAAGCGGGGGGGAGAAGAGGTCCATCTGAATGCGCGGCGGGCGTGTGAAAGAATCTCCGGCTCTCCTCCGGGCGGCGCGGACGGTCCCTTCCCGTGGCCGTGCGGGGCGGACGAAGCCAGCAGGCAGGCGGAGCGGGGAGCAAGGGGGGGATTGATGGAAGGACCGCTGGAGCGGCGAAAGGTAAAGGGAGGGTGTGTGTGGGGGGGGATATTGAGGCCAAGGCCAGGGAGGGAGGGAAAAGCAGGCAAGGGTCCCAGAGAGATGGCCCAGGGCGGTGGGGAGCCGCGAGGAGGCGGCGGCGGCATCGAGAAAGGGGCCCCCGGGAGAGACATGGGGGGGGCGGGAAAGTGGCACAGAGGACGCCCCCCCCCGAGATCAGCCCCCTGCCTCCTCCCCACCCCCACCTTGCCTGGGCTGGATGGGAAGAGCAGCGCCCCCCTTCGCAGCTCAGCCTCCTTCGCCCACCGAAGCCCCAAAGCCGGACAAGGCAGGAGGAGAGGGGGGCTTCTCCCTAGGAGCCCTGAGGTAGGCTGCCTCTGGCCCTGGAGGCTCCACGCGGCGGTCACGGGCCCTTGGCAGTGGGCGAACCCTCGCGCTCTCCCTCCCTCCGTTTCCCGCAGAGACCCTCAGTGGGGCCGGGCATGGCCTTCGAGAACCTCCTCTGGTGGGCAGGGTGGGCGGCTCTCTGGCCGGGAAGGTCTCGGGGAGGAGGAGGAGGAGGAGGCGGCGGCCCTGGGCAGGGAGGAAGGCAAGAGCCCGGCTTTTCCAGGGACCTCCCTGAGACCAGTAGTGGCAGAGCAGGAGGTGGGTGGCTGGTGGGTGGCTGGGTGGGAGACCGAGGGGCAGGGCTGAGGGCCCCCGTGCTGCTGCCCCCGAAGCGGCCGGGTCCGGCCGGGCTGGCCAAGGGCACCCAGCGCGCCTCCTGCTCCGCCGCGCTCTGCTTTGGCGCATTGCTCGGGATGGGAAGGCGAGGCGAGGCGGCGCTGCTGGGGCTGGGGCTTTTTTCAAGGCGACTGCAGGGGAGGGGGCGGGATCCACAGGCTGAAGAGGGGAGGGGGCTGCCCTGCTTTCCCCGTCCCTGATTGGCCGAGCGCGCCTGATTGGCAGCCGGCGCGGGCGAGGCGGAGGCAGAGCCTGACAGAGGCGGAAAAAGGCGGTCGTGGGGACGCGGCACGGGCTCTGAGGGAGGAGGAGGAGGAGGAAGGGGATGCTGGGCTTGGCCCACGCGGGACAGGGGGCTGGGGAGAGCGTGTGTGTGTGTGTGTGGGGGAAGAACCGCAGGACGTTTTGGCGGGAACTCCGGCAGCAGGTGGCAGCTTCAGGATAGCCCGCAAAGTGATGGCAGCCTGAAGCGTGGGTCTGCGTGGGTCTTTGCCTTCCCCCCCCCTGTGTGTGTGTGTGCTGTGTGAGAGAATTCCCCTTCCATCGGTGGCTGACCTGCTCATCCTTCCGTCGTGTGGGGCCGCCCAAGGAAAGCTCACCTATCGATTCCACCGTGGAATTCACTGCCCCAAGTGTGGTGGGCGAGGGCTGAGGGTTTTGTTGGGTTGTTGTTGTTTAAAAAACAAGACCTGCCAAAGTCATGGAAGCAGGGAAGGTCGGTCTCTAAATTGCTAGTCGTAGTGGCTAAATGGAACCTCCCCATCCAGTGGCAGTATAGCTCTGGACCAGGGGTGGGGGACCATTGGCCTTTTACACCTTTTTAAGTCATAGCTAGCATGGCTAGTGGTTTGGAATTATGGGGATTGTAGTGCAAAACATCTAGAAGGCCAAAGGTTCCCCATCCTTGCTCTGGACTTTAGAGGCTGAGAATGAACAACCCAGAAAGGCTGTTACAGCTAGTGAGTGGTGTGGGAACTCTGGACCTTCCTGATATTGGTGAATGGCTGCTATCACCCCCTTGCCACTGGTCAGGCTGGCAAGGTTTGATGGGAGTCGCTGAGAGAAAGTCCTAGCTTCCCAAGCCTCTCCCTATGCCCTGCTTACTGGAGGCACATGGATATGTATTGTTGGAAGGGAATACCAGACAAGGAAAAAACCTGACTAAAAATCCAGGCACATGGATTTTACTGGTGGTGCTGTAACCATCTTTTGAAGCTGGGGGAGAGACAGAAGGGATAGAGGGGAAGTGAGAGTGAAAAAGAAAGGAATAGAAGAGGAAAGGCTGGCAGAGAAATAAGGCAAGAGACAACCTCAGACACAGAGTGAGTATAACAATAATAGTAAGACTCATCATCATAACCAAAGGTTAAAAAAGCAGATCCCTAGTGCAGGTTAAAAGTGGTTCCTGGCTTTTAGATGGATGATTGCCTCTAAGGCTGAGCAGGATACCATACCTTTCTCCACCTCTGATCATACACCTGATCATACACCAAAATCAGGCTTGCAATCCTTTTTGCTTGGTGAGAAGGAGCAGAATTCTACTTTTCCCTGGCAATGCACATATAACATAAGGTGTAAGGTGACAGGTGCTTCATGCGGGGGACTGGCCCACACTATCCCTGAAGAGAGGGATATTGTGTGCTTGTGCATGCCTTCAAGTCATTTCTGACTTATGGCAACCCCAAATCAAACCTGTCATGCAGTTTTCTTGGCAAGGTTTGTTCAGAGGGGGTTTGCTAGTGTCTTCCTCTGAGGCTGAGAGAATGTGATTTGCCCAGGATCACCCAGTGGTTTTCATGGCTGAGCAGGGATTCAAACCCCTGGTCTCCAGAGTTGTAGTCCAATGCTCAAATCACGCTGGCTGTTGATATTACACAAATACTACACAAAAGGTATTTGTGTTACATGGTGGAGACGATATCTGTGTGCTCACTGCTCAGCCACATAGAGTCTTACCTGCCTGGAAATCCTTGCAGACTGAGGTGATGGTTAGCAGTGAAGCTGTACAAAGGGTGGGACAGAGTTGTAAAAGCAAACAGATTTCTAAGGACACAAGCCAATTTTCCCCAATGTGGAGCCCTCCAGATATAGTTTCAAATATCTGGAGGCCCTCAGGTTGAGAAAGACTGACATAAGCTTTTGCACATTGGAGCAAGGTCAGGAAGAATGTGTCCCTCCATATGTTGTTGAAGTCCAGTTCCAGTTGGCCCTAGCCAGCTTGGCCAGTGGTGAGACATGATGAGAATAGTAGTTCATCAATACCTGGAGGGGTAAAGAAATCTTGCCCCAAGGAGAGAGGCCTCACTCCCAGTCTCTCTCTCTGTGTCTCTCTCATTCCTTTCTTTCCTTGTTGATGTGGAATAAGATGTTATTTTCATATTCTTCTCATTCATCCCCACATGTGCTTTCCTTCATGTTCCCATGCACACCTAGTCTGTTAATCCATCTCTATCCACTCACATTGATCTGTTGTTTCCAGTGAGCCTTCCCTAGCTCTGTATCTCCAGTTATTTTGAATGCGCCTTAAGCTTGTTATTTTCTGAAGGGCTCTCTCTTCAGCATGGTATCACTGTCCATGTTGTAAAATTCTGTCACACGTGATGCTGCCCTACAAATCTATAAAACAAAACTCCCAAAAAAGCAATACCTTCATTGGCCAACCAAAATGCACAAAATACATCATGCAAGCTTTCAAAGCTCCACTGGTTTCCTTATTGGGCAAAAGATGTTTGTTTTTTTTAAAATCATACAGCAGGAAAAAAGTGATGATGTCACAGGTACAGATGATGTAGTCACAGGTCTACATTTTGTATCACATGTTGTTTCTGTTGTAGTTCAGTTGTTCTGGAGGGATCTTACTGCAGGCAAAGGCTGCTCCCCTTCTTGGCCCTTGAGACCCAAGTTGTCCCTGTCCTGTGGGAAGCTAACTGTTCCTTTCTTAGGCAGACAGCATTGAATTTCTCAAGAAGAACTTTTAGGTGCTGTATAGGTAAAACCTGCCAACTGTACTCCAAATGAAAGAGTTTTACCTTTATTGGAGGTAAAAACCTCAAAGAGTTAAGCCCCCGTCTCCATTAGCTCCTTCTTAATGAGTGACCCATGCTCTAATGGATTCTATAGTAATCCATAGTAATCTATTCTCTCCTAGTTGTTAAGAGTTGGGACAAGGCAATTATATTGGTCAACTGTGGGACATCCCTGCTCCATGCATGGGACCCTTCACCATGCTGGCTGGAAATGACTAGTAGCCATAATCTATCATATCTGGTGGGCACAGGTTGGGGAAGGCTGGTCTAATTTGCCAATGGTTGTGAAGGATCCTGTTTTAAAGGAGAGGTTGGATTTGATGACCTCCAGGAAGTTTCTAGGCCTATTGCTGTGTTTAGCAGTATAATCACCATGGCTAGTTCCAGTAACGAAGCACCTACCTACATCTGCGCTCTCTCTCTCTCTCTCCTTCTATCCTTATATAACCCCGTATTAAGTAACCACATGTATTTCCCACTCGTTTTGATTCTTGATGTCACCTTTGCCATGCTTCTTCTTCCATTACCATCCCTGCACCCAGAGCTGCCAAACGATGACCCTCCTGCCTGCCCCTGCTTAGAAAAAAGCTAGAGTTGGTTCTGGATCAACTCCCAGGATGCTGTTTTCAGATTTGGGGCCTGGGCAGGCAGCAAGAATTTACCAGGCTGCTAAGCCATGATATTGCACACACTTAATATGAACCTACAAAGAACAAATCAGCCAACAGCCCATCTCTATACAGCTCGTAGAACATTTTATAAGTGTGTGTCATAATGATAACTTCACCCCTTTAAAAATAAAGAATACCAAATGTTTTTGCACATTTGGCATGCATGCTAAGTATATAAGGCTATTTAAATGTTTGTAAGAGTGTGCTGAGTTTCAAAGAGTTGACCAGAAGAATAAACATTCCTGAGTAATAAATATACATATACTTAGAAACATGATGGAGGAAAATTCCCCCCTGTCCTTAAATGAAATAATGATCGTGTCTTCCCTGACACCAAATTCCCCTAGCTGGATATAATCCTGGCCTCTTTCCTTATTATTGCGTTTGTACAGTCTTCTTGGCCTAGAGACCATAACATTGAAGATTTAGGTATGGGTATGGGGAAGAGATATGTGTTCTGGTACTAACTGCATAACTCAACCTCAGAAGAATCTCCTTCCTGGAGTTTTGTCTGCTCAGGTAACAAAGGTGGAATGGTGGGGTATGGAGAGAGTTTCAATGGTGGTCTTCCTGACCACTGTTCCCAATTGTGTCACAGCTAGACCATGTCTGTGGGCCAATACACTAATCTAGACCTGAAGGATATATGCTTCTGCAGTGCCAGCCCTATCCTTAGGCAGAGTGAGGCAGCCTCCTTGGTCAACATCTGCTGGAGTGTCAGCAGTGGCAGCCTTGGAGCTGTTCCTCCTGATACCCTTTACCACTCCTTACTTTTAGAGGACAGAGCTGTATGTGCTGTATGTTTGTGGTTTTAACTGTGAAAATTGCTTAATTTGTTTTTAAACTTGATACAGTATTTACACTTTTAATAATTTGTATTGGTTGTAACTTGGACTGTTTTAAACTCATTGTTAGCCTCCTTAAGTCCCTATATTAGGAGAAAGGTAGGATATAAATAAATAAATAAATAAATAAATAATACACGCCTTGTCTTGCAGCCCTTAAACCAGCCTGCCTCTCTCAGGTGTGACCTAGTTCCACTGACAGTCCAGTCAGCTTCTGTCCATGAAATTGAAGGGGTTTCATCTTTTCTTTTGTGGATGGATGGAAACCTTGCACATGAATAGGTGGGTGGGAAGGGAAGGGGACATGAATGTATGACAGTAAAATCTCTCAAGCCAGCCTGTAGGGGTCCTTGTAGGGGTCCTTTTCTCCCGTAGGGGTCCTTGAGATCTGTGAGAGAGGGCTAAGGTGTTTCCCGGTTAACTGGCCACGGGCAGTTAGCCAGGCTGTGACTGGCAGGCAGTATGAAGCCTCTGGATTGGTTAGGCCTGATTTAAAGTTGGGTCTTGTGTTGCATACATGCTTGTCACACCCTTCTGTGTCCAAAATGCCCATGAAGCCTGAACATATACAGATCCAGTTAGTTCAGTAGGTTGCAGCTCCAGAAAACTATGCCCTGACTACCTGATATTTTAAAACGAAGTTTCCTTGCAGATTCCTTGCAGATTCCAAAACACAGCTCTACCCTTTTCTTTGCTCACTTGAGTTTACATATCACCTCTAGTCCCTACTCACTCACACACCTTCAGACCTCCCAAATGGTCAAGTAAAATCCCTTTCCATAAATGATAAGATGTCTTTTAAGCATCCTGCTTAAAAGACAGTTGCTCTTATAACACATGATAGCCCTACAAGTATGTTACATTCTAATCCTTTGTCCATACCTATAAAAAAATCCAGCTGTCCCATTGACGTGCTTGATCGTGACTTACAAAAGAAGCAGTCTTGCCCCCCTTTCTCCCTTCCATCCCTTATTTTAGTTTAAGTGTCTGGGCTCAGTGTTCCCCCTGTCTCTGGCCTTACCTTTCAAAAGTACCCAGGTCCCATTCTGGTCCTACTCCAGCTATCTTAGTATTATCCTGTGGAGTTGGTCAACATCTCTAGAATAGCTCTTTACATTTTTTTAAAAAAAATCCTTTCTTTTCCTTTCATCCTGTTAGGATACATAGATATAGGATGGGTAACACCTGGCTTGACTGCAGTACATATGAAAGGGATCTAGGAGTCTTAGTGGACTGCAAGCTGAACATGAGTCAGCAGTGTGATGTGACAGCTAAAAAAGCCAATGTGATTCTTGGCTGCATCAATAGGTGTATAGTGTCTAGATCGAGGGAAATAATAGTGCCACACTATTCTGCTTTGGTCAGACCTCACCTGGAATACTGTGTCCAGTTCTGAGCACCACAGTTCCAGAAGGATATGGACAAGCTGGAACGTGTCCAGAGGAGGACAACCAAAATGGTAAAAGGTCTGGAAGCCATGCCCTATGAGGAGTGGCTTAGGGAGCTAGGTATGTTTAACCTGAAGAATAGAAGGTTCAGAGGTGACATGATAGCCATGTTTAAATATTTGAAGGGATGCCATACTGAGGATGGAGCAAGCTTGTTTTCTGTTGGTCCAGAGACTAGGACACGGAGCAATGGACTCAAACCACAGGAAAAGAGATCCCACCTAAACATTAGGAAGAACTTCCTGACAGTAAGAGCTTTTCGACAATGGAAAACACTGCCTTGGAGTGAGGTGGATTCTCCTTTGGATGTTTTTAAAAAGAGGTGGGATGGCCATCTGTCAGAAGTGCTTTGATTGTATAGTCCTACAGGGCAGGGTATTGGACTAGATGGCTCTTGTGATCTCTTCCAACTCCATGATTCTATAATATCTGAGATTTAAACCAAAGATCTCTTGAACAACTGAGGCTGGGATCAAGCATAATAAGATACCTAAGGACTGGGTATGCTTAGGCTCCATAACCTTCAGTCACAGAAAGAAGTAGCATAATACACTAACAGCCACTGTGACTGGCTGGCAATATGAGGCATCCTGATTGGCCAGGCTTGACATATATATACATCCTAGAAGACTGCACTCCTGGTGCCAGCTGTCACTCCAATGACTACTCTATGAATTATTATCCAGGAAAATGCTTGTCAGCCAAAAAAAAAAAAAGTGATTGTGTGTGTGTGTGTGTGTGTGTGTGTGTGTAAACTGGGACATGTATGGCCAAGCAACTTCAGAGTGTGCTTAAGATGGCAGAGGTTATTAATGACAAAGAACGCTCAAGCTAGGAGAGGCTGCAAATGTTTGCTTTTGCCTGAGCCTACTGGGAAGGAAAAGACTGCCCCCTCTTATATTCTCTCCCATGCTGAGTTAACCGAACGCAAATTACTTTTGCACTTTGAACTCACTTTGCAGCAATTGAAATAAGTTGACGACAAAGGAGGGAAGTGGGAAGAGGAAAGAGAAACAGGGGCATTTCAAAATCAGCTGAAAAATTGGGACACCAATTTTTAATCTGCACTGTCCCTTCCAAATTAAGATAGATGGAGGGTTTGGTATGAATCTGTGTTTTTGCACTTTGAGGAGAGGGTGGATGGGCTGGAGGATGGAAGGGAGGCATAGGGAGTCCCTCCCACTCCATGCCCACAGATCAGCTTTCTGCTGCCCTCCATATATGTTTAACTATGACTCCCATTATCTTGTGCTGTTACCAGCCATATCAACTAGGGGTGCTGGGGACTGTAATCTCACACATCTGCAAGGATAAATTGTAGACTCTGTCCTAAAGTTGCTTGTGCAGCTCTTGAGTCTCCTCTACCACTGGATGCATTTTTCCCTCCCCTCCCAAACGTAAGCTGCATCTCTTGGCAATAGTGGCTTAAATAGGTCTCAGACCCCCCTGCCCCCCATATTGTTTGACATAAATCCCCCACATTTTCCACAATAAGAAGTGGACCTCCGGCCACTTCTAGTTTTATTCCTTCTGGTCCTTTTGGAATTTTTGGTCATCCCTCCCCCCCACTGTGAGTTCCTTGCAAGGTCTAGGGCCAACACATTGGCCACATACCAACCAAAGTTACCCATCACTGGTCTGTCCTGTTAGGTGTCTAGAAACCTGGAGCAGAAGAATGCACCCACTGACAAAATCTGTTTTCAGATTCTGGGACTCACAGTCCTAGAGAGGCCTTGATGAAATACAATCTACTATTAGGCACCAGATCCTGTCTGAGCTTGGAAGCTAAAAAGGATCAGCTCTGGTTAGTACTTGAATGGAAGACCACCAACGAACCCCAGGTGCTGTAGGCTATGCAGTATTTCAGAGGAAGGAACTGGCAAAACCACCTTTGAGTGTTCCTTGTCTAAGAAAACTTTATACAAAATTCTTGGAATTGCCATAAGGCGACAGGCGACTTGAAGGCACATACACAAAGATTAATTCCCCCTTCCCTTCCTGCCAGCCTATCCATGTACAAGTTTTCCACCCACCCACCAATCCCTCCATCCCTCTCTCTCTCCCTTCATCTGTGGGGAGTAGGCTAAGAGGCAGCCACACAGTCTTGGAGCAGCTACATTTTAAAGACCTGGAGCCTGTAATAGTAAGCGAAAGAAGACCCACACCACTAACAAAGCAAATATTGTGGAGTAGTTCAAAATACCCACTAGTAGACCTGCCTCATTTGTATATCATTATGTAAGTGAGACTATTCTATTTTAGATTGGGGTGGGACAATTAATCCAGCCTAATTGGAATGGATGCTCAGTTAATCTGACTGATTAATTATATCTGGGAAGGATTTTTCACTATGATCAGAATGATCTGAGATTAAGAGACACAAAATATATTTCCGTATAACAAAGGTAGTGTGGCTCTTTATGCTCTCCTTGCCCTGCAGTCCTCAAGAATGGTACACTGAGAAACTGAATAGCGTGATCTGTATAAAATATGCAAATTAATTCCTTTTTCTGCATAGCTTATTCTCCTTGTCCTTAGCCACGGGGAGGTGCAAAGAACCATTCAGGACATCTCTCCTTGTGACCACCTAACATCTTATTCTCTGTCTTCTGGGCAGATTTAACTAAACGTTGCCCTCACTCTCCACATAGATTTGCTCCATAAGGGCTAGAAACTTGTTTTTCATGTACGGTATATGTGAAAGCTGAGAACCCTAGAAAGCGAAATTCCACAGGTGCCACTGAACTTCATGTTTATAGTTCTCTGACCACTTCTATGGTATCTTGGGCCTTAAACCAACAGTTAGTCTCCACCAGAAATTAACAACTTGATAAATTGACAGTTTTTGTAAAATTTGATTGATTCAGTAGGTTTGCTCTAGCTGAGACTAACAATTGGATTTAGACCATAGGAGGCACATAGCCTTTGTCATAGTATGTGGCTTGGCTCACTTGCTTTTTGTTATCTGGAGATCTTTGGTTATGCAAGGTACTTCAGTGCCATGTTTTTGCTTTGTTTCTGTTCTCTTTGGCTCATCGTCATCTGAATCATGGTGTTTAGCCTGTGGGCAACTCTAGTCTTGGACCAGGTGTTTTAACTTGATAGTCCCTTGGTCAACGGTGTGCTACTATTAGCAGTGGGCAAGTCAAGCATGTAGATTAAAGTGTGACCTTCTAGATGTGTGTTGAACTTTAATTCCCATCAGCCCTATCCAGTCTGGCCAATCATGAGTGATAGTGGGAGATGCATAACAACAACATCTAGAAGGCCACAAGTTTCCTATCCCTGATGTAAGGATTGAAATGTGATTCCTGGCAAGATCGGGACCATCCCAAGGCATTTTGCTACCTGAAGCCAAGAACTAGCTAGTGCTCCTTCCCCATTCCATGCCCAGAAGTACAAAAGACTGGCTGCTGAGTCTTGCTTCAACACAATCAAAGAGGACAACATCCCCCACCACTCTGAGCATAGGGGTCTGCTAGGCAGACTGTGGGGGGCACAAACTTTGTCCTACCAGAAGGGAATGGCTGGGGTGTGGGTCAAGATCAACTGTTGTGGGGCTGCTACTGCAGCACTTGCCATCTGAAGTGGCTGCTTCCTTCTGCCACATGATGCGGTTGACCTAGATTCACCCCAAATTTGGCCTATAGATTACTGAACTCTGCAGGAGGGCCAGCAGTCAGAGCAGAGCAGAGGTCATTGTAGGCCAGGGTCAGAACTGAGTAGTCAGCCCAAAGGAGGGCGAGAAAGCAAGATGGGAGCTGGCAGCAGGGTGGGGCAAGCTGACATAGAGGGGCAGAAAGAGAAGTGGAGGAATCGGCCTAGAGCAAGACTGGCAAAATGTACCAGTAAGACCAGAGTATGACTGATACTCAGAAACATTTCTGGATCAGGAGGATGAGTCAAGGGGCTGCCTGGGGTTGTTGCTATTAGTGGAGCAATGTTGGGACCTGGTTGGAGGGAGGGTTGCTTTAGGGAGAATCCTGCCCCTTTCTTTCTCTACTGGGTGATATCAGGTGGGTCATCCTGGAGGGGGGCACCAGGGTCCAGACCACAGAGAATTTAGCATGAAGTCCCAGCAAGTCTTGACATCCGTATAGACATCCTAAACAACTGTCCACCTCCCAGTGCCTGGAAAAGTGTTTTTGTTGTTTTTTGGGCTATGGCTCCCTCTATTTCAGTGACCATAGTCCAAACTTTCACAAACTCTGGTTGTTCCCATTTTCATCCAGGGATCATCATCATCATCCATCATCATCCATCATGACAGAATCTGTCCTGGATGGCTGTGGACCACACATTCTTAACAAAGCCTCCCTTTTCACATCCTTGCTCTCCTCCTTCTCTCAGACTACAGTACTTGCTTAGAGCTTGCCAGGGGTTGGTGCATTACTGATGGAGTTTGGTCTTTCTCCCCCCCCCCCACCCCTGCCATCCGCTTTGGCCTCATGTAGCCAATCCAGCCATTCTGCTCTCAACAGCTCATACATTATTTAGGTAGGCCATGCCAATTTCAATCAAGGACAATCAAGGGGACAATGAGGAGCAACTCCTTGCCCTGGCAACGTTGCAGACAGAGTTTGTGGGTGAAGACAGAGATAACATTGCTGGGAAGTGGGGGGCGGGTGAATGGAGAGAAGGGGGACAAACAGGCTCTGATGAAAAGAGTTAGACAGAAGGTGGTGGTACCAGGTGTAGATTTTTTCTGGCCCTGAATTCCAAGAGCAGTTTTAGACTAAAAACAAAAACAAAAGAAAAACAAACCTAGATTACTTTTTAAAATATTAATAAGGCAATCAATGGATGGATTAAGTGCATGAAGGTGCATGCAATACTTGTAAAAAAAAAAAATTAAGGCATACAAATCACCTGCCAGCTTGGGCACTTTGAAGCCAGGATTATGCTTTCTTTTTAAATATGGGTGGTTTACTCTCTGGAATTTTGAAAACAAAAAAAATCTCTGTGGTGTGATTATATTAATTTCCCTTTCTTTGTTTATAATGGTATAATGCTTATGAAATTGTATTTATGTTGAGTCTATGATTTATACTTTTTTTGCTATATTTTGTGTAAGTCACCTAGGGAATGAGAGTTATGGCACAATTGATAAAAGTAAGCAAACAAATAAAGAGAACCAGTCTTTTTATTAAAAAACAAAACAAAAAACAAATCACCTGCCAGAATTGTGAGGCAGGAAGAGGACATCACAAGGGACAGTGTCAACTCTAGGCTGGATGAGGCGGCTGCATCATACATTAGATTTTGGTGTGGCATGACAGAGCAGCAAAGGCGGAGGGAGGGGCTGTAACAATTTATACGTAACTGTATTGTTTTTTACTGCCACCAAGGATGGGACATGTTGCTTGTGGGATTCTATGACTCCTATATCAAATACACATGGATGGCTTTGAGGTACTATGCACCTTGACCTGGGAGAGCGGAGCTGCTATTTACCACACTGCCTCAAAATGTCTGAGACCTGCATTGCCAATTCACTTGTGAAGTTGGGAGTAACCTGGGCCTCACTGTTACCATATCTACCCTTCTTTCATGGATTGAAAATTGTGAGCAGAATCACTGAAATCAGTGGCAAAAGTGAACAAGTACCTGGTGTCCAACCCATATAATGTATGGTAACAAATTCTGATTCAACACCAAGTAGAGACCCAATCCAGAGCTGCAGCCAATCTCATCTTCTTTTAAAAAAAATTTCTTTATTATAGATTATAACAATACAATAAAAGATATAGAAATAAATAAAGAAAAAAATTGACTTCTGATCTTCCTCTCAGCAGTTATATATATAAACGTATTATTCATGTCTCATTCACTAACACTTAGATCGATTCCCTTCTTTCGATAACAAATCCTTGCCAATCAGCAAAACCAAATATTTCGTTTCCCCCCATAAAAAGTCAATAAGCAGTTCTCATTCTTTAAGAAAAGTCACTAATGACCATTCTCTGATTAAACTATCAATTTATCCATTTCCACTAAGCCTTCAATAACCACTCTTCCAAAGTATGTATTTCTGAATTCTGCCATCTTTGCGCATATAATAATCTTGCTGCTGTGGTCATATATTGAAGTATAGTATTTCATGGATCTTCTCCAGCTGTGCAGCCAACAGTCCCAAAAGAAATAGTTCTGGTCTTAATTGAATCTTAGTCTTTAAAATCCTCTGCATCAATATATGGATTGGAATCATTTTTTTAATTTTTAATTTTATTTTGTTTTGCTTTTTCACATATGATAAAATGTCCCTTTGTAACATGAACGCAACAAAACACCCAATTTCAGCTTCAGGAGAAGTATGCCCAGTGAAAGTTGGTGACTTCTTTGACAATGCTGGTGGTGAATGCATTCTAGTTTTTAGTCTGAACTTTCAGACAGCTATCCAAGGTGCTGAATTCCACCTACCAAATAAGTACAGCACCTTGGATAGCTCCTAGCCACTACTGAGTCAACCTTTATGGCAGATAACATTTCCAAAATGTGTTTTGTCACATCCACCCTTTTAGGTGTACACTTTAATAGTCTTGGTCTGCTGCCACATTGCAGAAATAGTGCAGTTTAACTGCCGTGGCTCAATGATATGGAATTCTGGGATTTGTAGTTTTGTGAGATATTTAGCCTTCTCTGACAGAGAATTCTGGTGCCACAATGAAATACAAATCCCAGAATTAAATAGGATGGAGCCATGATAGTTAAAGCAGTGTCAAACTACATTATTTCTGCTGTGTGACAGCAGCCTTACAATGCAATTCAACCCACAAGCCCTTTCACAGTACCCAATTATAGCACTAGGATTCCATTTTAACTGCCATGACAACATCCTATCGGGTTCTGAGGCATGGCGTTTAAGGAAGCACCAGAAAAGCAATCTGGTTAAGAATTCTAAATGCCTCCCCCTAAACTGCAGATCTCAAGATTCCACTGGATGTTGCCATGGCAGTTATTGTGGAATCATAGCATGATAATTGTGTAGTCTAGAAGAGCCCCATGTCTACTGAAATGTAAGACCCTCTAACTTCAGTAGTACTTATTTCCAGGTAAATAGGCATGGCACTACATCCTTCGGTGTATCTATATACAGAAACTGTGTGAAAGTATGGCTTAGGTATGGCATATCTCCATGAGATTTCCCAGTGCTACAGAAGTGCCACCGTAACCCTGGAGCTTAAATTAAAACAACAACAATAACAACACGTTTGTACTATGTTTTTCCAGCATTTGGTCAAGGGGAAACATTATGTTCTATTTATGTAAAAAGCATACTTTCTTTGAAAGAAAGAGAGATATTAGAGCTCAGGACTTAACTATGCCTGGCCCTTCATGAGAGGGCAACTCCAGTCTTTAATTCTCACTTTGTGTAGACATGTTACAGTTGATTTAGTGGTTAAAAAAAAGATACTTTGCATATGCTCAGAGGATTTTTTTAGGAAACAGAACCATAGAAACATAGAATCATAGAATTGTAGAGTTGGAAGAGACCACAAGGGCCATCCAGTCCAACCCCTGCCACTCAGGGGTTGGATCGTGAGGAATCACGATCAAAGCATCCCTGACAGATGGCCATCCAGCCGCTGTTTAAAGATCTCCAAGGAAGGAGACCCACCACGCTCTGAGGGAGTGTGTTCCACTGCTGTACAGCTCTTACTGTCAGAAAGTTCCTCCTAATGTTGAGGTGGAATTTATGTTCCTGGAGCTTGCATCCATTGCTCCATGTTCTAGTCTCTGGAGCAGCAGAAAACAAGCTTGCTCCATTCTCAATGTGACACCCCTTCAAATGCTTAAACAGGGCTATCATATCACCTCTTAACCATCTTTTTTCCAGGCTAAACATACCCAGCTCCCTAAGTCTTTCCTCATAAGGCATGGTTTCCAGACCTTTCACCATTTTAGTTGCCCTCCTCTGGACACGCTCCAGTTTGTCAATACCCTTTATATATATTATATTATAAATATATATTAGTGCAATATATTAGTGCACTGTTTTTCTGTAATATATCAGTCTTTTCTATACAATAGGACCCCTGTATCCACTGATTCATTATCCACTGATTCAGTTATCCATGGGACACAAAACAGCACACCTACAATAGAGTCTTCCTAGAAAATGTGTCCTCTCTAGCCATTTTCTAGGTCCTCCAAGGCAACTCTATGGTATTTTAAACTGGAAGTCCCATTATTTTCAATGGCATTCACGATTTCCATGGTTTTCAGTATCCACGCCCCCCCAAACCAATCATCAGTGGATATGGGGGTCCTACTGTAGTAATTAATTGTTTGTTTCGTAGTACTGCATTTTAGACTACTGTAGTATTGTTCAGTTGGTTCTGCATTATATTAGTTTTTTGTTCTGTAGTACATTAGGCTTTTCTATAGCATATTCATCTCCTTGATATCTGTTGCTTTAAATAAATGCCAAGGTTATTTCGAGAATACTGTACTGCTAATAGAGGGTTGGGGAGAAGGGGCCAGTAAGGCTACCCTGTTAGACCAGTAGTCTATGAAGCAGGGGAGGGAGAATTCAAGACCAGCCTTCAGGCTCCCACTAAAAATAATGCAATAACCAACTGGTAAAATTGTTCCCAAGCCAACCATCACTAAAAATGGTACTTCAAGGATTCCAGTTAACAATTCGAGCAAGGTCTAGCCAAAGACCCAGAGAAGCCAGAACACAAAGACTGGTCAAGGTCAATTACTGTTTTCTGTTCTGTGTATGAGATGATTTGCACACCATCCTAGTCCTCTTATCCACCCCCCCCCCCATGCAGTTTAAGCTTTTTACTGTCTCAAGATGTTTCATACATTGTATGCTGCATCTCCTCCAACTATCCTGATTTGGCAACTACAATTAATCCTCTGTCATCGCGCTTTTTCAGTTGCTTTTAAAATGTTCCAGTTTTACACACACCCTTCTCCCACTTTTCCTCTTTGTTCTTTGCTTATGTTGGTTGCACTGAGTTTGAATTGCAAAGGAGTTTGCACTCCATTAACTCAGTAGGGGGGGGGTAAGGAGAGGAAGGGGCAGAATCTTGCCCTTCCCAGTAGGCTCAGGCAAAAACAATCTGCTGCAGCCTCTCCTAGTTTCTGCATTTTTCATCATTAATAACTTTTGCCATCTTGACCACACTGTGGTGTTGCTTGACCACAAATATCCCAGTTATCTTCTGTGAAATGTTGGCTGGCAGGAAGTTGGGGTATATGTGGGTGTTTGTGTGCATACCTCAGGAGGGTGGAGGGGTTAAACTGGGCCCCTTTTATATCTGGGGGCCAAGCTTGGCATGTGCAGTAGTGTATCAGGCTTGGTGGTGCTAATAGGCTGAGAGGAACCCAGCTTGACAGGAAGGTGTGCTTTGGGAGAAGAGAAATGCATCCCAGCTAGCCTGACTGAAGCCTGAGACTCTGAGGCAGTGACTACAATGCACTGCCTGCCTCTTTGCTCATGTTGCAGCTGGGAAATGGAGTCAGAGTGGGCAATAATTGCTACCAACCCTTGGGAAGGGCAGGGGGAGAGACAGCTACAGCGCCTCTTTCCCTAGGACATTTTCTCTCTTGACAGCACCACAGTACAAGAATCATAGAATCATAGAGTTGGAAGAGACCACAAGGGCCATCCAGTCTAACCTCTGCCTTGCAGGAATACACGAAGTACTCCATTTTTATAGATTTTCCTTGAGTTTTTTCTAGGCTGTGAGGCCGTGTTCTGGAATAGTTTCTTTCTGATGGTTCACCTGCATCTGTGGCTGGCATCTTCAGAGAATGGTTGGGTAGGAATGTATGTAGAGTTTATATGCTGTGAACCCCTATTGGGGAGTATATGTAATTTACACAAATTTACATATACTCCCCAACAGGGGTTCACAGCATATAAACTCCACATAGACTCCTTCCCAACCATTCTCTGAAGATGCCAGCCACAGATGCAGGCGAAACGTCAAAAAGAAACTCTTCCAAAACACAGCCTCACAGCCCAGAAAAAAACCAAGGAAAATCTATGGATGCTGGCCGTGAAAGCCTTCCCATCACACTCCGAGGCCATGCATTCCACTGCTGAACAGCTCTTATTTTCAGGAAGTTCTTCCTAATGTTTAGGTGGAATCTTTTTTCCTGTAGTTTGAGTCAATTGCTCCATGTCCTAGTGTCTGGAGCAGCAGAAAACAAGCTTGCTCCATCCTCAATATGACATTCCTTCAAATATTTAAACATGGCTATCATGTCCTCTCTTAACCTTCTCTTCTCCAGACTAAACGTACCCAGCTCACTAAAGCTGCTTCTCATAGGGCATGGCTTCCAGACCTCCCAACATTTTGGTCATCCTCCTCTGGACATGTTCCAGCTTGTCAATATCCTAAGTGTGTGTGTGTGTGTGTGTGCGCGTGCGTGCGCGTGCGCGCATGCATGTTTGTGTGTGCATGTGTGCATGCATGCCTGTGAGCCATGCTAGCAGCACCAATTGGGGGCCCTGGTGCATTTGTTCCAGTTACACCATTGATCATCCAGCCCTGGGGGTGTATCTTAAGTCAATGTGGGGTGGGGGGAGAAACAGAATACATACATATAAGTGCTCTACTGTGTTTAAATCTAGATTTTATTTAAGTTCGTAAACATATTCAATAAAACTGAAATTAATGGTAATAAAATTAAACCCTAAGTGCCAAGGGCTTGTTAATAATTCCAGTGGTTTTATTGTCACTGGGCAAAAGCTTGGAAGACAGAAGTTCATTAAGAGAGCTATAGACTTTGTGTATGAAAGAGGCAGAGGATGAGGCCTGTCTCATTACAGTTAGAGCACTGTGATCCCACTTTAACTGACATGGCAACATCCTATGGAATCCTGATACTTTTAACATCCTCAGCTTGGGAGCTCTTTTGTTGCCTCTGATCACACTAAAAATCCCAGGATTCCATAGGAGGCAATGTGACAGTTAACCTAGAATTATAGTGCTAGAATTGTGTCATGTGAAAGGGCCCGGAGGGGCAGGGGGAGGGAAAGGTGGAATGGTCTCAGTGGTGCAGTTTGCTAAGGTGTGCCAGCGTGGGGAGGAGTCAGCTGTTGCTCTTTAGATGGTGATGTGTTTTACTTCATTCCTTTGAAAATGTGGTGAGTCAGCCCAACTACGTCAAGTGGTCCTACTGCTCATTCTGCTGAGTGGAACCCTGGACTTCTGCCCCAAAAGTCCTGTCCTGATGGCACCATTGAGGCTGAGGCTGTTCTACCACTGAGCATGCCAGCCCTGTTTCAAGGCTACAGCCTAAAGCCTAATTTAGATTTGATGTGCATAGAACAAAACGTTCTTGGTCTTGTGCCTCCTTCTTTATCCATGGTGACTTCCACCATAACTGTTTCATAGTGCTACTCCCCTAAGAAAATGTAAAATAACAATAAGAACAACAGGAAACCAGGAACAAGCCCCCGCTCCCTGCTGCCATGTAAGAACAAAAGTGGAAACTAGGAGTAAAAGGGAGGAGCAATTCAACTGGCAATTAATAAACTGTCCATTGCTATTCCCTAATTTGTGCTTACTGGGAAGCAATGACGGAGGATTAATCTACAAACAGGAAACATATAATTAACATTGCTGGGGACCTATGCTGAACAGGCCTTTCTTGGGAGTAAATATTAGAGGAGAAACCTGGGCATTACTGGTTAATATAGCACTTCATAAAGTGCTTATGCAGCACCTCTGCACTGATTCTCTTCTAGATAATTGAGGGAAAGCAATGCCTGAGCAATAAATACTAAAGGGTTCTCATGTGTTTTCTACAGCTGGTCTTCTCTTTTTGTAAGTGGCACAGTATAGAAAAGTACCTCTGAGGATACACAGAGTATCTTAAGCATATTCAATCTGTTACCACACAGGCAGACTCCCATGCATGCCTAATCCTTGGAATGTATCTTTTGCCCCCATATCACTGCTAAACATGATGCCAGCATTCTGCATATTACCATATCTGCTTAGTTTTGCCAATGGGGATAGATGATGTCTGAGGAGACAATCCTGGGCTAAATGGAGAAACAATTCAACCCTGTAGAACATGGCAACTTGTATTCCTTTGGAACAAGCATGGGAACCATGTGACTCTCCAGCTGTTGCCTGGACTGCAGTGTCCAGCAGCCCTAGCCAGCATAACTAATGGTGAGGAATGCTGGGAGTTGTAGTTCAACAACACCAGAGTTCCCACCCTTCTCCTGACATGGAAAGACTCAGAATGTTTTTCAGAAAGGAAATTAAGTCTTTTTTATTGGGTATGGTGCTTAGTGGCTAGAATAAAGATTGGGCAGTTAGCCTGACCTTTCTGTATATTTGAACAGTTTGAGCAAGGAAAGATTATCTAATTCTGAAGTCCTGGGGTTGAGTGGGTTAAATAAAAAAGAGTTCTTTTACACATCACTTGAAAAACCAATTTGAGCCCATCTTGCACTGTTTGTGTTCATGTACCAATATGAGTGCATGATAAAACTTGGAAGGACCACTTTGAAAACCAGATGTAATACTGCTTTTATGTTTGGGTTACAGCTGTGCAGAACAAGCAATAATAGGCATTTAGTGTCATGTGTGAAAACACCTTTCGCAATAAGATAAACAACCATAGAGCAAAAATGATGCTGTTATAGTAAGCCGCTTGGTTGAAGAGAAGCCCAGCAGAATGTTAAAACAGTTCTGCAGTGAGATATTTCCTCCTTAACAGGAGAAAACACCACTATAAAATTTGATGAAAAGCACAAGCAGAAACACTTTATGACTAACAGCCTCATCCTATGAATGACTAATCCAAAACTAAGTCCCATTGGGCTCAGTAGAAGATATTATCCATACTTGGAAGCAGTGGCATTGGAGGCTCCCCTGTTAGTGGGGAAGTTAATCCTGAACCTTAAGGGAGCTATCCAAGGTGCTGAACTATTTGGGGGATAGACTAAACTCTGGAATGAATTCGTTGCCACGCTGACATGAAAGCCACCACCTGCACCTGCTTAGTAGTAGTAATAGTTGTTGTTGTTGTTGTTGTTATTATTGTTGTTGTTGTTGTTGCAGGGTACAATATGAATTAAAATACAACATGTAATACAAATTCATTGAAACACGCAGGTAAAACACATATAGGATTAAAACAAACATTACATTAAAATCATACATATGGTACACATTTAAAATTCATTTAAAATCAACTGGGTAGGCCTGCTGGAAGAGATAGGTCTTTAGTACTGTTTTAAATTCCGACAGCGTGTTTAGCTATTGAGTCTCTTCTGGCAGGTCATTCCGCAGTCTAGGAGCAGCTGATGAAAAGGTCCTCTGGGTGACAGTTGCCAGTCTAGTCCTGGCTGGTTGAAGTAAATGTCCCCCAGAGGACCTGAGTGTATGGGGCAGATTGTACGGGAGGAGGCAATCCTGAAGGTAACCTGGACCCAAACCATGTAGGGCTTTAAAGGTAATAATCAACACTTTGTACTTTGCCCAGAAACTAATTGGCAGCTAGTGGAGTGATTTTAATATTGGTAGAGATGATGAGTACAACCCTGTATGTATATTTGGAAATAAGCCCCAATATGTTCAAAGGCGAGTTGGGGAGGCAGTGATCCCTGGGTATGCCAGGGAGGGAAGGAGGCCTTGCATAACATAGACGATCCTTCTTCTCGTGTGCAGTGATAATATCCAGAGGGAGGGAGTAAAGGAAACCTAGGATTCCCAGGGGCAGGGAAGCTCTCAAGTATCAGCTTTTACCCGGAAGGCACTGCTCCATCCCTGAACCTTGACTGACAGAGCCAAAGAGAGAGGAGAGAGTTGTTAAGTTGGATGCTATCCTTCAACTGTCAGAGATTATTTGCCAACTCACCAGGGATGACATCAAGAGAATCACAGGGTAAAGTATGCCTCCAAAGTTATCTTGAAAAATACAACTACCCTATATCCCAGCTTTCACCGCAGAGGGGATTGCTCCTACAAATGATAATTCTCCCCCCACCTTTATCATCAGTCCCCACATTTCTAGCATTGTAGAGAGGGAGACACTGAAAATGATTCCAACCTAGAACACTTATATTTCCTGTGTTTGCATAGCATGGTTACTTTGCCTGCCTCTTTTCTTTGGATGCTTAAACTCTATTTCTAAATGTTCAAGTGAAGTTTTAAGTGATGCTAGACATTTGAGTACTGAAGGAAAATTTCATGGGGTGGGGGCAGAATTCTTCTTTATAGGGGCACTCATCTCATTTTGCCTCCCACCTTAGCTACATCTCTGGCTATCAGGAGTCTAAGAAATCCTGGCACATGGCGTTAGGCAGCATCAAACAGTCTTGTGAAGGGTGAAGAATGAGATGGAAAACTGGGATGTCTTTGATAAATATCAAAAAATAGGGTTGTTCCCATACATTTTGCTGCCTGAGAAATGGACAAAGTGGCATTTTAATTTGTAACACATACAAAAGTCAAGCAGCTTGGCTGTGGCAACTTATCTTCTACACTACTTGTGGGACAGCATTCAAGGGTAGCAATTTAGCTTAGGGTGTGATGGGCAAGGTGCACAGCACACAAAGAGCCATGTAACAGACACACTGCTGTCCTTTAATGTCTTGTGACTCCACTCCAGCATTTACTGATAGATGTGGCTGCCTCATTTTGCCTAATGGTTGTGCCAGCTGACCCTAAGGATATGCAGCTATGACCAATATAACCATCTTTGACTACCCTATTGTATCTCAAATTGACAGGGCAAGCTTTTTGCTATACTTCACAATCTGAGTGGTGCATCCATAGTATTTTCCATTGTGCTGTAGAATATCCTAAGGCAGGCCTATTAGATCATTCATTCATGGTGCTCTTAAAATATAGCTGTGTCAAGTGATCACTTCTGTGTTTGATTATGATGATAATAATAATAATAATATTAATAATACCCTTTTATAAAGAGAGGTGATAAATCTGGTCACTGTAGTTCAAAACCTAATGGTTTTCCAATTAGAGAGGGCACCAGGTTCCATCTGATCTTGGAAGCTAAGCAGGGTCATCCCTGATTAGTACTTGGATGGGAGGCTGCCAACAAATCCCAGGTGCTGTAGGCTATATTTCAGAGGAAGGAACTGGCAAAACCACCTCTTGAGTTTTCCTTGCCTAAGAAAACCCTCTGAAATTCATGGGGTCACCATATGTTGACAGGCAACTTGAAGGCACAGACCCACAGAATGTGCTTTACATGGGTCTGCCCTTGAACAGTATCCAGTAGAATTCAAAGACGTAGCCATGTTAGTCTGGAGCAGTACGCAAAGGAATCTTGTACCACCTTCGAGACTAACTAAGAGAAAGAAGTTGATAGCTTAAACTTTCATAACTTAAGTCCACTTCATCAGATGCAGGTATCTAGTAGGTGCAGCTAGTGCAAAAGGCAGTAGCCAGACTATTATTGTCTAGTGTGTGGTTTAGAGACCCTAGACTATCAATCTTCTACTGACTGTAGTAGCTTCCAGTTTGTTTTTGAGCTCAATTCAAAGTGCTGTTTTTGGCCTACAAAGCTCAAAATGGCTTTGGACTGGTATACTGAAAGACTGCTTCCTTCTCCATAAGTCTACCTGGTGTCTGAGATTCCCAACAGAGATAATGTTGTATGCATAGTACCTCAGAGAAGGCTTTCTCTCTGGTGGCACATCAGTTGTGGAAATACCCAAGTAAAGGAAGTCAGGCTGGCTCTATCCCTATCGCGTTCCCATCAGGTAGCTAAGACTGCATTGGTCCACGTGGCCTTTGATCCTGAAAACCAGCTTTTGGGTTGACTTTGGAGTTTGTTTTGGTTCCATGGCTTTTTGAAACTGGCTTTTGAAAATCATTTTAACATTTTTTTAACAAATATTTTTATTTCTCATGCATTTCCTTGGATGAGAGATGATAAACAAATGCTTCTATTAAAAAAAAAATAAAACACAAACTAACACCTAATAAGAACTCCCATTCATATGTGTGTGTGTGTGTGTGTGTGTATAGTATATTGTATATAACAGCTCACTCAAATGCTCCACCAAAGGAAAATATTAAAGCCCTCTTAAGGTTAATATATGTTATAGTTGATTCCAGGCTGTCTGCTATTTTCTATAATCTTTAATATGCCTTTTAATATGCTGTCAGTTTTATTAAGTGAATCATCTCTGTTATTTAATAACACTAATGGGTGCAGTTCAGGGGGAATTTTTTCCTGCACCAGTCCCACTGGCACGACTGTGTGCTGGTATGCTCACTCCATCCATTGCAAGGTGGTTTACCACAGTAACATCGAGAGACTTGGAAACTAAATTTCACAACTTGGTGAGCAGCAAGCTGACATTCTGGCAAACTTAAGTATTGGGACAGGAAGATGCACTACAGTAAAACAGCAGCAACAATAAAAAGAAGCTTTTTATCCCTCAAGGCACCCTGAAATAAAATGGTGGGTTGGGAGAGGTTGTTCATTTTTGCAGGAATAGTGAAATGTGACTATCAGTATTTCACCCTTCCTTTTGTGTGACATAATATCAAAAGACCACACACTATATAAATGGCTTATTCACTCAAATGTTCATGTGCATAAAAGAATTGGAGTGATTTCCATCTCCCGCCCATGTCAGCTTTTGGAGAATGGGCCATCTGGCCACCCATCTGACACTGGAGGTGGGTTACAGCTGAGACCGTCCTTGTGTCTCCCTTGACAAAAGATTTCAGGTGCTAACCTAGACATCCTCCCACTCTCTAAGACCTGAAAGGGGACTGAACAGTAAAGCTTGAAAACATGATTTCTGGAATGGAAGGCAGGGTGAAGAGAGACAACTCTCCAGAAGTCACAGTAGCTATGCTGGCTGGGAGGGTTTTGAGGAAGTGCATAGCCCCCACATCCTGAAGCGGGCCCACTCCCTACTGCTAAGGTTAAGGGCAGCAAGATGCTCTATAGGATTTAGGATAAACATTAAAATAAGTCATTTTAAATGATGATGCCAAAGTAATCTTTACATTTATTTTTTTAAAAAAACCTAAATGGATTTACATAATAAAAACCTACAATAATATCATGCTGGGGGGCTCTCCTAACCCCGGGCACCTGGGCCCCCAGGCTAGAGCCCTGTCAGCCCTCATTGTGGGGGCCATGAAGAGCTGTATCCAATAAAGTAGATTTCAAGCCAAGTTTAAAACCAAGTTTTCACTCATATAGAAGTCCAATCCAGCGTTTTAATCCATCTTTTCCACTTGGCTAGGGCTGGCTCAAGGGATTTTGCTGTCTGGGGCAGAATACCACATGCCTCGCCCCAATCTTCATTTGCCCAAATCAAGGAGCAATATAGCACTCAAAGCCTCAGTGAAGTTTTTCATAATCATACAGTCATAGAGTTGAGCATAGGAACCCCACAAGAGCTTATCCTGTTTCCTAGTAGTATTTTTTTTAAAAAAAATCCATAATAATGAAGTAAAAATAATTTTATTCCTTTTCATGACACCCAAAATCTTCTGCCAGAGGCAGTTACTTCACTCTGTCTAACAGTAGGACTGGACTGGCATCTGCTTCTTTGCCATTTCATATATGCCCATGTCATAGACTAATAGAATCAGAGAGCTGGAAGAGACCACAAGGGCCATCCAGTCCAATCCCTTGCCATGCAGGAATACCCAATCAAAGCACTCCTGACAGATGGCCATCCAGTCTCTTTAAAAACCTCCAAAGAAGGAGACTTCACCATACTCCAAGGCAGCACATTCCACTGCTGAACAGCTCTTACTGTCATGGCATACATGGGGCCACGTGTATCTTCACTGCACAATTGCAGCAGTTTGATACCAGCTTCATTGCCACGGCTCCTTCCTATGTAATCCTAGGATTTGTCATTTGGGGAAGTACTTCTGCTAAAGAATTCTCATCCATTCTTCCCCTGCACTATAGGTAACTCTCTAGCAGAGAACTCTGAGCATCTCACCCAAACCAAAAACCCCAGGACTCCATAGCAATTAAAGTGGTGTCAAACTGCTATAAATGTGCAGTGTGGATATGCCCCACACTGGCCTGCATGCAATTTTTGTAGAACTAATACAAACATATTCAATCAATGGAACTTACAGAAGTGTTGACTCACCAAATCCCCATTGATTCTATGGGCCTATTTCAGTTGGGCCTGGCCATTGGATTGACTGGCCATTGTTTGCACTTCATGCCTGGTGGCTGAATGGGTGAGAAGGTACTCAGATGATAAGCATTGGTGTAAGGCAGGACTGAGGATCATGCACCCTTCCAGATGTTTTTGGACTACAGCTCCCAGCAGCCCCTAGCCAACATAGCCAATGGTGAGGAGTGCTGGGAGTTGTGGTCCAAAAACATCTGGAAGGGTGTGTGATTCCTGGTTGAAGATAGTATGAAAGTGCCCTCTAGCACTAGCAATGCAGTATTCCAACCACACATTCTGCATATAACTTGATGTGTCAGTCATGAGTTAGAAATGTATGTGAAGGACTCAGTTGAGGGACTCTCTGAAGATCAAGGCCTGAATCCTACTGGTAGTCCCAACTGAAACAGACCCATTGAATGGTGAGCCAGATCTCACTTAATCTATGGGTATATTCCTGTTGGAGCTACTGACTAGATTTGGGATTTAGGTCCAATAGATAACCAGGCTGTCCTAATGCTGAGGAGAGTGGATCTGGGCAGGACTGGTGGGTCAAGAGTATCCCAGGCCCTGAGATTTCAGAGCTGAAACCTGAGACATAGGGACAACCCTTTGTGATGCCACAGGAGGTGGTCTCTGGTGGTATTAGAAGGCACAGTCCTCAGTGAAGACATTAAGGATGATAATTTATGCATCAACCACAATTGTACAGAGTATGGCATTCAAATGACAGAACCAAGTCTAACAAGTGAAGTATGTGTACACACACACACACATGTACACACTTTTCAAGGTGCCACTGTTGCCCTGAGATTCCTCCCCCTCCCCCTGGGGACCAGAGAAGCAGGTCCAAGCCCTGAGATCTGGGAACACTAGGAGTGGGTGAAATATAACATTCTCTTAACATGTAGGGCATTTGGATTCTGCACTGTGAGAACACCCACCCCCAGCCAATGTGTGAGACAGAGTTTTTCTAAAGCCCATTTTTTAAAAATGGAGGGAGGAAGAGAGTGTGACTTGCTCAAGGTCACCCAGTGAATTTCCATGGCTGAACAGCGATTCAAACCCTCATCTCCTGGAGTCTCAAGCTTCTATATTACACTGGCTCTTGAAAATGCTAGGTTTGAAAAATTAATTTGTTGACATTAAACATTAGAAATTAGATTAATTTGTTCTTGTTAACACTAATAATAAAAAACATTTAGTTCTCAAAAATGCTGTTAAATCATTCATCAATTAATATGTTAATTTTCAAAATGGACTGTGGGAGTTTGTCACTCCCATGGGACACATTTTGTTACTTGGTCCTTCAAAGGTGTTGTTGTTATTTTAAAGTTCCCTTTTCCCCCAAACCTGTTTTGTTTGGTTTTTTTTTTTTTCAAATGCCCTACAAAGTTCATAACATAATTATTGCCTTGGGATGATAGCCCTCTAAGAGCTCTGGAAACTGTCAGGTTGAGAAAGCTTATCTTAATGCATAGGATCTTTTACTGCCTGCAAGGTCAGTGATAGGAGTGTAGAGCACATGTTTTGTATTCAAAGCCAGGCATCCCATGTTCAACCTGTGGCATTTCCAGTTTAGAAGATCAGGTATCTAACAAGTCCCCTGTTCTTTGCACTCTTGATACTTGCTTGTTTAAATCTCCTAACCTTGTATTACAAGACAAGGTTAAAGACAAGGTGATGTTTGTGCTCATTAATTTTCTGTTTCACATAGCACACAAGCAATTTTCGTAGTAAAGGTTCAGGAAGGCATCAAAGTAGCCCAGGGTACCTGTGGCATTCCACATGTTGCTGGATTCCAGCTCCCATAAGCCCCAGACATCAAAGGTGATGTGAGTGTAGTTCAACAACTCCTGGACCACCACAGCTTCCCCACCCATAATCTAAAGAGCTGAGCCTCTGTATTCACAAGCAGTATACCCATGAAGTGTTGATGCTGGAGAAAAGCAACAGGGGATACAAGGTTCCGGAAAGCATTTACCTGGCTGCTGTTGGAATGACAAAGCTGAACTAAGTGGGCCTTCAACACCTCATGAGATCCAGGCGGAGATACTATTTGCCAGTCATAGGCTGCAGCTGCCCCTTGAGCCCCCATAATGAGCTTTTTATCTGCCCCCCATATCTCATTCTTTGCAATGGGTTTTGTGCCAAGCTGGGGAACGTGGCAGAGCTGGAAACAGGCGGCTCCACAGCCTATTGCTTGGCAACGGATGGTAAAAATAGCTCTGGCTTTGGAGGAATCTGGCTCTCCTGACACTGCTGGTTCAGAGAGCCAGTCTCAGGCAGTGGGGCAAAGAGAGACACTCACCACCTGAGCTGATCTTCCTGGTCCAAGCCATGTCTTCCTCCTGTTTATGTTAGTTGGCCTTGGACTCCCCTGCCCATAAATTTGATTCTATTTTCTGGGAAAGTCTCCGCCCTCCACCCCCACATACACACTCATCCATAACTCATCACCAATAATTTGTTCCACAGCAGAGCATACAGAGAGCCTTCCAAGGAGTTAACTGAATGCATGCTGCTTGTAATGATCTATGGAACAGAGCCCTTGTCCAATAATGGCTTGAGAAAGAGGAACAAAAATTAGGTATCTGATTCTCCTTCTACTGCTTCCTCCTCCTCCTCTTCCTCTCTCTCTTCCTTAATTTGATTTATACCCTGCCCTTCCATATAAGAGCTCAGGACACCTTATAACCACATACCAGAAAACACCATTAGAACAAATCAGCAGCTTTCCCCCATTCAGGCTAAGATGACAGAGCAAGTGAAAAAGCCTCTACCTCCTACCCCATCCTTCCTGTCAAATCCAGTATGAATCTCTAAGGGTTTTCTCTGTGTGTATGTGCCTTCAAGTCACCTGTCAACTTATGGCAAGTCCATGTCTTTCATGGGTTTTTCTTAGGCAAGGAATATTCAGAGGTGGTTTTACCAGTTCCTTCCTCCGAAATATAGCCTACAGCACCTGGGATTCATTAGTAGTCTCCCATCCAAGTACTAACAAGGGCTGATCCTGCTTAGTTTCCAAGGTCAGACAGGATCTGGTGCCTTTAGGGTATTTAGGCCAGGTTCTACTAGGCAGCATTCAACCCATCCAGGTCTTGACTTTGGCTGGTAAGAGGAGAAGAGCTCCATGTAACTCAGGACTCCCTCTTTCCTTGGAGCTAGTTTGCTCTCTTTTCCTCACCCTCTCCTCTGGGTATCCTGTGCCCCTAAAAGGGATCCATGCCCCAAGCTTTGGAAACTCATTATTCTAATAGAAGATCTCTCTCTCTCTCTCTGGCTTTTCTTCGCAAACCAAGATTCAGGAAGGACTCATCCCGCGCTTTCTGCAAGCACGCTGATGACTAAAAAGGCCAATCCGAGATAAACAAGTCCGGTTGCAGAAAACACAGCAGAGGGTCTTCTTGGGTGATGTTTCTGGGTTGTGATTCTTTCGCATTGTCGTTTCTCTTCAAGACTTGTCCGGTGTGAGTTCTCAAATAAGGCTGCAGCATTGTGGATAGTGTTTCTCCATGACTCCCGATGAGAGGCCAGGGCGGACCATTGTTGGTGATCAATTTGGCCGAGCCTGAAATGTTGTTTCAGGGAGCCCTTGTATCGCTTTTTTTGGAGCGCCCCTCTTACGTTGACCCTTGGCAAGTTCACTGTAGAGTACTATTTTGGGGAGATAATGAAGACTCAAAAGGGGGTGTTCTGCTTTGGTGTTGAGCACAGATATAGGGATACCATACTCAAAAGGGGGGAAGGGACTCAGTGCTAGGGTAGTCTCGAGCCACATTCTGTCTCAGTCATCTTCAGTGAGTACCCTGTTATCTCGCACTTCTGGCTCAATAATTTAATAAGCATCTGTAACCAAACTGGTATAATTGGAATCACTATGCACAGATCTTTACTTGCTAGCTGAGACTCCACTGGACAGCAAAAAAGGGGGAAGAAATTGATATTAGGCACCAAATCCAGGGTCCTGATAACTTTTCACTCCTGTTTTAAAACTGTGTGTGTGCCTGCACATGTGCACATACACATGTTTCTAGCCCTCATGGTTGCAAAAGGCACGCCTGGGGAAAGTAAGGGTGAAACACCTGCTGAAATATGGAAAATAAGACAATGCAGAAAGTAGATTTTTGATGGTTTTCAGGGCCTGGTATAGCATTTTTTCTTCCCCTGCCCTGCACCAGAGGATTAATAAGGCAACCGGAATATCTTACACAAAAATAGTACCCCAAATGGCAGAATACGTTATGCAAAGGAAAGGAAATTGTGCAAACAGGCTCCATTTGCACAATATATATATAAGTTACAGAATTCATCCTTAGATCAATATTAGTGCAGGATTCTGAACAGGGCCTGATTTCAGCCACTTCAGTAAGTGCACTAAATCAGACACAAAGAGAACCTTTGCAAGAAGAGAGGTCAGGATACCCTCCAGAGTTATTAATTGGTCTGCCTTGAGGTTAGGAACACATGTTGAATCCTGAATCTCAGTGGCCAGATCACTGATGATTGGGGATTGAAACAGAGAGTAAATCCCAATGAGATAGAACAGCTTTCCCCAATCCAGTGCTCTCCAGATAGACTGCCACTGCCACCATGCCTAGCCAGGCAATGGTGGTGCTTGCTGGGGATGGTGGGAATGGCAATCTAGCTCATCCAGAGAGTACCAGGCTGAGGAAAGATGAGATTCAACTAGGAGTTTTGGTCATTTCCCACTCCCTTTTGCTTGTTTGTTCTCTTGCTCATTCTCTGTCCCCCCCCCCACTTCCCATTTTCTCCCCCACCTTGCCTTGCCTGCAGGGACCCTCTCCCAGGCACCAGAGCCAACACATTAAGTTGCTCTGGCCTTCCCCCAAAACTCTGCTCTCAGTCTAACAAGCAGCTAATAGCTCCATTAGAAGCCAGTCCTGGAGTTAGCATCAGCCTTCCCAGCACCTGCTGGAACTGCTCAAGGCCCTGAGTAATGACCTAAATGGGGGAGAGAAGTTTGAATCACACCATCTCCCCACCCCTTGCAACTCTCCTGCCCTCCTCACCTTCCATTTCTTACTTGGCCAGACATAGAGACTGCGACATCGGTCAATACACTGGACATATCTCAGCTCCAAAAGTGGTAATTGGTTGGAGAGTGGCAGCTGGCTTGGGTTGGCAAGAAGTGAGATGAGTGGAAAGGTGGGCAGGCAGAATAGGATGTCTTGCAGTCAGGATGGGAAAGGCAGGTAGGGATGAAGCAGTGCAGAGAGGGAGGGCCAACGTAGTCACTAGATGGCTGTGGAGGGCAACATAGTCAAGAAGACAGCCGCTTTGGTGGCAGAAGGTGACACTCAGGCAATAAGGCTACCCTACTGTCAGGGAGAGGGGGGCGACTGCCTCAGGCAGCAGATACACAGGGAGGCATGGAAACAGCAGCCCTCCAGTCAATCCTCCCATGCCCCCATTCTTTCCCCTCTGTTAGAGGGCAGAGCTGTGCATGTGCCATCCTAAACTAGCCTGCACCCCATAAACCATGCACCCCCTAAACTGACTCATCACACTGAGTCACGAGTGTGATGCAGCAGCCAAAAAGGGCATTGCAATTCCAGGCTGCATGAATGGAAGTATAGTGTCCAGATCAAGGAAAGGAGCAGTGCCACTCTGTTCTGTAATACTGTGTCCACTTCTGGGCATTGCAGTTGAAGAAGGATATTGGCAGGCTAGAATGTGTTCAGTGAAGGCTAACCAGGATGTTAAAAAGCCTTATGAGGAACAATGTAGGGAGGGGATATGTTGGACAAGACTGAGGGGTAACTTGATATCCATCTTTAAATATCTGAATGGATGTCATGTAGAATTTGGAGCAAATTTGTTTTCTGCAGCTCCAGAGACTAGGGCTGTATCTGCACTGCAGAAATAATGCAGTTTAATGCCACTTTAACTGCTGTGGCTCAATGCTATGGAATCTTGGGATTTGTAGCTTGTTGTTGGCACCAGAACTCTCTGACAGAGAAGGCTAAATATCTCACAAAACTACAAATCCCAGAATTCAATAGCATTGAGCCATGGCAGTTAAAATGGTGTCAAACTGCATTATTTCTGCAGTTGCAGATGCAGCTTAGAACATGAACCAATGGATTCAAATTACAAAAAAAGAGGTTCCACCTAAACATTAGGAAGAACTTATTTGCTGGAAAAACAGTTCAACAGTTGAATGGACTCCTTGTTTGGAGATTTCTAAACCGAGATTGGATGGCTAGAGGAGTACTTTAGCTGTGCATACCTGCATGACTGGGGGATGGTCTACATGGCCTTTGCAGCCCCTTCCAGTTCTAAGATTCTACAGCTGCTCACTTTAGGAAAAGAACCCATTGTCCTATTGCCAGTGTCAAAGTTAAATTGAACTGCCTGTTCAGCTGGCTTCTGCATGCAGAATGGGGTGGTGCTGTAATGTCATCCTTTGTTTCAGGCAGCAAAATGTCTTAGGGCTGGCCCGCCCTGTGCTCACGGAAAGCAAGGAATTGCTATGCTGATGTACTGGTATGTTGGAGGGACAAGACAGACAAAAAAGGAGGTAGTGTGGAGAGGTGAGTTTAAAAATGTAGTAGACTTAGGTAGGATCTAGGCAAGCAGGCACATGGGCAGGCAGGCAGGCAGGCAGGCAGGCAGGTATGTATGTATGTATGTATGTATGTTACAGTTATAGTTCTTCCAGTAGTTGGTTGTTTTTATGGTTACCCTTTCTAAAAAGTAAGGGTTATTATTTAAAAGTGACTAAATGTAAAACCACTGAGTCCTGAGTGTATAATTACCAAACTGTACCATTGCGACCATTTCACTTCTCTTTCCCTCCCCTTACCTTTCTGGTCCCTTTCACATTACACAATTAATAGCACTTTGCTTCCACTTCAACTGCCATGGCTGCATCCTATGAGTTCATGGCTTTATAGTTTGGTCAGAGGCACCAGAGGAGAATTCTCTGGCTGAGGATTTTCCCTGAAGTACAGTTCCCAGGATTCCACAGATAGAGCCATGACATCTCAAGTGGACTCATAGCACTATAATAGTGTAGTGTGAACATTTCCTGCTCCCATACACACATATTCTCTCTGACTTTTCTTCGCAAACGAAGATTCAGGAAGGACTCATCCCGCGCTTCCTGCAAGTGCACTGATGACTAAAATGGCCAATATATACACACTGTATAAAGGTAATTAAAAACCAGTATAAAACTACAAAAGGAGTGAAGTTATTCCTCATGATGCTACAGCTGTAGTGTAGCTTAATGGTTCCCTTTAGGGGATTAAATGTGAGTTAATTCACTACAAGTAACTTCTTGTTTGTATTGAGCTCCTTCCAAGCTCTGAAACTAGGGACTGGTGAGCTGAAGAAAGACACTAATCATGCTTTGGCACAGGGTGCACAGAAGTCCTGGGTTTGATGCTCAGTAGGGCCAATGAACACATGTTGGGTACTAGGGTAAGAAAGTTGTTCCTGAGTGTTGAGGCAAACTGGAGCAGATGGTCCTGTGGACAATGGACCCACAGTGTGACTCAGCTTTATACCCTCCAACATAATATCCTCCTATGGAGCCAGAACGTACAGTTATAAAACAGCTATAGCAGTTTGATACTGTGAGCCCCTCCTATGGTATCCTGGGCTTTGTGGTCTGGTGAGACCCTTAGATTTCGAACTATAGCACCAGAACCCTCCGGCAGTGGATTCTAAGTACCCCACCAAACTACAAATCCCAGGATTCCATAGGTTGGAGCCACATCAGTTGAAGTGCTGCTGGATCAGTCCAAGAATCGATCAAACAGAATCTTCTTTAAAAACTATTTAAGCTAGTGGCCATATCACAGAGATGGGAATACAGTAGAACCCCCATATCCACTGATTCAATTATCCATGGGACACAAAACAGAACACCTACCATAGAGTCTTCCTAGAAAATGTGTCCTCTCTTGCCATTTTCTAGGTCCTCCAAGCAACTCTATGGTATTTTAAACTGGAAGTCCTGTTATTTTTAACTGTGTTTGCTATTATCCACAGTTTTCGGTATCCACACACACACCCAAACCAATCCCCAGTCGATCCGGGGCTCCTACTGTATTCTAACTGGGCTGTGTGGGTTACACTCTGAGTTAGGGAAATGAAGATGGTGAGGTGATTCTAGGAACCCAACATGGCCTACCCCCCAACATGTCACAGAACCAAAGAAAAGAGCTCTTGGCACCCTTATGCTCATGCCTAGGATTCCTTGGCCACCCAATGGGACATAGAGGTAATTTTAGATTAGATTACATATAGGTAATTTTAGAACTTATGTCCCATCTGGACTCAGTGGTCGTATGCAGGGGGCATCTTTAAATAGTGATATGTATGAATTTCCTTACTTTGAAATGTGGAGGACTAGCCCCATGATTCATTGGGGGACTCCCCTATTTCCCCCCCCCCTAAGGAGGAGGCCTTGACTTGTGCCCCAAATTCCTACCTTCATGGCACCACTATGGCAGCCACCCCCTGTCCTAGTAATGCAAACTGCAGAGGGCTTTTCTCAGCCAGTTGTAGCCACTGCTGCTGTTATGTCTTCAGTCTGCAGCATTTAGCAGGCCAGTTATTTTTGTGTGCTTTGTGACAAGGGGAGAAACATTTTCACCTGTTAATTACTGTAGATCAAGCAGTTGTTAAGAGCGCAGGAGCAGAAAATGGCAACCTCAACTGTAGGTTAGTCATTTCCCTGGCAACAGCCTGTCATGGACTGGTTTCTGGAGGAGTGCAGGCCTTGTTACGAGACCAGCACTCCTTGTTTCTCCTTTAATGGCTGGTTGACTGGCAAAGTGGAAGCATTAAAAAAAAAAAAAGCAGCTCCCTTCAAGGAGAAACAGGAACAGCAATTTGCCAGAGAGAAGTACCAGAAAACAGGGCCTTGTCTCAGGTAAACAGGGCCAGTTTGCTGAGAGAATGCAAGGAAACTACAGTAGTTAAATTTCTTTGGAGACTCAGCAAAGAACATGACTAGGTGGGTTGACCACAGGCTGGCCTCTTATCCATTTCCATGCCAAAAAAATGAAACTGCTTCAGGGAAAGAGCACGGGGGGGGGGAGATACACAAGAAGAATGCATATGGAAACATAATGCATAATGTTTCCATATGCATTATGTTTTCATACAGTGATTTACATCTACAGATGCAAATGAAGAAATAACTACTATAATTAAAGTAGAAATACAGTACTGTACAGATGTACTTCAGTTAACAAAGACTGCTGACACACTGCAGAGATAATGCAGTTTGTCACCGCTTTAATTCCCATGGCTCCATCCTATGGAATCCTGGGATTTGTAGTTTGATGTGGCACCAAAGCTCTCTGACAGAGAATGCTAAATATCTCAAAAAACTACAAATCCCAGAATTACCTAGCATGGAGCCATGGCAGTTAAAGCGGTGTCAAACTGGATATATTCAGGCTACATTAATACGCAATGCCCTCATAAACTCCGTTCTACAGGTCGACTCCCATATCCACAGATTCAGTATCCACAATTTCACTTATCCACATCTGGAAAAAAATGTTATCTCTAGGTATTTCTAGGTCCTCCAATGCAATTCTATGGTCAACTTCCTGTGTTCATCTCATTGAAAATAATAATAATATCCACCGAGGGTCTTGAAATGTATACCCAACGAGTATGGGGGTCAATCTGTATTAACTCAGAGGTGCTCAAACACATCTACCAACAAGAGCAGAACTAGAACTAGGGAGAACTCCACTCAATGAGACCAAACCAATCCATAGATGTATCAGAGGAGGTACAGGACTGTTTCATTTCAGTCCTCTGAAATGCTCAAACCTCACCACTGTCCCTGTTGCCTTCTCTCCTTGTGGTTCTTTAAAAATATCTTTAGACAACTCTTCAAATAGGAATCTTGCCACCTTCTGGATGCTTTGGACGGTAGCTGTCAACATTTTTCACCATTGATTGTGGTGGCTAAGGCTGCTGGGAGGTGCAGTACAACAACATCTGGAGGGCTGCATGGTTCCCACCCTCCAAAGCAGAGGGTTACTTCAAAGAGATTATTACCTTCTGATAGCTCCGGACAGGTAGGCCCATCTTCTCTAAAGTAAGACACATGGCCACCCCTGAAAACCCTTGGGGACAGGTATGGTACAAATCTTTTTTTAAAAAAACTGTAATCAGAGGTGTAACTACAAGGGGCAGTGGTGGGGGGGGGAATGAGGAAATTGCCCCCCAATAAGAATTCTCTCCCTCCCTCCATTAAATTATCTTTCAGTTCCCAAATTTCTAGCATTGAAGAATAATAAACATTTCAGCTGAGCATTTCAGAAACAGAGTTTAGGCTTCCAAAGAAAAGGTCCAGGCAAGGTGATCAAGTGAATGAGAACCCATCAATTTGAAGTGTTCTAGGTGTGAATGATTTTCGATGTCTCACTCTATGCAGTGCTTGAAATTTGGGGACTGTATGAAAATTTCATGGAGGGGGAAGAATTCTTATTTGGAGGGGGGGGAATGCCCACCCTGAAGGTACATCCTTGAGTGTACAGTAATGCTAAAATGGGGATAGGTAGACCTCATGAGGAAACAGTTCAGGGTGCCAAAGGTGGCCTTACACTGAGGCCTTCCTCACCCAGCCTCCTGCACCACCAGTATTCCAGCTGTTCAGATAGGAGCTCTCTGTCCATGCAGGCTGTAATTCCCCAAGTTCTGGTTAAGTCCCTTGCACAGACACCACTCCTGGGTGCCTCATAGGTCAGTAGATGATCTACTACATAGGTCAGTAGATGAGCTCAGTGCAAGGTAAGCTGATAATGTAAAATGCTGTGGAAGAGTTTTAGACATAACCCTAGGAAATACAGGGTCAAATCTCTGCTCATATCTCAAGATTCACTGGGGGTTGTTGGGCAAGCCCTTCTTACCTACCTTGCAAGATTGCTGTGAGGAGAAAAAACTTCCTTAAGTTTCTTGGTTCAGGATACTAATATAACAAGCTGTGGCTCTCCCTGCCCCCTGTTTCAATGGGGTTTTGCTGCTGTTTTGGAACAACTGGGGGTATTGTGGGGGGTGGGGGGAAGAAAAAGAGAATCTCATTAATATTTCACATACAGACTCACTGCAGCTTCCACTTACTGCTCCAGTTCTGGCAGGAGGTGGAAGATAGACAGAGAGAGAGAGAGAGAGAGAGAATACAAAGCAGAACAATCAGATGCCAAAAATTGAAATTATAATCCTGCAAAACGATGGAAGACAGTAAAGAGAATGCAGAACTCAGAGCCACAGTGACATGGTGGAAGCTAACTGGATGACAGCCGTGGGGTGCAGGCCCTCATCCCTGAACAATTTCCCTTGTTCTGGAAAGTGGGTGGTGGTTTCTTCTTTCTATAGGGTAGGGGTGGGGCACTACAGCGCTTTGGCCCAGAGCTGGCCCAATACATGTGGTTGCCTAAGGCAGAGCAGAAAATGGTGTGCAGCATCAGGGTAATCACAATACCAATAAAGGAGCAGAATATCCAAGCCCAATCAAATTATTTTGGTACCTGAAGAAGAAAATCCTGCCAGTAGCTCTTCTTGTTCCTGGCAGTATAAAAAAGTAATACAACAATAAATTAATAAGAAACAATTTGCTGCCTTTTCTTGATGCCAAAAAGCCACCTCCTGAGCTGGCTGCCTCACGCTGCCTAATGCGCCCTCAGCCTCTTTCCAAAAGCCCTCTCTGCCAGCCTTCCATTGAGACCCCTGGCAAAGTGAGCCATCTCTTTCCAGCAGCCCACTGAGCGGGAGGGAGGCAGAGGGGGAGAGCCACAAAGGCAGGAAGAGAGATTGAGAAGAAGTGAAAGAAAGAAAGGTAATCTCATTCATGCTAAATAATTATAGTGTTACAATTCCACTTTAATTGCCATGGATTCATCCTGTGGAATCCTGAGACTGGCAATTTAGGGAGGGGCATATAAAATTCTCTGTCAGGGAGCTCTAGTGCCTCCCCAGACTACAAATCCCAAAATTCCATAGGATGTCCACTCTAGTTTTAGATTATATAGCAAGGGCCCTGGACTATTTTTAAGCTGGATGGTAGGGTTCAATGTTGGCAGGCAAGTCGTTCTCAATTTTGACTATTTACAGATGTAAGGTATAAGGTATTTACGGGTATAAGGGACACCATTTTACTACACCGGTGTATATAATGGGACTTGAGCATCCACAAACTGGTATCCACAGGGAGGTCCTGGAACCAAAGCCAGCAGATACCAAGGGACCACTGTGCATTAAAACAATCCCCATTCTCCAGCTGAAGCTTGTAACAATCTGAATACCAAGGAAACAATAGCAACACAATAATTATTTAGTACACTTCTGACTGATAATTCCTGCGAGGGCTCAAATTACATAGAAGACTTGGTGGTCCAGTTTTGCCAGATCATTGGGGGGTGGGGGTTGAGTCTCCTCCACCTAGTTTTTTGGGGAACTCAAACTCCTCTTCCCCCTGTCCTCGGATCCATGGGGTAAAATCACTAATACACTTATACTGGTGGGAGGGTATGTGTTTGTTTGTGAATTATGTTGTTGCTGGGTACTGACTTATGGAGACCCTAAGGCTGATCTATCATGGGGTTTTCTTGGCAAAATGTATTCTGAGTAGATTTTCCACTGCCTTCCTCTGAGGCTGAAGGAGTGTAACTTTCCCAGGGTGACCCAGTGGGTTTCCATGGCTGAGCAGAGAGTCAAACCCTGGTTTCCCAGAGCCCCATCCCCATCACACAGGCCATTACACCACACTGGCTCCACATTGTGAATTGTACCCTACAAATTTTTTCCAGGTATGAAAACAAAGAGGGATAGTTATGCTTTCAGATTAACTAGCAAGGAATACAAGGCTGTGAGTTTGCATATGGAGTATAAGAGACAAGTTTTTTAAAAGTAACGTTGTAAGGTTTCCCCCCCCCCCAAGTGTTTTTTAGTGTATACATTTTGGATCAAAGGACACTTTCCCCCCTCTGAGTAAAACTGGAGAAATGTAAAGTCATACCCCAGGGCAGGGAATAAGAATTACCTATATTACTCTTCACTGGATGTATTAAAGCAGAAGTGGGACAGGATGTTGAATTTCAAGGATGAGAACCATGCAGCCCTCCAGAGGTTCTTGTGCTGCAACTCCTAGCAGCCCTAGCCAGCATAAGCAGTGGTGAGGAGGAATGGGAGTTGCAACTCAACAACATCTGGAAAGCCACACCATTTCCACACTTGTGGCAACACAGAGCCTTCACCGAAAGGGGGACTGGACTAGCTGACCTTCAAGGAACCCTCCAGTTGTATCATTGTGTGATTCTGCAGACAAAGATGTCTATCTCAATTTGGGGAACAGTCACTGTTCTAGAACATGTCTCCTGAATGGAAGAAGGCAATGACAGCACAATGTGGTGGTGGTGGTGGTGGTATGCCTTCAAGTCATTTCCAATTTATGGTGACCCTAACACAATCGTATCACAGGGTTTTCTGCAAAAAGCAACAGACAACTTTACTTCTCTAAGGGGTATGGCAGTTCTACTACACTTGTTTTACTGGAAGTGAACTGATTCTCAAGTTGCCCTTGATCCACAGCTGTGCAGGAAGACTCTGTCTCCTATCCAAGGATGGCTCAAGACATGTTTGCTGCCTGAACCAGATCAGCAAATTACATGTATACCCACATGTGTATGTGTGTACATGTACATGTGTGTGCATACACACATATATCCCTCACAGTCAAAGTACATCATACCCAAGCCAGCTTAGTTATTTGGACACACAAGGCATAAAGTCTCAGAAGTACTTCTCCTCAATCATTAAAACAAATTGGTATCTAACCACTTCTGCCCTTTCATGACTCTGCAAGTCTGCTAGCCCCCAGCAAAGGCTGGTTGGAAGGAGCCAAAGCCAGAGGATCAAATCATTCAGAGAAACAACAGGAAGTCTCACCTGTGGATGGATGCTTTGCATTCACAGCAGGCATATTTGTCACTGAAGATGAACAATTCACTCATACAGCATTAGTATGTATTGGAGCACAGAGTGGTCAGGGCTGATTTGGAGGGTAGTCCAGACTGATGTAAAAGATCTCTGATGTTGTCTTGCTTGTATTGATGAAGCGGGGTGGCAAGTGGAGTTTTCTAACTGGCTTAGGGCAGAGCAGTGTGATGAGTGGTCATGCACTCTGTTAAGAATATCATGTTTCCATGAGACTGTGACTTGCCCAAGGGAAAGATCCCTGGCTCAGTTCTTAGTTGACATTGTCAGTTCATTGCATAGTTGGAATAGCAGTGATGGAGCAAATTCTGGGTGTCTTTTCACACTAAACTCTTGTAGTATCCTGACACCACTTTTAACTGCAATTGCTTCATCCTATGGAATCATGGGCTTTCTAGTTCCATGAGATATTTAGAAATCTGCCAGAGATGTCAGAGTATCTCCTCAGACTACAAATCTCAGAATTCTGTAGCAAGGAGCTACGGCAACAGAAGTGTTATCCAAGTGCTCTAGTTGTGTAGTGTAAGCTGCAACAGCAATCCTATCATTTAATGATATTTGTGTTTAGCTCCTGCAGTGGAGACCTTCATAGATTCCCCTTGACCCTACCTTTACAGGGTATGAGGTGGAACAAGGCAGAAGAAAGGAAGGTATTTGAATGTGAAATCAGAAGAAAAAATCCTACAAAACAGTTTTTAAAATGCTAAGACAGACTAAAAGCAACTCTATGGCTCCCTTTTGAATGGGGTGCAAAGGGCAACTGGCCAGTGTCTTATACCCTCTCCCAAACCATCATTACCTGGCAGCTGGCAAGCCCTGAGAGTCCACTGCTACTGTGGAAGGGGGAGGGAGGGACTGCCTCTTGTCCCACTGCAGTCTGCTAGAGATAGACATGCAGAAGAAGATCATCATTCAGTTTCCACCCCCTCACAAAATGCAGTAGAGACAAGAGGCAATCCACGCTGTTTGGTCACCTCCGCCACTCTCTCCTCCCGCTCAATACCATAGCAGTGGCTCATGGAGCTTTGCCACTCCTGGGGGAGGGAAGTATTGATCTACATGCACGGAGCTTTGCACGCGCCATCTGAAATTGTGGCTAGGTGCATTTATGCATGAATTTTGCCCAGTGAAGTCTTGAAATACAAAGAATCTTGTGGCTGTTCTCTTTTTCTTCAATGGGATGTCTCTTGTGTTGAGACACCCTTTTTTTTTAATTAGGCCAAATGACTACAACAAAATCACCAAAAACCTTTTCAAAGATTACTTGCTCACTTCCTCTGTCATTTCTGTCTGTGTAGCAACAGTGATGTATGATTGTTATGTAACCATGTACCTTAACATTGGTGCATGAATTCTCTGTTATATTATTTACGTCTTGTGTTTCCTCCAATGAGCTTTCCTCTACTTCCTCACTTTATCCAAACAGCAATTCTGTGAGGTAGATTCAGGTGAGGAGGGGTGCTGTCCCAAGCTCAACAAATGAGTTTTATGGTTCAATTAGGACTGGGAACTAGATATTCCAAGTCTCACTCCACCACACCCTCCAACATTCCCAAAGTTATTAATGAGGAAGAACATACAAGCTAGGAGAGGCTGCAGCAGTTTGCTTTTGCCTGAGCTTACTGGCAAGGGTCAAGATTCTTCTCACCCCTCTCCTCTCCTCTCCTCTCTTCTCCTCTCCCCTCTGCTGAGTTCAATGGAGTACAAACTAGTTCTGCACTTTAATTTAATGGAAGTAAACTGAGGACAAAGAGAGAAGGTGGAAGGAGGAGAGAGAAATTTGGACATTTTAAAAGCAGCTGAAAAAGTGGAAGGAGAGAGGATTAACTAGGACTGGCCCTGCCAAATTGGGACATTTGTAGGATATGTTCCATCACTCTAATCACCACTCCATGCTAGCTTTGATTTCAACAAGTTATCTAAATAAAGCAGTGTCAAAGAGGCTGCTTTCTTGAAATACCTGCTTGATTTTGATGGGTTGCGGCTGGAGCTACATTGCTTTGGAAAGGGGCATCTTTGATGAGCAAAGGCCATTGCCACTGAGCAGCAGCCGTAGGTGGGAAAGGAGACACAGCCTTACCGTATCATAAAGCAAAGGCAACAGGACACTGGGGCAGTGGGTGCCCTGTGTAGCTGAGCCCCTGGGCTGGTGTGGTTGGTGGATAGGGTAGAATGCCAGGCTAGGACTTGGCTCAGATCCTCACACAGCTATCAAGTTCTGAGGGACCATGATGGGCTCATCACCAGCTCCCCAACTAAGCTACCTGTGTTAGCTTAGGTTGTTGCACAGATAACATTGCAAGAGGGAGGAACTATGTATGTCGTCTTGGCCACTTTAGAAGAAAGGTGGGTTGTAGCTATAATACAGAGAACCAGTCTAGTGTAGTGGTTTAAGTGTTGGACTATGAGTTTGGAGAACAGGTTTCGAATCCCTGCTCGGCCATGAAAACCCACTGGGTGACCTTGGGCAAGTCACAGTCTCATCCTCAGAGGAAGGCAAGGGCAAACCCCCTCTGAACAAATCTTGCCAAGAAAACCCCATGGCAACAACCTGAAGGCACACAACAATAGATTGATGGAGGGATGGATGGATGACTGATAAATAGGTAGATGGATGGATAGATATAAATGACTCTGTTCTACTTTGCTTCATTGCAGGACTGCCCTGCTTTCTGAGACACCTGGCATGACTGTTAATGTGCAATATGGCTTTTTAATGTGTGTTTAACTGTTTTAATTTAAAAGGGAGCCCTGGTGGCGCAGTGGTTAAATGCTGCAGCCACAACATTGCAAGTTCCATCCAAGGGGTCCAAGGTTTACTCAGCCTTCCATCCTTTAGTAGGTCGGTAAAAGGAGTACCCAGCTTGTGGGTGCAATTAGCTAACACACTGTAACCCACTTAATGCAGTGTGGATGTGTAAAGTGCTATTGCTTAACAATTTGTAAGCTGCTCTGAGAGCCTTTGTTGCTGAAGAGCAGGGTATAAATACCTCAAATAAATAAATAAATAAATAAAGGGAGAAAATCAGGATATAACTCAACTCAAATCAATCAATCAATGATTACACCATTTCTGATGATGACCCCATAGACCCCCCAGCACATCAGCATCGTAGACATAGGCTTTTGATGCCTGCGTGGAGTTTCCTGCCTACCCTTTAGCTCAGATAAGAAATTGTCTGCAGAGCTTCTCCCCATCCATTCTCTCTCTCTCTCTCAATCTGCCTCTCTCTCTTTCACACACACATACTCTTACAGTGATAGATGCACACACCCTTGGAGCCAATATAGACCCTTGGGATTCCTCCAGCCTACTAACTGAATTCTTGAGGTTTTTCTCCTTTGTGTAATTATTTTCATGAGCTTTTGAGGAGTGAAGTGCAAAAAGAAACAGAGGTAACTAATAGAAAAAGAATAGCGGAATGTCCTGCTGGGTGCCGTTAATTATGGCAAGGGCTCCCTGGGAGTGTGGTGGTTGTGGAACAGGAGGGGACAGATTCCCAGTGAGGCATCTCTAGGCACCACCTGGAGTCTACTTAGGCACATCCTTTCCTCTAATCTGGCACCTTCAGGAACATTGGACTATATCCCCTATCATCCCTCAGGGGGTGGGGAGGGGATGATGCAGTTGTAGTCCAACACATCTGGAGGGCTGATTCAGTCAGTGAGGCTAGGCTGAGTCAAAGCGAACCTCTCAGCAGAGAGTGGTTCACCACTGGGGCACCACCCCACAAAAGGCTTTGCCTCTGGGAGCCAGCTACCCCAGCTCAATTGGTTTACCCTCCAGCTTTCCCAATTTGGCTGGGACAGTCCTGATTAACCTCTGTCATCCCACTTTTTCAGCAGCTTTAAAATGTCCCAATTTCTCCCTTCTCCCCTCGGCTTTACCCCTTTATCATCAGCTTACTTCAGTTGCTGCAAAGGGAAGAAATAGTGAACAAATAGATTGAACTCAGTTAACTCAACAGTGGGGAGTAGAGACCAGGGGGAGGAATCTTGCTCTTCCCAGTAGGCTCAGGCAAAGACAAACTGCTGCAGCTTCTCCTAGCTTGTGGGCTCTTCCTCATTAATAACTTATGCCACCTCAACTGCACTCTGATGTTGCTTGACTATACATGTCCTAGTTTTCACCTGCAAAATGTTGGGGGGGGGGTGTATGAGATTTTGGTGGTGCTAGGGTACCCCCAGTGGATCACTCTCTGAAGATTTTAACATATGGGTAGGCACATATATGGAGACGGTTGATCCTTCACTATTCGATCTGGGCCTTGATGGCTAGTTGATATCCCCAGAGCCAATAATATACTGTATGCATACTTACCTATGAGAGACTTGAATAGCAGGAGCAGAGAAAAAGAGAGGGAGAGAAAGAAAGTTGATCACACTGAATGTAACTTGGGAGTTTGCATTTTTAGCTGACTGACAAGGATTATTTGGGAGATCCTAATTTTTTTATTTTATTTTATTTTATTTTATTTGTGTGAAACTGAGGCTCTTAAACAAAAACCCTGCTGCAGACAGATCATTCCCTTCTCTAAATAAAACAGAAAGGACAGAACCAACACAGGTGGTATTCTACTGTCATACTTTCTAAGAAAGCTACATTGTAGGATGAGTGGGCAACATTTGCTTCTCCACATGTTGCTGAAGTGGATCTCCTTAATCAGCAGAGCCAGTGGTGGATGATGGGAGTTGCAGTCCAACATCTGTGAAAATTTCCCTGTCCCTCCCTTGTAATATATAGTGTGAATATGCTCAAATTGTTCTGTGACTCGATTTTTTTAAAGCTCATATTTGTAATGCTAAGTTGCCTAGCAGTAAGACTTACACACCATGCTCAGTTTTTGCATTTTAATTCAAGATGATCAGTTTTCTCACAAACTTTCCCAAAACAGACAAACAGGCAGACAACCATATTCTCTGTATAGGGAGATTATCAGATGCAGCAAATAGTGCATCAGAAGATCACAATGAGAACCGGAACAGGCAAGATTATCAGACAATGCATGGCCATGAGTAAGGTGTCCATTTTTATTCACGACTTGTCCCTGTCAATAAGAAAGGGAAGCCTCGTCCATGGCAGTGCTATGCCCCCGGGACAGCAGAAGGACGCAGCATCTGATAATGCCACCCTTCCTGTTCTCCTCCCTTTCTTCCAGCATGGTTTGGAATGTGGGTTTTTTTTTTCCTGCCATGTTCCAATGCGTCTGATAAGCGGAGGGGTTTGTACCTTTTCCAGAACTTGGAAATGTTGTTATTTGTACTAGAACTCCCAAAATGTTCTAGCCAGCATATATATACACTGGGAGTTGTAATCCAGAAAATTGCCTTTCCCAAGCTCTGCCTTTGACGTGTGTGTATATAGTGCATAGTCTACTGTTTAAAATAATGTGAGCAAAAATTGTGAGTTGACCATGAATAATCATGCTTCTAAGGAATAAACCACATGTGGCCTGAAACCCAGGGCAGAAGCATAGGCAAGAATGCTATGCAACAGACATATGCTTCGACCATGGACATTGTTGGCACACAGGGCAAAAATAGACTAACAGTAGGTCTGGCAGATGGTTACACCCGGGTTTGTCCAGTGATCTGAGAACAAAGGAAACAACCACAGGGTGAGAAGGGAGCTTGCATAGATTTCTTCCGGAAGGTAGTGTTAGGGACTTTGGCTGATGGCCCACTTTTGTTTACCGGTACTTGCAAATGCTTTATCTGTCTATAACAGATATTTTCTTAGTAGCTGGGAATCATCTTCCATTTAGGGGCAAATAATGCCCCTCAGAGTTTGGGAAGTGACTTGTAGCCTTTCTGATAGACCGACTTTTCCTAACATGGGGCCCTCCAGCAGCCTTTTTGGATTATAACTCACATCATTCCTGAACATTAGCCATGCTTGGTGAGGCAGAAAAATGCTTTAGGCCAAACCATGTGGAGGGACGCATATCAAGGAAGGGTACATACTGGGGAGGGGAGGGGTAAGGGAAAAGTGTGGAATTGATATGCAGTTTGAATTGAAGAAGGAGAGAGGGCAGAGAGATGTAAGTAGGATGAAAGGTTACATTTCAGGATTGAGTTCAGGTTATTCTGTCAGAATGTGAGGCAAGGGAGGGAAAATCTGAGGCAGGATTAGTGTGTGTGTGTTGCATACCCTCCAACATTTCATAAATTTAGGCCAAGGAACATCAAAGTATGGTTAAGATTCATGAAGAAGAACAGACAAGCTAGGAGAGATTGCAGCAGTTTGCTTTCGCTTGAGCCTACTGGGAAGGGCAGGATTCTGCCCCCTCCTCTCCTCTGTCCCACAGAATTAATTGAGTGAAAATTACTTTTGCACGTTGAACTCAGTTTGCAGCAACTAAAGTAAGGTTAAGGACAAAGGAGGAAAAGTAGGAGGAGGGAAAAGAAACCAGGACATTCTAAAAGCCGCTGTAAAAGTGGGACAGTAGAGAATTAATTGGGACAGTCCCTGACAAATCAGGACAGTTGGAGGGTGTGATGTTGCCAGCTATAGAGGTGGTTGTTATTTATTCCATTTATTCTCTGCTTGTCTACTTATAAATTGTATTTCAAAGGCTCTACTGTGTTTCAGAAGACTCTCAGCTGAAGGAAACTAAACCTTTCAAGTGCTTGGGAAAATGAGGAACAAGTAACTATCTATCATAAAAGATGAGAGTTGAGGAAAAGAATGCAGGTGAAAAAGAATATATCCTGCTCCTATGGGATTCCCTCTCAGATGTATGGTTGGGTCCCCGTAAAGCTGCTTTTAAGAGGGTATTAAAAAAAAATTGCACTCTCTGGGTTTTAAATCAAAAGCTATTATGGCTTTTTACTGCTGTTAGATATTTGAAACTGAATTGATTTGGCTTATTCTAAAATTATTTAAATTTAAAAGGGCTTCTATAATTTTTTTTTTATACCGAGTCCTAAATCCAGCTGCTAGTCTCAACTAGAATAGACACAATCAATGAAATCAATGAAAATTTGGCAAATCGGTAAATGAGTCTGCTCTAGCTAGAACTAAACACTTTTTATATTGTAAATCACTTTGGTGAGACCACAGTCTTTTTTAAAAAACAGATGTTTGATACTAATTTAATATCTTTTTATGGGGGAAGGTGGGGGTGGATGGCGCTTAGGGATTTTACTCAGTATTGTATTTTAATTGTTGTACGCCGCTCTGATTGTTTTTAACAGAGGGGTGGGGTAAAAGTTATTATTATTATTATTATTATTATTATGTTTACCTTAAAAAAAACTAAATTACTGTTTATAACAGTATAATTCAACTTACAATATAAACCAACATACCATAGGTTGATAGAGAGAAAGACAGAAAAGGTGTTACTGTGTTCACATGCCTTATTTTTATTTGTATTGTATTCCCTGTAAGAAGGAATGTCATATCACAAAAACAGTGGTGGGAAGACCAAGGCCTTGATAGGTGGATAAGAAGTAAATTTAATTCATTGATTAATTAATTAATATATAATATACAGAGAACCTTAGGACTAACAAATTTATCATGGCATTGTCTCATCAAATGCTTGGATTTTAATCTATGTTGTACCAGGGGATTGTATGTAATCTGTGCATGTTTACACATACAGAGACGTAAACATACCCTCCAATGTTTCATAGAGCCATAGAATCATAGAATTAATAGAAACCACAAGGGCCATCTATTCCAACCCCCTGCCATGCAGGAATACACAATCAAAGCATTCCCAACAGATGGCCGTCCAGCCTCTGTTTAAAAACCTCCAAAGAAAGAGACTCCACCACTCTGAGGCAGCGCATTTCACGGATGAAAACCAGCCAGGCGACATCAGAGTGTGGTCAAGATGGCAAAAGTTATTGATGAGGAAGAACATACATGCTAGGAGAGGCTGCAGTAGTTTGCTTTTGCCTGAGCTTTCTGGGAAGGTCAAGATTCTGCCCCCTCCTCTCCCTTTCCCTCTGCTGAACTGAGTGCAAACTATTTTGGCACTTTGAACCCAGATTGTAGCAACTGAAGCAAGTTGTGGACAAAGGGGGAAGGAGAGAGAAGGAGAGAGAAACTGGGATATTTCAAAAGCAGCTAAAAAGTGGGAGGAAAAAGGATTAATGGGACTGTGCCTGCCAAAACAGGACAGTTAGAGGATACGCACAGAGAGAGTAGGACTAAAAGAAGGGGGTCTGAACTCCAGAATGAAAAGACCTGTCACTACTGCTCTTATTACTCTGGCGTTTGGGAAATTACTGATCAACAGGAGTGGTCAACTGAGGTGGGTCTGGAGTTCAAATTTCTGTACCTCAGACACGTGCAAGGGCCACACAGGCTGCTGAAAAGATTAACAAACAAATGGAGAAGTGGTTGGAAACGTAATTCCTCATCTGAAGAACTGTTACATTTTTCCAATCTTCTCTATTTAGAATTTCCAAAGTCAAACTGACTAACAGTGGAGAAAGTGGACAATCTTGTCTCGTTCCTTTCTCCATATGAATAATAGTTTGATGCATTACCATTGATTTTTAACTTTGCTTTTTGCAAGGAATAAATAGCTTGGATATAATTGTAAAGGTTATTTCCACACTCCATTTTGTTTAATATTTTTAATATAAGTGTCCAATTTAAATTATCAAATGCCTTCTCCACTTCTAAAACTGTAATATTGTGATGCAGTGGCCTAGAGTCTATTTAAAAAGTGAATTGCAATTCCTGGAGGCTTCTAAGAGAGACAAATCACTGGAGGGGGGCACTCTGAGTAATCCATGTGTGTGTGTATGCGTGTGTGTGTAGCGCCACAAAACCCACCCTGGGCAGCTGCATATGAACTCAGGGCTGTACTTTAGCCACCTCTGGTTTAGGAAATATTCTCTCTCCCTCTGTCCATATACCTGCACAATCCATGTGTCTTTTTCTGAAAACTACGGTATGCAGCCCACTAAAGTCCCATCTCTGGCCACTGGAAGTCTTGATCCCTATTGCAAAGTTCCTACAATTCCTCTGGTTTGCCTTATGACCTAGTAGGAAGGTCCAGGGGAGCTGCCATGTGGAGATCAGATTTGATGAATCAGTAGATCAAAGCAACTGACATCAGCTTCCCTGAGAAGAGGAAGAAAAAAGCTAGGGAGTCAGGAACAGGCACAGACAACATCAAGGCCTGCTCCAGTTGGGGCCAGCTATCACCAGCTGCTCAGTGGGAAAGAACATTAGATGCTGGCTGGTGTCTGCTTCAATGGTCCCTGGTTTTGTTTTTCAGTTTTCTTTCTTAAACAGATAGCTCTTGCTGTCTCGGTTGTATTCTATACCTCACGGAAGCCATTTGAGGATTCTAGTCCAAAACATGGGGCAAAATCCACAAAATAGCCAGGCATAAATCCAATCCCTCATCTCAGATAGAGGGAACTTATGGGAGCAATGGGATTTCTTTTAAGTGTTGATTAACTATTCAGCAATGAACAGGAGCTCAGGAAACAGGATGAGGAAAGTTTTGTGTGGGATAGGTAGGAGAGACAGAATAGGTGAGCGTGTGTCTGTTGCTGATTGTTTGGCTGAGATATTTGGAAGTTTGCTTGTGTGGCCACATGGTTAAAGGGTATGGGGCTTCTGTGAGGAAGTGAATGCCCAGAGGAAGTAAACCACTGACTTGCTTGGGAAAGGAGGTAGCAGTTGCTAGCTATACACAGCTGATTCCTCAGTCTCTGGAGCCCAGCAACAGGGAGCTTGGAGAACAGGGAGAGGAAAACAGCTGTTTCATGAGGATATCTTGTGGGGGAGTTAGAAGGGGAGGGCCAGAATGTTGTGACACTGCCTATATAAGGCTACTGAACATGGATGGTGAGGGAACTGCTGCATTAACCTGCAGTATCTGTGCTATGTTTGTTTTCTTGTTTGAGGATGTGGAGAGCTACACTTGCATAGTTTATAGGACTGTTGCCCCGCTGAAAGAAAAGGTGCAAGGATTTGAGGTCTACAATGAAACTTATCAAGGAGAATGAGGCTTTTTTTTTTTTAATCAGTAGCATAGACTCTCCTGAAAGGGGGATGCCATTAGGGAGAAGGACAATTTCCAAACACAGAAAAGGCAGATACTTAGAAGAATTGGACACACAGAAGCAAAACTATCAGGAACCATGCTGAAGCTATCCGATCGATTCCAAGCTCTCCCCTTGAACAGTGATTATGAAGCACAGGAATAAAAGTCTCAGTCCTGAGAGCGCATGGAGGTGACCTTGGAAGATTCTGTGGGTGGAAGGGTTCTTTTTAGTTCCCAGAAGAAGGAGCAATGTGTGTGTGGGGGGGGGGTAGGTGATTTCCCTGATGAAATGAACAGAAGCATGGGTGTGCAGGCTTGACAGGATATCTCAAGAGGTGAGCTGTCATGCAAGGGTGAAGATCCTTAACACAACAGAGGGGTTGACAAGACTCATCAAGCCCACTAACTATTACCCTTTTCTTCTGAGCCATGTAGGAACAAATGACACTGCAAGGTACAGCCTTCAATATATTGCAAGAAAATGTAAGGCTCTGGGGAGGAAGCTAAAGGATCTTGAGGCATAGGTAGTTATTTTCATCATTCCTTCCTGTTGAAGGACATGAGAGGGAAGAATACTGAAAGTGAACAACTGGCTCCACAGTGAGTAATGCCAGGAAAGTTTTGGCTTCTTGGGGCATGATCTATGCTTCAGTTAAGAACTTTTTAGTGCCTTATAGCATTTGGTGCTATAAGATTCTTTCAAAGTTGATGAAGAGGTCTGTCAATAGATTTACATGAAGAAGGGAGACAATATTCCAGAAGGCAGGGGAAAACTAAGTTCTGGGACAATAGCCTCAGTGGTTACAAGAGAAATTGGGGCTTTAGTACAAGAATCAACTGGGGCGGGGGACAGTAAGGAAGCAGTTGGAGAGAATGACCTGTGGTCTTAGATTTTTCTAAACGAATGCACAGATTGTGAGAAATAAGCAAGATGAACTTGAACTCTTAACACAGGAAGGCAAATATGATTTACTGAATTAGGCATCACCAGGACCTGATGGGATGATTGGAATGTAGTGAAAGAAGAATATGTCCAGACAAGAGCAACCAAGATGATCAAGCTTTGAAAGGAACACCTTAGGGAGGTGGATATGTTTAGCCAAAGAAAAGAAGCTGGAGGGTGACATGATAATAAACATAAACGGATTTTCCTCCTAAACATAAGGAAGATCTTTCTGACAGAAAGAGCTGTTGAACAGTGGATTAGACTGCCTTAGAAGGTAGTAAATCCTCCATCTTTGGAGGTCTTTAAAGAGAGGTTGGACAGCCATCTCTTAGAAGTGCTTTAGCTGTGTTTCCTTACAGGCCAGGGGGTTGGGCTAGATAGCTCTTGGGGTACCTTACAACTCTAAGATTCTATGATCCTGTTAACTAACTCAAGTAAATGAAGTAAATAAGACGCCAAGCCAAAAGGGAATACAGTCAGCTTTCCACATCCACAGATTTTTTATCCACAGATTCAACCATCCATGGCTTGAAAATATTCCAGTTTTTTTCCCAAAAGGCAAACCTTGCTGTTCACCATTTTATATAAAAGGACATCATTTTACTATATAGAATCACAGACTCATAGAAACATAGAGCTGAAGGGAACCACAAGGGCCATTCAGTCTAACCCCCTGACATGCAGGAATACTCAATCAAATCATTCGCGACAGATGGCCGTCCAACCTCCATTTAAAAAACCTCCAAAGAAGGAGACTCCACCACACTCTGAGGCAGTGTATTCCACTTCCGAACTGCTCTTACTCTCAGGAAGTTCTTCCTAATGTTTAGGTGGAATTTCTTTTCCTGTAGTTTTAACCCATCGCTCTGTGTCCTAGTCTCTGGAGCAGCAGAAAACAAGCTTGCTCCATGATACATTTTATTTATTTATTTATTTATTTATACCCCATCTTCCAAAGTTGTTGCTTGGTATCATAGAATTAAGGTATGCAAAGCTCAGGTGCTAAATGTGTCATGACTGCCATATGGCCCTTGCCAAGGAGTATCTCTAGGTCAAAAGATGACACAGGGGTCCTGGAACCAAATCCCAGCAGATACCAAGGGTCCATTGTACTCCCAATAAGAAATCAGGCATTGAACCCATTATACCATTCCAGCTAGAAGAGAAGATATTATTTTAAAGCAGAGGGTAGAGGAGGATGAGGAGACTCTCCATTCACACATAATCATCTGCCTCTTCTCTCTGTCCTCCTTCCATCAACCTTTGCCAGGTCCTCAGTACGGGAGCTTTCACACAAGTACATGTTGGAATCTAGAGTAGGTAATAGTGATATCTTTTACTGGAACAACCCTGAATGTTCAAAGACGCTTCATCAATATGCACTCAGAGTCAAAACAAAAGAAGGTGGATTTTGTGGGTTGGGTGGCTTGTCAGTTTGTTAGTCTGAGGGTCAGTTTATCCAGTCAGCCAAATCACATGTTAAAGCTTTTCTTGGCCTTCACCACTTCAGTCTGCTGGTTGAAGAATTTTAAGAGTGGCATTTTCCTACAATGGAAATAACAAATTCTTTCCTTCTGATAAAAATAGCATGCCAGGGAAGAGGGTTATGTCCATGTGTTCTTTCATTGTCTAGTGTTCTCCCTGGCACAATGTTTTTCTGTGTGAAATGACTGGGGGGGTATTTCTGCATAGGGAAGCATGCAAACTAGACCTAGGAATATTATTTTGTATAGTAACATATTAGTGCTAGTCATCACTTGAAAAAAGGAATATGCTTTTGCCGCTGCTGCTACTTTTACTTCCTCTAACTCCTCCTCCCCTTCTACATGTCTTCCTCCTCCCCCTTCTTTTCACAAAAAAGTTGTACAAATGGCCAAAATTGGCCCCAAACAGCACAAAATTACCATTTCCCCAATCCCAATTAGTTCAGAAGGAAACATTTTTTCTGTGCTGGAACTGAATGCCGTTCCTGACCTCCCAGAGAGTTTTTTCAGTGCTGAAAACTTACACGTTTCTGCTATAAGATAAGCTTTATTGGTGGGAAATGATGCTGCAGATGATAAATAGCAGAGAAGCATCCCAGCATCCCCTCATAGCCAATTGGCCAAGTTAATTCTACCCAGATTATCCATAGCTGGCAACCAAATTCAGTCTCCAGACTTTATCACACAAGGCTGATATTCTGCAATTACAGTACAGCAAGATATTGGCGCATTTGGCCAGTACTTATCTCCTGCTGCTGCTTTGCATTTCATACATTTCTGTAGCACACCTTTTTATGGATGGGGAAAACCTGTCAATGGCTCCCTATATTGCCTCTATTCTATTAGGCCCCCTGGTGCGACAGGTCCCTTCCACTGCAGTAACAATATAACAGCAGTCACGTGGGGGCATTATTCTCCCTCTCTCTTCCTCCCCCTTGCTATTCCCAGTAGGCTGAGGTTGGTTTTACTCTGTGCCTTTAGGGTTTTTCACCCCCTAATTTTTACTGTGATTACAGTACATGATTATGGTGAAATGATAAAATAAAAATATTTTTTATTGTTTTCCCATAATGACAGAATCACTGGAAAAATAAAAATTTAAAAAATTGAAAGGCATGCACACACTGAATAGGGCATATGGCGGGGTTATGAAGCCGGTGCAGAAGGGACCATGGATTGTCAGAGCAGCACACTCGCATGATTGCAGAGAAGTGTGATCCTGATCGTTTTCAAAACCGGTGTGTTCCTGTTTGCTTCATTAACGCAGTTGCTGCACGAAAACAGGCTGGTGTGATAAAGTCCCCCATCACTGTAATATGAGGACCCTTGGCTGGTGTAAATCCCTGCCCAGCAAGGGGAGTGGAAGATGGGCTACCAAGGGTTATGTAATGCAGAAGGAATTCAAGAAAATCAAAGTGTGGAAGCATGGCCCATGCCTCCCCATCCCCACAACAGCAACGAGAACTGTGCAAGCAGGTTGGTTAGCAATAGATGAAAAATCACTCCCCCAGACTGTTCTCAGCTTTCATATCTTTCCCCAGCCTCAAACTGCCAAGCTAATATGAAAAGTATCAAACAAGATTATGATTACAAATGGACTCCTTCATTTGGACTCTAGATAACTGTTAACTTTTGACCAGCATGATAACAGGTCAGAGAAGCCTTGCATATATAAACAAAAACATTGTGAATCTTCTAGAAACAGCTTCTTCCAAAATGCATCTAGGGATTACTTCTTCTTCTTTCTTTCTTTTTAAACCAGCCTTCACCTTTCTTATGATTTATATTTTGGTGGCCAAACATATAGATCTATGCTTTTTAAAAAAACAAACATGTAATAGCTGGTAAGGCAGGCTTATCTGCTTTCTCCTTTCCCCTCTGTCTTGCTGTTCACAGATGCTTAGTAAGGGATTCTGGAGACAGCTGCTGTTTAGCTTGCCTGTTTCAGGCAGGCACACACAGTGGCTAGAACAGAATGTTGTTCTTCCCCAGCTCAAGCTTTTATTGTATTGCTTACTGCAAGCAGACACTGCAAGTCTGTATTTCTCCAGCTTTCCTCCTTCACTTTCCCAATGCTGATGCTGCTAAATATATCCCAGCTAGACAGAGGACAAAGGAGGAAAAGGGGCCATGTGGTCATTAAAAGGTTTTGTTAAGAGGAGCTTCTTTATTAGAGACTTTTTAAACTGAGGACTGCCAATTAATGCCAGGTGTTGTAGGCTATATTCCAGGGGAAGGAATGGCAAAAACCTCCTCTGAGTATTCTTTGCCTAAGAAATCCCTTTGAAATTAATGTTGCCATAAATTGACAGTCGACTTGAAGGCATGCACACACACCCCCACACACATGACTGTAATTGTCATCCTTATCCAAGTGGGTGTTGCTTTCTCCTTGAAGGGTTTTCTCTAGCCCTGCAATGGCCATCTCTCAGAATTGCCTCAGCAATGCTGTCAGCACTGCCAGCCAGATGCTCTGTTCTTTCCTCTCCACCTGATCCTGTGCAACTACACTGGTAGGGCTTTTGACTCCACTGGCAGCAAATAGATTTTGGCCAACGTCATGGATAGTGCCACAGGGCTGAGAGTACTAGGCTGTCCTCTCCGGCTTCACCAACATAGGGCTGAAGTGCCTTTAACGAGAGCCATTCCTTAGGGTGGAGCAATACCACCCACGCCCCACTCAGATTTTTAATTTTAAAAATGCAAAGTAGCCTTGGGGAGGGGGAGGACCGCCAGAAAGGGTGGTGATTTTGAGAAGAAAAATAGCCAGCAGGTTAAGAACACAGAATAATGTTATTTACAACTTTGAACAAGGGATTTTATCAGACCGCTTCCCCCCACAACCTATTCTTTTGCTGGCATAATTTCTGGTGTTTTTATGCCGGCAAAAGAATTCTCATACCACACTTACCTTGCATCCACACAAAAAGCTTCCCTGGCAATGAATGAGGAGTGAACAGACCTCCGTTCACTTCCTCTATTGGAATCTCGTGGATTCTAGCAAGAATACATAGCGTAGGAAATTCAAAAATAAAAACAAAAATAACAAAGTAAAAGTTACACAAACCACATAAATACACTATAAAAGTCCCAAGTAAACTGAGGAGGGTCATAAAAAGTGTGTCACCCACCTGAATGTTGCAATCTCTCCTGGAAGTGTTCTGGCTGGACCAGCCATTGACACCGTAATGACGAGAGGACATTGGCGTGAGGTTTCATACGCTGACAATGCTGGCAAAAAATTGCCACAGCCAATCTATTGATGGCTTGGTCCATCAATAAAATAGAACGCCTTATGCCAGTACATAAATGCAAAAGAGCGACTTCGTCTGATATGTGCACCCTTTCATGTTTATGTGGCATTGTTATGATGCTGTTTTTTGTGTGTCTGATAAAGTCCAAGGTCTAATTGGAGCTTTGCTGGATTTGAGAAATCATAAATAAGGCACATGACAGGAAGCTGTAAGGGCATGCTGGGACTAAGCGGTTCCTAACAGGACTTGTTGGATTCCAATGACCCAGTTGAGTTTCCTGGAGTTTGCTGTGCTGCTGAGTAGCCTTTGGCAACTCCTTTTCATTTACAGCTCAGATCAACTGAGAGGCTGGGACAGAAGATGACAAAGCTGACCTTTGTCTCCTAGTGACAAAGACAGCTTTCCTTTTTTTTTTTTTACCAAGGTGCTTTTAATCTTGAACTGTGCTATTCTTAGAAAAAAACACCTTGTGAGAGAGTGAAAGGGAATGAACGCCAGGAGAACAATCTCAGGCAGGGCATCTTAACAAAATGGGGGTGGGCTGAGGGGAGGGAATATACAGTAGAAATAACCTTCCCCCCCCCCGCCCATCCTTAAGACACAGAACTGCATTTCCAGTGAGAAAGAGGAACTTGCTCTTATCTTGATGCAGATAGTGTAGAAAGAAGGACAATAGGTAGGCTTAGATAGGAAGGCTACCAGACTGAATGTTCATTGCCTCTAAGGGAAGGCAACAACCCCAGAGGTGGTGTGATCTAGTGAGTAGAGTGCCAGATCAGAGATCTAATGTTGAACCCCCAGCTGGCCACAAAGCTCACTGGTTGAGCTTAAGCGAGCACAATCTCTCTGCTTCCTCTTCTTCACAGCCCATGCATACTCCCTGGAGGAAGGATGGGATACAAACAGGGAGCAGCACAGCTGACCCAAAACAGTTTGCCATCTGTAGTGAGCTGGACCTCTGCCACCAGGCAGATAGGTTTTAGAGTCCTTGTTACTATCGTGGCCAAAAGTCACCCCCCGAGGCAAGGATGGGGGGGTGGCACTTCCTGGCAGAGAGTCATCAAGGTATCTTAGCGGGCATAGGGCAGGCGATGAGATATTGACACTTCTCTCAAGACCTTTGCAAAATCTTGAATTGTCCAAGCACTGTCCGGGCAACCAGCCAAAGCCTGATTATGACACAGCTGATAGCAAAGGCACACCACAATCAAGCTAATTACACGCAAAGGAACCAAGGTAGCGTGGATTTAGACACTTACTTTACTAGCAAGCAAGTACGGGTTCATAAGCAAAATCCAAATAACAAGGTATAGGTCCAGCAAGCAGAGTTCAGCGTAGTCCAGTAGAATTCAAGTCAGGCAAACAGAGTTCAGAATAACAAACACAGCAAGCAGGAACAGGACAGGACACCAGGTAGGTCAGATAATCTCCCACAATGCTTGGAGGGCAGGACTGCATATTTATAGCTCAGCAGCTAATGCAGCTGCATAATTAATTGCTGCTTGCTATAAATATGCTGAGACCACCTCAAGCCCTCCTTTTGTTGTCTCCGTGCTGAGAAGGTAGGTATAGGTAAATTGTCCTCTGTATCTGAAGAGGCAGGACCCTCTGCCAGAGCTGGTACTGCACTACTGTCTGTGTCTGAGGCCTGTGGCTCTGGGACATCCTCCTGCGCTGGTTCAGCAGGTCCTGGCATGTCTGCTGCTTCAGTCTCTGAGTCCATTTCCTTGTTCCGGAAGCAGGGCATGACATGAATTTGCTGCCTGGTGCTTAGGGTGGAAAGAATATTTGAAAATTTTGAAAATGTGTCCAGAAATAAGTAAAAAAAAAAAAGTATCCTGGACTCATGAGCATCTTCCCAGCTAATTTTACACAAAATTCACAGGTGGTTTTGCACAGAAAACAGCATTTTCTGCATGGAAAATAATATTTTGAAAATGCTGTTTCCTCCACAGAAAATGCTGCGTTTGGGAGCTTATTCTGTGCAAAATTTGCACATAGTTGTTTTGCGTAGAAAATAGGCTATTCTACACAGGAAATGGCATTTTCTTCCCAGAAAATATTTCTGTGCAAAAATCTTATTTTCTTCCCAGAAAATGCTATTTCTTGCACTGAAAGCAGTTTTTCATGCAATACAATTGTGTGTGTGTTTTGTACAGAATAAGTCATGATCTGTGAATAGTCACCAAAGGCTGCATAGTTTTCAAAGACTTTCTGACAGTGAGATGAAAATTGGTAAAATTACTCCTTGTTTCCTTTGAGAAGAAAATTAGTGATGAATTACCTCCTTACCTGGTGCTGCCCCCTTCCCACTGCCGGAAAGTTGAGCAAACCCTAGAGGGGACAGACAGGGATAGATGATAACTGCCATAATTGTGGCAATAGGGAATCCATTCTTGGATTTATAACCACTTGTCCCATAGCTGTTTGGGACTGGAGGGCAGTGAAACTCTGTTGGGAATAGGACCCAGTATGTGGGTAGGGAGACCCAGCATGGTGTAGTGGTTTGGATGTTGGACTGGGAGAGCAGGGTTCAAATCCCTGCTTGGCCTACTGGATGACCTTAGGCAAGTCACACTCTCTCAGACTCTCAGAGGAAGGCAATGACAAACCCCGCTGAACAAATTCTGGGCAAGGATTCAAATGTGGCTCTTCCTGGTCTGACTCTGGTACTCTAATCTTGACACTGTACTGCTAACAGTTCCAGATCAAAATTCTTTTTAGAAACTTGATGAAAAGGCATGTTCAAAAGTTGATAACTTAAGGAACAAACATGACCATGGAAGAACGTTCCTGCCTGAGCCTTTTAAGGGTTGGGTGTGTGTGTGTGGGGGGGTAATCTTAAGTAGTCAGAGCTTCATCTTGGAGAACAGTGGAGCAACAGTGATTCAAAGTTGCATTGGCCAGAATTTGGTCTTCTGCCCAAAAACATAAAAGACAAATACATTCTGACCAAGTCAGGCTAAGAAGCCCTCATTTCAAATGTCCCTTCTCCCTTGAACTCAGTAGGTGGCCTAAGACATGTCACGATTCTCACAGCTTCCCTCTCCATCCCATTTGCAAAATGAGAGAATAATTCTGACCTATTTTTCAGAGCTTTTGCAAAAGTTAGGGAAATAAAATTTTAATACTGTATAGTTCCCTCCTCTTACATATTCTTTTCCCCAGAACATTTTTATAGTTTAAGCTAAAACCAGTGTGGTATCATAGTTTAATTGTTGGAATACAATTCCAGAAGACCAGAGCTGGAATCCCTGCTCAGGCATGGAAACCCACTGGGTGACTTTGGGCAGTTTACACCCTCTCAGTCTCAGAGAAAGGCAATGGCAAACCTCCCCTGAACAAATCTTGCCAAGAAAACCCTATGAGAGAGCCACTATAAGTCAGAGTCAACTTGAAGGCACCTAACAACACCAATTAAAAACAAAGAAAAAGTAGTTTTATGTAAAGCCCTCCTGGGACTCTTCCATTTCAAAACGCAGGCGACTCCCTGATGACCGCCCCCCCCACTGCAGGTAGTCATGGAAAGTTAAGTATATCAGGTGAGAATATTGTAGCCAACCCTGTTTCTTGATGTGCTAGTTTTCTATATGTTTGTTAAATGGCAGAGCATTCAGGTATTACTGTTTCAACATGTCAGGTGGTTGCATGCACTGGGAACCTAAACAGGTCCCAGGCAGCATAAAACAGACAGCAGAGTATTGTTCCTTTAGGCATCAGAATAAAGGCACAGACACATAGTTTTGTGTCTAAAATAAACAATGTCTCTTTACTTGGGAAGCAAGGTTGTGTTCTTGCACCAACTTTATTTACAATCTTCTTCAGCATGATGCTCCAAAGGGCTCTGGCAGAGTTTGAAGAAGACGATGGCATCTATATACGTTACCGTACTGATGGTAGCTTGTTTAACTTAAGCCGTGGAGGGCTCACATTAAGGACTTTTTTGGATGTCTTAAATGTAATATTTAAGTTGATCGTGAGTAAAAATCGCTGAAATATAACACTCAAATGTCCCTGCGGTACCACAACAGTACCGGCAGGGATGGCGTCATGCGAAAGGGACACCTTGCAGTGCAGCAGCCTCGCAACGTGGCGAGGCTGCTTCCGTTACATTTAAGACGTCCGAAAAAGTCCTAAGACTCTAAACTATCTAGTCCGTGAGCTGCTCTTCACTGATGATGCTGCCCTTGTTGCCCACACAGAAGCAGCTCTGCAGCACCTAACATCCTGCTTCGCAAGAGCTGCAGAGCTGTTTGGGCTGGAAGTCAACCTGAAGAAAACAAAAGTTCTTTACCAGCCTGCACCACAGGATGAACACCACCATCCCCACATTGCCGTCGGCAAATCTGTGCTCAAGTCTGTTCAGCAGTTTACCTACCTGGAAGCATCATCTCCTCAGATGCCAAGATTGACAAACAGATCAATCACAGATTAGCAAAGGCATATAGTGCATTTGGAAGATTTCTCAAAAGAGTCTGGAGCAATAAACACCAGAGGCAAAGCACAAAAATCAGTGTGTATAGAGCCATTGTACTGTCTATTCTCCTTTATGGATCTGAAACATGGGTCACCTATCGCCACCACCTACGACTCCTCGAACTCTTTCATCAGCGCTGTCTACGCACAATCCTAAATATACACTGGACTGACTATGTGACGAATGTTGCTGTCCTTGAGCAAGCAGGGATCACCAGCATTGAGGCCATGATACTGAGAACACAGCTGCGCTGGGCAGGGCATGTTTCTAGGATGGAGGACCATCGCCTCCCAAAAATAGTACTCTATGGTGAACTCGCCACAGGTCAGCATAAGAGGGGTGCTCCAAAAAAGCGATACAAGGACTCCCTGAAACAACATCTCAGGCTCGGCCAAATTGATCACCAACATTGGTCCGCCCTGGCCTCAAATCGGGAGACATGGAGACGCACTATCCACAATGCTGCAGCCTTATTTGAGAACTCACGCTGAACAAGTCTTGAAGAGAAACGACAACGCAGAAAGAATCACAACCCAAAAACATTACCCAAGGAGACCTTCTGCTATGCTTTCTGCAACCGGACTTGTTTATCTTGGATTGGCCTTTTTAGTCATCAGCATGCTTGCAGAAAGCGCAGGATGAGTCCTTCCCGAATCTTCGTTTGTGAAGAAAAGCCAGAGAATAAAGAATCTATATGTCAGGGATGCTTTGATCATGTTTTCCTGTGTGGCAGGGAGTTGGACTGGATAGCCCTTGTGGTCTCTTCCAACTCTACAATTCTCTCTCTGTGGCTTTTCTTTGCAAATGAAGATTAGTATCAGCTTTAAAAGTTGGATCATGCCCTTTTCTATGGCTGTGGCTCCTACAATTTTCATACCATTTGAAAAATAACATAAGCTTCCTTCACATTCTAGCCATTAAAAGGTGTATACTGCTGGGCACTCGATAGAATATCACTTCTTACCTTCTATCAGCAATAGGTTGTTCTGTCAACAACAGGATGTAGGAGATTATCAAACAGGAACACACAAACGTTTGTCCTACACACTACCAAAACACAACAAAAAAAAAGCAAAAAGGTGCACACAAGCACAGAAACGCACTTTACACAGTACAAGTAACTTGGGGAGGTTCATAAAAAGAGCATAGCCTACCTGGTTTTCGTGATCTCACCCAGAAGTGTTCTGGCAGAACTGCCCATTTATGCTGTATTCACGGGAGACAATGGCATGAGGTTTCAGACACTGGCAATGCTGGGACCAAAACAGAAAGGGGGAATCTATTGATGGCTTGGCCCATCAATGAAAAGAAATGCCATAGTGATACCAGCAGAATGCAAAAAGAGGATGTCGTCTGACATTAGTGGCCTTTTGTGTTCTGCTGGCATCATTATTGCACCACATTTTCTGCATCTGATAATCTCCGTAGACTTGTATTGAATGTTAAATCTTTTTCTTTCACTTGTTTATTAAATAGGAGTGCATGTTATTTTAGTAGCAGTAATAATGAAGACAAGCATGAGTGTTTTATAATTATGTCCCTGATTTTGGTGTGCTGGAAGTCATGTATATGCAGTGGGCCCTTGATATCTGCTGGGGTTTGGTTCCAGGACCCCCGTGGATACCAAAATCCATGGATGCTCAAGTGCCATTAGATACAATGGTGTAGTAAAATGGTGTCCCTTATATAAAATGACAAAATCAAGGTTTGCTTTTGGGATCCATTTATTTATTTGGAATATTTTCAAGCCGTGGGTGGTAGTGGATGGCGGAATCCATGGATATGGAGGGCTGACTATCATTTGTTTGTATTTTGTCCAGGGTGAGGGAGATTGTGGGTTGTGGGTTTTTTATGTTGTGTTTATGTCTGTTATGTTGTGTTTATGTTTGTTAATGGGTAAAAAGACAATAAAAAGGAGCCCTGGTGGCGCAGTGGTTAAATGCCAGTACTGCAAGCCACAAGGTTATGAGTTTAATCCCAGAGGGCTCCAAGGCTGACTCAGCCTTCCATCCTTCTGTAGGTCAGTAAAATGAGTACCCAGCTTGTTGGGGGCAGTTAGCTAACACATTGTAAAAACTGCTTAGGGAGTGCTTTGGCACTGTAAATATCAATGCTATTGCTATTGCTAAAAAGAATTTTAAAAAACAAAAAAAACCACCACCACCCCCTCCAAAAAACGATAGGTTGTAGGCCTATTGCTTCCAAGGAAAGTGATACAAAATAAATTTGTTTTGCTGCACAAACCTTCAGCCAGTGTATGAGGGCACAAGTTGTTCCAGTTAAAGGCATCTGCTTACCAGTTTTGTATCTCTACATATTCTGGCATTGAGCCATGAGGTACTTATACATTGGATGCAACTTTCCATCAGATGTTGCTTTATGGTTGCACTTTCTCTACCTTTCACTAAATTACTAGATATTGCTGCTGCCGCTGCCATTATCATATTTGTTATCATTGGAATTTTAATTACATAGCCGATTTTGAGTTCTCAAGGCATGGCACATACACTTGCAAATGCAAAAGACTGTCATGAAGAGGAGAACATAAATCTTTCCTCATGCAATTTTTAAGTGCCCTATGGAACTCATGACCATAGGACATTGCAATGGCCAGAGGTACAGTACAACCCCACATCCACGGGACCAGTACTCATGGTTTCACTTACCTGCATAAAAAAAATCTCTCTAGGTATTTTCTAGGAATCAGACCTTCACAACCTGCAGCCCTCCAGACGTTTTTGCCTCCAACTCTCAGAATTCCTGATCATTGGGCTAGCTGGCTCAGGCTTCTGGGAATTGTGCACACCTGGTCTAGGCCTCCAGTGCAATTCTATGGTATGTTTCCACCGGCAGTTGACCATAGAGTCATGCTGGAGGACCTAGAAAGTGTTCTCTCTAGGAATCTCTAGGTCTTCCACCATGACTCTGTGGTATGCTTGGATGATAAGTCATTTATTTCAATAGGGTTCACTATTATCTGCAGTTTTGCGTTTCCACAGTAAGTCCAGGATGTATCTCCCGTGGATATGGAAGGCATACTGTATAATTATTGGGTGTGATTTTAAAATGTCCATGAATGACTTGCCCCTGTCTTCAGAGACAGTATATTTCTGGCCACTAGGTACCAATCACAAGGGATGTGGAGAAGCTTGAGAAGGCTTGGTTTGGAACAAGAACAACATGTACCCCCCTCACCATAGTATCTGTGGGGTCATTGTCAATAGAAAGAAAACTCGCTAGGCCATTGGTCAACCTTAAGCACCAGGATCTGTCCTGCCTCATGGCACTGAAGTGACTGCATCAGAAAGCAGATTTTGGGTGTCAGGAAAGGGAAGCAAATTGTTTAGCTATTGAATTTTTAAATTATTTTAATTTTATTGCCAGGGATGGGAAGAGGTGTTTGTGAAATTTTCAGCCTCCAGTGCCAGAAGTAATCTGGCTGGCTTTGGGCAATAGGTACATTGATGTGTGTGGGTGGGGGCAGATTTGCTACTCTTCCACAGGGGGCCACCCAAGTACCACTTTGCTAACTAACTATATATATATATATATATATATATGGTACATTTCCTTTCCCAGTGTGCTGATTAGCTGCTCAGAAAACATACCCAACAAATCACCCCCCCATGCAAATTCCCTCTACACCCCACAATCCACTCCTGCCACTCAATCTGCATCTACACCCCCAGCCTCACAAATGACCCTCCCTCCTCTCACTCCCTCAGCCACTCACCAGTCATGGGCTGCGATGGGGCCCAGGAAGTCAACTGGCAGCAGCTGTAAGGCAATAGAGCGAGTCACTCTCAACAATTATGGGAAAAGTGTGGAACGCTAAGAAGATAGAGGAGAAAAATCCACTGGCCTACTTTACAGGGTTGTTGTGAAGTCTACCAGGTGCTTTGGGGGGAGTTTTTTTTAATGGTGTATGTTATGCCAGATACAGCTAGTTCTTATGTATGTAACAACCACCTTTGATTTCTTTTATTTATAGAAACATTCTATAGTACTCTTCAGCATAACCAAAGCTTCATAAAGACAGACTATTTTCATATCATAGTTTTTTTCTTCCCTGCTAAGAGAAGAAAAAAGAAAACAGGGACTGAGATTGTAAGACAGGATGTCCCAACTGAAGGAATGGCTGCAATTTAGAAGTCTATTCACAAAGGAAGATTTGTGACAAATACGTTTACAGCATGTTTAGCCTTGAAGGAAAACCACTTAAAGGTTGTCAATAGACGGTACCTAACCCCAGCGAGAATAAATAAAATGTACAAAACAAATAATAACAAATGTTGGTGCTGCGAAAAAGACATCGGAACAATGTATCATATGTGGTGGTGGTGCTCAGAAATTCAAAAGTTTTGGTTAAAGATTCACAAGACAATTCAAAAAATATACAGTACATACTTTGTTATGAACCCTAAGCTTTATCTGTTAAATATGACTTCTGACCTCGAAAAAAGTTTTAAACAACAACATTGGAGAACATTACTTTATGCAATCACAGCCGCAAGGCTATTGATAGCAGCCAACTGGGAAAAAAAAGCAATTCCCTCAATAGATAAGTGGTTACTAAAACTTAAAGAGATGTTAAAGAATGACAAATTAACATATATTTTAAATAAAACAAATATGGAAAACTTGGAAAAAGAATGGTTTCCGATACAAGAATATTGGAAAAGAAGATGAACATTAAGACATAATATTAGACTGGATAACAAAGGCACTGTACCAAGAAAGAACAGTAAATGATGTATGATGGAATACAACTGGTAAAGGCTGGCTTGAAACAGAGAAGCAAAAGCTTCAATAATAGCTTTAATATTTCTGGATTTTGAGGAAATGTGGGGGTGGTGGTGGAAAGGTGTGTATAGTAACAATAAATAACAAAGGAGAATATAAATGGTGGAAAATGAAAGAAAACAGGAAAAATACTAGAAATAATAGAATAAATGGAGGAGATAAAGACGAACAAAGGATAAGCAACTCAGACAGGTGGTGGGTCGAAGGGAGTTAAAGGAGGATAGAAAGGGAAAGGATGAAAAAGTTGAGTATGTGGAGAAGTTAGAGAAAGTAGAGAAGGTTGATTAGAAGGGAGAGTAAGGAGGGAAAGAAAGAAAGAAAGGAAGAAGTAGTGGAAGAAAGAGGTGGAAGATGGGAGAAAGTGGAATTAGTTGGAAAGTGAGGTATAAATGGAATTAAGTATGAATGATACAAATTAATTAAATATTGTAAGATGAGTAAATAATAGAACTGTTATTATTAATAACAATTGTTATTACAGTCATTGTTAACTCAATCGAATTGTTATATTAATTTCTTATGGTGACAGTGTAAAGGAAGATTTTGATGTAATAAAATATAAATAAATAAATAAGAAGTCTATCCACACGTTACATTTTAGGGGATGGGGTAAACCTGTGATACTTTAAGCATGAAGTATAGATATGTGAGAAACACATGTAACTTAATCCATACACTTGTCAGAGACAGAGGAATGGCTAACTGGAGGCAGGTCACTATCGTGCATGGGGAATCAGATGGTCCTAGAAGATATTGCAACAGGTTTGCTGTGTTTCATCTCTTATCCCCTTTCCCTTACCTACCCCACTCACTCGCTTTCTCTGTCTCTCTCTGCAAGTTTAGTTATTCAAGGGGTCATCCATTGAAATTAAATAGATGTGGACGAGATTCAGGACAGAGAAAAGGAACTAGTGCTTGATGGTTACCTGGTAAATGGCGTTAAAGAGGAATTGAACAAATTCCTGGTGTAGGTTGATATGTCTAATAATGGCTACTGGGTGGCAGAGCTTTTAAATGTTAGATTTTTCAACTCCCTGCAGATTCTTAGAGCTCTTATCCAGGGGGGAAAATAGCAATTTTCCCAATTTCTGGCCCTCAGAGACAATGTACTACTGCATACAAGTTCCTGGAAAGGGATTCTGTCTTCTTAGACATCCTGTGAGCGTTTTGATGGCCTGTGACTGACCACTGTTAGTGATACAGATGATGGATTTTGGGCCTGACGAGTAGCACTGTTCTTATGTTTTAGTACCTCCTAACACCCTCTGTTCCTGAATTGTTGGTTCACATACTATATAGAATCATAAAATCATAGAGTTGGAAGTACTCGCAGTAGTTTCCAGAACACTGGTTTTAAATTTTCATTCATTTTGGTTTTCCTGAATGTTTTAGTTCCGTGTGTGTGTGTGTGCCTTCAAGTCATCTGTTGCCTTATGGCAACCCCATTAATGGTCAGTAATTATTTGTCATTAATTTAGCTGTGTTTCGAATTGTTTTGCTAAAGCAACATACTAAATATTAAAATGGACTGAAATACAGAAGGCACAGAGAGGAAGAAAAATTGAGAGAAAGATATTCTCATTCATCCCTCATTGTATCCAGTTGCTACCTATTCTTTGTCTAGTTTAATGTAAATAAGCCTTAAAAATTACCAGTGCACAAATGGTTAAAACACTTGTTTGCCCACGTGTAACTATTAATAGCATTATCTAGTCGTTTTGTTAAGCATTTATATCCCGTGTTTCAATGAAGTTCTCAAACTGGCTGAAAATCTTCCTATTTATAAAAACTGTGCTTTTGTAATACATAACATGGCATATATATCTTTATTTCACTATTACTGTAAATTCAGGATTGTTTATATGGGATATACTATACATTTTATTCTCAGAACTATTTTGTGGGGTAGACTAGTCTGGGAAGATGCTGGCTGGTACCCTAGGGCCAGCCAAGACATTTTTCAAAGCAGAACACCAAATAGCTCACCAAACATGAAATTAAGATAGACAGTACCCAAAAGGAAAGCAAATAGTTTTGGCAAGCGAGGCACAAAATCCCACAAATTCCTCTCATCCTTCCTTGGATAAAAACACAATAAAGATACATCAAAGTCCTCACATTTTGCTGTCCTTTCATGACACCCCAAATCAGCTTCTTGAGATAGTTGCTTCACTCTGACTTAACCAAAGGGCTGGGCCAGTAAAGATTGAGTCTCCCTTATCTGAAATTCCAAAATCCGAAATACTCCAAAATCCAAAAATTGTCCACATGAGTGGCTGAGATAGTGACACCTTTGCTTTCTGATGGTTCAATGTACACAAACTTTGTTTCATGCACAAAATTATTACAATATTGTGTATAAAATTACTTTTAGGCTATGTATATAAGGGGTATATAAAACATCAATGTATTTCAGGTTTAGACTTGGGTCCCATCTCCAAGATTGTGTATTCCAAAATCCAAAAAAATATGAAATGCAGAATACTTCTGGTCCCAAGCATTTCAGATAAGGGGTACTCAATCTGTTCTGCCTGGCCCAAAGTCACTGAGTGAGCTTCAGAGTTGAGGAGGGATTTGAACCTCTTTCCCCCAAGTCCAAGTCCAGCACCTTGACTGGCTACCATTTGAAAATACTATTCCTTAAGAGCAATCCTAACTAGCGATGGTGGTGGGAAGAATAATACTGTCGTCTGGCATCCTGTACTGCAGTTACAGGTGTGTAACCTATGGATCCGTAACTGCTCCATATTCAGTAAGACTACATAGTCTTACTGTAAGACTGTGTAAATGCCTCCCCCAAATCCACCTTAACAGCGGACAGCCATATCAGGAGATGGAGGTGTGCTCAGCTGCCAATCAACACATCAGGAAGATGATGTCTCCAGCCCACTCCTGCCAGGCTGTGACAATTGGAAGCAGGACCCCTGTCACAATTCCTCACCACAGCCTCTCTTGCTGAAACCAGGAGGATGGAAATGTCAAGATGGCTGTTGAGCAGCTTTGTTCAAGGGTCTTTGGGTTCCTAGTTGACTCATTTACTGAGCTCTGGCTGAATGCTAGAGCTGAGAGAGAGAGAGAGAGAGAGAGGCATGTGTGCCCACGAGCAATCACTGTTTTTCTGTCTCTGGCAGAAATGGCATCAGCAGGGGCCAAGCCTTGTATGTTTCTTAGCAACGATGGGCGGTGTTCCCACCCACCCATTTCGTCCTGAGCTTCCTGCAAAGAACTTGCTAAAGATTCAAATTTCTATTCAGTCCTGTTTGTGGAGAAAAAGCAAGAGGAGGGAGGAGAAAGCTAAATGCAAACATGAAAAGCACTGTGTGAGCTGATAATAATCAAAATTGTGCATCCGGATGACCCAGGTTCTGTATGGAGAAAAGCTGGTTTCTGCAATCGTTAATAACAGCAATTGCATTTATATGCTTCCTTTTATGATTCATAATCTATATTTGTCTTGGATAATCATGGAGAATAGCACAGAGCTATGCATGGGCAACGAAAGCCCCATTCTCTTGTCACTGGCCATCTTATTCAGCCACTCCTCTGCCCATATACCTTAAAGGATGTTTTCAAAGTCATAAAGACAACAAGCTTGCTTTGAGATTCTCAGCCAGCCAAATGGCATCCAGTACCACACTCTGTCATGTTTCCCCCCGTCTTTCTGTGGAATAGGAGCAGTGATCACACAGCCCTGTGCATGGGCTTAGAATCTATCAGCTGGCCTCTGAATGAAGCCTCTGTCACCCTTGTCTTGCAATGTGGCAAGTGGGAGAGCCATGGTCCAGTGGGGCTGCAGCTTTAGATCCTTTCACACCAAAGAATTATAGCATGGTGATTCCACTTTAACTGTATCCTGAGGTTTGAGCGGTAGGGAGGGGCATTTAGAATTCTCAGTCAGAGAGCAACTCAAAGGCCTCACTAGACTACAATTCCCAGGATTCCTAAGGATGCAACCATGGCCATGAAGGAGAAATCATAGTGCTACAATGTTGTGGTGTGAAAGGGCCCCTTAGAGTGAAAGATCAATCTAACACAGTGGCTCTTAATCTTTTCTTCACCAGGGACCCCCTTTAAATATATTTTGTTGCCATGGACCCCCAAGACTTAACTCAAGATTTAAAACCCTAATAATAATACCTGATACTGATAATACAATTACCCCATCCATTATAGCTTCCCTCAGAGGCACTGGAGGGGGAGGGGAGATGTTTCTCCTGCTTTTTCCTGAAAGTTTGTGGCTGGAGAGGATTGAATGGCAATGTACAGGCCAAGCCAGCCTTTGCCTTGGTTCCAGTCACATGGCCACTCCACTGCAGGGAGGAGTTGGGCCAAGCAGCCTTCAAGCCTTCATAGATCCCCTGTGAGGACATTGTGGACCCCTGGGGGTCTGCGGACCCCAGTTTAAGAACCATTGATCTAACAGACTGTGTCTAAGTGGCCACAGCTTTAGACAACCTGCCAGCTACAGTCCTGTTGGTGCACTAAGTGGGCAGACCAACCCAGCATGGTGAAGGAAGCAGAAAGGGGAGGGGAGCAGCAACAACTGCAGCCATGAGAGGATGGAGGTGCTGCAGAACTAGGCTCCTCATCGTGAGTAGGTTTTTCCTGCACTCCCTCACTACCACTGCATGGCTGTGGAAAAATCACAACCACTAGAGCAGATAGAAGCAACTGTGGTGGATTGAGGGGACAGCATTTCACCCTGGCACCCTCCAGGTGGCATGCGGATGGACAAAAATGGTAAGGAGGAGGAGGAGGAGGAAACAGAAGTGGCTGGTGGTTCACTTTTCTTGAAAAAAAATTTTTTCCATGTTAAACAGTAAGGCACCAGATCCCGTCTGCTCTTGGAAGCTAAGCAGGGCCAGCTCTGATTAGTACTTGGATGGGAAGTACTTAGAGTATTGCATTCATTTTTTATTGTTTATTGGTAATGATAGCAGAGTAGGGCCTACATACCCTAAAGGCATCAGATCCTGGCTGATCTTGAAAGCTAAGCAGTGTCAACTCTGGTTAGTACTTGGATGGTGAGTACTTAGAATATAGCATTTATTTTTATTGTTTATTGGTAATGACAGCAGAGAAGTGCCTACATACCCTAAAAATATCCCAAAGGCACCAGATCCCAGATGATCTTAGAAGCTAAGCAGGGCCAGCCCTTGTCAGTACTTGGATGGGAGACTGCCAATGAATACCAGATGCTGTAGGCTATATTTCAGAGGAAGGAAATGTCAAAACCACCTCTGAGTATTCCTTACCTTAAAAAACCCTGTGAAATTCATGGGGTCACCAGAAGTCGACAGGCAACTTGACAGCACACAGTGTAGGAGGCCCCTGAAACCTATTTTAAATGTGAATTACTGCTCCTGAGGCTCTTTCACACTATATAGTTATAGCATCATGGCCCCACTTTAACTGCACCCCTATGGAATCCCAGGAGTTAAAGTTTTGTGAGGCATTAGAGCTCCCTGGTTGCGGAGTCTAACTGCCCTCCCTAAATTGCAAATCCTGGGATTGCATAGGACAGGATGGTGGTGGTTAAAGTAGAACCAGAGTGTTAGAACTGTGAAAAGGCCCCTGGGGGCTTTCTGGAGTGGCAATTCTCACATGTTTTCCTCAAGCACAATTTCTTTGAAGAAGAATTTATTTTTATTTTATTTTATATGCCCTATGGGCTTCTGAAGGTGTGATGGCTGTTCTTAGTTGCAGTGCCACAGTTGGCTGCTCATCAGCTGCCAAAGGAAACATCTTCCTGCGTCAGCCCTTGCAGATCAAAAAATGAAAGGTACACAGACAAGAGCACTTCTGGCAGATTCTTGCTGAGTTCAGGGGTTCTCCTTGCTAAAAACGAGAGAAGAATATTGTGTCACAGAGCAGTCAAAACAGAGCAGGAATGTGAAAGTCAGTGAAGATGCCAGCTGCTGCTATTGTCCCCTTCTCCTCCTCTCCTCTGCCTATTTCTCTTCCTTCCTTCCTTCCTTCCTTCTTTCCTTCCTTCCTTCCTTCTCATATTCCTCTCCTCTTCCTCCTCCTCCTTCCTCCTCCGCTTCCTTCTCCCTCTTCTTCTTCCTCTTCCTTCTTGCTCCTCCACCTCCTTCCTCCTCTTCCTATTTCTCTTCCTCCTCCTTCTTTCTCCCCTTCTTTCTCATCCTTCTCCACCTCCTCCTTCCTCTCTTCCTTTTTCTCTTCCACCTCCCCTCCTCCTCCCTCCTCCTATTTCTCTTCTTCCTCCTCTGCTTCCTTTCTTCCTCCTCCTATTTCTCTTCCTCCTCCTCTGCCTTTTCTCTCCTCCTATTTCGCTTCCTCCTTCTCTGCTTCCATTCTTCCTCCTATTTCTCTTCCTCCTCCTCTGCCTTTTCCCTCCTCCTATTTCTCTTCCTCCTCCTCCTTCTTCCTTCTACTTCTTTTCCTCCTCCTCTTCCTTCTTCCTGCTCCCCCTCCCTCCCCCTCCTCTCCTCCTCCTTCTTCTTCCTCCTATTTCTCTTCCTCCCTCCACCTCCTCCTAACTTTACTCCTTTCTCCTCCTCTTCCTCCCTCACTCCTTTCCCCTTCTCTTCCTCCTCTTCTTCTCCCCCTCCTTCTTCCTGATCCTTCTACTCCCCCATCTTCTTTTCCTTCTCCTTCTTTCTCCTCCCCCCCCCAGTTCTTCCTCTCCTACTCCTTCTTTGACTAATTAGTGGTGACAGAGAAGATCCAATTAGCACACTCAGCAGAATCAAAGAGTAATGCATTCCCCCCCCCAACTCTACCACTGGCAGACTACAGAGAAGGGAGGGCACACCTGTATGTTCCTTGGGGAGGAAAACCTTCCTCTGCATCAAAGAACAACGTTTGAAGGGACAGCCTGGTATCTTTCTCTCTCACTGACACAACAGCTGAAGAAATGTTCAAAACTATGAGTGAAAAATCTGTCCTCCTACCTTTTTTGAAGGCGGCCTTCTGAAAGCACGGGTTGATGGTGCATATTGTAGGCAAAAGGCTGCCAGCACAAAAGGCCACCGATAGCAAAGGACTTCCAGGAGGAGGCGAGCTGGGCGTTTCACCACTTGCCAGTGATGTGAGTGGCAGCCACACAGAAGAGAAGCAATCCAGGCTGTGAGCACCAGGCCACTGGGCAGCACCTCAGCTGTTTGGGCCTGAAGTCTTACGAAGTGGTGGCGGCAGCAGCAGCAGCAACATTGCTTTGGGCTAAGACGAATATTTCAGGACCCTGGTCAGCTCTTCCCTCGTTTCCATTGGCTTGCATTGTACCTCCCTCTTTATTTTCCTAGTCTAAATCTGCAAGCTAGGAAGAAGAGGGCCCAAACTCTCCTCTGTCTGACAGAGTTTGATCAATTCAGTGTTGCTTTTGTCAAAGCGAGAATGGAGAAAGATGTCTCTTCTTGTCACTTCAATATCCTTTTTGAGAGACAAGGGGAGTGAGGAAAACCTTTCCAACCTGATGCCTGCCAGAGACATTTTTCTGCCAGAGGCAAAGGCTGGCCTCAGAGCATCAGCTAAAGTCCTACTTAGTTCCAAATGGCTTTCAGCATGTCTTCATATTTATGCTTCTTAACTAGATAGGTTCTAGGTGGAGCAACCCCCTGCTTCTCCAAGTCAAGGCACACACTACCAAGAGTTATTTTGAAATACGATGTAGAAAATCTCACCAGTGCCTCTTTGCTTCCCTGGCAGTTAAAATACAATAATAGCACGTTAGATAGGTAGCTAAGTTTTTAAACCAGGCAATAGATCATTCATGACAGAATAACATTAACTATATTTCATGTATAACTAAATTGTTCAGTTGTTTTAACAGTTAGACATTTTATTGTGTATTGTATGGTTATTTTTTAAAAAAATTAAATGTGTCTTTTATTCTGAGGATTTTATGGTCTATTGACTGCAAATAAAGAGGATTGCTTGGACAGCTTTCTGTCACCTCATGACACCCATGCTTGAGAGGGCTGCATTGCTTGTCCACTAGTGGGGCTGGCCCTGTTCAAGCCAGGTCCCCATTGTGTAAGAGGGTGCATGGAAAGTGTGTGACTATGGTAGCTGCATGGTTAAACTCAAATCCTCCTATACCCCAGCTTCTTCTCTCAATCTCTATGTTTGACATCATTGTGGTTTATGGGAAGCCCTGAAAATGCAAAAGACAATAAGAAGGAATTGTGTGTGTGTGTGCATGTGGACGCATGCGTGTGCATGAGTGCATGTCTTCGAGTCACGGGTCAACTTATGATGATCTCCACAAATGTCATGGGGTTTCCTTGGGCAAGGAATACTGAGAAGTGGTTTGCCATTGCCTTCCTCTGAAGTGTTGCTTTCCTGTCCCAAACCTTGGTCATGGTGGTCTTTTGAGCATGTGCCTTCTCAACCAGAGGTAGGAAAGCAGGTGGGCCTCCATATGTTTTAGATTATCCATCCCATTAGTCCCAGCCAGCCTGGCCAACCATAAAGGATGATGGGAGTTGTAATTTAAAATATCTAGAGGGCCTCACATTCTTTTGAAATATAAAAGATAAGCTGCACTGGAAACTGAGTGTTGCTCCAATTCACTCCCATTTCCCTGTTTCTCTCTTCCCTCCTCTTTCTTAGCTTGTGAACACTCTCTCTCCTTTCCCTAAATATCCAAAATTCTGAATATGTAAAATAATTAGGGTCTGGGATATGTAAAATAAGCTTATATGTGCAGTTCTGTTTTGCTTATCGCATCCTGTGAACAGAATTGGACTGGGCAGCCACTACCAATGGTGCATGCCTTGGTTGCAACCTCAGAAGGTCATGGTATGGATGTGGTCCAGACACTGAGAATTACTAGGTCAAGGATTGAACCCAGGAGCATCAGGATTACTTACCTGGCCTGCTATGATATATGTGTAATGTATATAATAAAAGTATATTACATATGGAATGAGCAAGTGTTCCTGACTTGCTACAAGAAGAGCAACAGAAAGGGAGTCTGGTAGCATTTTAAAGACTAACCAGTTTATTCTGGCACAAAGCTTCATTAAATGCATAAAGTGTGAGTGTGTTACTATGGAGAAGTAATATTGTTGTTTTTAACACAGTGAAGCAGAATGTCCAAGTAGTCCAAAAGATACAGTAGGAGGCAGTGTGGTACATGACTATGCAGGGCACTTATTCATATTGTTTCTTTTTTATTTATTTACTTTTATTTTCTTTGCTAAGCCACATTTTTATTGTCCTTAATTAATATATTTAATTGTTATATTTAATTAATATAATCCTTAATTAATATATTTAATTGTTAATTAATAATTAATATATTTTAAATATTTAAAAATTCAATATTTGTTTTGTCAATTTCAAATAAAAATACATTTTAAAAAAGGACTATGCAGAGTGCAAAGGATTTTTTTAAAACTCAGAAGAAAGTGAATGTATGATTTAACCTAAGTGAATGTGAGCTATACTGAGCCAGTGGTAACTGGTGATGAGTAGTCAGAGCAAGATTTATTTTAATAGAGATATACAGATGCATACAGAAACAAAAACACACCTGTATATATGTGTGTTCATTCATGTGCACCTGTGTGCAGTGGCAGTGGTGTCTTCCATGTTAGTGGGCCCATGAATCCATTCCATGTTTTAGTCCAGACTTTAAAAGAACTGCCCAATAGGTGCTGAACCCTATTGGCCAAATAAGATGGCTTCTTTAAAACATGAGCCAAAACCTGGAGTGGATTCACAGCCCCATTGACATGGAAGCCGTTAGCCACTATGCTGTAAGACACACACACACACCACATCACTACATCACAGACACACAAACCTAAAGAGCAGTGGCAAAGATGAGGGATAAGAAAAAGCAGGGTGGTAAATTTATCCCATATGTCTGTCAGTCTCTCAAAAGAGGTACCAATAACTGCATGCTCAGAATAACATGGAGATTTACTGGAAGTTAATTAATCCCTTGATTACTCAATTAAAAGGTGCTTATTTGGTTGACAGCCCTGTTTATTTCAAGATCTCTGTCTTGCTGGTTTTATTGCAATGTACTGAAATTTGCTGGAGTGCTTGGGTAAGAGAGGTCCATGCATTAGAAGTAGAAATGTGTGCTTATGCAGAGAAAAGCTGGACAAGCCAGATTAGAACCAAACAATCACAACTCAGGGAATGCTGTGAAGGAGATTCTGGTGGGGAAAGGAGTCAGATAAGGAAAAGAAAAGATGAAGTAGAGTTAAGGCCATCAGAGGCAGGATGAAGGTCCGAAAAAGGCTTGATGAGCTGTGAATGAGGAAAGAATTCATAAAGTTTGTTTAGCCTGAATTTTATATACTAAATCTTCTTCTTTCTTTTTTTTTAACAACTGTCTCTGACCATTTCATTTAAGAACTGATAAGGGGAACTGGTCATGCTTAACCACATGGGTCAAATCCACACTGCACAAATAATCTGGTTAGAAACTGGATTGTCATGGCTCCTTCCTATGGCATACTGGGATTTGTAGTTTTACAAGATCTTTAGCCTTCTCTGCCAAAGAGTGCTGGTGCCTCACCAAACTACAAAACCCAGAACTCCATAGGAAGGAGCCATGGCAAATAATCTAGTTTCAAACTGGATTATTCGTATAGTGTGGATTTGCCTCATGTTGAACCCACTAATTATCATATCCACTTGTCCAGAATAGCCATCACCTTGAGGCCTGAGTACCAGACCCAGGGAAGGACTGTGAGGGTAAAAGGGCTGGGTGAGACAGATGGGAGCCCTAGAATTGAAAATCTGGAGGCCAATTTAGAAGGGGTCTCCATCACAGTGCTTAATAAATAGAAGGGAAAGGGAGTGGGGAGAAGAAATAGACTGACTCATTGATTAAAAGATTTGTTTACTTCCACCATGAATGGATGGCTCCAGCAAGGCTACAGTATTTCTTTTCTCCTCTTTCATGATGCTTCTGTTGTTGTTGTTTTGACAGGTTTCCTTTCTGCAGTGGTAACACCACCTACCGTGCTGGGCTCTGACCAGGACTTCTTCTCTGCCTTTTCCATGGCTTGGTCTCCTGGCTGGCCTCTATAACACCTTCTGGCCCCTTGCCTGGGGGCTCTGTAGAATGAACACAGGACAGAGCTGGGACTGAGCAGGTAAGCAGAAAAGAAGCACCATTCAGGACATTGAAAGAAGGGGGGGGTCAACATTATCTCCTGGTGTTGCCTCCTTTTTCTGCAGTCTATACCATTTCCCATTCTTCCCTCAGCAGGTTTCTCCTTCTGTCTACCACGCTGACCTAGCCCAAGTCCACTCTTCATCCTCCACATCTCTGTTCAGTGTTGCCCAGCCAGGCTGTGGCTCACCCCCACCATGGGAGACATGGCAAACAGCTCGGTGGATTTCTACCCCAAAAACCAGCGGCGGGAGCTGAACCATGCAGGCGGCTTTGGTTGCACCCTGGCGGAGCTGCGCTCCCTCATGGAGCTGCGTGGAGCTGAGGCAATCCAGAAAGTCCAGGAGACCTACTCTGATGTCAATGGGCTCTGCAGGAGACTCAAGACCTCTCCCACCGAAGGTACCAGATTTGTGGGTGTTGGGACAGGCCAGATCCACCAGGCCCACATCCTCACATAATTCTAATTGCAGTCCAAGAATTATTCACTTCTTTTCATCCTTCGTTTGCAAAGATCTGGTCTCCTGAGGGATGCTCTGGCTGGCTCCTTCCTCTAATTTCCAGATTTAATTTTTAAAGAGTCACTAGCCTTTTTCTTTAGACTACCTACATTTAGGTTTTGTTATTCTGTGACTCACTCTAGATAGTTCAAAAGCAGCCAAATTACATACCCACCATCATGTTTTGATCTTTTTATCACTTGGGGCTTATCCCTCTTGCTCCAGAGTTGGAGACAAAACCAGAGCTTGGTAGTGTTAACTCTGGGGAACTACAGCCCTCAGAATCCCCTAGGCATTGGTCACGCAGGCTGGTGCATACCCACTTGTAGTAAAAAAAAGTAACTTTTTCCATTTCTGGGCAGGACCTAGGAATGTCCACACCACTGGTTGTGACTAAATTAGGGCTGAGGACCCCATGGCACTTGAGATGTCATTGGACTACAGTTCCGCTCATACTGGCTGGAGCTGATGTGAACTGTAGGCCAAGAACATCTCACAAGCCACAGAGCCCTCAGCCCTGAATGAGATGGATCATCATGCCACCTCAGAGAACTGAGAACAGAAATCAGGGAGCACTGACTCTGAAGTTGCAAACTTTTCTACCCCCTCCTAGACATGTCCCTTTAACAGCTGTTTGGTCTGTGTAGTTAGCAGGTGGTGAGGTTTATCTCCCAAAAAGTCACATGCTAAGTTTTGCATACAAAGCTTTTGTGAAAGGATTGGAAGTAGTCCAATTATCTTACAACTCCACTCCACTCTGACATTTGAATTAACTTTCATTCATGGTGGTGCCATTTGGTAATAGGATACGCCAACTTTAATGGTCACATCAAGTGAGATTGTCTAGTATGGGGAAATGAGGAACCAAGTTGTCTGGTTTCTATAGGTTCTACAGTAGAAGAAAGGCTGTACAAGTAGTTAGGAAAGTTTGCTTATTGGTATTTATCATGGCAGGGTTTCAGAGCCAGGTGGCCACGTAAAGCATCACCTCCCAAAAAGCGGGCAAGAGACCATCAATCTGCATTAAAAATGCATATCCCAATCTATACAGATGTAAATTTAGAAATAATTACTAGGATTTAAATAGAAATAAATATAGCTCTCCATAGTGGAGAAGACTGCCACTGGGTGACCTCAGTTTACTATCCTGATGCTAACTGTTGATTTGGGAGCGGGGGCCTGTTTTCCCTTCTTAGGGCTTGTTAATCTTTAAACTGGACTTGATTTTCTATAACTGGATTGCAACCCTCAAAATATGTAGTGGGGCCAAACACATCCTGACAGAAGCACATTTCCCAAAGGATCATAGGGAGGGGGGATCTACTTTAGAAGCACATGTTTGCATGGATGACTCACTCATGGCAAAAGCAGTGCTAGTGGTGAGAATTCATGTGGGGTTGGGGGGAAAGGCAGAGAACCAGAGCCGCAGAGAGTCAGAGCAAAGGCCTTCCTAGTCTAGCATCCTGGATTAGAGAATAAATGGTGACTTCCATGTTAACGGGGTATTAAATCCACTGTGGGTTTTAGTCTGAACTTTAAAGGAGTTATCCAAGGTGCTTATGGTTGTTTTTGTCTGCCTTCAAAGTCTTTTTTTAAAAAACTTATGGTGACCCTAAGGTGAACATGGAGTTTTCTTGGCAAGATTTATTCAGAGGCAGTTTGCCATTCCATTCTTTTGAGGCTGAGAGAGTGTGACTTGCCCAAGGCCACCCAGTGGGTTTCCATAGCTGAGTGATTATAATCCTGGTCTTCCTGATTTCTAGTCCAACACTCTAACCACTACACCTAAGGTGCTGCTGAACCTACTTGGGCGTTTCAAAACCTTGGACAGCTCCTTTACAATTTAGACTAAAATCTAAACAAGGCACCTCATCACTTCCCACCACCCAGTATGGAAGCCACCAGCTGCCCCTGGTGGAAACGTGCTTGAAGGGGTTTGGTTATGTACAAGAGACCTCTCTGCCATATGTAAGTCCTAGTCATCTTCTGATTTCTTGACTGCTGTCTCCATCCTGATTAATGACTGAGCCAAAATATGGAAAATCTTGAACTATTTCAATACCTTCCTCATCAACTTTAAACTTATGTACATCAACAGTGGTCATTATTTTTGTTTCTTAATGTTCAACTGTAAACCTACCTTTGCATTTTCTTCCTTGACTTTCTTCAGTAGTCATTCCAAATCTTTGCTATTTTCTGTTAGCAGTATGGTGTTCCTTCTTCCAATCTGCATGCCTCCTTCCTCAGAGTCTAATGCTGCTTTACATATGATCTGTTCAGCAAACAAGTTAAACAGTTAGGGTGGTAAAATGTAGCCTTGCCTGACCGCTTGCCAATTGAAAACCATTCTGTTTTTCCATATTCTGTCCTACTAGTAGCTTCTTGTCTTGAGTACAGGTTACTCAACAGGACAATCAAATGTTGTTGCATGCCCATTTCTTTAAGAATGATCCAAAGTTTTTCATGACCTGTACAATTACTTTACTAAAATCTATAAAAATTGAAGATTGAAGTAAAATTGGGGAGGGGGCAGAATTCTTATTTGAGGGGGCAATGCCCTCCCCTCCCCCTGCATTGCTACACCCCTGATTCCTTGAGATAGATTAATGGAAAATAAGGTTATCATTCAGTGTTTACTAATCATGACCAGATGTGCTCCCCATACATCTGAATCCCAGTTGCTGGCAACAACAGAAGGACGGTGCTTTCACACTAATTTCTTGCTTGTGTGGGCTTCCCATTGAAGCATCTGGTGGGACACATTGGGAAACAAGTTGCTGAACTCAGACGGCCTTTGATTTGATCCACTATGACTCTGGTTGGGGTCTTGTATGGGTTAAATACAGTTGCCTCTGACTGTGTTGATAGAAGATCATCATCTGTTTATTAGGATCTGGTTAAGCTATTGCCCAGTCATAGACTGAAGGACATGTCTACATGGCAATTTAGTCATCATCATCATCATCATCATCATAATTTCTAACCAATTTAGTCTATTCTGCCACTGCATTTGCAATTCAGAGCTAAAATTCACTGACAGACTGCTGGAAGCATAAACAGAAATGGATTCATGTTTTGTAGATTTCTTATTCATAATTCCAGATGTATTGTTCTTGTTGCCAGAGAAGCAGATATAAAAGGGTCAGGGTTAAGGTACTGTTGAAAACTAAATCTAGACTTTATGAGATTGGGGCTGCAGGCAGTCCTGTACACGCACTTGGAAATGAGCCCTCTTGAACCCAGTCACAGGCCTGCTCTATAGGTACTAGCTTACGCTAAAACTGTCCTGATTTGGCAAGGGCAGCCCCGATTCATTCTCTGTCATCCCACTTTTCCGTTGCATTTAAAATGTCCCAGTTTCTTCTCTCCCCCCTTTCTCCCTTCGTCCTCAGCTTACTTCCATTGCTGCAAACTGAGTTCAAAGTACAAAAGTAGTTTGCACTGAATTAACTAAACAGGAGGGGGAGGAATGGACAGAGAAGAATCTTACCCTTCCCAGTAGACTCAGGCAAAAGCAAACTGATGTAGCATCTCCTAGCTTGTATGTGCTTCCTCACTAATAACTTCTGCCATCTTGACCAGAATCTGATGTTGCTCAACCACGTGTATACCTGTTTTCATCTTTGAAAAGTTGGAGGGCATGCACTAGAATGAGGTGAGGATGAAGTACTGTAGTTGATTCAGGAGGCAACACAGTGGGCTTTACTAACATTTAGGGGCAAAAGGTCAAAGTTTTTGATGTATTCTTATTGAAAAGAAAGCTCCCTGTAAGTAGATAATTAGCACACCAGCAAGAAATGTTGTGGGCCAGTTCTGTTGGTTTTAACTTTGAAAAGTATTTTTAAAATGTGTTCTACTCCCCACAGTCATAAGTGGTACAGTCCATATCATGATCACCATCTCATCCCCTTTTTCCTAATTCTGGTAGATCTGTAGACCAATCCTCAGAAGGACTTACTTCTGAATAAACATATGTAAGATTTGGCTACGCCAAGTGTGAACAACCTTTGACACTTTATAGATACATTGTACTTCCACTTATCAAAAGAGTTTGGCCAATGGGAAGGGATTATGTGAAGAATTTCAAACATTACCTCCCAACTGGGAAAGCCGATAAAAGTTTTTAAATATTTTCAGGTCTTTTTAAAAATATCTCAAGACTTTTTGATGAAAGGCATATTTGGCACAAAAAACACACAGAATGTTTTCTGCAAAAAAAAAAAAAAAAAAGTGAAGGTTCAGAACCACATAATAATTTTTGCAGAAACAATTTTTTTGCAAGAAGTCCTGACGTGAAAAAATTCATGGCAGTTTGTCTTTTTTTTTTTTTAAATGGGGTATTTGAAAGCGTCAAAACACCCTTTCTCACTGAGGACAAGAAAAATTGGGAGCATTTTTTGCTTCCCTAATGGAAAAGGATACATTGTGGATGTTGCTCATGCATTTAAAATGAAATGTGCATTCTGAGAAATGTATGGTTTATGTTCACGCTTCCAAATGTTGGTAAAACCATTAGTTTTGGTTATAGTAATAGAAATGTAAAGCCTTAAAAAAAAACTTTTTAAAAATTTACAGCTCCCAAAATTCCTGTGTGTCAAACCACTCTGAAGTCACAGGAGTGGGCTATAATCTATGCCCCCATTCACACTATACAGTTAAGGTTTCACTGTAACTCACATGGGCAACATCTTGTGGAATCCTGGAATTTGTAGTTGAGGAGGGGTATTTTTTCTCTGCTAGTGCATCTACAAATCCCAGGATTCTACAGGATGCATGACAGTTGGATGGTAGTGCTATAATTGTATGGAATGAAAGGGGGACAGGTATATGAATTTGGTTCTGTTCTTAATTTACTCAAAAGCGAGTCCCACATTGTTCAATGGAGCTAACTTCTTTGGAAGTATGTTTCAGTTTGCAGCTGAAGGGAGCGATGGGGAAAACGGACTTAGATTTTTCAGCTGCAGACCACTGTAAATGGATTTACGCTGGAATCATAGCTGTCTATATTGGCCTTTAGTGTCCTGATCTTTGCTCCCCTTTACAAGGCAAAAACTGGGAATTATGCTGGTTGCTTGGACATCAAAGGTTGATGCACACAGGCATGAACAAAACCTTAGAAGGCCAACCGAGTTGGATTTAGTGGCCCATGAAAGATAGCTAGCCTACCCTTTCTACTGGCAGTTTGACCCCATGTTTAATATTCTTCCCTGAATGTTGAATAAGCCAGTCTCTTTTTTGAGGCCTTAGTTCATCAAAGAGGGAAATTGACAATGCAGGCAGAGAGTTTAGGCTTTGTACTGACCTTGTCTGACCCTCTGTGCCTTTAAACAGTCCTGTTTAAAAGCTCTGGTGTCAGAAACTGATTTCTCCTGCTTCATCATCTGTCCAGTTCTGGCTCTGTGTCAAGCGACAAAGAAAGAGAGAAAACAGTGGTGGGAGGGACTCATATTCTAGGCAGTGTGGCGGGAGGGGAATATTCAGCCCTTCTGAAGTTGCAGGACTGCAAGTCCCATCAGCCTTAGCTAGGGCTGTTGTAGTCAGGATGATTGCCCAAAACATCTAGAATGATCTAGGTCAGTGGTTCTTAACCTATGGTCCGGGGACCCCTAGGGCTCTGCAGTGTCCTCACAGGGGGACCACGAAGGTTTGAAGGCTGCTTGGCCCACCCCCTCATTGCAGTGGAGTGGCCACATGACAAGAGCCAAGGCAAAGGCTAGCTGGCTTAGCCTGTACATTGCCATTCAATCCGCTCCAGCCACAAATGTGCAGGAAGAAGCAGGAGAAAAGTCTCCCCCACCCTCCCGAGTGCCTTTAGGAAAGGTTTAATGGAAGGTGTTGTTGTTGTTGTTGTTGTTGTTGTTGTTAAATCTTGAGTTAAGTCTTGGGAGGCATAGCAACAAAATATATTTAAAGGAGGTCCCCGGTAAAGAAAAGGTTAAGAGCCACTGGTCTAGGTTTCCCACCTGAAGCTGGACAGTGCACAAATAGAGAGAAGCAAGGAGGAGAACCCAGACGTCCTGTGCAGAGCTCAGAGAAGTTACTTTTTGGGACTGTAACTCCCATGAGCCCTCAGTCAGCCTTGGCCATGCTTTGTGATGCATTCTGGGAGTTGTAGTCCAAAACATTTGCAAGCTCTGGTCCGTCTGGCCCACAGACTTGGGGTTTTCATCACTCAAACCATGGTTCTCCTAGAGCCAGTTAGAGTACAGGGCTCTAAAGATAGTTTAGATTCTGTTACATCCCATTGTGTTGCAAAATACTTTCAAATCAGCATTCTAGCTTCCCTTCTGACTGCTTATGGGGACAGGACTTTTCATAATGTTTTCATTTGTTGCCTTTCAGTGGATATGCTTTTGAATTTGCTTTTAGTTCTATTGACAGTTTAATTATTTTTAAAGTTTAGTTTTTAGTGATCTGAAGTTTTATTTTTATCTGTTTTAATTTTTAAAACAGCTGCCATGAGTCCCAGGGATGGGGAAATGCAAGATATAATAATGGCTTCATACCTAGAGGTAGCATACATTCAGTTAGTAGGTATTTGGGCCAGGCACCAAGAAATCACTCCCTCCATCTTGCTCTGTTTATACTTTTTCCAGAGCTGTGCTCACTTTATCCTGGGGCACAGGGAGTGGGGAGAAAATGCCTCTTTCTGACAATTCTCTTAGCTACTGTGTTTGGTAGGTTGGGGGCATGACATGACCTGAAGGAAATCAGAGTATGGCTTGCAGAGTTCTTCAAAGGCCACTTCTATTTCTCCCTCACTCCATTTTAGTACTGTTCCAGGGTTAGCTTTTGTTGGAGGTGGCACTAGGCTACATGGAGACAACATAGGTAGTATTGTTGTTGTTAACTGCCATCAAGTCAACTTCAACTTGTGGCAACCCTATGAATCAGAGACCTCCAAGTCACCCTGTCATCAACATCCCTGCTCAGGTCTTGCCAACTCAGAGCTGTGGATTCCTTGATTGAGTCTATCCATCTGTAATGCTGTCTTCCTCTTTTCCTACTGCCTTCTACCTTCCTAAGCATTATTGCATTTTCTAGCGAGTAATGTCTTCTCATGGTATGTTGAAAAATGAGAAATGTACTCCGGTATTATCAAATCGAAGAAATGTTTGTTAAGCTGTACTCATCTGGAAAAAAATTGTTTTATTAAGCTGATACATTTTGGGTATGAACCCTTCTTCACAGGCTGGTTTTTCTTCTTCTCTCTTGTCCAAGCCAGGATTCTGAATGCAGTAAGTACATAAGTACGGCTTAACAAACATTTCTTCAATTTGATAACACCTGAGTACGTCTCTAATCTTTCAACAGTTTATGGTGTTTCCCCCTCTATCTTCACTTCTCATGGTATGGCCAAAGTACAACAGTTTCAGTTTAATCATCTTGGCTTCTAGGGGGAATTCAGGCTTGATTTGCTCTTGTACCCATTTATTGGTCTTTTTTTGCAGTCCATGGTATCCACAGAACTTTCCTCCAACATCACATTTCAAATGAGTTGATTTTCTTCCTATAAGCTTTCTTCACTCTCCAGCTTTCACAACCAAACATAGAAATAGGAAGCACGATGGCATGGACAATCCTAACTTTTGTGTTCTATCATATATCTTGACACTTCAGGATCTTGTCTAGTTCCTTCATAACTGCCCTTCCAAGTCCTAGTCTTCTCTGATTTCTTGAATGTAGTTTCCATTCTAATGAATAACTGAGCCAAGGGATGGAAAATCTTGAACTATTTCAATGTCTTCATCTTCTGCTTTAAAGTTATGGAAATCATCTCTGGTCATTATTTTTGTTTTCTTAATGTTCGGCTATAAACCTGCCTTAGCACTTTCTTCCTTGACTTTCTTCAGTAATTGTTCCAAATCTTTGCTATTTTCTGCTAGTAGTATGGTGTCACCTGCATATCTTAAATTGTTGGTGTTCCTTCTTTCAATTGTCATGCCTCCCACCTCCAAAGCTAACCCTGCTTTACATATGAACTATTCAGCATACAAGTTCAGCTTTCTTCATTACCTTCGGGTGCACTCTCTACCTCTCCGATTCTAAAAAAGATTCTCAGGAGACAGGAGCTGTGTTGAAGAGCTGCCTCTACCCAACTGCATTTCCCCACTTCCAGCTTTCCAGTATGAAGAAAGCAAAGGTTAAACTCTCCCTTACTTGTGAGAACACCGTTCCAACCCACTGTTTCAGGTGTTCTTTCTACCTCCCCTTACTCATGAGAAAGAACAATTCCAGCTTGCTGTTTCAGGTGTTCTCTCTACCCCCACCCTCAATCAGGAGACAGGAGCAGCATGAAAGGAAACAGAGCAGTGATCAGTGCTGAAATGGCCCCGTGCTGAAAGGGCAGCATTGAACTGTCCACTGTGCTCTATCAGCCATGCTAAAAGGGCTGCACTCAGCTGGTCATGATCAACCAAGGAAGGGTCTCCTTCCTTGGAGGTCTTTAAACAGAGGCTGGGTGGCCATCTGTCAGGGATGCTTTGATTGTGATTTCCTGCATGGCAGGGGGTTCGACTGGATGGCCCTTGTGGTCTCATCCAGCTCTACAATTCTATGATTCTATGAACCAGCTATGCTGAAGCAGCTGTGCTGAATTGGCCACAATTAATCATCTTAGACCCTGGCCAAACAACATCAGAGTGTGATCAAAGTGGCAAAAGTTATTAGTGAGGAAGAACCCACAAACTCTGAGAGTCTGCAACCTGAGCCTCCTAGGAAAGGCAAGACTATGTCCTTCATCTCCTCTACCCTTGCTGATTTAATTGAGTGGAAACTACTTTTGCACTTTGAACTCAGTTTGCAGCAACTGAAGTAAGCTGAGGACAAAGTGGTAAAGTGGTGGGAGGAGTAGAGAGAAACTAGGACATTTTAAAACAACTGGAAAAGTGAAATGACAGAGGATTAATCAAAATGTCCCTGCTAAATTTGGATAGTTGGAGGATATAATGTAGTTTTTATGCACTTAGGACCTTCAACAGGGTACATCAGGAGAGTGACGGAGTGAGACAGCTGTCTCAATGGGCAGATTCTGAGGAGTGTGTAAGAGTGATAGTGAAGTGTTTGCAGGCCCAATAGAAAATTTTGGTGCTAACTTTCAAAGCCCTAAACAGCTTGGTTCCATATTATCTGAAGAAACATTTCCTTCCCATACACACCAACTTGGATGTTAAGAGGCTTATTCCCACATGTCCACATCAACTGATGTGAGGAAGTACAGTTATCCCTCCATATCCATGGATTTGGTATCCACGGAAGTATTTATGGCTTGAAAATATTCTTTAAAAAATAATAATCCAAAAAGCAAACCTTGATTTTGCCGTCTTATATAAGGGACACCATTTTGCTATGCCATTGCATATAATGGGACTTGAGTATGCATGGATTTTGGTATCCATGGCAGGGGGGGGGTCCTGGAACCAAACCCCAGTGAATATGAAGGGACAACTGTAGCTACAAGGAAGGGGGGGTGTCTTGAGAAATGGTGCCCACCCAGTCTGTGGGATGGCCTCCCACAGGGTGTATGATGCCTACATTGTGATCTTTTTTGACAAGTGAAGGTATTTTTATTTTCCCAGGCATTTTAAGCCAACAGCAAAAGAGTTTTAAGATCCTTTTAAAATGAAACAAGAGAAAACTCCAGGGCCAGACAGGCTGCCTGCTGAATATTATAAGATATTTTATACAGAATTAGTGGGGGTTCTTTCCCTGGTTTTGAATGGTATTCTTTTAAAAAAATCCTAAAAGTTGGCACAAGACTGATATAATTTTAATCCCTAAAGAAAATTGTGACTTAACATTATTGAAAAAAACTTTAGGTTTATTTCTTTATTAAATGAAGATTATAATTTTTTTGCTGCAATTCTAGCACATAGACTAAAATCATATTTACACCCATTTATACACAAAGATCAAAATGGATTTTTGCCCAAAAGACAAATTAAATATAATATTAGAACAATAATTAATGTGATTGAATATCTAAACTATCATAATGAAATCAAAGGTGCCTTAATATTTCTTGATGCAGAAAAAGCTTTTGATAAATTAATTGGTCATTTTTATTAAAGGTAATAAAGGAAATGGACTGTGGAGATAACTTTTATAATTGGATCCAAGAAATATATTCAAAGCAAAATGCAAAATTGATAATAAATGGGAAATTAATTTACTCAATCCAAATTGAAAAAGGTCCCAGACAAGGTTGCCCCTTTCACCACTGCTATTTATAGTAGCCATGGAAAATGTGAATATTGAAATAAGAAAGGATAAAGAAATAAGGGGAATAAAAATTAGGAAAGACTATAAATTAAAGGCATGTGCTGATGATTTGGTCATAATATTAGAAGATCCATTAAATGGAGTTGAGCCCTTATTAAAAAAAATAATAAAAGAATTTGGAAAATATGCAGGATTTAAAATAAATGCTGATAAAACAAAGGTATTAACTAAAATGTGGAAACTGTAGAAAAAAAACATTTAATTAAAAAAACCAAGCTTTGAGGTTGTTAAAAAGGTAAGATACTTAGGGATCAATATAACGGCTAAGAATCAACAATTGTTTGAGAATAATTATGTAATAGTATGGGATGGTATTAAAAAAGATTTGAATAATTGGAAAGATTTAAAGTTATCATTGCTGGGGAAAATATCAGCTATCAAAATGAGTGTGATACCTAGGTTAATGTTTTTATTTCAGACTATCCCAATTATCTCTTCAAATATGGTGTTTACTAAATGGCAAAAAGAATTATCAAGATTTATATGGGCAGGCAGAAAACCAAGAATTAAATGGAAATTATTAACAGATGCAAGGGAAAGAAGGGGACTAGGATTACCAGATTTGAAACTATATTTTGAAACTGCATGTTTAACTTGGTTAAAACAATGGATCACACTTGAAAATAAAAGAGACTTAGAATTAGAAGGTCATGAATGAAGGATGGGTTGGCATAGTTACTTATGGTATGGTAAAGTTAAAATAAATGTAGAATTTAAAAATCAGTATAAGAAAATCTCTATTAAGGATTTGGCAAAAATACAAAGGAAGATTAAATTCTAAAATACCTGGTTGGTTATCACCACAGGAGGCTTTTTGCAAACGTAAATTAAGAGACTATGATTTGTTAACATATTGGGATTTACTAGAGAGAAAAGCAGGGGAATGGAAACTTAATTGGCAAGTTTTTTAAAAATGAGGGATTTCAAATACAGTGGCTAAATTATTATTAATTAAGAGCAAGAGTTAGAGAAGACTTAAGGGACTCCCAGTTTGAGGGTGAAATATCAGAATTTGAAAAATTATTATGTACAGATAATGATAATCTAATTAATAAAATGTACAAATTATTATTGAGATATAATACAGATGATGAACAAATAAAACATTGCATGATTAGTTGGGCATTGGATTTAGGTCATAATATATACTTGGATCAGTGGGGAGATATTTGGAAGAAGAGCCTGAAATGCACTTGTTGCTACAATCTTAAAAAAAAACTTTTATAAAATGATATCTAGGTGGTATATAACACCAAGTAAATTGGCCAAAATACACAAAGACACAACAATTTTATGTTGGAAATGTGGAGAACAAACAGGAACATTTTTTAATCTATGGTGGAAATGCAAAAGAATTAGAAAATATTGGTTTAAAATTAATTAAAAAATAGAAAAAATTATAGGATTTGAAATTGGCTTGAGACCAGAATTATATTCATTAAATATGATAAACTTAGATGATAAAAGGGGAAAAGAACATAGAAATTTAATATGCTGTTTAATAACAGCAGCATGGCTGATTTTGGCAAGAAAATGAAAAACAACGAAAATTCCAGCTTCTATAGACTGGGTGGAAAAAACAATAGAATTGGCTAAACTGGATAAATTAACTAATTTAGTGAAAAGAAAAGCATCTCATGACTATTTGAAAATCTGGAAACCATTTAAATAAATTATATTAAACAGATAGGAAGGGACACCAGTACAATAAGGTTTGATAGTTAAATATAAAAATCCTCTTATTTGTTAGCTTGTCTATATATTTACTTAAGTAATTTAGCTACTTATTTATTTATTTACTCACTTATACTTATTCATGTACAATATGTTATTATCATTTTTTCACTTAATAGACAAGAGAATATTTGCTTATGAAAGAAGTGTGGTTTACCAATATGATATGATATGAAGTTACACCAAAGTAGGATAATAATGTACAAGAGAGGTGAAGAGGATATTTTTAATTAGAAAAGAGTTAGAGAATATTTGGGAAGTTTTTTTTTTAAATTATTTTATGTTAAGGGGGAGGGGAGGGTTCCTTTCATATGTTTCATTATTTGTATTTTATTTTTGTTCTTTTTATTTTGATATGTTGTTGTTGCTCTTTCTCTTGTTTTTGTTGTATATATATTCATTTGTGTGCTCAAATAAAAAAAATTTAAAGAGTTTTAAGCTCCTTTTAAAATCAGGTGCTTTTGCTACTCTCTGTATCAAATCTTGGTTTTATTCTAATGCTCCTTGAAAAGCTTTAAAAGCATTTTTCACATTTTGTGTTCTTAAATTTTATTATCAACCACCCAGAAGACTTTCTGCTGATGTTGGAGGAAGAATCTAACAGCACCTTTAAGCTTGTTTTATTTTAGCATGAGCTTTTGTGGATTTTAGTCCACTTCTTATGTAGTTGTGGGGGTGGGTTCAGAGTGTTGTTGTTAATAAGTTGTAACAATGAAACAAGTGAAAAGTGAATGAAACAAGTGAAAAGATAGAACTGTGTGTCTCTCCTGTGCTTCCCAGCCTGCTCAGCTGTGATGGAGGTCTCATTGCCAAAGTTCAACTAAGAGTTGACTGCCAGTCAAATCTTGACTCCTCTGTGTGGCTTCTTGGTTAAAGAATGAGTTGCTGCCCCCTTGGCCTTCACCTTAGGCATCAAAATGCCTGCTGCCCAGCCCTGTTGATGTTTATTTTCATGAAGTCAGGGAATTCAAGAGTGGAAAAGAATAGTGTAAGGCAGATCTAGCCTACCAGTAGGCATAGTAAGGCATCTGTCTCAGACAGCAAAGGCTCAAGGTAGCACTTGATAGACCTCCATGGTGTTCATCCTGCATTCTGACCTGCATCCTGCATTTCTTCTTCAAGGGAAGAACGCTGGGTGTCACACAGCCTCCTCCGTTGAGTACACACAGAACAAATTACCATACACCCTTCTATTAGCAGTACTGAAGTAAGATCAGCCTCCAGTCCAATTGGCTTCTGTACATAGAAAGGAGAGACATGAAGCCATCTTGTCCTTTGCTTCAGGCAACAACGTGTTTTGGGCTGGCTTTGGTTTGAACAAACATGTCTCAAGTATGTTGTTCTGGCTGAATGGATTTTGGTGGGGTCATGGCATGGATAGGAGACACACAAACCTCAGTAAGCTAAGTCCAAAAGGACATACAATAAAATAATAGATCTAAAATGCAGCTTACAAACCATTATCACAGTCCTCTTCTCATGTGTGGACCATGCTGCAACATGGCTTCTTCTTGAACTGACTTAAGTAATACAAAAAGCAGGGCCTACCATTAGACAGTGAAACAGCAGATTTTGGCTACTGATAAAGGGTATACTCTGTCGGTGAAATAAAAAATTGTTTGTTTATTTAAATAATATATTTAATGTATTGTTCTTGTAGGTTTACTGTCAGGGAGCGGTGCTCGTGGGATTTTCTGGTTCAGGTTCCAAAAGCACTTGACAGACTTTGGGCAAAACATCTCATCACCTGGAGCTGAGCACCTTTTGTGACATTAACTCGGGCAGCCAAATGTCTTGGTCTGTCCTTCGTAAGAAGTAGGATGCATGGCAAAAGTCCATGCTGACACTTTCTGAGTCAACAAAACTGTGAGTTTCTGAGATGACCAAAACCATTCTAAAAGGAGACATTTGCATCCTGAACTATATGGGACAGAGTATGTCCAAGACAATTTGCCCCCCAAGGGGCAAGATGGCCCCCTACCTCCCATTCCAAATATAGAAACCATCTGAAATGGTAGAGGAATCTAACTTCAACTCTGGTGACAAGATAACATAGGGTTTCCAGATCTCAGGGCCTGACCTCTCTCCAGCCTTCAGGCCAAGGGTGAGGAATCTCAGAGCAAGAGCACTGCTTCAAAAATGGTGTGTGTGTGTGTGTGTGTGTGTGTGTGTGTGTGGACAGAATAAGTATATTCCCTAATTTGTTAGATTTGATGTGTTTGACTTGAATGATATTCTCTGTACAACTGTGCATGATGGTTAATGACATGACAAGCAGACCATTCACACAACAGAATTATAGTGCTACGATTCCACTATAACTGTCATGGCCGCAGCTTCCTATGGAATCCTAGGATTGGCAGTTTGTTCAGAATCACTGGAGCTGAGAATTCCAAAGGCCCCTCCCTCAACTGCTCTTCCCAGGATTCCACAGTGCTATAATTCTGTAGTGTGAATGGTCCCCAGGACTCTTCCCCTGTGGCATCCCAACAAGACTGGTTTAAGGAATTTGGGGGGGGGGGGCTGCAATGCTTTATTTTGGGGGGGGGCATATGTTTATCTCAGGTCAATGTCACCTAACTCAACCTAAGCTATTCACAGTACAGGATATTCAGATTATTACTAATAATGTTTTTGCAGGAGGAGGGTTACTATGGGGGCCCCCACAATGATGGGGCCCCCTGCAGATGCAGACGCCGCTGGTGCCTTAAACCAACCCTGCATCCCAAGGGGCTTTTCCCTTGGTCTTATGTTTTCTCAGGGCTTGTCTATACGAAGCTATAATTTTTGGACTAATGTGCACTAATGCCAATTCGCAGCAGCTTTCCTTGTCTTAACAATTTTTTTGGCAAGATCAAAGGCATGCAAAGCTATCTGCACTCATTGTTCAAATGGGCATGCCTGTGAATCAAGATGGCAGGTGTGAGGGAATTACTTGTGTTTTTATTGTCACCAGTTGCCACTGCCAAACAGTATTTTAAAAAAACAAAAACCTCTATCCAAGGTGTGAAAGTGTGATATTCCACTTAAATAAAACATGGTGGTTTCGAGCACTTCCCTTGTTAGCAAGCTCTGCCCCCTGCGCACGTCCGACCAATCAGCTTTCCATTTCCGCTCTTATTGAGAATGCACACCAAAGCAAATTGGTTGTCCCAATGAGCAGGAATGTGCATTCCCCCCAGAGCTTTTTAAAAAATACTGGGAAAGCCGCAAAGGTTTTTCCCGTGCAGTATATGGCGTTTTTGGCCCCCTCCTTCCAAATATGGTGGATTGATGCAGGATCGCATTAAGATAAATCATATTTTCCTTGAATTCTATGAGGAGTATTTTCACTGTATAGACAACCCCTCAGTCCCTGGGATAATCCTGACTTGCCACCTCTACGACTGCAGAGTACCTTCAGCAACACAGAAGAGGCCATGGAGCACACTCAGCTCTATCCCTCAGCATCTTCCTGCAGCCCTGTAGTTCTCTCCAGCATCTGTTATGTAAGGTGGCTGTTTCGGTCTGTTTAATGCTAGAACTGGCCCTAATGTAGGGAAGCAAGTAACTGACCACACGGTCAAAGGCAGTCTTGTTGCTCCTTCTCTAGCCAAGTGAAAACCTGTGTTGCAACAGTGCTGGGTTTAACTGTGTGAGGGGTAGCTGCAGACATCACCACCTTGCCATGAGGCTGCAGTTGCCTATCAGCTGCCAGTTTAAAAAAAAAAAAAAAAGCTGTGCAGAATCAGACTTGCAGAGAACATGAGCAATAACACAGAGGTCAAGGGAGGGAGAACACCAGCATAATGTATTTATTTAATAAAGCTCTTTTTCTACTCTGTTTTTCAACCAGAAAAAGGTCCCAGGGTTGCTTACAAAAATCCACAGTTTTGCAGTCCCTGCCATCAGGGTTATATGTCAAAAGACAATAGTCCACAAGGAAAGGAACTGGGAGGAAGGAAGAAGGAAACATGATGGCAGCAACTGATTCAGTTGCTCAAACAGATGGAAATACAGTACAGTATGCCCTGTTCTGGATCTGATTCTGCTCTGGTTTGTCATGCATTTTGTGTTTCTGCCATATCCCCCAACTCTCCCAATTTGGCAGGGACAGTCCCAGTTTATCCTCTACCATTCTACTTTTCAAATGCTTTTAAAATGTCTCACTTTCTCTTTCGTCCTCCTACTTTCCCCTCTCTTCCACGGCTTACTTCACCTCCTACAAACTGAGTTCAAAGTACAACTCAGCAAGAGAAAGAGGAGAGGAGGGGTAGAATCCTACCCTTCTTTGCAGCAAAAGCAAACTGCTGCAGCATCTCTTAGCCTGTCTGCTCTTCCTCATTAATATTATTTGCTGTCTTGACCACATTCTGATATTGTTGTCCAACAGCTGTGAAATGTTGGAAGGTATGGCCTTCTAAGTCAGCTTATTCTTTACTGATTTTTTCTCTTGTTTTTCTCCCTTCTTTTCTGTTGATTCTCTCTCCCTTTTGCTTTCTGTTTATGAGCTCAACCTTAATCTGCTTCTTCTCCCACCCTCTTGGGTAAGATGGTACCTCAGAAGCATTTCTGGTGTCATTTGGGAGAGGGAAAGAAGAGTGCCACCAAGTTTCATATGCTTCTTCATTCATCCAGTTCCTTAGGGGATGATTGACAGAGGCTGAGAAAATCAGCAGGAGGGGTCTCTAACTCAAATGTCACCTCAGCCATGAACTCCAGGAGAGAAGCCATCTAAGCAATCTCTTTACATGCATACAGAAAGAGAGAGAGAGAGCCTCCAGTGGCATGATAAAAGTGATCCAACTTGCAAGAGTGTTTACAGGGATTAGCTGGGATCCGTTTGGTTTGTCCCATTCAATCAATTGTTGCATGGTGAGTCAACACTTAGGGAAAACACATTTAATCAGTGCTTCTACTCTAGTCAGGACAAGCAATCGGATTTAGGCCCAGAACGCTCATTGGAAGGGAGGGGGGATAGAAGATGATTACTCTCATTGGTGAGGACAAGGTGCTTTGCACATGGTTAGTAGCATCCTCTTCCTTTTAAGAACAAAAAAGTCTTAAGTCTTGACACCAACTGAACTAAGCATAGTGAAATATTTGTGGATTTCTACAGAAGAAACAGCTCTGTATGTGTGCAGACACACATGCATGCACACACGTGTGTGTGTGTGCGATAGAGAGAGAGAATGAGAGAGAGATTTTCTGTTATTATGGCTTTAAGAGGAGACCCGGCTTCCTTGACGCTCTTGATCTGGTACATGGCAGGACTTAATGAATGCCCAGAATTCTTATTACAGCACTCTATCTGAGATACCGTATATTTGAAGACCAATAATTTGTACAGTGAATCACTAATTAAGAAGAGACTGCCTCTGAGAATGGGCAGAGTATATCCTCTCTACCATATTATTTGTGAATTATCAATATCAGCCTGCAGGCACATCTGCAAGTGGGAATCAACTTCATAAATCATGTCTTATGGCTTAAATACCCTAAAGCACCAGATCCTGTCTCATCAAGCAGAGTCAGCCTTGGTTAGTACTTGGATGGGAGACTGCCAACCAATACCAGATGCCGTAGGCTATATATTTCAGAGGAAGGAACTGTCAAAAATGCACATAAACAGTGGGGTTCACAGCATATAAACCCCAGACACACTCCTACCCAACCATTCTCTGAAGATGCCAGCCACAGATGCAGGCGAAACATCAGAAAGAAATTATTCCAGAACACGGCCTCACAGCCCGGAAAAAAAACAAGGAAAATCTATGTCAAAAATGCCTCTGAGTATTTCTTGCCTAAGAAAACCCTATGAAATTGACAGGGTCGTCGTAAGTTGATAGGTGACTTGAAGTACATATACACACACAAGGCATGGCTTCTGGAAGTGGATGAGTCCAGGCAAAATCAGACTTTCTTCCTTCCTTCCTTTCTGAGGAACTGGCCTTGGGAGTTATTAATGTCTTTACCAGCCACCGTGGGTTCAAACCCTGAGATGCCAGTGTTTGCTTCCTAGTTGCTATTGCTGCTTTCTGAGAAACCAGAAGAAACTAGAGGGCTTGCTCTTCTGTCCTCTGCTCTCCTGGGTGTCTTCCTCTCCTCTTCCCCAGTAAAGATCCTTGCTTCCAAGACTGTGGGGAGGCAGTGATGCCTGACCTGTCCCCTGGAAGGAATGAGAGCAGATTCCAAGCAGACTTGTTCTGCCTTCTGCCTTCCTGCCTTCCTCTATCTCTCCTTTTTCTGCTTTCCCCTTGAATTGTCCTTGAGGTTGCGGCAGCCGCAGCAGCACCAACAGCAGCCGGGACTGGCTCTCTTTGCTGCAGGGAGCTGCAGATTCCTTTCCCATCACACAGAGAGGAGAAGGGAGGGGGAATCCAGCAAGTGATGGGAGGGCAGCAGGCAACTGCAGAGAAAGAAGGGAAGGCCAAGGTATAGAGAAGGGACAAAGGAACAACAGGGAGGGGGAGCATGGAAATGGGAACAGAAGAAGGAGACGCGCCAAAGGGCAGCCAAAATGCAGGGACTACCAGGCTGTCATTCAGCAAAACCATATGTAGTGAAAAGCTGATGTCCTTTAATTGTCGGGCTGTTGAAGGGATTTTGGATAATTCTCCCTATCCCACATGAGAAGGCATGCCTGCCTGTATTCCTCTCTGCTCCACCCAGCCAATAAACAGCCTAGAGGAGGAGTAGGAGGATTATATAATTTATTTCTATCCCACATTTTTCCCAGTTCAGCACTCAAAGCAGCTTACAACAATTTTTAAAAAAAATATATCATTAAAAATCCACAAGATAACAAAAGTTAAAATGAGATTAAACCATCAAAAAAATTAAAACCAGATCAAAACATATATCATTAAGGTGCATGCACACAGAGACACACACACCAGCACAACAATTAGCAAGATCCAGCGCATTATTTGGCATGATGGGCCTTATATAGTCAATCATCCAATGGCTGCCCTAACAGAAAAGACTTTGCTTGTCTGCAAAAAGAAAGTAGGGAGGATGCCAGTTTAATTTCTCTGGGAAGGGAGTTCCAGAGCCTGGGGGCAGCCATTGAAAAGTCCCTCCCTTGTGTTCCTACCAGATGTACCTGTGAGGGTGGTGGGACAGCAAAAAGGCCCTCCTTCTATGAAACTGAGGCTGAATTCTAAGAAGATGGAGGTACTGTGGTTCCTAGCCCTGGCACGTGAAGGAGAATATGTGCAGCTTTGGGAGTGCTCTTGGGTTCAAAGTTGGCCCTTGAGACACCGGTGGCTTCAGCAACTTAGAAAATGCTTTACCAATTTCAGTGGATTTTCCAGTGCTGTTCTTTCTTGGATAGGGATAGCCTAGGGTCCTGGTCACCTCCAGGCTAGATTGCTACAATGCATTCCAAGGTGCTTCCCTTGGAAACAGTTCTAAAGTTTCAAGTGGTACAGAACCCTTTCACACTACATTCGGACCCCCATATCCACGGAACCAATATCCGTGGTTTCAGTTATCCAGGGAACACAAAATAGGGACACATACCATAGAGTTGCGCTGGAAAATGCCTAGAGGCATCCTCTCTAGGTAGCTTCTAGATGTTTCCAATGCAACTCTATGGTATGTTTTTACCAGAATTCCTTTATTTTAATAGGGTTCACTATTATCTGTGGTTTCCAGTATCCACATTAAGTCTGGAAGCCCAACCCCCGCGGATATGGGCCGTCCGACTGTACATAGTTATGGTGCTGTGAGTCCACTTTAAATGCCATGGCTGCAGCCTGTGGAATCCTGGGATTTGCAGTTTGGTCAGAGACGCTAGAGGGCTCCCTGGCTAAGAATTTCAAACATCCTTCAAACCTCAAATCCTCAGATCCCATGTGATATTGCCATGGCAGTTAAAGTGGACTCACAGCACTATAACTGGGTACAGTCAGACTCCCGTATCCATGGGGATTTGGCTCCCACACTTACCGTGGATACTGGAAACCACAGATAATAGTGAACCCTATTAAAATAAAGGAATTCTGGTAAAAACATACCATAAAGTTAATAATAGTAATAATAAAATTTTATTTCTATCCTGCCCCTCTGCAACGCAATCGAGGCGGCTTACAATATAAAAACTCCATAATCACAATACCCTAGCCCACCCACCCCTTAAAATAATATTAAATTATGAAGGATTAAAAACATGCAATAATTAAAAATATATAAATTAGAAGAAAAAATTAAAACATACAATCACAGCCCAGAAAGGACAGCTGAGTCTTGGGCCGGGATAATTATTCAGGAAAGGCCTGCCGGAAAAGATCTGTCTTGACAGCTTTTTTAAAGCTGTCTAAGGTGGTAATAAGACGGATCTCATCTGGCAGGCCATTCCATAATCTGGGAGCAGCAGCAGAGAAGGCCCTCTGGGAGGTCACCGACAGCCTTGTTTTCATAGGCTGTAACAAATTCCTCCCAGAGGACCGAAGTGCGCGGGGAGGGTCGTACGGAAGGAGGTGGTCCCGGAGGTAAGTTGGATCCAAGCCATGTAGGGCTTTAAAGGTCATAACCAACACCTTGTACTGTGCCTGGAAACTAATAGGCAGCCAGTGGAGAGCTTTTAGCACAGGTGTTATATGCTCTCTTCTGGAAACGCCAGAAATCAACCTGACTGCCATGTTCTGGACTAGTTGAAGTTTCCGAGTCAAGCACAAGGGTAGCCCCATGTAGAGCACATTACAAAAATCCAGACGGGAGGTTACCAGTGCATGTACCACAGTTTCAAGGTCCCTAGTTTCCAGGAAAGGGCGCAGCTGGCGTATCAGCCGAAGTTGATAACAGGCACTCCTGACCGTCGCATTTACCTGATTAGACATCTGGAGCGTTGGGTCCAGGAGCACCCCCAGACTGCGAACACAGTCTTTGGAGGAGAATGTAGTTCCATCCAGGACTGGAAGTTGTATTCCCAGACCTGGTTTCGGGCCTGTAACTGTTACTACCTCCGTTTTGTCTGGATTCAGTCTCAATTTGTTTTTCCTCATCCAATCCATTACTGCTTTAAGACAATCATTGAGAGGAGAGATGCCATCTGAAGTCGAAGCTGATGACCGGGACATGGAGAAGTATATCTGGGTGTCATCAGCATACTGATGACACTGCACTCCATGCCTCCGAATGATCTCTCCCAGCGGCTTCATATAGATGTTAAATAGCATCGGGGACAGAATGGCACCCTGAGGAATGCCACATTTAAGCTCTATTCTGGTAGAGCAACTGTCCCCGAGCCTCACCCTCTGCGATCTGCCCGAGAGGAAGCAACGGAACCTCTGCAAGGCAGTGCCTCCAATTCCTAACTCCCTCAGGCGATACAAGAGGATGGAATGGTCTATTGTATCAAAGGCTGCTGAGAGGTCCAAGAGCACCAACAGGGTCATACTACCCCTGTCGATCCCCAAGCGGAGGTCGTCAGCCAGAGCAACCATGGCATTCTCCACTCCATATCCCGTCCTAAAGCCAGTTTGAAATGGATCTAGATAATCGGTTTCATCCAAGACAGCTTAGAGTTGGGAAGCGAAGTTGCATTGGAAACAACTAGAAGCTGCCTAGAGAGGATGCCCCTCTAGGCATTTTCCAGTGCAACTCTATGGTATGTGTCCCTATTTTGTGTTCCCTTGATAACTGAAACCACAGATATTGGTAGTGTTATATTTATGTAGGGTGAAAAGGCCCACCAGTTGCAGAATTCTGGCTAGTTTGCTGAGGAGGAGCCATCTTACGTCAGCTCTGAAGCTGCTACATTGGCTACTGATTCCTACCGAACAAAGTTCAACATGCTACCGTTTAAGCCTTAAACAATTTAAGAATATCTGTGGGAGTATCTCCTCCCACATCGTCATGTCCATGCATTAAGCTCAGCAGAGGAAGCCTTTCTTTGTATTCCATTTCTAAGAGGAATCTATTGAGCCAGCATGGTGTAGCGGTTTGAGTGTTGGACTAGGGACATTGGGAGATCAGGTTTTTAATCCCCACTCAGCCAAGGAAACCCACTGGGTGACCTTGGGCAAGTCATACTCTCTCAGGCTCAGAAGAAGGCCATGGCAAACCCCTTCTGAACGTATCTTGCTAAGAAAAACCATGATAGGATCACCTTAGGGTCACCATAAGTCAGAAATGAGTTGATGGCACACAATAACAACAATTGATTGTCTACAAAAGAAAAGGATTCCTCTGTGGTGGCTTTGAAATACCTTCTGTGGGATGTACGTGTGGGGTCAGTGTGGCACCCTTTTTGGCACTGAGTTGAAACCTTCTTATTTGCCCAAGCATTTTATGTTCAAATGTGCATTTATTACATTTCAAGATAGTTCTTATATCACCCAGTTTCACTGTACGAGTGTGAAGTTTTATGCTGCTTTCATTATATTATATATTCATATTATTATATTAGATTTTTTGCCTGTTAGTATATAAGATTTTATGTGTGTATTTGATTTTTGTTTAGTGCTGAGTTTGATTTTTGTATACACAGCCTTACATCATTACTGGATGAAGACATAGATTTCCGTATATAGATTACGTAGATTATAAATAGGAGAGATATAGAAGTCTGATCAGCTTTTGCCTCCTGCTATTCAGCCATTTTCTGGCCTCTTCAATCAGCATTTAACACACACACACACACACACACACAGAGGGGGGTGGGGGGAATAAGGGGAAGGAAACAATCTATTTAGGGGTGGGATGAGCTTGATCAGAAAACTGGACATAACATTAAGCACATCCCAAACAAATGCATCCTCCCCTCAATTTACTCTTCCTCACATATACCCAGGCTGCATTTCTGAGAGGGGAGATGTCAGGAGACTGTTCATGGACCTTCCATGTCATTTCTTGTTAGGAGCCCCTGGAACATTTCAATATAGGAGACTGGAACCATTATCTATGAGGTTATTCTAGTAACTCTATTTCACAGGGCTAACACAAAGGATACTGAGATAACGGTTGGCATCCTATTAGAGACATACGCAGGCGTACGTTGCACTAGGCATGACAAGTAATTCATTTTGTCAGCGCACAACAGGCATAGCCAGCTGATGGCAGCATAAGTGGGATTGCGATTGTGGGTCCATTCTGCATGCGCCAATACATTAAAATACACAAAATAGCATATGAATATGTGTTTCATGTATGCATTGCCTTTGCACATTGTGCATTGCAATTGCACAATGGGTTGCCAGCCATGTCCACGCATGTTGTTCAATATAGAGGCTGCATAAGGTAACTGCCAGCAGATATTTCTGCTATGCTGAAGTGATATAGGATGTCAGGCACAGTGTGTGAAATGCTTTGTACACCTGACATATGTATCTGTATGAAATCATGATGATGATGATGACAACGATGGCACACAATCCTCAACATGTCTACTAAGAAATAGGTTCTACTGTATTCAGTCGTGCTCTTTCTGATATAATACATTTAGAATTACAGTCTTATTATACACTAGGGAAGCATAAAATCATAGAGTTGGAAGAGACCACAAGGGACATCTAGTCCAACCCCCTGCCCTGCAGGAATACACAATCAAATTATTCTCGACAGATGGCCATCCAGCCACTGTTTAAAAACCTCCGAAGAACAAGATGCCACCACACTACAAGGCAGCGCATTCCACTGCCAAATAGCTCTTACTGTCAGGAAGTTCTTCCTAATGTTTAGATGGAATCTCTTTTCCTGTAGTTTGAACCCATTGCTCCATGTCCTAGTCTCTAGAGCTGCAGAAAACAAGCTTGCCCCATCCTCAGTATGACATCCCTTCCAATATTTAAACATGGCTATCATGTCACCTCTGAACCTTCTCTTCTCCAGGCTAAACACACCCAGCTCCCTAAGCCACTCCTCATAGGGCATGGCTTCCAGACCTCCCACCATTTTGGTCGCCCTCCTCTGGACTCGCTCCAGCTTTTCAATATCCTTCTTGAATTGTGGTGCCCAGAAATGGACACAGTATTCCAGGTGAAGTATGACCAAAGCAGAATATAGTTGTCCCTTCACATTCACCGGGGTTTGGTTCCAGGACCCCCCTGTGAATACCCAAATCCATGAATACTAAAGTCCCATTATATGCAGTGGCATAGCAAAATGGTGTCCCTTATATAAGATGACAAAATCAAGGTTTGCTTTTTTAATTATTATTATTTTAAGAATATTTTCAAGCCGTGAATACTTAAATCCATGAATGCCAAATCCATGAATATGGAGGGACAACTGTACAGTGGCACTATTATTTTTCTTGATCTAGACACTATACTCCTATTGATGCAGCCTGGAATTGCATTGGCTTTTTTAGCTTTCGCATCACACTGCTGACTCATGTTCAACTTGTGGTCCACTAAGACTCCTAAATTCTTTTTGCATGTACTGCCATCAAGCCAGGGTTTGCCCATCCTATATCTGTGCATTTCATGTGCCCTTCTTTGCATAGCACAGTTCCCTTTATGGACAGATGCCATGACAGATAGTCTTCTGTTTAAAGAGGCCCTATGTTTGAAGATTTGTCCAGTCCATGTCCAGAGTAAAGAGAAAGAACCACAAGGAGGGAGAGTAGGCAAGGGCTTTGATGTTGCCCCTCCACAGGCAGCAGAGCTTGGGCAACAGACTGAGCTGTAAGCTCACAGCTTGCAGGGCCACAGCCTTCCCTACTGTAATGAGATATATTGTATTGCTATATATAAACTGTAACAATTATTTCTAAATCTGGATCTGTACACATAAAACAAGTGGCAGCTGGTGGCTCCCATGCCGGTTGAAGCAGTTAATCCACTCCAGATTTTAAGTTTCGAAGGAGGTCGCCAAGGTGCTGAACCCTGTTCCTAAATAGGTCCAGCACCTCAGAGAGCTCCTTTGAGGCTAGCCAAAGCATGGAATGGATTAAGCATCCCACTGACATAGGACTACTGCTGAATAGTACATTCAGGTTTTATGCAAAACATTGTCCTCTTCTGATTCCTTCTCCTCCTCCTCCTGATTCCAGTTGTCCCTCTGTATCCATGGATTTGGAATCCACGGATTTAAGTATTCATGGCTTGAAAATATTCCTTAAAACAGAATAATCCAAAAAGCAAACCTTGATTTTGCCATCTTATATAAGGGACACTGTTTTGCTGTGCCATTACATATAATGAGACTTGAGTATTCATGGATTTTGGTATCCATGGGGGGTCCTGGAACCAAACCCCAGCGAATATGAAGGGACAACTGTATTACTATGGACTTCCTCTTTTCTAGGGATGTGCTACTAGCCATTTTAATGATATAATCCCATCTATGTATTTGGCCCTTTACAGGGGTCTAAGGCAATAAGACTGGTCCCTGTCCTAAAAACTAGGCATTTCTAAGCTAACAGTTAGAGAAGGGGTAAGAGGGAGAGAGAAATGCTTCATAATGGAAAACAAATCTAAGCAATGGCTGGTGTTTGTTTGTCTGTTTGCAATTTTAGCCCATCCAGGGCCAGAGGCTATGAGCAGGCAGGTAAGTAGCTTACAGCAACAGAATCTTCCCCCAACTGAAGCGAACCGTAATGGGAATTCAGAAAATACATGTTGTAAAATGAACATAAATTGAACCAGCTCTGGAGTTTTAAAAGAGCTATCTACGGTACTGAACCCTGCCCTCCAAACAGGTCCAGCTACCTTAAAGGTCATGCTAAAACCTAGAGCGGACTCACCACCCCACTGATATTTCCCCCTTTTTCAGTTGTAGGCACCAGTGAAGGAGAGTTGAAAGAGACCACGAGGGCCATCCAGTCCAACCCCCTGCCATACAGGAATACACAATCAAAGCATCCCTGACAGATGGTCATCCAGCCTCTGTTTAAAGACCTCCAAGGAAGGAGACCCCACCACGCTCCGAGGGAGCGTGTTCCACTGCCAAACAGCTCTTACTGTCAGAAAGTTCCTCCTCATGTTGAGGTGGAATCTCTGTTCCTGGAGCTTGCATCCATTGCTCCGTGTTCTAGTCTCTGGAGCAGCAGAAAACAAGTTTGCTCCATCCTCAATGTGACACCCCTTCTTTCATGACGTTATTAAAAAAGGGTAGTACCGTAATGCTCTTGCAAGTCCGCAGTGTGCAGTGGCATAGCAAAATAGTGTCCCTTATATAAGATGGCAAAATCAAGGTTTGCTTTTTGGATTATTATTTTTTTAAAAAATATTTTCAAGCCACGAATACTTAAATCTGTGGATACCAAACCGTGGATACGGAGAGACAACTGTATAGGGTAATTGAATATAGCAGTTTTTAAATAGCAGGCCTGTGAATCTCATGTTTCACACCAGTACTGAAAGCCCTAGGCCTGATCCAGGCTCCCCAGTGTCATAAGTAGTTCTGCTTTCGTATTAAGATCCAAAACCCTGTCTCTATAGCTCCACACCCCGTCAGCTTCAGAACCTGTCTGTCTGAAATCAAGCCCCTGTCTCCCTGAGATTAAAACCTTACCTCTCTCTGCCTCAAAGGCAAGCCTCTGCTTTTATGAAATATTCAATTTTCCCCACAGCTCCCACTTCACAGTCCCTCTGAACTGTGACTGGCTTCCAGAAAGCCAAGTTGGCCTGGTGCCTCCTCCACACCACCGTTTTAAAAAAGAGAGAGGGTCAAGGGGCGAGGGGTAAGCCCAGTTTGAGACTTTGTGCTGCACAAGGTGAAAAGCAAGATGGCATCTCCTGCCCATTCCAAGTACAAAGGCCAATTGCACTAGCAGTTGGTTGTTCTTTGACATTGGCAATGGGATGGCATTCTCCACCGCACGTGAAAGCAGCGGACAAGAGTCGTTGGCCCAAGGTTTCATGAAACTGCAGTTCCTAGGAAAATAATATTAAGTTAACTGAAGGGTTAAAATGGAAGTGACTTTAAGCAGCTGGTTCATAAATGTGTGTAGATTGGCCATATCTATTTTTTAACAAAAAGCCGGTGAAGGGGACCTCATCCACATTAGGACTACATTCTCTCTCTCTCTCCCTCTCTCTTTCTGTGTGTGTGTGTGTGTGTGTGTGTGTGTGTGTGTTGGGGGTGTTTAACACTTTCAAGTGCCATTTCCCCACCAAAACTCCAAAGCTAATATCCAACCTTGTGGTTTTTTGTTTTGTTTTTTTTTATTGGGCAAATAACAACCAGGATGGAGGAAATCTGGACCGGGGAGCAGGACAGCTGCTTTTTGTACACAACCACAACCCTGTTGTTGTTGTGGTGGTGGTGGTGGTGGGTTTTTTTTAAAAAAAAAACATCTAGTTATAGTGGTGGGCACATCTTCATTATCAGAAATTGAGGCGAGGGGACAGCAGAGGAAAAAGACCCAGATAGGGATTCAATATGCATCTGCTAATTTTATGTACAGATGTAAATTTAGAAATAATTACTGTGATTTAAATAGCATCACAGTACATCTCAGGATAGTGGGAAGACCGGTCCGAGGTGTCATATTGTGCCTGCACAGTCTGTTTGCCAGTCCTTTCTTGCCAGACTTTCAAATTTTGTAGCTGCAAAGTTTGTAATTGGTACAGATTGTGGACAATGGGTTATGTTCCACTCCGTGCATATTTGACACTTTATTCTAACACAGTCTGCAATTGTGTGCTATGGGTAAGTTTCCCCTGTCTTTATCTTAAACCTGGTGTTGGCTCTGTGCCTTTTAAAATAATTTCTACATCTCCAGACATTAGCTGGTAAAAATGTTTCTTCCCATCCTGTTAAAAACTTCATCTGCTAATTGTTGCACATCAAGTATGTATTTAAAAGGCACAGGAGCAGGCCAGGCTTTCTTCCCATAATCAGTTGGCAACCTTAGAGAGTAACAAGAAAACTGTGTGAACAGAACAGAATGTGGACATTTATTCTTTAAAAGTAATTCATTATGTAACGCATAACAAAGACATTAAAAACTGATTCATTGCCATAGCTGTTGCTGTGCAAAAACCCCCAAAACCTGTTGCATTGCTCATTCCATGAATCATTGCTGGATCATTAGTTGTTGTTTTTTAATTAAAAAAACTCATTGAGATTGGTAAGACAATGGCATAAAGCATAAAGAATTCCACTCCAAATGCCTCAAAAATGCCTTAAAATGTCCTTTAAAAAATTAAAAATAAAATGTGAAAACATTATCTTTACACCAAAAATTAAGATTGTCCCTACTTTTGAAAGGGAATGGCACTATTCCCCCGTCACATTAAAAAAAAAAAAAAGTAATGAGTTACAGGTAACAATATTACTAGTTGTAACACATTGCTTCAGTTCTCTCTGTTGGAACTGTGTTGTGTTTTGATGAGATGATGTGAATTATGTCGCTCTGTTTTATATAGCTAGAAGATGACACCAGTACTGCTGATGGACATCAACAGAGAACTTTGCTGACTAAAGAACTCTACCTTGTGCTGTTGTAAACTCCATGAAAGTCAATTTTCTGTTTTCTTAACGAAAACACACTATTTTTTATTTACAGCCATAGGAGCTAGCAACTTGGATTTTAAACTAAATTGTGGTTGGGTTTCTAAAGATTTGGTGCAGTTGTGTGATATAGGAGTTTATTTTGCAAGCACAGCTGATCTCTTGGCTCCAAAAATTTCTTGAGAGTACTTTTAACCACCAATAATTTTAGTGCATGAACTCAACAGCAATTGGCAAAAATAAAAGCAATTATTGCATACTCCCACACGCACTGTTCTGATTTGGCAGGGACAGTCCAATTAATCTGCTTTTAAAATGTCCTGATCCCTTTCTCCTCTCCCTTTCCCCCTCTGTCCTCAGCTTGCTTCAGTTGCTGCAAAGTGAGTTCAAAGTGTGAAAGGAGCTTGTATTCAGTTAACTCAGGAGTGGGGAAAGGAGAGAAAGGAGAATCTTGCTCTTCCCAGTAGGCTCAGGCAGTAGAAAACTGCTGCAGCTTCTCCTAGGCTGCTGCCACACTGCAAAAATAATGCAGTTTGACACCACTTTAACTACCATGACGCAATGTCATGGAATTCTGGGATTTGTAGTTTCGTGAGATATTTAGCCTTCTGTGTCAGAGAGCTGTGCTGCCACAAATCCCAGGATTCCATAGTATGGAGCTATGATACTTACAACGCTGTCAAACTACATTATTTCTGCAGTGTGGCAGCAGCTCTAGATTGTGTGTTGTTCCTCATCAATAATTTTTGCTACTAGCTGGACCCAGCGTACCATACGCCATTAAGAAACTCCCCAAAACATACCTGGTAGACCTCACAACAGCCGTGTAAGGTAGGCCGATGAATTTGAATTCCTCTTCCCCCTTCTCAGCGTTCCACACTTTTCACGGAATTGCTCAGGGTGACTCACTCTGTTGCCCTGCTGCCAACGCCACCACTTGACTGCCTGAGTCCTATTGCAGCGGCAGCAGTGGCTTCCTGCTGCCATCACCACTTGACTGCGTGGGTCCCGTCTCAGCAGTGGGGTTCCTCCGCCAGTTGACTCCTTGGGTCCCGTTGCAGTGGGAATGGATATACAGTATTACAGTGTAGACTTAGATCATAAGTGGGAATTGTGCAGCCCTGAGACATTGGTGAACAGAAACATCCTGCATCCTTAGTAACTATAGCCAACACTGTAGCACATTGTTTGGTCACTCTCAGTATAACATTGGAATATATAGATTTGCATGTGGGTGGTGACTGGCTGAGGAAGTGGTTGGGTATGTTTCCTAAGCGGCCAATCAGCACACTTGAAAAGGCAATATACCCAAGAGAATTATATACAGTTGTCCCTTCACATTCGCTGGGGTTTGGTTCCAGGATCCCTGTGAATACCCAAATAAGTGAATACTCAAGTCCCATTATATGCAATGGCATAGCAAAATGGTGTCCCTTATATAAGATGGCAAAATCAAGGTTTGCTTTTTGGATTATTATTTTTTTAAGGATATTTTCAATCCGTGAATACTTAAAACCGTGAATGCCAAATCCGTGAATGTGGAGGGACAACTGTATATAGATGTTGACCATACTCTGATGCTGATTGGTCATACTAGTTCCAGTTTTTATCTGTGAAATGTTGGATGGTATGTGATTGTTTAAACTAAATGAGAATTTTGAGAAATGGCTATATAATCATCTTGACCAGATAGACAGAGCAATTAAGAAACACCCATGATTCTCATACTGGGGGTTTCATTGAGGCCTATGTTTCCTAACACTATGGAGCAGAGGTTAGAAAAATTATTTTTGGAGGACCACAGTTCCCAGAATTCCCCAGGTAGCATGGCTACTATTTATGCTGGTTAGGGGATTGTCGGAAATTTGGTCCAAAAATATAACTTTTCCACTCTCTGGCATAGAACACTAATGGTTTTTGTTGACTTCCAAGGATCTTCTCCTTGGCTTTGGAGAAAGTAAGGTCACCTAGTTAGATGGAGGAATGGATGTAGGGGGGAAAGCGGTGATCGGCTTGGCTCTCCCATGACCAGCTGTGGAGGAAATTTGACAACAGCCCCTGGGTTGTGATTCCAACTGGCTGCCTGGGTCTTTGACATTTTTAATATTTAACAAAGCCCTCCCACCCTGAGTCCAGGGCTGAGCAAAGGAAGAGAAGACAACCATGGTGCCACCCTTGGGGCTCTTTCATCTTATGGAGCCATGGGATCCGGGCCTGCAGTGAAGGCCTCCTCTTTCACTGCAGGTGCTCATTCTTTGAAATGTCTCTAGAATACAAAGGTAGACCAGTACAGAACAGGTTTTATGGCATCACAATGCACTGGACCTTGCTGTTACACATTTTCTGGAGAATATGTGGGCTGAATTCCTCTCTGAGGTTTGGCAGATGGAAACAGTGGGTGTGTGTATTTGGGCAAAACTCTGGTGTATTATCACTGCCCAATGACCACTGCATTGGAAAGCCCTCTCCTCTTATTACGCAGGGTTTAAATCTCTTTTCCACCTCGTCTCCATGATTAAACTAGCCTTAAACCCTGCAGTGGTCACCTGTGAGGCCACCTGTGGGCCCCAAAGCTGTTTTTGTGGCCCCCACTCCCTTCAGACTCCATGGACCACACCTTTTTTAGGGCCCCCTCCTAATGAGTGCAAACTTCTGGAAACCTCCAGAAGTGACAATTCACCTTTGGCAAGAGTACCAATAGATGACAGCACCCCGGCCTGCACTGTTTCACATGTGTGTGTGTATGTGTGTGAGTGTGTGTTTTGTTTTTGTTTTTTTAAACCCAACAACTTCTACCCATTTTGTATGGGGGACATTTTTGGCAATCCATGCAGGCCATGGATAGCCCTGGAGAAAAAAATGGCCACTGGACAAATTGGAGTTCCATGTCCCAATTTGGCAGGGATAGTCCAGATTAATCTTCTGCCGTGATACTTTTGAAATGCATCAGTTTCCTCCCACTTTGTCCTCAGCTTATTTCAATTGCTGCAAACTGAGTTGAAAGTGCAAAAATAGTGCACTCAATTAATAAGAGGGAGAGGAGGGGAGAGAAGAGGAGAGGGCAGCATTTTGACTTTTCCTTTTCTCGTTGTTGTGTGCCTTCAAGTCATTTTTTTATTTATGATTACCCTAAGGTGAACGTATCAGGGGGTTTTCTTAGCAGAATTTGTTCAGAGGGGGTTTGTCTTTGCCTTCCCCTGAGGCTAAGAGGGTGCGACTTGCCTGAAGTCACCCAGTAGGATTTCCTGGCCAATTGGGGATTTTAACCCTGGTATCCCAGTGTCCTAGGACTTTATCAGATGCAGCAAATATGGCATCATAAGGACGCCTAATGATTGCAAAAGGGCATACATACCAGTCAATATCATCCTTTGCAATCATTTCTTGCCAATAATCCGTACTTTTTAATTGATTGGCCAAGCCATCAATTGATCTCTCATTCCGCTTTGTTGCCAGCATTGCCAGTGTTTGAAACCTTGCACCATTTTTTTCTCATAATTACACCATCTATGACAGAACACTTTCAAGTGAGATTGGGACAGCCACGTAGGAGATGCTCTTTTTATGACCACCCCCACCCCCATGTACTTGGGACTTTTTAAGTATGTGTCTGTGCTTGTGTTAACTTTTTATGTCTTTTTATTTTTAAATTTCCCGCGCTTGCATCTTCTCGCGAGATTCGCCAAGATCATGAGCACAGAAGTGAACAGAGCTCCTTTCACTCTCCGTTAGTTCCTGGGCTGCCTCTTTAACACTATAGCAAGTAAGGTCTGGTGTGGGGTTTTTTTTTTTTTGTTGTTGTTGTTGTTGGCATAAAAATGTTTTAAAATATGCCAGCAAAAGAACAATAATGGGAGGGGGGGGTCTGATAAAGTCCCTAGTTCAACCTTCAAACCACTACACCATGCTGGCTCTCTGCCTTCCCAGTAGGCTTGGGCAAAAGCAAACTACTACAGCTTCTCCTAGCTTTTAAGTTCTTCCTCATTATTAACTTTTGCCATCTTGACCACCATCTGATGCTGCTTGGTCAAATGTGTTCCAATTTTCATCTGTTAAATGGTAGACGGTATGAAGTACCCTCACATACACACACACAACACACTGACCATTTTGATTTCAAATATATCAGCTTTGGAATGTCTTTGCAGACTGCTGAACCTCATGATGTATCTAGTGCCCCAATAGCTGCAACATCAGTTATATTCAGAAACACCCAGAATGGAGAGAATAGATTTTGGTGAAAATTTACTTGGGCACTAAAGAATAAACACAATCTATTCAGTTCAAAAGCCTAGGTCTTAGTAAATAGCAATGCAACAAGATCAATTGAAAAACAAAAGGGGACTACATAAGGTTGTCCCTTCTCACCTTTATTATTTATTTTGGCATTGGAGACCCTACTGAGAGATATTAGACGACAGAATCTATGGCATGAGAGTAAAAAAAAAGAACAGTGCAAGCTAAGAGCTTATGCAGATGATCTTGCAATAATTCCATAAAACCCACTGGATTCAATGAAGGCTCTTCTGGAAAAAATTAAAGCATTTGGGGCATGGTTTGGGTTTAAAGTGAATTCTAACAAAACAAAATTGTTGATTAAAAATATGACTTCTGAAGAGGACAATGAATTAACTGCTCTTTCAAATTTTAAAGTGGAAAAAATGGGGATTAACTATTTAGGAGTTACAGTTATGAAGAACAACAGTTTATTATTTCAAAACAACTATGAAAAAGTCTAGAAAAAATGTAAAGAGACTTAGAAAAATGGAGGAAGTAAAATTTATCCCTTTGGGGATAAATAAAAGCAAATGTTCTGCCAAGGCTTTTATTTCTCTTTCCAATAGTCCGTATTATAAGAAATGGAATACCTTTTGTGCAATGGCAGGAAAAGATTTCCAGATTTGTCTGGCAGGCAAAGAAACCCAGAATAAAATTTAAAACAATGTATGATGTGAAGGGATGAAGAGCCTCTCATGTCCAATTGTATTACAAGGCTTGTTGTTTTGTATGGATAACTGAATGGATATTGTTTAGAGATGTGAACTTCTTGGAACTTGAAGGTCATTATTTAAGATTTGGTTGGCATGGTTCTCTTTGGTATGAAAAGGTAAAAGAACGTACTGAATTTAAAAACCATTATATTAGAAAAGCTCTCCTGTGAGTTTGGCATAAATGTAAACAGACACTTTTCCCTCACCACAGTAAGCCCTTTTTTTAAAAGGAAAAAATGGGTTAAAAATTGGACGCCATTGCTTTATGCCAGTCTTCTGTATTTTGAACAAGACAGTTGGAAGTTTAAATTAAGAGAGGTGATTCTTAATGAGGGCAAAGATCTTAATTAGTTTGCTTATATGCAACTTAAGCATAGATTTAATCAAGATAAGAGAAATGCAGCCGTAGAGGTTAGAAAAAATGAGCATCATTTAGAGTTGTGTAAAGATGATGACCATCTAATTTAAAAAGTGTATATATGGCTTTTGAAACTAGACACAGAAGATGAACCTGTAAAGAGTACATGATAAGGTGGGCCCAAAATTTTGGGCCTAATGTTCATAAGGATGTATGGGGCAAAATGTGGTCCAAAGATATAAAATTTACTTTGTGCAATAATTAAAAAAAACACCCTTTATAAAATGATGTTGTTGAAAATGTCCCAGAATGGATTGAAAGGATGTCAAGATAAGGAGGGTCCCTTTTTTCCCCATATGTGGTAGACTTGTAAGAAGCCAAAAAGTTACTGGTCTAAGATTTAGATGTTAATCCAAAAAAATTTAAAAGTAGATTTTTCAATGTCACCAGAAATGTTTTTGTTGGACATTATGGATAAAGAACTGGATAGTAAATATGGACTACCTCTTCAATATATGACAACAGCAGCAAGAATATTGTTTGCTCAAACTTGGAAATGGATTGAAGCACTGATGATGGACGAATGGATTGTTAAGGCTGTTGAGTTAACCCAAGTAGGCAAATTATCGTGGCTTCTAAAGGATAAACCAATGGAAGACTTGTTGAAAGATTAGAAACTATTTATGGATTTCCTGAGCAATGAGAAATCTAACGGTGTAATAATCTGTAGTTATGGTTATTAGTAATTTTATTAGGCTTATTTATTATTTATTTCCTTTTTCTCCTTTTCTTCTTTTCTCGCCTTTCTCTCCTTTTCTTCTTTCTGTTTCTTTAGTTTTTGAATACATATTACTTTGATTGTAAATTCAATTGTTAGTGTTAAATAAATAAATAAATAAATAAAACATCAGAGACATCCAGAACAGAGGATGGAGCAAAGTAAACCATCCACTGGCATTTGTTGGCCTGCATATATAAATTGGCATATGTGGGTGCTGCAGTCATTAGTTATTTCTGCTGTTGTACATATAGGTAGCTGACCCCACATCACCTCCCTACAAAGCTGAGAGAGAGAGAGAGAGAGAGAATAATTTAAACAGGGGCAAAGCTTTTTTTTTTAAAGAACTTGCTAAAGCAGCATGTATAGTGGTTTGAGCATTGGACTACCACTCTGGAGACCAGGGTTCGAATACCCACTTGGCCATGAACACCCACTGGTTGACCTTGGGCAAGTCACATACACTCAGCCTCAGAAACCCCCATGATCAGTTTGCCTTAGGGTCACCATAAGTCACAAATGACTTGAAGGCACACAACAACAGCAACAAAGAACTGAGCCCCCCTGGCCTCTTGATGCATCTAATATTCTCCAATATGGTTTGCTCGTTTCTGTCACTAAGGAATATCTGTTCTGGTATCTGTCCTGATAAATCCATGCCCCTACTTTGCCTCTTGGAGAGACAAGCTGAGGACTCCAGCTCTGACCTACCCCAATTGGTGTGGTAAATTGATAGGGATGATGGGAGCTATAGCTCAACAACATCAAGAAAGTTGATTCATGTACTGAGATTTTAATTTTAACTGCTTTCTCTCCAGTCGTCCCTTCCATTTTGCTGTCAGTCACATCTGATGTGAGAGTAATCAGACATGGCTTAGAGCAAAACATACCTTTGCTAGAATAACAAAGCTCTAACATAAGATTTAAGATTACAAACTCCTTGATGCAGTGTGGATCAGAATGAAATCAACATATATGGGAATATGCAGCCTTAAGAATACAAAGCCTGTGACACTTATGGGAGAGTACGGGAGAAAACATTAAGGATCTTGAATTAAAATGAATAATTGCACATGGATGTAAACACTGCTGTGAGACAACTTATCTTATTTTCATTATTTATTCAATTTATATGCCACCTTTCTCCCATAGTGGGACCAAAGGCAGCTCACAAAAACTTAGCATTACAAATATAGTTCTTTTAAAAGTTCTTTTTAAAGAACTATGGGCCACAGAATAATTTGGGCACATTCACACTATGGCCAAATCCACACTACACAAATAATCCAGTTTGAAAGTTAGGGAGCCCTGGTGGTGCAGTGGTTAAATGCTGGTATTGCAAGCCACAACATTGCAAGTTCGATCCCAAGGGCTCCAAGGTTCACTCAGCTTCCATCCTTTCATACGCTGGTAAAATGAGTACCCAGTTTGTGGGGGCAATTAGGTAACACAGATTGTAAACCGCTTGGAGAGTGCCTAGGGTGCTATAAAAGCGATGTAGATGTGTAGGTGCTATTGCTTAACAATTTGTAAGCCGCTTTGAGAGCCTTTGTGATTGAAGAGTGGGGAATAAATACCTAAAATAAATAAATAAATTTGAAACAGGATTATTTGCCATAGCTCCTTACTCTAGAATCCTGGGGTTTATAGTTTGATAAGGTCTTTAGCCTCCTCCGCCAAAGAGTGCTGGTGCCTCACCAAACTACAAATCCCAGGATTCCATAGGAAGCAGCCATGGGAAACTGGATTATTTGTGTAGTGTGGATTTGGCCATAATGTATTACAAAGACTTCATAAAACATCAGTCAGATTTTTAAAAGCTGGCCATTTTTACCCTGGAGATACAAGAAAGCAACCACAGTCCTCTTAATCTGGAGTGCACCGTGACATAGCTAAAGGCCTAAGCTTGCTACATGACTTCTGTTTGCCCAAAGATGCTGTTTACACTAAAAAGCACTTCTGAGTGTAAAAAGCACCCAAGAAAAAAAAACATTGTCCAAGCAGAAAATGATTGCTGCAGCCCATTCTGGATCAGGACCATGTCCCCAAACAGGAATACACTAGTTGCTTTTTTCATCCAAATAAAGGCTAAAGGTAGAATGTGCATCTTTAAAGTGTGACAACTATCCTGGTTTAATGGGGGCAATCCCAATTAATCCTCTGTCCCCTCACTTTTTCAGCTGCTTGTAAAGTATCCCAGTTTCTGTCTTCTCCTCTCCCCCTTTGTCCTCAGCTTCCTTAAATTGTTGTGAACTGAGTTCAAAGTGCAAAAGTCGGTTGCATGCTGTTGCATTCCAGGTTAATCTAGTTGCAAATGACTTCTGCACTTTGAATTCAGTTTGGAGCAACTGAAATAAGCTGGGGACAAAGGGGGGAAATAGGAAGAGGAGAGAGAAACCGGGACATTTTAAAAGTGGGATGGCAGAGAATTAATCAGGACTGTCTCTGCAAAACTGGGACAGCTGGAGAGCATGGAATGGGAGAGGGTATTTTAAAGACACAGAAATGTTAAAAGGTACTTTTTCTTGCTAAGGTTTCTGCTTGGTGTCAGTGGTGATGGATCCAAAAATTCCTAGCTGTGGACAAACCAAATGTCACTGTGTAATAAAAGTGATGACATTCATGCCACTACTTTTATTATGGTGAAAATAACAGTTTGCTCCTAATCCAGGTGGTGGTAGTGGGGAACTAATGGCCACTTCAACACTCATGGCTTCTCTTACAATATGCCCCACAGATGCTCTTTATAGTAATCCCACCCAGTGTAACTCACTTGTCTATTCCTTTCCAGTATCTTTGAAGTAAAAAAGATAGATGTTATATTTTTCTGATATAACAGGGATAAACTGTGGCCTTGACATTTTTTTTCAGATTCCAAATCTCCCTTGAACCCTCAGGCCCCCAAAATTTTGGTGGAGGGTGAAAAATCAAAGCAGCTTATAAGGCAAATTTGAAATCTACCATTGCCAGCAACACCTTTTTAAAAATCTACCAAAGGGCTGCCAAAAAAGCAATGGCAGCTGGCCACTTTCATGTTAGAAGGGCAATGAACCCACCCCTACTTTTTAGTCTAACTTTTAAAGAAGCTGTCCATGTTACTTAACTCTGTTCCCAAAATAGGTTCAGCAGTGTGGGTGGCTCCTTTAAAGTTTGGACTAAAATCTGAGGTGGATCACCATCCCACTGACATGGAAGACACCACCTGCCACTAGAAAAAAGCTTTCAGGCTTTTGTGGCATTGGGGTCAGCCCTAATAAAGAGATTGGTCAACTGTGCAATATAAATTTCTCTTTCTCTTTCCCATGCGCCAACCTGGCTATCTTGGTTTATTATATGCCTTGGAAAACTGGAATAGTCAATTACAAAGGATTGGGAATATAACAATTTGAAACAGTCAAAATAAAATGTCAGTAAACAAAAATTAATTCAGCCCAAAGCTTTAAAGAACAGCAGCAACTATGTTTTAGCTGTCTACTAAGGGATTTATAGTAGCCCCTCTGTTTTAGCTGGTCATCAAAATTTAAGTCATAGACAATGTGACCATATGGACCTCTGCCATGGTTGCTAGGTGTTGCAATTAAGTCATTCTAGGGCTTTTCTACAGTATTAAAAATCCCAAATCCACCCCTGGATTCCCCTGAATCTGGAGCAATCAGGCTGCACAACACACAGCCCAGATTTGGGGCATTTCAGGGTATTTTACATTGACATGGAGTTTTTAGGATATGGGGTTTTCTCTGGATTTTTGTCCACTGCCTCTGCCACCAGCACTATGACCATTTTAAAGCTCAGGAGGCATGTTCCCAGCCAAAAGGAGAGTTTTCCTGCCTTCTCTTGGCTTGGCAGCACTGCCTCCACCTGTTCTCCACTTACCCGTTGCTTGCTTCAAGCACCTCTTCCTGCAACAGGCAAGCAGGAGAGTGGATGGAGGCAATGCTGCTGAGCCAGGGGAAGGGAGAAAAAAACTCTCCCTTCAGCTAGGAACTTTCCTCCTGAACTTTAAAATATTAACAAGATTACTTAAGGAATGGACAATTAAAAATTTTTGACAAAGACTGGAAAAGGTGGAATGAACGTATAAAATCAATCTGAACAACAGAGAAAGAGATGAAAAAGATAATGGACTAATAAGAGATGACTCGCAAAAGAACTGTATACCATAGAATAGTCAGTGTTATTTGATGGAAGAGATACAAGATAGATGACGACGACATCAACCATCACTTGAAATAGCAGGAAGTCAATTGTTATTCTTTTTAGGAAAATTTAAGTTGTATAATGTAATATTATGAACTTTGATTAATATTTTTGTTTGGGGTTTTTGGTACCTTTTAACAAGAAAAAAATTAACATATTTTAAAAAATGGTCATGCCAGCCAGGATCTGACCACTTACAGTGGCGGTAGCAAGTGGCAGGAGCAATGGATGAAACTCTGCAGAAGACAAGTCCCTGATGTCCCTGCAGAGAATAAATTCTGTGCAGGGCTTCAGGTTGATTGTGGGAGCACGAGGGGCAGGACTCCATTCGGATTTTTGGCCCCACGTGTGGACAAGACCCTTGTTACCTTCTGTTTATATCCTGTCTTTCCTCTGAGGAGTTCAAAGTGGCAGATTCTTACAACAATCCTGAGAGGCAGGGATAGAATCAAGGTCACCCACTAAACTTCAGCTCAAATTGTGAACCAGGGGTCTCCCTAGTCAAACATTGCATCTTAGGATAGACCTGGGCTGTACTCTTACAGATCAGAGATGGGGGTTCATGTGATCAAAAGCTTTGCCACCCCAAAGCAAACAAAACCACCAAATCATTGGACAGGGAAAAGTAGCACAGCAAGGACAAAAAATCTAGTCTAAGCCAATGAGAGAGAAAACTGTGGGGACTGGCTGCTATACAAACCAAGGGTGAGCAACTCTAGATGTCGTGGGACTGCATTTCCCATGATTCTTCACCACTGGCTATGCTGTATAGGGGCTGTTAGAAGTTGTGTGTGCGTATGTGCCTTCAAGTCACCTGTCAACTTATGGCAACCCCATGAATTTCATAGGGTTTTCTTAGTCAAGGAATACGCAGAGGTGATTTTGCCAGTTCCTTCCTCTGAAATACAGCCTACAGCACCTGGGATTTTTTGGCGGTCTCCCATCCATCTAGTAACCAGGGCTGACCCTGCTCAACACCCGACAGGATCTGGGGCCTTTAGGATAGTTAGGCCATGTAGTCCTCCAAAAAACATCTGGAGGGCCACAAGTTGCCAAACCCTGTTGTAGACAGGGACTCTTCCATCTGTTTTCATGTGAACTTTTTTTCCCTCCTCCTACTTTTCATTTAAACAGTTTTCTATGGCGGTGTAACTCTTCCTGTCTCCTCACAGCCACTTGCCTCTCTCTTCTTCCTCTAGGTCTCTCAGACAACACAGCTGACCTGGAAAAGAGAAGACAGATCTACGGACAGAATTTCATCCCCCCAAAGAAGCCCAAGACCTTTCTGCAGTTAGTATGGGAGGCCCTCCAAGACGTGACACTGATCATTCTGGAAATTGCTGCCATCATCTCCCTGGGATTATCTTTTTATGCCCCTCCAGGGGAAGAGAGCGAAGGTGAGGTGTGACTCTGACATAATCTCTGTAGCTGGGTTGGAGCTCCCACCTCAATCTGGGAGTGAGATCCTATGACTGCTGAGCTCCAAACAAAGGGAGGAAGGGGTGGTGGTGAGCCTTTGACCTTCCAGATGCTTTGGCCTACAACTCCCAACAACTCCATCCAGCAAGGCCAATGGTAAAGAGCTGTGGGAGTCATCATTTAAAATGTCCAGAGTGCAAAAGGCAGAGTTCGGCAAGTTACTTTTATGAAAAAAGGAGTATAATGGCATGCTGAAGCCCTTCATAACAGAAGATGTGGCTGGATGATTATCTGGGTCCCTGTGCTGCTCATTTATATGTGGCTTCATATGTGGAAAGTAACTTTCCAGGCTCTGGTTCCACATCCCTGTGGTAAATCTATCTTCTTTCTTTGGAACATCAGTACAATTAACTTGGAGGCAATAATTTTGCCAAGATAACCTGCTTAGATTTAACAGATTCGCCTTCCTTTCGTAAGGAATTATCCATTTTCTAGTGCTGATTCATAATGCATTACTGTGTTTGTGTTCATACATAGATTTCTGTATGCAAAGTATCTTGTGAGACTTACTAGATTTTCAGAGTACACAGTTCTAGTGTTACTATTCCACTTTATTTGCTCTGGCTGCCTCCTGTTGAATCCTGGGATTTGCAGTTTAGAGAGGGGCATTTATATAGTAACTCTCAGCCAGGGAGATCTTAGGTCTCACTAAACTACAAACCCCAGAATTCCACAGCTGGAAGCCAGAGCAATTAAAGTGGAATAGCAACACTATAAAAGTATACAGTTGCCCCTCCACATTCGCGACTTTCACATTCCCGGTTTTGGTTATTTGCGGAAAGCCGCCTGCCCCCCCCTCTCTATTCCGTCCCTTCCCAAGGCAGCTAAGGGGTTCTCAGGAATCCCTTCGCTGCCTTGGCAAAGGGGAGGGGGTGGAAAGCCTCCCTCATTCCACCCCAGTCCCTTCCCAAGGCAGCGAGGGACCCCCATCGCCACTTTGGGAAGGGCGGGGGGTGAGGGAGAGTGGCGGCAGGGACTTCTGAAGCCCCCGTAGCCACTCTGGGAAGGGCAGGGGGTGAGAGAGAGTGGCGGTGGGGGCTTCTGAAGTCCCCGTAGCCACTCTGGGAAGGGCGGGGGGGTGAGGGAGAGTGGCGGCGGGGGCTTCAGAAGCCCCCATCGCCACTTTGGGAAGGACGGGGGGGGGGTGAGAAAGGCCGGAGAGAGGCAGTATCGCCAGCATGCTCGCCGCTCCAAAGCCCCGGCGCCCGCTTCGGAAGGCTGGAGAGAGGCACCGCAGCCTCCTCCCCGCCCACACGCTGCCTTCCCCGGCCTTTCTCAGTGGGGCCGGGGCTTTGGAGCCCCGGAGCCTGCTAAGAAAGGCCGGGGAGAGGCAGCGCAGCCTCCTCCCCACCCACATGCTGCTTTCCCTGGCCTTTCTCAGTGGGTCCGGGGCTTTGGAGCCCCGGAGCCCGCTGAGAAAGGCTGGGGAGAGGCAGCGCAGCCTCCTCCCCACCCGCCCACCCACCCGCCCGCTGCTGTCTCAAGCCTTCCGAAGCGGGCGCCTCCAAAGCCCCGGCGCCTGCTTCGGAAGGCCGGAGAGAGGCAGCGCAGCCTCCTCCCCACCCACATGCTGCCTTCCCCGGCCTTTCTCAGCAGGCTCCAGGGCTCCACAGCCCCGGACCCCGCTTTGGAAGGCCGGGGAGAGGCAGCGCAGCCTCCTCACCACCCACACGCTGCCTTTCCCGGCCTTTCTCGGCAGGCTCCAGGGCTCCACAGCCCCGGACCCTGCTTCGGAAGGCCAGGGAGAGGCAGCACAGCCTCCTCCCCACTCACACGCTGTCTTCCCCGGCCTTTCTCAGCGGGCTCTGGGGCTTCTAAGGCCTGGAGTCCCCTTAGAAAGGCCGCGGAGAGGCCTGCCAGGCTGGCCAGACACCCTCCCGCTGCCTCCCTCCCTCTGGCGGGTCCGCGGGAGCAGCATCTGTTATTTGCGGTTTTTCCACATTCGCAGGGGTCTCAAGAACCTAACCCCCGCGAATGTGGAGGGACAACTGTAGTCTGAAAATCTCCTTAATTGCACTGGAAATTCAAAAATAAAACAAAAAATAACACACAAAACATTTTTAAAAGCACATACACACACTTTAAAACTTCCAAATAACCCGGGCGGGTCATTAAAAGTGTGTCACTTACCTGGATGTTGCAGTCTCACCCAGAAGTGTTCGTGCCGGACCAGCCATCCGAGCTGCATTCACGTGAGTTAAATGGCACGAGGTTTCATACACTGGCAATGCCAGCACTAAAGTGCCATGGGGGATCTATTGATGGCAGCTGTCAATAAAATAGGATGCATTTTGGCCAGGACATAAACACGAAAGGGTGACATCATCTGATATGTGCACCCTTTCACGTTTATGTGGCGTCGCTATGATGCCGAATTTAGTGCATCTGATAAAGTCCATACTGTACCTTCTTCCTAGCCATTACCATTTATTCATCCACCCACCCACCCATCCATTTACTTAGCTCAGCTGAGCCTTCGATACTTCAATACAACTATCAAAAAATTTCAGCCAAGACAGCCTTGGGAAATCATTCAGTGACAGGCAGTCATGAGCCATTAGTTATGGTGGGGGTGGGGGAGATACCAATCATATGATTGGAAAATACAACTATCCCTCAGCTTTTGTAGAAGTTAGGGGTGGAAGACCCCTGTGAAAGTGGAAAAACCTTCAACCAACTCTGCAATTCTATGATTCTATGATTCTATATAGGACCGCTTTTTTTTTCTTTTCTTTTTTACCTGAGAGAACACTATTCTGGGCATTTGTAGGTCCTCCAGTGGAAGCTTACCATAGAATCATGCTGGAGGACCTAGAAGATGTCTAAAGAGAATATGCAGTATTTAGTAATCTGTGAATGCTTAACCCACAAATGTGGAGGGATGACTGTAGTCTTGGAAAAACAAAACTTGGGAAATTACTTGTTGGGGCTTACAGCCCCCAGGATTCTATCTCCATCCTGGGCGCTGGCTAGACAGACTGGAGATTCTGAGAATTCTAGTCCAACAACTTTTCCAATCTCTGGTCCTGAGAGTTGTATGCCATTGAAGGCAAAATCAACACAAGTGTATTAAATAGCCATCTTAGTAACTTCCTGTCTCCCAGGGAACCCTGGATACTGTAGTCTGTGAAGAGAACAGCTTGGGAGTAAACAGAAGGGCTAAAAAGTAGCCCCAATCCAGAGCTTCTCAAATGTGTTGGACCACAAGTCTTCATCATCTTCAGCCAGCATTGCTGCTGGGTTGGGGCAGCTGAGGAGTGATCTGATCCCAATGATAGGCGGGGAAACCCATCACCTAATACCTTCTTTTTTTTCTCTCTCCCTGTTTCCCAGCCTGTGGGAATGTAGCAGTTGGTGCAGAGGATGAGGGTGAGTCTGAAGCTGGCTGGATCGAGGGTGCCGCCATCTTGCTCTCGGTGATCTGTGTGGTCCTTGTCACGGCCTTCAATGACTGGAGCAAGGAGAAGCAATTCCGAGGTCTGCAAAGCCGCATAGAACAGGAGCAGAAATTTGCTGTCATCCGCAATGGACAACAGGTCCAGATTCCTGTGGCTGAACTGGTTGTGGGAGACATTGCCCAAATCAAATATGGTAAGGGACAAGGAAAGGTGTGGTTGATCGGCTGGGTTAGTGGGCCTGCTGAAGGCATGACTGACTGTGAGGTGGGGGAAGTGCTAAACAATCTCAGGGGAAACCTGATGAGGAAATCCCATTCTCATTCCTGCTACTGTCAGAGTGGGAACATGAGAGGGGACCACCTTGGTGGCTGCTCCTAAGCTCTAGAACTCCCTGACAAAGGCAGCTGATGCCCTTCTGTTTTCCTTCTGCCACTTAGAGTCCCATTTGTGGGACAAGGGTGAGATATAAAGCCAATAAATAGAGAAATATCTAGATGATCAAGACATGTCGTGCAGTGGTTAGAGTCTTGGCCTGGGACCTGGGAGATCCAAGTTCAGGCCCCCACTGAGCCATGAAACTCCCTGAGTCATCTTGGGTCAGTTACCCTCTCTCAACCTGACCCAAGTCAAAGGATTGTTGTGATGATGAAGTGTTGGCCAGAAAAGACATAGGAGATTATCAGACAGGAACGAAAAAAGTGTTCCTGTCCCACAGTCTCCACTCCCACCCCTGTCCCATCCCAGTCCTGCCACAATCACCCTCCCCACTGCACTTACCTCCTCTCCCATAAACAAGGCAGCCCAGGAGTGAATGGAGCTCTAACAGAGCTCCATTCACTTCCTGGATCGAAATCCCGTGGATTCTCGCAAGAAGATGCAAGCGCAGGAAATTCAAAAAATAAAAGTAACATTAAAAAGTGACAACAAGCACAAAAACACACTTTAAAATTAACAAGTAAATCAGGGAGGGTCATAAAAAGTGTGTCACTCACCTGGATGTCTTGATCTCACCCGGAAGTGTTCTGGCAGGGACCTCCCATTGATGCTGGGATCTTGCCAGCATAATAGGGCACCTTGTTGCACACAGGCAATCCGGAACACAAACAGAATGGAGGGGTCTATTGACGGCTTCTTGCGTCAATAAAAAACAGCGCTGGCAGAACAGCAGCGTAACGGGTGCATAACAAGGGGGGAATGACATCATCTGATAAGGGAGCCCTTTTGCGATCTCCTGCCATTGCTGTAATGCCACTTTTGATGTATCTGATAATATCCTAAGACACTCTCTTGACTCATAGGTGGGGGAGAAGCAACCAAAAAACAATAAATGCTAATTAAATTAGAAATGCAACCAAAAAACAATAAATGCTAATTAAAATTCTGATATTCTGCATAAGAATTCTTAATTTTTTTGCTGGAGGAAGGGTTCCAATGTTGTCAGGTGGGGGCTGATGCAAAGATGTGGCACATTTGGCAAGGACTAAGGCTAGTCACATGAAGGAGGCCTGCAGTCACATGTTGTGGGGGCCCTTCCCGGCTTCCATGCCAGCAGAGAAAATGGTGGCAGTGATGGGCCAGCATCCTGTTTGGACTCGAGCCCATTTTCTCCAGGTAATGGGAGGGAAATGGGCCAGATCCAGAGTCAGCATATGCTGGCGGGGAGCTGGTATAATAATAATAATAATAATAATAATAATAATAATAATAATAGAATTTATTTATAACCCACCCCTCTGCTAAAAACAATCGGGGCGGCTTCCAACAATTAAAACATTATAATAATGACTAAAAACACCACCCACACCCACCCTCCCACATAAAAAGACATTAAACACAATAAGATTAAAACCTTCTAGCTAAAAAACACATTAAAAACAAATATATACATAATTTTTAAAAAGCCAGGAGACTGAGTTCCTGGGGGATCTAATCAGGAAAGGCCTGCCGAAAGAGATCTGTCTTTAGTGCTTTTTAAAAGCTACTCAAGCTTGTCAGCTGACGGATCTCATTCGGCAGGCCATTCCACAATTTGGGGGCGATTACTGATATCCTTCCTAGGGTAGATGAGCCCTTAGAGAGCTTATACATAAATGTGCAAATTCAAGAGGCTACAGTGGGAGATAAGGAAGAAGGCAAACTTATAGTCTGGCAAGTTTCCAGGGCTAGTCAAATCTGTACTTGCAGGGGAGATACTTCCATCAGGTATTGTTTCCTAAAGGCAGTGCAGGGTATGGGTGAGGGTCATCAAATGGGCAGTTCTAGTAGTTGAGGGATAAGCAACATGCGGCTCATCAGTCACCTTCCCAATCTCCCCCCCCCAAAAAAAACTATGCTGCTACAGTTTAGTGTCAATGATGCCACAGCATTTGGGCAACAAACTATGGCAAAACCATTTAATGAAATCATTTTGCCCGTTGTTTAAGTGGTGCGTAGCACTTTGCTCTCAAATTTTGACAGGAGGGAGGAGGGGGGCCCACACCAATGCTAAGGGAGTGAGATTGGTCCCTGAGCCTGCCAGAGTTGACCACCCCATAATAGCTAAGGGACTACATTGAGATCTTGGGATGTCTACTGAGAAGTGATTCCCACTGAGTCCCATGGGACTTAAGGCCTGAATCCTATTGTGAGGCCCAACTAGAGTTGTCCCATTCAGTCAGTGAGAATCAGCTACATATTGACTCACCATTCCACAGCTGATTCAGTGGGTCTATTCTAATGGGAACTAACCCATGGGATTCAGGCCTCGCTGTCCCTAGGTAGGTATACATAGGGCTGCAACCCCTCTTTCTGTTCCTCTAACCTGTTTCTCTCCTACCCCACCCCAAGGTGACCTGCTTCCTGCAGACGGGGTGCTGATCCAGGGGAATGATCTCAAGATTGACGAGAGCTCCTTGACGGGGGAGTCAGATCATGTGCGCAAATCCGTGGAGAAGGATCCCATGTTGCTGTCAGGTGAGGGATGCAAAAGCAAGGCCTGCACATCTTGAAAGCCAGTAGGGCCCTGGGGGTTGATTAGGTCAAATGATCATAGATTCCAATCAATTCCAAATCTTCCAGAACCTTGGAAATATATTTCCATATTAATATGTCTGTGTGGAACCCCTGCTTGAAGGCTGTAGGACTGCCCCTCACTGGGCCCTTGCTGGGACATATTTGGAAAACAGAAGTTCATATGGGGCATTGCTCACAGAAGCTAAGTGCACCTACCACTGTCCTGTGAGTACATACTGCAAAGCAGAAGGGACTTGGCAGGCAAGCTATCATGACTGATCAGGGGCAGCCCTACCATTGGATAGAGTGTGGCAGCCACCTCAGGCAGCAGATTTCTGAGCAGGGGGGCAGGAACTGGTGGCAGCTGTCCAGCCATTCCTCCTGAGCCCCCTAGCTATTTCCCTGTCTTGAAGGACAGTGTGCCACATGGCCTTTACTACAGCCCCGAAGATCACCTACTGCCCTCAGGGATGGTGAATGACAAAATTGTCCGAATCCCTATACGGAAGCTTGATTCAACTGCCAGCCCGCTCAGCTTCTGCATATGGAATGGTGGGAGCTTCCATTTTGCCCTTTGCCTCAGGCAACAAAATGTCTTGGGTGGACCCCATCACTAATGGTCTCATCAAGAAGCCCCTGATAAACTTCCCAAAGGATCTTGGAGTTCCTGGGACCCATCTTGAAAGCCACCGCTGTGAGGAGGGCTATGGCCTATCCTGTTGCCTGCTTGGCATGGGGAACTGCTGACCAGGCCTCTTGGGCCTCACTATTGTCCAGATGGACCTGAGAGTAATGCCAATCTACCTTCTGCCCACCCCGGCCTACAGGACCTGGTAGTGAATCCAGGGGATCTGACCCTCCTGTTCCTGGCTTGGTTTCCAACTAGCAGGGATGCCGCTTCCATCTGATGCCATCCTGACTCTCCCTTGGGTTTCCCAGGCACCCATGTCATGGAAGGCTCCGGGCGGATGGTCATCACAGCCGTTGGAGTCAACTCACAGACTGGAATTATCTTCACTTTGCTGGGTGCTGGTGGAGAAGAGGAGGAAAAGAAAGATAAGAAAGGTAAGGTCTCACCTCCAGCCTAGATAAGCTAGGTATCTTTTGTGACACATTTCAGTCTTCATGCCACATCCACCATTTTGTTTGCCAGGGCAAGGACCACATAGTCAGTCTCTCTTGCATCCATCTCCTCATCAGCAATGTTTTCGGAACAGGCTAGTTTTTGTCTGTGTTGTCCACAATCTCGGCAGAGTGGTGTTAAATCCACAGACACAGTCATGGTTATAAGTCATGATGGAACCTTCATTACAGCTATTTCCTACCATTCAGTAGGAGCCCATGTTCAACCTCACCTGCCACTCTTAGTCCCGCACAAACAAGTGCTGTGCTTTCAAGCTATTGATTCTTCATCTTGCACAGTAAGATGTCACCCAGATCCATTGGTGAGCCCTCTGCTCACCTTACCCTGTTAAAAAGGAAGCCTCAGCACACTGACACCAGTACAACATGACAGAGTAGGTATTTGGTGGGCTATAGATTTTGAACCTGCGCTGCTTGTTAGGTTCTGAATAGCTGTTTTGGACAGGGGAAAAAAGTAGACTCAAACTCTGGACCTTGCAGGTGCTAAAATAGAATTTACACCCTGAAAGCACCACTGCTCTGCTGGACTCCATGAGTCACCTGGGCCCACATAGCTTCCCTGCAGGGATGGGGAATGAAGGGTCCTGATGATGTTGGGCTAAGCTGCCACAAGCCCTTGATAACATAGCAATCATTAAGAATCATGGAAGGTGTAGTCCAGCACCATCTGGAGTGCCACACACTCCCTATCCCTAGCTTGTTGGCATTTTTGCTCACCTTCAGCCTTTTCTGACTTGACAAGATCCTGACTCTCTTCATCCTTGCTCTGGCTTCTACATCTGTGAAACCATATGCTTGCAAATGTGAAGCTTAGAGACCTTGTTCATCTTTCTTGCTCTGGTCCATTCCTAGCCTTCTTGCCTGGGTGATGGTTCTCTCTTCAGCTTACCTGGTTTCCATATCCATGTGATCATCCTGCCTTTATTGGGGACTCTCTTTTGACTTGCAATCCTCACTTTGCCCTCTGGATCCAGACCCCTTGATAGGATCTGGAGGGTTGCAAGCAGGGCCACCAAAAACAGATTCAGGTCCCAATGTAAATATTTTTTTTCAGATGTGCCCCCTCCATTGTTTGCCAGTGGTAGATTGGCATGATGGGTGGAGGCCCCCAGTGGGTGATTAAAATCTGAAAATCATTACATGGGATTACATATTTTGTGCATCGTTACCATTTTCTTTGAAATTCACCTGTTTTACAATGGATATCAAAAACAATTGGCAAATGATCAACATTATATTCTCTGAGCCTCAGAAGAAGTCAATAGCAAACCTTCTCTGAACTAATCTTGCCAAGAAAACCCTGGGATAGGGTTGCCTTAGAGTCACCATAAGTTGGAAATGACTTGAAGACACAGAGCTAAGCGGCTTATCACATGCCAAAGAAAAGCAGCAAGGTAGCAGGAACGTCTTTCCTGCTGCATTATCTCATGGCGTCGTCATTTTTTCATTCTGGTCCCGTAGGGGACCAAGTTAACACCATCTCTTTTTGCTAACCAGAAGATTAGAAAAAAAACCCAGGGTTTTAGCTTGGTGCCCCATGGGAATGGAATGAAAGAACACCAGAAGAACGAGGACGTCATGTAGTAAGGTCTCAGGGAAGATGGAACATTCCTGCTGCCTTGCCACTTTTCTTCGGAGTGCGGTAAGCCGAAAGAAAAAAACTCATGCCACATAGTTGGGCCCCAGAGCCCCCTCTATACCACCAGCCCCCAATAATTTGCATCAACTTCTGTCCCACCTTTCATCAGCCCTGTTCGTAGGTCTTCTCTCCTCACCCTAAGTACAACTATTCCATCCCCTAACACCACCCAGCACCTGACCAGGGATTAGAATTTATGGGAGAGTGGTTGGTCAGCAGCTCCCACAATTCTGTGGTGGCTGGGAGAGTCTGTCAGTTGCAGTCTCAAAAGGTAACTTCTCCAAGCCTTGCACATGACAAAATATGTATATATGTTCTTCAAAACAGATGGGAGATGCTGATCCATGAACAGCAAACTTTTGCAGCTGGGAAAATTTCAAAATAACCCAGTTATGTGTTGGGGGAAGAAGGAAGGGTTTTGATCATGCCGTTCTTTCCCACACAGTAGGCACTGATCCTGGAGGAAGAAGGGGGAGTGCCAGTTCCTTGAGAAAGAGCCATATGATTGGTGATGCCCACCCATGTGACAGGGTCCCTGAGATGTTCTCCTGGCTATAACAGGGATAACTGCCCCCCCCCCACAGTTAAGAGAATGTCTAAAGGGCATGACAGTGTAATTGCATTTCATTCAGTGCTTTTGGCTCAACATTGTCAAAGTTTGACTCAGCCTGCAGAATTATGGCTCATCATTTTTAGAGTCTGACTCAGAAACAAGACTGGTCATGACTCTGGCATTTGACTCGTTAATGGCTGGGTCTTCTGTACAATGGAAGTTCAAGTTATTAACCACCTCAACCCTCATAAGCCATAGAGACACTACTGAAACATCACTCTCAGTGCAGAAAGGTACCAAAAAATAACTGCACCAGACAAAATCTTTTCACTCCTTCAAATCTCCCTTTTATCCTCCCTATCGCTTCCAGATTACAACCACCAATTCTAGACTAGCTGAGGTGGTTGCATCCAACATTGCCTTGATCCACAGTTATCCTTTTAAAAACCTGCCACCACCCATTGATTCCTGATCAATGGAGACTCTGTTAGCACCTTGTTAAGCAAATTGTGGTCAAGGGGGCATTGGCCTGGATGCATCGTAGCCACTGGATCAATATCACCATTAACTGGTTCACTGCCAGGGATGGTTGCTGCCACACCATAATTTTTATGGACAAAAGCTTGTTAATTATATCAGTAGTTGATTCATGGCTAATGTATCAGTCAGAAGCCAAAGTGTTGCCTACTCTCTGCTCTATTATTTACTGATATTCTATATCAGCTACTTACTTACACATGCGAAACTAAGGAATATCTCCTGGCCCAGCTCGCCCAAGCCCAACTTAAGAGCCAGCAGCCAAATTGAGCAAAAGAAGTGTGTACAGCTGGTGACCAATGCCCAAGGAAGAGAATGTTTCCAGCCCCTTCCCACCAGTGAGCAAGGCCATGACAAGGAATTTCAAAAGGGGTCCTGCTTCTGTTGCAGCCTTGCTTGCTCATCTTCCTTGTATCCCAGTTTGTGGCTGAACAGATCTCCTTCGCTCAATGAGGCTGCTGTCTGTTTAAGGTGGGCTGGAGGTGGTGGCATTTACATAGTCCGTTAACTCAAAGTTACAAATCTGTATCATCATCATCATCATCATTTATATCCCACCTTTTCTGCAATGCTGGGACTCAAGGCAGCTTGCAAATTGTTAAAACGGATGCAGATTTAAAACATACCAAAATGTCAGTGTTTATGTATGTCTGTGTGTCTGTGTGTTTAAAAATAACCACCCAGTTAGACTCAGAACCATTGCTGTGCCCTTTGTTCACAATGAACTGGCACCATATCCCATTCCCCCCAGTATTCATAGGGGTTTTTAAAATTCATCCTGTCTTGCTCCCAGGGCAAGGTCTGAAGGGACACAATGCAGAAACCTAAATAAATTTGAGACTGGTCTGTACTTGGATAGGAGACTACCTGTGAGTCCTGTTTATACCATAAACTCCCAGAGAATCAGGTGGAAGGTACTGAATAAATAAATGCAGTAGTCATAATTAACTAGAGATGGTAGCCAATGCCGTCAGCTCACTCAGATATCCGTAATTGGCACACACATTGATTGCCGTCACCAGCAATTTGAAGACATGGCAGGCAGGTTCACTGTCATGATGTATTAACTCAGCCCCTTGCTAAGTGACTACCAAACATCCACAATGACACAGCATCCTCAGTCCTTAACACTGGCAATAAATAACACTAAATGCCCCAATGGTTATGGCCTATTTAAACAGTGCCTAATTTAGTGGCCTGCCCACTACACATGGATTATGCAGGTTTTTATTACTGTACTCTGATTCATTCCTACTCTGCTTTTCAATGTAATTTTTTCCATGTTGGCTTAACAGTAGGAAGAAGGGAGAAAAGAGTAAAATCAAATCAAAAAAGGTGTTCACAGAAGACCTAACATTGGCAGAAGGAAGGGGCTTGTTTGGGTAGAGACTTCTGCAGTTGTGGTGATACCACTTAATAGACCCTGAACCTCATTTCTGTCAATCTGATCTTAATTAAATATGTGCCAGAATGCAGAGCCTACCAAAACTGAACTTAAGCCTATGATAGGTTCATATGAGTGGCAAGCTGCTCTCCACATAATCTAGTCCTAAACCAAGAAAGTTATCCTTCTCCAATCGAGTGTGCTACAGGGAGACCGGCTGCCACCATCTCCAAACAGCACAGCGCTGGAATATAAAATGACCACCTTGCTCAAACCTGCTTCATATCACTTACTGACATTAACAGAAAACTTCCTCTGATAGGTTCATCTTCAATGGATTTTGACCCAGCAGCATCACAATGAAGTTGTTGTTCAACATAGTAATGAACTAACATTGTTTCAATAGATCTCAGCTAATACAGCAATCAGTTCAGTTATTGTGCTTAGGCTGCTGACCACATGTGGCAATAGAATGAGGTTCAGCTGGTAATGATTCAATGCCAGAACATGTAAATACGTTCCCCTAGCAACATACCTAATGTATATTGTCTCTCAAGCCCACAACTAATGGTGTGTCCAAGGGTTCATCTACACAAGAGAAAATAATGTTCATTCCTGCTCATTATTGCCAATTCGCAGCTGCATTCTTTTGTCTCCGCAATGTTTTGCAAAAATTATATGCTGAGAACCTATCTGTGGTTTGAAGTTCAGACACCTGCAAATCAAGATGGTGACCATAAATTAGAGTGATATACGCTGCCGCTGCACAGTAATTTTTTTAATATTAAAGCAGAGGTGTGAAAGTGCAACCTTCTGCTAAAAAAATTATTTGGGCAATCAGCAGAACAAAACAAAATATAAAACTACACAATCGCTACCTCAAAAAATCCAACAGAGCACTTCCGGGTGCTACCTTGCTGGAAAGCCTGCCCCTCATGCACATCTGACCAATCAGATTTTTAGTTCCACCCTCTACAAGACTGTGCAGCAAATCAAATCAGTTGTCTTAACAAGCACCAATGCGCATTTCCTCGTATTATTTTTTAAAACATGGGGAAAGATGTGAAGGCTTTTTCCACTGAATAAATGGAGTTTCTCGTCCCCCTCCTTCTGAATAAGGAGAATCACCATGGGATCTTGTTGCGACAAAAGGTATTCCCAGTGAATTTTGTGAGGAGTATTTTCACTGTCTAGACAACACCTAAGTCTAGTTTCATTGTCTCATCCCATGCCTCATTCCATATCACTTCCCTCATTTTCCTTCATTTGTTTGTACTCCATCCACATCCGAATACAGGCAAAGAAATTCAAAGATGAATGAATACAATTTCTTATTCTGTCTCCCAGTATGAAGATGGATGTAACAGTGGGGGAATTTTGTGGGAACAACTACACCACTGTGTAAACAAACATTTACCTTTTCTCCCTTTCCCCTGGCATGAATTCAGAGGGAAGCCATTCTGGGTGTGGGAGTAGATGGGCCTGAATGGGGAAAAACTGGGTATAAGGCAAGAACATATTGGCTAGTACCTGTGACGTTGTCAATCTGTACCGCACCCCACTGGAGCAAATTTGCAGCTGTGTGTGGAGGCTTAATCTATCTGATTTTGTGGGATCAGGGCATAAAGTGAAGCATAAATGTCTATGAGGATAAATGCACACATGCCATTTATTGAAAATTGTTTGTGGAGGCATACATTGGGTGGCAGTGGCAGTGTGGAACTGGAGTGGTGATGATTCAACAACACCCCAGGGACACCCTGGGGGAATGCAGGACAAGCCTTGGTGGTCAGCATGTGGCCCCCATATGGCCTAACTCTGACATACACTTTACCTAGAACACAAAGGGGGTCCAAAGCTAAGGGCCATTTCAGCATTTGTCTCTTACTGATGTGAGGTCTTTCTCTGAGCTCCACTACCTGCCTACACTCTTGCTTTTTTGGCTGCCAGGTAAACACATTTTTAATTTAGAAGGAATTTTAATTTAGCATATGGCATTTGGTTGCTGCTTTTATGAATTTAAAAAAAAATGAGCTTGTTTTCTTTAGATTTTATTGCACTCTTGATCTGCTGCTGTGCTCTTCTAGTTTTTATTTCTTTAATTTACACATTTCATTTATAAATTATAAATCAATTTGATTTATTTCGCTTTATATTTTATCTTTTCATGCTGGTTTCTACAAGCCACTTCAAGCAAATTGTTGGCGAAACAGGGTGGAGATCAGTTAAACTCAGTCGTACACACATAGATACGATCACTGATATTCTACATCTGCTACTTAATTATGTATGTGTGACTAAATAACATCTCCTGGCCAGACCCCCCTCCCAGCCCACCTTAAGAGCCAGAAGCTACATCAGGTGAAGGAGATCTGCTTAGCTGCTGATTAGAGCACAAGGAGGAGCATGTTTTCAGTTGCCTACCACCAAGCAAGTGAAACTGCAATGAGGAATTGCGACAGGGATCCTGCTTTTGATTGTCTCAGCGTCATTTGCTGGTTGGGAGGAAGTGGAAACATAATCCCTTTTGCACCCCATTGGGCAGCTGAACAGACATGCTTTGCCCGATGTGGCTGCTGGCTATTAAGGTGAGCTGGAAGGGCATTTCTGATGTGGCTATATCGCCATGACTGTTAACTATGGAGATTATCAGATGAGGCAAAAACCGCTTCAAAAGATGGTGATGAGAACAGGAACAGGCAAGATTATTAGACAACAGCATCCTCCAGTGCCTGGGGGGTGTACCACAGCCATGAGTAAAGTATCCCTTTTTATTCGCTGCTTCTCCCCGTCAATAAAAAAGGGAAGCCTCATCCACAGCAGCGCAACACCCCCAGGGCAGCAGAAGGACGCAGCGTCTGATAATGTTGCCCTTCCTGTTCTCCTCCCATTCTTCTGGCACGGTTTGGAATGTGGTTTTTTTGCCACGTTCCACTGCGTCTGATAATCTCCTATGTCATTCTACTGAATATGGAGCAGTTACAGATCTGTAACTCTGGGTTACAAATCCATAACTACAATAAGGAACGCCAGCCCATGTTTACATGGCAGTTTGCAAAGTTGAGCTCACAGCATAGGAGAAAAACCACTGTGACTCGACTTAAAATTCTGCTCACTATGCACTTCCTCTTGCTGGAATTGTAGCCTTGATTTAAACAATTCCTCCTACCTTAACTGAATTAACATAACTTCGCTCATTCCTCCGCAAGCATCCCAATATTTCTTTTATTATTTATTTATATATTTATTTATTCAAAAACAAAATATTTATATTCTGCTGTTTGCTGTGGGATTACAGGGTAGTGTAAAGATAAATCAATAAATAATTTAAACCATTTCCAAATTAAAACAATAAAATAGCTATAGCAGGATGGAAACATCCTGGAAAGAACCCCCCACCCCAAATAGAAAGATTGAGTGGGAAAATGACCTTGTCAAAGGGAGCAAAGGAGCAGGAGGTGAGATTTTACAGTCATTGGTTGGAACTCTCTTGATGATGTAGGCCAGCATAACACTCCATTAACGCCAACATAAGGCACTTTTTGCAGCGGCATATAGCAGCTGCAGGGAGGCAGAGGAGAATGCTTCTCTTTATTGCCAGGGAAACTTTCGCTCCTGGCTCCTGAGTAGCTTGGAAGCTGACAAAGTAGCTTTGTAGAGAGTGGGCTTCCTGTGCCATCCCCCAAGAGCCATTTTACCTTTGTCACTGATCTGTCACTGAGCTGCTGCCTACACTGTTGTGTGGGCCAACAGGGTTACATGGACATTTCAAGTTGACCAAAAAGCTTCCAAGTACTGACCTTTCAAAGCACAACAGTAGTCCCTTTCTACACTGTCTCACCTTGGATATGTATTAACATTCCCTCCCAATATTTCACAGATGAACAGCAGGACACATGTGGCCAAGTAACATCAGGGTGTGGTCAAGATAGCAAATGTTATTAATGAGGAAAAGCATACAAGCTAGGAGAAGCTGCAGCAGTTTGCTTTTGCCTGAGTCTACTGGGAAGGGCAAAATTCCACCTGTTCCTCTTCTCTTCCTTCCCCATCTACCCCATCAGAGTTAATTAAGTGCAAACTGAGGACTTTATCAGATGCAGCAAAAAACTGCATCAGAAGGATGCGACGATAACAGAAACAGACGAAATTATCAGACAATGTTCTGGGGACATAGCGCAGGCGTGAATAAGGTGTCATTTTTTATTAATGGCTTAGCCCATCAATAAAAAAGTGATGCCTCGTTGGCACCAGTGCTATGCCCCAGGAACTAGTGAGGACATGGGCGTCTGATAATTTGCCCTTTTGTGCTATCGTCCTGTCCTGACACAATTTTGGATATGGTTTTTTTGCCACATTTACCTGTATCTGATAAAGTCCTAAGTCTTCCACTTTGAACTCAGTTTGCAGCAAATGAAGTAAGCCAAGGAGAAAGGGGGGAAATGGGAATGGGAGAGAGAATCTGGGATATTTTACATAAAAGCACCTGAAAAGTAGAACAAAAGAGATGTAATCAGGACTATCCCTGCCAAATTGGGACAACTGGCAGATATATAACAGCTGTCTTCTTGGGTCGGCCAAAGCCTGCTCCTACAGTCTGCCTGTTTCTTCATTCTGTTTCTATAGTAGTGAAACCAACAGAGTTGTTCTTTGTGGTGATTTGCCTCTATGGTGGAAGGAGGAAGAGTTAAGGAAGCAGGAATGGCTGGGGAGGAAAGTTTAAGCCATCCCCTTTTCAGACCCAGTAGTCCTGACTCGGATTTGGCCTGCATGTGCTTTCTTAAGAAGAAGAAAGAAACTGAAGTGCGCTATGTGTGCACTTTAATTCAGAGTGATTTACCTGTGCCTTCCCAATAATCTTCCATCCGAGTACTAGTCACAGCCATAAAATTCAGCTTTAGCATTACTCCTCAGCCATCTCTTCAGAGTACGGGTTGATGATCAGAGCTTGGGAAGTTACCTTTAAAAAGTAATGAATTACAGTGACACAAGCCCCCCAACATTGCTTAATTACCATTATATGTAATGTGAAAATACAGAGCAACTTTCCATTCCCACCCTCAAAAGTAGCTATAATAGAAACTTTTAGTTATTTTTTAAAAAGTAGAATGCTAGTGACATTGGCCTATGGTAAACACACACACACACACCTAAGTAGTGAGGCAATGTGATACCACATGCAATTATGAAATTAACTAAAAACAATTACATTTTCACCACAAAAGGATTCTGCCTTGTTAAATTACATTTGCAGTATAACTTAGTTCTGCCCTAGCAGAAAGGAATTAATGGCAAGCAAATTGTTGTTTGTAAGTAGTTACTTCCGAACTCTGTGAATGAGGCATATGTGTCCTCTTTTAATACTTGGGGGTGTCTCTTCTGCTGCTGAGTTAGGTGGGTATTTTTATTTTATTTTTTTATTTTTTTTGTAAAAGGTTGGTGGTTCACTCTCTTGCAACAGCCTCCTTAGTTGTGGCCCTTTCATACTACACAGTTATAGTACTATGATTCCACTTTAACTGCCATGGCAACATCCTATGGAATCCTGGAGTTCCCAGTCTAGGAAGGGGCCTCCAGAATTCTCAGCCAAAGGAGTTCTCTCATGCCTCTGACTAGACTACAAAGCCCAGGATTCAATAGGATGCAGCCATGGCTGTTAGAGTGGAATCGTAATGCTATAACTGAGTAGCGTGAAAGTCCTATGTCTGCACAGTGCTCTCCATCTGGGCCTGCTGGCTCACAAGGGAGCCACTCCAGTCTTTGATTAATGTTGTTTCTTTCTCCTCCCTGACCCTCCCCACATCTGACCCCTCCCTCACCCACCATCCGCATGCATATCCCAATCTCCTCTGCCCATGGTCCCATCTTGTGCTGGTTTCCCTTAGATGCCAAGGCAGAGGATTCCAGCACCAAGAGTACAGGGGGTACGTGCCCAAGGGCATGGCTCTGGGCTTCCGAAATGCACAAATGATAACCCCACACACACCAGGCCAGTTATGGAAACCATACCTGAGTGTCTTTACACATACGCACCTCTCCTGCCAAGATATGGACTAAGAAAAGCCTTGCAGGATCACACTAAAGGTCCACTAACGGCCAGTATGACATAAGGTTTGGGGCACTGGATTGAGAGTCAGGATGCATCCACACTATACAAATAATCCAGTTTGAAACTAAATTATTTGCCATGGCTGCTTCCTATGGAATCCTGGAGTTTATAGCTTGGTGAGGAACTAGCACTCTTTAGCAGAGATGGCTGAAGTCCCTGTAAAACTACAAATCCTAAGATTCAATAAGAAGCCATGGCAAATAATCCAGTTTCAAACTGGATTGTTTGTGTAGTGTGGATAAACCTTGGTGAACCCAGTGTCTAGTCCCTGCTGAGCCTTGACACTCACTGCATGACCTTAAGCCAGTCAGTCATTGTCTCTCAACCTGACCTACCCCACAGGGTTGTTGTTGCTGTTGTGGGGATAAAGTGAGAAGGAGGTGGTGATGTACCTTGTCTTGTGGTCAGTGAAGGAAAGGTTGGAATATGAATGTAACTCATAAAACAATACAATTCATAAATCTCACCCAGCTTCCTTGCACCCCACATTGGCTGCCCAAATGCCTAAGCAGTATGTTGAGAGATCCCATGTCAGTGTGGTGATGAATCCACTCCGAGTTTTAATTCAGGCTTTATGGGAGCAATCCAAGGTGCTGGAGCTACAGTATTTAGGAATGGATCCAGCACCTTGGAGAGCTCCTGTGAAGCCTGTGTTAAAAACTGGATCCATGCACAAGGGGACCACCAGCTTCCGCTATGTCTCAGGGAAGCCCAAAAGCAGAACACAAAGGCAGTGAGCTGCCCCCACCCTCACATTTGCCTCCCTAGCACTCAGAGGGGTAGTGCTCCCTACAACGTAACGCCTGTTTTAAGACAATCCCATTCATCCTGGCAAATCTTCAATGACATCTGAACATTAGGAAGAACATCCTCACAGTAAGAGCTGTTCAACAGTGGAATGCACTGCCTCAAAGTGTGGTGGAGTCTCCTTCTAGGGAGGTTTTGAAACAAGAGGCTGGAACACCATCTGCCGGGAGTGCTGTGATTGTTTATTCCTGCATGGCAGGGGTTGGACTAGATGGCCCTTGGGGTCTCTTCCAACTCTATGATTCTATGACAGCAGTTCCTCCACACATAGTAGGCCCTGAATGGAAATAGCATCCCCCTTCAGGTGGACTCCAACTCCCATGTTCCCTCAGCATTGGCTATGCTAGCTACAGTTGATGGGAGCTGATGTCCAAAAATACCTGGTGGGCTGCACATACTCCCCAACCCCGCACTTGTCCATAATTTCCTCCAGATGAAAACATTTCAACTGTGGCTACAACCCAGATATCCCACATGGCTTTTGCTTCACTTACCTTCTTGTTCCTTGATTCCTTCCCTGCTCTTCAACTCTGGTACCTTCCTTCCCTGCTCTTCAACTTTAGTACAAATAGTAAAAGTGCAATGCAATATGACGATCTATACCCCCCCTCAACAGATTCAGGGCCATGGATAGTGCCTTGGAAAGTTCAGACTAAAACCTAAAGCAGACTCACTACTGCCACTGCCATTTGAGCCACCAGCCACCCTGCCTAAAGCAACTCCTTTATAACACTGGCATAAAAACAAGAAAAACATGGCCTGGTGGCCAGGGTCAAGGCCGGCATAGTGGCCATGGCAAGATATAAAGAGGGAGAGGAGATAAACTGCCAAGCCTGATGAGATGGGGAGGCTTGGATGGGATGTGGCCCTTGAGGACCAAAGCCTGCCAGGATCTAGAGATCACTGGTTTTTTCAGCCCCTCAGACTGGTTTCCTAACAAAACAAGAGTTTTAACTCACAAGATCAATTGAGTGCTAGCTGGTGGGTGACTGTCGATACATGGATCAAAACGAGCGTAGCTATGGGGGCCTCCTATGAGGTTCACCTGGCCATCAACATCTCCCACTGTTCCACTGGATGCAAATGTAGGACCAATTACTATTATTACTATTATTCAATTACTCACCAATACACCTCACCAGTGAGAGCCAGCATGGTGTAGTGGTTTGAGCATTGGACTACAACTCTGGAGACCAGGGATCAAATTCCCACTCAGCCATGGAAACCCACTGGATAACTTTAGCAAGTCACACTCTCTCAGCCTCAGAGGGAGGCAGTGGCAACCCCCCTCTAAACAAATCTTGCCAAGAAAACCCCATGATAGTGTCACCTTAGGGTGGCCATAAATTGGAAATGACTTGATGGCACACAGCAACAGCAGTAACACCTCACCAGGGTTGGAAGGGCTGTGTCCAGCTGACCTCCCATCAATTGGCAATCTCCACTCCCATGTTCCTTCCCCTGTTTATGGCTTTTCATCTTTAAGATGAACTTGGACGGGACAACCCTTCAAATGGACAATGTCTTCAAAGAGAAGGCTGTCCTCTGACAGCCCTTCAGACAGAGCACTGTTCTCCATTAAGCAGAGGGCCTGGCCGCCCTGGAGCAAAGGAGCAAATAGTTATGAGAAGTTATAACAGGAGCAGCCACAGCTGAAGGCTACTCATTCTGCCCCTCTCTTGTTCAGGAGAAGGCGGCAAGCAAATAGAGAGCCAATGTGGCAACAAAGTGGAGGGAAGGATCGACTGTGGACATTTTGCCTGAGAGCTCCACAAATAAACAGAGCTAACCCTGACCACCACAACAGCTAAACATAAAAGAATTGGCAGGAAGAAGCCAGGTTTAAATCATCTCACAACCTGAAAGGCTGGGTGGAATAAAAACATTTTTATTAGCCTTCCAAAAATTCTGAGGACTCAGGAGCAGTAATCCCATGGCACTTCAGACATTGTTGGACTGCAGATCCCACCATTCCCCATTCTTGCTATGCTGGCTAAGAGGGCTGCTGGGAATTGCAGTTCAACAATGTCTGGATGATTGCACAATCACCACCTCTGTGACAAAACAAGCTTGGGCTTTACTTGTCTCAAAGGAGCCTTTGAGAGGAAAGGTGCTACTTTTCTGTGTGTTTCTATTTAAACACTGTGAAGCTCTCAATATCCATGGCTGTATTGACACACCCTTCATTTCACCCATCCTTGCTCATCTTAGATTATATATCAAGCTATCCTGTATCTAGCACTTGAAATGTATTGGGGTAAGGTGGGATGCTATCCCTGGTCTTCTCAGGATGACCTAATGGTGGCCCCTCTTCTCAACAGGCACAGTTCAGTACAGTGCCCAATGTGAAAGTAAACCATCCCATTTCCTGCCCCCGTGCCCAATTTGGCCACTGTGCTGCACATCTCTGAGATAACCTTCTTACACATTCTGTGTGTCTACATTTAAACATCCAAAATATCCCATCCAAGCCATGTCCAAGCAGACCTCTGAAAAATGAATGTTGGGGGCTTCAGAATGCCCCAGTTAGCATGACCTCTGGTGATGCTGGTTGGGGTATTCTGGGAGCTGCAGTTCCCCCAAACAACTTTTCCAGGTTCACATGTGAGGCAGAGAAAGAGTTTGTGTAGGAAGCAGAAAAAGAGATTCTCTAGCTGGCTTAAAAACAAAACAACCAGCTTAGGTCAATCTTCTTCCAGCTCCATAGATGCTCTGCCTTCACCATTGTTAGCCTTCCCTAACCACATGGGTTCAACTTCTACCCCCCATCTTCCCCAACCACCATTGAATGTGTTGTATGGGGAGCACTGGGGGTTGTAGCCCAACACATGTGATGGGCATCATGCTGAGGAAGGCTGGCCCATGTCCTTCTGAAGCCTCCTGGGACCTCCTCGTGGGGCAGGGTGAGATGGGATGGGGTGTCCTATTTGCCAAGACCCATGCTCCTCTCCACTATCTTCATAGTGTGTGTGCATGTATGTGATGTGCTGGTGCTGTGTCGTCTGTTCTCAAGCGTCCTGTGTTTGTCATTCCCTTCTTCTGTTGTAGGGAAGCAGCAGGATGGGGCAGTGGAGAATAATCAGAACAAAGGTAAAATAATAATAATAATAATAATAATAATAATAATGGAATGCTCCTCCAACCCCTTTCTTGAGTATTTTCTCTTTAGTTCTGAATTTGGGGGGGGGGGTTAACAGCTGGAAGCAGAAAGAGTGGATCATCTCTAGGCCCTAACACTTTGGTTCCTGATTCCTTCACTTTAACCATAATTTGTCTCATGTTCATAAAACTGGTCTGTTTTGAACAGCCTAAACGGAGTGTAAGCCCAGTGACCAGAGGCAAAAACAGAGACCTTGTTAGGACTTGGGTTGCTACATCTCAGGGCCTAGGCCTGAGTCCCAGGTCTTGACCCCTCTTCTCCCGTCCTCAGGGCAAGGGGGAAGAATCTCAGGGTGAGAGCACTGCCTTAAAAGATGTGTGTGTGTGTGTTCTCATTTGTTAGACTTGGAGGGTTTTTTTTATTTGAATGGCATAGTCAATACAGCTGTGGTTGATGCTTAAAGTATCATGCTTAGTGATGTCACCAGGGGCTGTCTGGTGGGAAGGGTATTACATCACCCTTGTAAAATCGCCAGTATTTGCCCCCTGTGATATCACAAGGAATCAACCCTAGGACTTTCTGACTCTGAAATCTCAAGGTCTGAGATTGTTCTGACCTGGCAGCCCCAACTAGGACTGCTATTTCTTGAAATATAAAACTTCTGAATCCAGTGTTTGGCAAAACCATTATTAGGACCACTCACTCAAATGTTGCAAAATTGTAAGCTTTCATGCTCTCCAGGATGCTCCATGGAGCTGGATTTCACTCAAAACCAAGGGTGAGAAGAAGAGGGGGGAAGGGTACCCAAAATAAGGTGGGGGTTATAATGACATATGTAGGAGAATGTAATTATTATTATTATTTTTACAACAATTTACCAACATTTGCAAGTTTCTTCATATTTGGGATGGAAAGAATTGTTTTTAAAAATGTGAATGTGGAGGGGAAGAAATCCAAATTTGACAAAATCATCTGTCCAAGCCTAGAGATTTGAGTTCTCTGTTCTTTAAAGTCTCAGGTTTCATCTGCACTGCAAAAATAATGCTGTTTGACACCACTTTAACTGCCATGGCTCAGTGCTATGGCATTCCGGGATCTGTAGTTTTGTGAGATATTTAGCCTTCATTGCCAGAGAGCTCTGGTGCCATAACAAACTACAAATCCCAGGATTCCATAGCCTTGGGCGATGGCAGTTCAGTGTCAAACTGGACTATTTCTGCAGTGGAAATGCAGCCTCAGTTTGAATTTTGTGTATTTGACCATTTTAAGTGTTGGTTTAGGCTTGCCATCTCTCTTCCCTGAAAGGTTTACCTCCTTAACATTTATAAGGCCAGCAGATAAACATGGTCCCTTCCATGCTGCTAATAGCTTTAAATATCAAATTTGAGTATAGTAGCTGGCTGAGAATTTCATTTCCATATCTTGCCAAAGAATTGACTAACAGTTGCAGTCTGACTGATTGGGACTGGAGGAAATGGAAATTTAAACTATTTGATTGCAAAAGAAAATGATATTAATGTATTTCCCCATCTATTACTGTAACGAGAAGGCCTCCCTTTAACCTCATGATAGCAATGGCATACTGAATATATTGGTTTCTGTCAGCTCCTGCAAGTATCAGGTTACTCCTAGCATTCGACAAAGAAACAATGGCCGACCGCATTTTTGAAGACACAAAGGCCAGCTGCCTGTTACCCAGATCATTCTTAAGTGTAAGATACAGTTTTCTGGCCAAGAAGCCAGCTAAAGAGAAACATGATAGCCTTTTTTATTTGCAAGGACTGAGGTTAATTTTGAGTGGGGTATAAGGTTTTTTTTTAAAAAAAAAAATTGAAGCCAAATTATGCAATATTACCTATTTTCTGGAGGGAACTGAACTCTCACAACACAAAGTCCTTTCTCAGGAGGTTTTTTGAAGGGAAGCAAGATGTTTCCTCTGTTTTTGGATCACAGGTGGGACTTTGGATCTGAGTTTTCTGGTTTAGGGGACAAAGTGGGTCTAGAATCAGGATGCAAGGGCAGAGCCCAGTGAGGCTTTGGTAAATCTGATACTACAGCTTGGGAAAAAGACTACTTTTGTGGAGGCACAAGATGTACCTTCCCAAGTTCTACCTTCTGTACAGTTTCTGAAAACAACAGCAGTGCTCTCCTTCTTTGCTTCTGGCCACTCCAACTGACTTCTTGGGTCCACCATTTGCTTTTCAAGATGATTCTGAACAGAGGGGTATCATAATCTGCATATTCTCAGCACTATTGGCAAAAGAGTAAAAACACTGACCCAAATCCAGCTGTTAGGCCCAACTAAGGTTTGGCGCATTAAACCAAGGGGAACTTGGGATGTCAGCTCACATGTCAGTTCTGTTGATTTAGTGGGTCTACTCTCCCCAAGGCTAGCAGTTGGATTTAGTTGGATGTAAACAGTTGTTTACATATCATGGGGAAGTACCAAGGCCCAGAGTGGGCACTGTTCTTCTCCAGAGAGCTATCAAGCTGCAATCTGGAGGCAAGGATTTTGGACTTGGTGCTTAGGAATTTCCTGCCTCAAGAATAAAATGTAGGTCATGATTCATAGGAAATAAGCACCTACCGTAGTCCAATACCAAGTGGGAGAGTGTTACAAAAATCCAGAATATCAGAGACTGTTGGGCATTTAGAATCAAAAGAGGATAAGTGCTCTGGTGTGTGTGCGTACACCTGTTTCTCTTGCTTCAGCATATCAACTTGTGGTTTTGTATGTGTGTGTGTGTGTGAAACACAAGTTTTCGGGAAAACTCTCTTGTAAAGGGGAATTATTCACTCACGTGCACGAGAATAGCCTTCCCCTACAGCTGTGGTTCCCAAATTTAGAAACCCAACTTTAGGGTACTGGTTCCCAATTTTGTTGCCTCAGGTACTGTAGGGATTCAACTTCTAGCATCGCTGACCATTGGCCATGCTATTTGAGGCCTCTGAGAGTTGGAGTTCAACAACATCTGGGGACACGCATTTCAGAGCCTGGGCCTCATCTCCAGTTCTCAGGGGAAGGGGAAGGGGAAGAATCTCTGGGCAAGAGTACTGTTTTCAAAAATGTGTGTGTATATATATTCCTCATTTGTTAAACAATGTTTTTTATTTTATTTTTTTTTTAATGGCACATGTTGTGCAATTGTAGTTGATGTTTAATGTATCATGCTTAATGACATCACCTGGTGTTGCCCCTCATAACATCATCCTTGTAACATCACCAGGGCTCACCCCTGTGGCATTGCAAGGCCTCAGGTTTTGACCCTGAAATTGCAGGACCTGGGATGGTCATGACCCAGCAACCCTGGCCCTAAGGGACCCAAATTTTGTGCAAAGGCACTGAGATTTTTGTTGGAAAGATCTCCTGCAGAGAACTCTAGTTCAATGAGAGAAGCCATGACAGTTAAACCAGATTAAGCTTGTTGCGTAGATGTGTTTGAGGTGCCAGAGGAATTTATGTGAGAAGAGTGCATGAAAATGGTTGTATATGTGGTTGAATAACTGGTGTGAATTTGGGCTGGCAGAATGTTGGGATGCTGTAATAAGGGCCCTTTCACACTACTCAGCTAGAACACTATGCTTCTACTTTAACTGCCATGGCTGCATCCTATGGAATTGTGGGATTTGCAATTTAGGGGGCGGCATTTAGAATTTTCAGCCCTAAACTACATCCTCCAGGATTCCAGAGGATGCAGCCATGGCAGTTAAAGTAGAAGCATAGCGCTGTAATTGGTAGTGTGCAAAGCCCTAAAGGACAGTAAATTCTTTCAAATTCCTGTTTTGTGCATTTGCTGCCTTCTACTGGACAGATCTGGAACTGGCCATCTAGAAACCAAGTTCTCTTCAGCTGGCTTTACCCTTCTGTGGAGCAAATGACACTTTACCCCCAAAGAGACATTTACATCAGATACACAACAGATCAGAGAGCTCCACTGGGGCAGGATCACTGGACAGAGCTATTAGTTTTTTTTTCTGGTGCTGATCCTATGCTTTTAATATCAGCTTAACACAGAGAAATTATGCAGCTGAAGTTTATGTTGAGAGGCAGGTAAGATGTGTGGAAATGTGCAGCCAGCCATATTTTTGTGCCTCTGAATGCCTTACAAAGACACGGGAGAAGGGACAGTTGAATGAGAACACAAGGAAGAGAGAGAGAGAGAATGCAATCAGGCAGGTAACCCAACTAGTAGGATTATAGAAGGAGGTAGGAGTACTCCATATATTGGTGAATTACTGTTTCTTCCCTGTCTCTCTCCAGCCAAAAAGCAAGATGGGGCAGTCGCCATGGAGATGCAACCCCTGAAAAGTGCTGAGGGGGGTGAGATGGAAGAGCGGGAGAAGAAGAAAGCCAGCGTGCCCAAAAAAGAGAAGTCTGTTCTGCAGGGGAAACTCACAAAACTGGCTGTCCAAATTGGAAAAGCAGGTAAGGTGGGAATGCTGCCCAACAGAGCACAGGAGGGCTCTTTAGGCTGAGGGAAATGAGCGGGTCCAGATCCATGGGAGGGGAAACAAGCTGTAGCCAGAACTGTGTATATGGGAAGTAAGTAAGAAAGTAAAAGAAGCAATTTACTTCTCTGCTAAGAAAAAAACAAAAACAAATCCTGCAACCTATATGGAATAAGCAAGTGTTCATCTTTTTATATATTTTGTGTCATTTTTTTAATTACTTTTAAAAAACATTTTCAAATGGGGGCTGGGTTGCTACTGTTGGGGAGGGACAAAAAAACTCTGCCCCAGGCACTGTAGCTATCCCCCCACTGCCAGGTACTTTCAAACATATTTTCATAACCATGAGGGCTAGAAACTTGCTCTTTAAAATAAAAAAAGTATGGTAGCTGAGAGTCTCTACAAATACACACAACCCAAGGCATAGCCACTTTCCCTACACAGACTAAATGCAGTGTCAACATCAGGAGGATGTCACACATTCCTTGCACTAGCTTTCAGTCTAGATTGTCTTCAAAGTATGATGCCTTTTTGGTGGGAGGGTAACAGGTGCAGGCCTCAAAACAGGGATCGCACGCTCATCCTACCTGACAGACTGTTCCCTCTTTTTTTCCCCTCTCCCTCCTGGCAGGGCTGGTGATGTCCGCCATCACTGTCATCATCCTGGTCCTGTATTTCGTCATTGAGACGTTTGTTATCGACGGGAAGACATGGTTGGCAGAGTGCACCCCTGTCTATGTGCAGTACTTTGTCAAGTTCTTCATAATTGGGGTCACCGTCCTGGTGGTGGCTGTGCCTGAAGGGTTGCCGTTGGCCGTCACAATCTCCCTCGCCTATTCTGTCAAGGTGAGAACCAGGTTTTCCCACCCATTGCTCTGGGTTGGCACCTTTCCCATTAAAGAGAATATCTCTGAACTACAGTGGTCCCTCCGTATCCACGGATTTGGTATCCAGGGATTTAAATATTCACAGACTTGAAAATATTCTTTAAAAAATAATAATCCAAAAAGCAAACCTTGATTTTGCCATCTTATATACGGGACACCATTTTGCTATGCCACTGCATATAATGGGACTTGAGTATTCACGGATTTTGGTATCCACGGGGGGTCCTGGAACCAAACCCCAGTGAATATGAAGGGACAACTGTATAGTACGGCCACCATATCCACAGGATCCATATCTGCAGATTCATTTACCCGCATCTGAAAAGATACGGTCTCTCTAGGCATCTTCTACGTCTTCCTGCACAACTCTATGGTATGCTTCTGCCAGAAGTCATTCGTTTTAACAGGGTTTTCTTTCATCGGCAGTTTCTGGAATGCATATCTGGGAATGCATTCCCTGTGGATATGGGAGTTGTACTGTACCAGGTTGGCAATCTAGCATTACAGTAGGACCCCTGTACCCATTGATTCATTATCCACTGATTCAATTATCCACGGGACACAAAACAGCACAGCTACCATAGAGTCTTCCTAAAAAATGTGTCCTCTCTAGCCATTTTCAAGGTCCTCCAAGGCAACTCTATGATATTTTAAACCAGAAGTCCCACCAAAGTGGTGTTCGCTATTATCTAGAGTTTTCAGTATCCACAGGGCCCCCAGAACCAATTCCCAGTGGATAAGGGGGTCCTACTGTACTCTTTAATATTGTCTTTCTTATATATTTTTTCCCTCCGTTCTGTCCCCTTTCAATGATTCAGTCAAGGCCAGGACTGGCTCTACTATTAAACAGAATAAGAACAGCCTCAAGCAGCAACAGTCTCCCCACTCCCTGGTGTTTCTCCTCTTGCCTGTTCTTCTCTCTTGGAGGCCAGAGTTGTGTCACATAACTAGCCTTTCACCTGCTAAAAGAACTTGCCATTCTTGAGTATGGCAAAGCATGTCCCTTTGCCAGTATTGAAATAAATCCAACTGCCAGCCCAGATGGCTTCCGTATATGAAGTGGAGCAGGGAGCCATCTTGTCTTTGCCTCAGATAGCAAAATGTCTTAGGACAGTCCTGACCCCATTGCAGGTTGTTAAATGGAAGGTGGTGGTGGGTTGTTTGTTCTGTGATCTATATTTGTGCTGTGACCTATATTTGTGAGTTGGAAGGATAATGGAGGAAGGGCATAGAATGGGATGGGATGGGGTTGATTGCATAGTCCAATGTGAAAAGGGCAGGATGGGCTTTTAGACTCCACATTCCCTCAGCTCCATGCACACTCTAGGCAGTCAAGGGTTAGAGTTAGGGTGGGGAGGTCAGACCTGAAGCCTAGTTTGTCAGGCAAGGAAAAATTAACAACTTGATGGGTAGTCAGGGTCTAACAAAGGTGAGGTGATGAGTGTGTTGGTGAGAGGTAGAAAGCCTGATCATAAGTGAGCAGGGGATCAAATATTGGTATATGGAAGGTAAAACAGGACACAAACTAGAAGCAAGGCAGGGTTGGGACATATCAGGGCAAAGTGAGGCAGGGCAAGAGGGATTTGGCATTGTTACCTGCTGGGAAGAATTGCTCAGATGGCCCAAATAGCCTACACAGAAGGGCTTTACAGGGGCTAGTGCCCCTTCATGGGTCTGGCAGTCAGCCAACCACCTATAGGAGATTATCAGACATGTACAATAACCCGGGACAGGGACGAGGGGAGAACGCTATCTGTCTCCCTTTTCAGATGACATCGTCCCTGTCTGGGAAGCTCCCGTCCTGCTCCTGTCCCCCCCCCCCGACTTCTTCTTATTCACAGCTTAAGCCGTGCATAAGAAGCCCGTTCCGTTATCATAATGGAATCATGGGTGTTTGAAAATGTGCCCCGTTGTGCTGGCATGATGCCAGCAGCAGGTGACATCACCAGGAAGTCTGTGCCAAAGACTTCGGGGTTCGATAGGGACAGCCAGGTGAGTGTCACCCTTCCCTCCCCCTCCCCAGGTTACTTGGTGTTTGTATTTTGTGTTTTGGGGCATGCTTTTCTGTTTTGATGTTTTGTTTTGTTTTTATTTTCAAATTTCCCGCGAGAACGAGCGGGACTTGGCTTCACTACAGTAAAAGCAGCGTTACAACAGCTACCTTTACTGCAGTGAAGCTGAGGGGAGGGGGAGCAGTTCCTGTAATGGAATAAGGGAAGTGTCTGAAAAAAAATTTCATTCTGTTACAGGGACGAGAATGGGGCGGGAGTGGTGCGGGTGGGGGGGTAGCTGTACAGAAACAGTTTCCAGGGACACGTGTGATAATCTCCTTGGTCTCTGTGATTACGTGTCAGAACTCAGGCCAGCCCTACAACCAAGAAGGCTCCTCCTTCACCTATACAGAGCCTGGCCCACAGGTGGGCAACTGTTGCCCCCCCACCAGATGTTTTTGAACCGCAACTTCCATCATACCCCACCATTACCTGTGCTGTCTGGGACAACTGGGCAAGTCCAACAATGTTTATTTGTTGTCCACCCTTGATCCAGATGACTGACTGACTGAAGGTCCAGTGCATTGGTATTGCACTGAAGGGCCGTGTAGAACAAAAGGCAGTTGCTGGAGTCCCCAGTTCCGGGGGGAATCCACACGACACAAATAATCCAGTTTGAAACTGGATTATTTGCATAGCTTCTCCCTATGGAATCATGGGATTTGTAGTTTTACAAGGTCTTCAGTCTTCTCTGACACAGAGTGCTAGTGCTTCACCAAACTACAAATCCCAGGATTCCATAGGAAGGAGCCATGCAAATAATCTAGTTTCAACCTGGATTATTTCTCTAGTGTGGATGCCCTGGATTTTCCTTCATATCCCATAGGGAGACATCTACAGTTGTCCCTTCATATTCACTGGGGTTTGGTTCCAGGACCCCCTGTGGATACCAAAATCCATGAATACTCAAGTCCCATTATATGCAATAGCATAGCAGAATGGTGTCCCTTATGAATATGATTAATTAATGTGTTTTGAAAACTGAAGATGTACTTAAAGATATACTTGCTAAAATAGCAAGGAAGAAAATCTTTAGATTTGTATAACAGGGGGAGTCAGATGTATTAATAAATGAAGATATTCCTGTTTATACAGGAATTGACGGAAAACGGTTGTAACTATGCATATTGGACATAAGTTGTATAAATAAAATATTGGAAAAAAATCGTGTCCCTTATATAAGATGGCAAAATCAAAGTTTGCTTTTTGGATTAATATTTTTTTAAGAATAATTTCAGGCTGTGAATACTAAAATCCATGGATACCAAATCCATGGATACGGAGGGACAACTGTAGTTACAACTAAACTTAGATGCTGTATATCTCACTCACTCTTTCTCTCTCTTTCAACCACAGAAAATGATGAAGGATAACAACCTGGTTCGACACTTGGATGCCTGTGAGACCATGGGCAATGCCACAGCCATCTGCTCAGACAAGACAGGCACCCTCACCACCAATCGTATGACTGTGGTGCAGTCCTACATGGGTGACACACACTACAAGGAGACCCCTGACCCCAGCAACCTGACACCCAAGACACTGGACCTGCTGGTGCATGCCATCGCTGTCAACAGTGCCTACACCACCAAGATACTAGTGAGTGGTGAAACTCTCTCTCTCTTGTTTTGAGTCCTCCATACCATTGCAACCAGGGGGCCAGTCTAGACGCAATGGCGTACCACAGGTGGGTGCGTATTTTTGGCCATTCACAGCAACGGTGTTTTGTCTCCACCATTTTTTTTACCAATTCACATGCATGTGCATCTATTTGAATGCAGCAGTCACATGGTCCAGCAAAGGCTGATAGAGGGAAAATGTACATCGCTGTGCATTTTGGTGTCCACATGTGCAAAAATGCACATCTACACACATTTTCCAGAAAACTTTGGGGAAAACCGCAAACCCTTTTACTGTGTGCTCTGTGGATTTTGTAGCCCCCCTCCTTCTGAATACCACGAATCTCATTCGCTGCACATTGGGACAAATTGTATTCTACCAGGAGTATTTTCACCTTCTAGACAATCCCAGGGTTAGATAGGCCAGGGCTATGATATTGCTTATGGCAACTTTCCCCACTCTGGTGCCCTCTAGAGGTGTCGGACTAGACGTTCCATCATACCCAACCAACACAGCCATTGGCCATGCTGACTGGAAATGACAGAGGCTGCAGTTCATCACATCAGGAGACCATCATTAGATGGTTGGCCCATCTCTACCATTTTGCAAGGCTAACCCTGCCAGTAGACAGAGTGAGACAACCGCTTCATGCAGGAGATGCTGGGATGCAGCAGTGGAGCCTGCCAGCTTTCTGACCCACCCTACCCCAAACTAGCTTGTTGCTTGAGGCGTGGTGAAGGATGACAGTAAGAGTAAACTACCAGTCCAGTCAAGCTTCCATATATGAACTTGGGAAGAGGACTGAGGGTGCTATTTGCTGATCTACCTCAGGCAGAAAAATGTCTTGGAATGTCACTGCTTACCAGTGCAAATATCACTGATTTCCCCAAAAATCCTGGGAATTACAATTTAAGGACACTCACTGACAACTTTGTGTTAGTGAGCTCCAAATCCCACCAGAGGGAGCCACTCTTTCCAAAGTACCCTGCAGAGAGAAAACTGTTATCAAGCCAGTTTATCAAGTCAGTCATTTAGCTATGCCTCAAGATTCAAGGCCCAGTGCAAAGCTGAGTTTATAGGACCTCACAGTTTTGATTCAGCCTGTGGATTTTGCTTTGGTCCACTTTGCCAGGGGAAATGGATGTGAGCTGGAGAACTGGGGAATGCAGCTCTAATTTCTTACCATTCCTTATCTTCTGCTTCCTTCAGCCTCCAGAAAAGGAAGGGGGTCTGCCGCGCCAGGTGGGCAACAAGACAGAGTGTGCACTCCTGGGCTTTGTGATTGACCTGCGACGTGACTACCAGCCTGTGCGTGAACAGATCCCTGAGGAGAAGCTGTATAAGGTGTACACCTTTAACTCTGTCCGCAAGTCCATGAGCACGGTCATCTGCATGCCCGATGGTGGCTACCGCCTCTTCAGCAAAGGCGCTTCCGAAATACTCCTCAAAAAGTGAGTCTGTTCTCCATCATGTGAGGTAAAGAGAACCCCATACAGACAAGGACGTCTGCCCCAGAATGAGCTGAACATATTAGCAGTGTAAAAAAAAAAAAAATCTTAAAAGCCTGGATAAATAAGAAAGGTTTTCATCTGGCACCAAAAAGATAAAGAGTGCTAGGTAAGCCTCAGTGAGGAAGTGACTCCAAATATGGGGTGCCATCACTGAAAAGGCCCTATCTTCAACTCACTACTGCCTTATGCTCCAGGTGGCACTGAGACCATTAAGGCTCCTCAAAAGACTGTCTGGCTATTCCTATGTGGTAATGTGACACCAGCCTCTGAAACTATCAAATCGTCTTGTGGGGAGGGAGGGGATACGTTCCTGATTATTTTGTGTGTGCATATGCACATTTTGGGGGGTGGGACACTTGTATCTTCTCCCTAGGGATGTGAAAATTTATCAGTTTCCTTTTTCTTGCATTTCTCAGAATCTCTCCAACCAAAGTTTCCCATTCTAAGCTTGCCATCTTAGATATGGCAAGGTCCTTCAATTGCTTTAGTTCCTCTTTGCAAAATAGATAAATCCAGATGAAGTGGCAATTTTACTTTGATGCCTAAACCTGATTTGCTGTAATACTATAACATTTGCAAGTGTAATTTTATTACGTACCTATCTGAAATAATTTTAGAAAGGACAGGTATGTGGGAGAGCCAGCATGGTGTAGTGGTTTGAGTGTTGGATTACGATTTGAATCCCCGTTCAGCCATGGAAACACACTGGGCGACCTTGGGCAAGTCACACTCTCTTAGCCTCAGAGGACGGCCATGACAAACCACCTCTGAAGAAAGTTTGCTAAGAAAATCCCATGATAGTTTCACCTCAGCGTTGCCATAAGTTGGAAACAGCTTGAAGATACACAGCAACAAATGGAAATTTGTGCATACTTTGGGATGCAGTTTTCCTAATGTCTGCTTTTTGTACACGTTTTTCTTAGCATAGGCATTTTGATGCATTTTGCCACCAACTAAACCATGTTTTTACACCTTTCCCCCCAGGTAAACACATTTTAAATCACATTGCCATATCTGCATATCACATTGGGAGTGGGGGGAGAAAAGTATCTGGTGCTTGCAGTTTCTTCCCAGTGGTGGGAATGAGAGCAATACATGGGCCTTTTCATTAATAGTCTTGCAGACCCAGAATCATTATTTAAAAACCTCCATTAATGTGAATTTCTTCCCCTTCCGTCCTGCTCCCTACGTTTTCCCAGATGCACAAACATTCTCAACAGCAACGGAGAGCTGCGCCCCTTCCGGCCCCGGGACCGAGATGAAATGATCAAGAAGGTGATCGAGCCCATGGCATGTGATGGTCTACGAACAATCTGTGTGGCTTATCGGGATTTTTCAGCTGGAAAGGAGCCTGACTGGGACAACGAGAATGAGATTGTGATAGACTTGACGTGCATCGCCGTGGTGGGGATTGAGGACCCTGTGAGGCCGGAGGTTGGTTTATTTCATGGATACACTGCCTTTCTCCCAAGGCAACTCACAGCAAAAGTTGAAACAAAAAATACAGTCAGACCCCCATATCCACAGGGGTTCAGTTCCCAGACTTACCACGGATACCAGATACCGCGGATAACAGCAAACCCTATTAAAATAAAGGACTCTAGTAAAAACATACCATAGAGTTGCATTGGAGGACCTAGAAGATATCTTGAGAGGATGCCTGTCTAGGCATTTTCCATCGTGACTCCATGGTATGTGTCCCTATTTTGCATCCCATGGATAACTGAACCTGTAGATATTACTTCTGTGGATATGGGGGTCCAACTGTACAGCCAAAAGATCATTTATAACACAAGAGGGTTTTTTTTTAAGTGAAATAAACAGTCCCATTAAAAACACTAAAACATTTTAAAAGCCTTTAAAACACAGCAATATATTTTTATTTTATTTATATCCCACCTTTCTCCTGGTACAGGCATCCCTCATTTAACAAAGCCTCTGACAAAGAAGCTCCTTTTTACAAAGTCTTTTTATGGGAGCCCAACCCAGCCCAGCCTAGCCCAGCCCACCTTGTTTCTTATTTTCTGTCTTGCTGGAAGTCCCCCCGCCCCCCCAGCATTAGCACTGAGAGGATGGTGAAGGAGGGCTGGAGAAAGACAGACTTTCAGGGTTGGGTTGCAGCAGTGTGTCTGAAGTAAACAATGCAATAAAGCTTGAGCTGGGAAAGAATGGGATTCTACTCTAGGTGATCCTATTATACCTGTGGGTGCTTGTGAACAAAAGTCAAGGTAAACCGCTGCTTCCAGAATCATTTACTGAGCAAGCGTGAAGAGCAAAATGGAAAGAAAAGGGGGAAGTAGATTAGCTTGCCTCAGTAGTTACCCTGGCAGACTGAAAAAGCATAGATCTGTAAGTTTTGTCACCAAAATGGAAATCGTAAGAAAAGTGGAGCCTGTTGAAAGAAAAGAAAAATCATCCTGGGATACATTTTGCAAGAAGCTTTCAAGTGGTCTCTCAAGGATTCAAAATGTTTTTGTTCACTTATGCAAATAAGCAACCTGGTTGTTTCATTTCACATGTGTATAATGTTAGTTTTAAATAAAAAGTGTGCTGAAACATGGTGGACTGCTCTTGTCTTTTGGGGTGTAGGAACCTATCCCTATTCTTTTCATGACCAAATTCATAGAAACTGGATTATTTGTTATGGCTCCTTCCTACTGAATCCTGGGAGTTGTAGTTTTACAAGGTCTTTAGCCTGCTCTGCCAAAGAGTGCTGGTGCCTCACCAGACTACAAAACCCAGGATTTCATAGGAAGGAACCACGGCAAATAATCTAGTTTCAAACTGGATTGTTTGTGTAGTGTAAATTTGGCCCATGTTATTTCTATCACTGGTACCAATGTTTCTGTTAAAGAAGTAAAACTCTTTCTGGCTTTTCTTAGCAAACAAATATTCAGGAAGGACTCATCCCACGCTTTCTGCAAGCACGCTGATGACTAAAAAGGCCAATCCAAGATAAACAAGTCCGGTTGCAGAAAGCACAGCAGAAGGTCTCCTTGGGTGATGTTTCCGGGTTGTGATTCTTTCTGCGTTATCGTTTCTCTTCAAGACTTGTTTGGCGTGAGTTCTCAAATAAGGCTGCAGCATTGTGCATAGTGTGTCTCCATGCCTCCCGATGTGAGGCCATGGCGGACCATTGTTGGTGATCAGTTTGGCCGAGCCTGAGATGTTGTTTCAGGGAGTCCTTGTATCGCTTTTTTGGAGCGCCCCTCTTATGCTGACCCGTAGCGAGTTCACCGTAGAGTACTATTTTGGGGAGGCGATGGTCCTCCATCCTAGAAACGTGCCCTGCCCAGCGCAGCTGTGTTCTCTATATCATGGCCTCAATGCTGGTGATCCCTGCTTGCTCAAGGACAGCAACATTCGTCACATAGTCAGTCCAGTGTATATTTAGGATTGCGCATATACAGCGTTGATGAAAGCGTTCGAGGTGTCGTAAGTGGTGGCGATAGGTGCCCCATGTTTCAGACCCATAAAGGAGACTAGACAGTACAATGGCTCTATACACACTCATCATTAACTGAGGTGTACCTACACAGGATGAAAGGCAGCTCTCAACAAGTTAAAAAACACAGTACAGCTTTAAAAACTATTAATACAAAAGGTAAAAAAATAACCGAATCACAGTTCTTTAAAAAAAACACACACACACAAGTTAAAAACAGTTTTAAAAACACATGTAAAAACATAATAAAATAGAAACATACACACACACATTAAAAGATCCATCTGCCACAACAAGTCAAAAACCAGATGCCTGTCTAAATAAAAAAGATCTTTGCTTGCCAGTGGAAACACAGCAACGGTAAATATACAGCAGCTCCCCTCCCCACATTAAAAGACCCTTTTGCAACAACCAGTTAATAGCCAAAAGCCTTTAAATGAAAAGGTCTTTGGCTCTTGGCCAAAGGAGAACAAAGAGGGACCCAACCTAACCATCTGTGTGAGCAAATTCCACAATCTGGAAGTAGCCACCCAGAAGACGCTGTTCTGTATCCTCCTCAAAGATGCTACTGATGGTGGCAGAGCCAGGGAAAAAATCCTCCCCCCAGCATCTTGAGCTGGCTCAAATAGCTCCCTATGCAGTCTTTCAGAGAATCTGGACCCAAGTTGTAACAGCTGATGGAGCCTTGGTGACTTTTCTGTGATCAAAACTCCACTGGTATCCCTTGAGGATTCATAGTCCTACCTGGTTATTCTTTGGAAGAGGGAGTCTATCTCAAGTCCCTCCCCAAAGGCTGGGCCAGGGCTAAGAGAGACAAGAAGCTTGGCTTCTCTTCCTTTCTACCAAGGATTACAACAATCCAAAGGTATGCCAATGTGGCAAAAATGGACATTATGTTAGACTTGGACCCAAGAAGAACAATGATAGGGTTGTTGTGGATGCTTCAGTTAAGCAAAAGCACAGAAGCCGGGAGGGAGAGATGCAGAATTGTCTGGAACTGAGCCCCAAATTCAACTTCCTTCTAATCTACTTTTCGTTTTAGTAAAAATGAAGCAGGGAGGGTAAATCACATTTTTAATTAATTTAAATATTTGTAGCCTGACCTATATCCAAGGATCACAGAGCAGTGTGTGACAAAATCAATGAAAACAGTTTAAAATTATTTAAAACACTAAGAATATTTTAAACAGACTCAAAGCACATTAAACAGTCTGACAAGTTAAAGAGAGATCATTTAAAACCAGTTAAAACAATTGGAGACAATTTAAAACCATGCACATGTACAGAGTTAAATCAGTTAGTACCCAAAAACTTTAGTACAGTTGGCTCTCCCTATCTATGGATTCTGTATCCATGGATTCAACCATCCACATTTTGAAAATATCCCCCCACCTTGATTTCTGCCATTTTATACACAGGACACCATTTTACTACACTGTTGTATATAATTGGACTTGAGCATCCACACACACCCCATGGATACCAAGGGCCCACTGAATAGAGCCATTTTTTTAAACTTGACACTGGAATGACACTAGGGTATTCCACAATCAGGATATCACAGCAGAGAAAGCCTTCTCCCACATTTCCCCACAGTGTATTGTCCCCATTTCTAGTCCTTATGGATGCAAAGACATGCCTGGCAATGCCCACTGGAGTTTTAAAAGTTAGAAAAGTCACTGATATCCAGTCCTCAGTACTGTGGATTTCTGTGTGCTGTACAACTCTATCACTTTCTCCATAATGAGTAAAGCTGGGATAAGTGTCATAAACTAAGATTTTATTTATTTATTTATTTATGCAGAGAACAGCTCTGATTTGAGACGTAAAAAATACACTCAGCCAATGACTTCCACATAGTCCATCACACTGGCAGACATTTCACTGGTGTAATAGGTTTTTGGCCAGTCCTACTGTTAGGCAAAGTAAAGTGAATGTGACAAGCCACTGATTCGAAGTGCCACAAAAAAGAAGCAGGTTTATTGTTATTTTAAAAAATATTATTATATTTTTACCTCTACAGAGAGGGCTTGTGGGATTGTCTGCTTGTGGGATTCTTTGTACTTTATCAGACAAGGAAAATACGGCGTCATAAGGATGCCACATAACCGCAAAAGAGCACATGGATCAGACAATGGACATTTTCAGACATGTCTTACCACGCTAGAATCGAGCGGGAGAGCTTTGGTGCTGCCATGCAGCAGGGATTCCATTTCGGATGATGCCATCCCTCTAGCAAAATCATCTGTGTCACTTCCGTGTAAAATCTGGCAAATATATGACGCGGCTGCCTCCAATCCTACACAGACGATTTCACTAGAGGGATGACATTGTCCGAAATGGAGTTTCTGCCGCGCGGCAGCACCGAAGCTCTCCCGCTCAATTCTAGCGCGGTAAGAGGTGTCTGAAAATGTCCAGTGTCTCCCTTTTGTGGTTATAAAGAGGCAAAATTATGTACTTTTCAATTGACGACTTAAGCTGTCAATAGATCCCCCTGCTGCTTTTTTGCCGGCACTGCTGGCATGCGATTTAAAACACGTACTTACCCCAATAATAGCTGCTCCGGCGCAAACACTTTCAGGTGAGATTGGGACATCTAGGTAAATTTTGCTCTTCTTATGACCCTCCCTGGGTTTCTTGGGACTTTTACAGTGTGTTTGGGTGCTTAGTGTAACTTTTAGATGTTTATTTTTGTTTTTAAGTTTGAATTCCCCGTGCAATGAAATTGCACGAGATTTCAAACAAGAAAGTGAACGGGGCTCCCCTCTTTATTGCCAGGAGCCTTTGCTGGGATTACAACATAGGTGCGGGGGGGGTGTGTTCTTTTGCCGGCATAAAAATGCTTTTTTTTATGTCGGCAAAAGAACATTTAAAGAGGCTGTGTCTGATAAAGTCCTCTGTCCCAGGTCCCAAAATGCATTGGCCAGGCTTGCATATTATGCATCATGGCTTGGGACAGGGATGGAATATGTCATTCTGTGTGAAAAAGCAAAAGGTCTTTAGGCAGTCCCATAATTTTGCTCTGAAGAAAATAATGGGAGCTGTGGTCATATATGTCATGTGTATGGCTCCAGTCCAGTTAATGTGAACTGGGCTTTTGTGGCTGTTGCCACCAAAAATCTCACCAGCTGCTATTTGCTCTGAATATCTGTGGCAAATACTAGCCAGTGGGGAACTTTTGCCCAAGAAACACGGAGCCGAGATCTGGTTCGAGTGTCCCGGAAATATAAAGCTGATATTTCAAGGAATCCAAATTCAATGCTATGCTGGCTAATAGTTTCATTGTGTGGGTAGGGCATCTGAGAGACATGTTAGCTTCAAAAGGAAAAAAAAAGTTTACATTACATTATCCACAGAGCCAGTGTCCACAGGCTCTGGATCCATGGATTCAACCAACCGTGGATCAAAACTAATAAAAACAAAATTAAACATAATTTTTTAAAGATACATTATAAAAATATAATTTGAAAAAGCAGTGTAGGACGTCTCATCTCTCCCCTACTCCTCCCAGTGGCCTTGCGAGAGGACCATGGCAGAAGCTGCTCTGCAGTGCTCCCTTGCTGATTGTGAAGAAGTCACTGAGGGGAGGCTGGGGAGAGAAGGTGAGGGAGGTAGAGAGGGAACTGGTTTTCAGGGTAGGGTGGGGAGGGGAGGGCTTGTACATGTATGCAGCAGTTGCCTTCGGGGTGCACAGGGGGTGAGGTTGGGTGGAAGGGATCGGATGGTGCCGGAGCTCTATATAAAGTCCCTTTATATAAGGCACTTGAGCATCTGTGTTTCTGGTATCCCCAGGGAGTCCTGGAAAAAATCCCCTGCAGACACAGAGAGCCGACTGTATTTTCTTCTTGCACATATTTTCAAACTATATTTTCAGGAAAAGGGCTTTTTGTCAAATTGAATTCCAATTACATTTGAGATTATGTTATTCATATACTTATACTGGTTTTTATGCTGACAGCCTGCTCAAGAGGGCTGATTATGGTCTTGAAAGGCAGCTAAAAAATAGATTATTTAAACAAATCGATGCATTGTAGAGAAATCTATGACTGTGGTTCTGTGTCTTGTCTCTTGTTTTGCAGGTGCCAGAGGCCATCCGCAAATGCCAGCGTGCCGGCATCACTGTCCGCATGGTGACAGGAGACAACATCAACACAGCTCGGGCCATTGCAGCCAAATGTGGCATCATACAGCCAGGAGAGGACTTCTTGTGCCTGGAGGGGAAGGAGTTCAATCGGCGAATCCGCAATGAAAAGGGAGAGGTGACCGGATACATTATTTTAAGCGTCTGACATAGTGCTGCTCCTAACATACCAGAGCCAGGGGGACAATTTGGAATAGGAGTTCTCCTTCCCCTGGGGCTTATTTTATTTTATTTTTAGCTGTCAGGCATTTGGAGGATCAATGGAGAGGTTCTGCTACATATATTTAGCTTTCACTTTTCCCGCACTTGTGTGCAGAGAGAACAGGCTGGCTCTGCTATAAAGGAGCATGAGGCAACTGCCTCAGGCAGCAGGCTAATGCTAAGGTGAAGGGAGCTGTGTGTGCCACATATTACCTGCCTCCTCTCTAAACTACCTGCTGCCCTCAGGTGTGGCAAAGGATGTCAGCCATCAGCCTGCTCTGCCTTCTCTGCTTTTGTTCATTGACAGGCGGGAGTGGGAGGGAGCGTCATGTCCTTTGCCTCAGGCAGGAAAATACCTTCAGTTCAGCCCTCAGAAGAATATAAGTACAGTGTCTAGGCCAGGTAGAATCCCACACACAAACACTGATATGTACAAGCAATAGCAGACTTGAGCCTGACTCAGAAGTAGTGGGAAGCCATAGTTTCCCACTACATGAACAAGCCGAGTGCTCATATACAGGTCCCCCCACCCCGTATTCGCAAGGAATATGTTCCCGGACTTATCATGGATACGTGAAACCATGGATAATAGCGAACCCTGTTGAAATGAATGACTTCTGGCCCAACCTCTGGCAGAAGCATACCATAGAATCATGCTGGAGAACCTAGAAAATGCCTAGAGAAGACCTTTTTTTGACATAGATAAGTGAAATCACGGATACCGGTCCTGTGGATACAGGGGTTAACTTGTTTTTCCCTCTCTTCCCTTTCAGAGCCTCATAGGGCAAGAACAAAAGCTTTTGCTCTTTTGAACAAGCCTCCTGTTAACCACGCTAAACAATGGATAAACATTCCAACAATGTTAGTCATTCTAAATAAGCTCCATTTTTTTCCATGGTGTCCAAAATTTTGAATACCCTCTCAAATTAAAAACAAAACTTCTTGCAAAAAAAAAAAAATGCTGGCACAGCAGGGAGATAGTTTTTGCCCCAACCTTCTTTATCTCATGGCTTAATGCTTGAGGGAGGTTGTTTTTTTTTGTTTTTTTTTAATTGACTATCATTTTTGAAAATGTGACCCCTTTCCTGAAATCTGGCAATGGTTTTTATTATATTTGCATTATTAGCAACTATGACAGTATTCATACCTAAGGGGAAAGGCATAAGTCTTTAAATACATCAATAAGATTTGCAATACAAGAAATTTAAGACAGAGGTAGGGAAAGTACAGACCATATATGGACCCCAAGAACCTCCCCACCCCCACTTCGAGATCCCCAAACCACCATAACCAAAACCTCTCTCCCACACAAAACAAAAATGGGTTGCTTTGAGGCCATTTTTTGTTGCCTGAAAACAGCCTCAAACTTCCAGAAGCAATTGCTGAAATTTTATTTGCAACTCCCTGAGCCACCCATTACCTCCAAAATGAGAGGAAAACAGACAAAACTAACAGAAGTAACATAATAATAATAATAATAATAATAATAATAATATTTATTTATACCCCGCCCCTCTGTTAAAACAATCGGGGCGGCTTACAAAATTTAAAATACAATACAAATAAAATCCCTAAACACCCCCACTCCCACCCTCCCCCATAAAAAAAACAACATCATCTCACTTCTGGTGTACCCAGGAGGTAGGGTGTGATCCGTGGTGTGTGTGTGTGTGCGAGAGAGAGAGAGAGAGAGAGAGAGAGAGACAGAGAGAGACAGAGAGAGAGAATTAGCCCTCTTCCCAATGCAGTTGCCCATCAGTGATTTAAATACCATAGTATGTAAATTCAACTTGTGAAGGCTAATGCCTACACAACCAATAGTCATTTGCAGCCATCAAGAGATGAGTATACATGTTTGAAGTGTGGTCCATGTTTGGGGGAAAAAAAGTTGTAGCGCAGTGGCAGAGCAGATGTTTTGTATGTGAAAGGTCCCACTTTCAATCTTTTGCCTCTCCAAGGCAAGGCTGGGAAAAACTCCTGTCCCAAACCCGGGAGAACAAGCGTCAGTCAGTATTGTGGACAGTATTGAGCTAGAAGGCCAATGGTATGACTCAGCGGTTGTGATCCAACATCCTTTCAACATAGGGTTGCCATAAATCCTGGAAAACCAGGAAAATCCCAGATTAGAGGGACAGAAAATTGTCCCATCCGGCTGAGCTGCTTCAAGCAGCAGATCCCAGATTCTGACACCAGGCTTTCTGTTTGCAGGCTCTCTGCTCTGGGTCACGTGGGGAGTGAGTGCAGAAGGCAAGAGAGTGCAGTCTAGGCTAGGCGGGAGAGTGCAGTGTACAAAGGGCGGGAGTCAGAGTGTGCAGAGCAGGCGGCAGCAGCAGAGAGAGCAAAGGAAAATCAAGAGAGAGGAAAGAAGGCCAGCAATTTACGTGTGTGTGTGGTGAGTCTGGCCTCCAAGGTCACTGCCTATACAGAAGCTCCCACAGGGGCTTCTGGTTGTTGCTGGGAGGCGGGATGGCCCGGCGGGGCAGTGGGTCCTCTTCCCCATTTACCTGGTTGGCAGAGGCAGCTAGAAACCCAGTTTTGCTTATTTAAATAATGGGAATCTTCTGCACACTCACTCCCCAAACTATGCCCCCAATGGCCCGGCAGAGTGGGTCCTCTTCCCCACTGGGCTGGCTCACTTGGTCAGCAGTGGCAGCTGTGTGTCCCTTTGCCCCCAACCCCCCCAATCCTGCCCGGCCCCCTCCTTGACCTGCAGGGCTTCATATTCCTATCAAAGCTCACAGGCTTGCTGGACAAAAGCAACTGGATGGGTCTCTTCCGGCCCATCGACGTCCCCTGGAATAAATTGGTGGCGGCAGTGGCAGGAAGGCTTCCGTGGGGTTGGGGTGGGGAGGAGAGAGCCATCCTCCCCCTCCCCAGTCAAAACATGGGTACTTTTGTCCCAGTTTTGTGGCAGAAAATTGTACTACATAATCCCCATGCAGAATAGCAAAACTGTGCAACACAAGTCAATGACTGGGTATTGTTATGCAATGCACTATGCACAATTCCCCATACATAAATGTAATGTATACGCCATTCCAATTCTGCTACTGTCAGGAGAACATGTCTTTTGCACTGTGGCAAATATTTTGCCCCCGATACGTAGTGCGACTTACACAGGCGTATGGCAGGGGGTTGGACTGGATGGCCCTCGTGGTCTCTTCCAACTCTGCAATTCTCTGATTCTCTGATTCTATGATTCTATGTCATTAACAGAATGCCAGTTGGTATAAGTCAACATCCTCTGCTCTGTTGCATTACCCAGTAGTTCTTTTTATTCCCTGCCTCCCTGCACTACAGATAGAACAGGAACGCCTGGATAAAATCTGGCCAAAACTGCGGGTCCTGGCTCGATCATCACCCACAGACAAACACACCCTGGTAAAAGGTAAGGCCTTCAATCAAGATAGGAGAGAGCAGAGTTTGGAAAAGTTCTTTTTCAACTACCTCTCCGCTGGCCATGGTGCATTTTGGGGGCTGTAGTTCAAAAAAGTAACTTTTCCAAACTCTGGGGGAATGGAGATGTGGGTTGGTCTGGATGGAAGCAATCTCCTGTAAGCAAATTCTGCAGGGCAGGTTATCTGTGAAGACATCTCAGTACAGCAAATGGAAGTTCTCTTGTATTTATTTGTATGTATACTAAAGCCCACTTGCTACTCCTACATAACTCAGATTCTTGACCTTAAAGGCATCATTGACAGCACTATTGGGGACCAGCGCCAGGTGGTCGCTGTCACTGGTGATGGAACAAACGATGGACCAGCACTCAAGAAGGCAGATGTGGGCTTTGCCATGGTAAGAGAACTGAATTCTCTTCTTTGTGTCTGATGGAATAAACTGAATTCTGTACACCAGGGAACTAATATAAAGACAAATAGAATACACGTAAGACAGAGGGCTTGACTACACAGGGATTAAAAATGCTATTGAAAATTGGACTTCTTTGGCCCAGAGCTGTGTTGGAGCTGCCCTGCAGAATATTCGGGATTCAGATTTTATCACTAGTGTAGACAAGGCCAGAGAGAGTTCACAGCATGTCCTTCATTTGTGATATGATCCCAATTCCCCCTAGCATCACAGATGAAATGGTGGATGTACACACTTGTGGACTGAAAACTAGTTCTTCCCCCATACCTCAGGCAGATTGTCTGCTGTTTAAAAAACATTTAAAACACTTAAATGTATCTGTTTCTTACTAGGGATGAAAAGCATACTTGTCAATTTTCTAATAAGCATGAAGAAAGGTACAGCAACAGTCAAGGAACCCTACTGAGAATATGGTCAATTGTTGATTATTTTGCATTTCAAGAGGGTGTTTGTTTGTTTTTGGAAAAATGTGGGTTTTGCGCAAAAAAGGGGGGGTTGGCATGAAGCCAACATTTTTGCACCAATACAACACTTTTGCCTTGTTTGCCACCCTGTTTACTGCAGAAAATTTTGACTTTTGTCCAAATGAATCCCCCCCCCCAAAAAAATTTCCAAAGTACAAAACAAATAATTAAACATGTGCAGAAATTCTCACAATCTGGCCCAGCAGGGAGAAAAAACATGGAGATTATAAACTCTTATGAACTCTTGCATGCAAAAATGATGTAAGCAAAGTGTTACATCCCTATTTATTATATGAATTAAAGCAAGCACACTTTAAAAATGGAAACTGCACCAGAGAATTGGGAACTTGTTGTGAGAAATCACCACCCAGTTAGTATTATCTGAGTACAGTTGTCCCTCCGTATCCATGGATTTGGTATCCACGGATTTAAGTATTCACAACTTGAAAATATTCTTTAAAAAATAATAATCCAAAAAGCAATGCTTGATTTTGCCATCTTATATAAGGGATACCATTTTGCTATGCCATTGCATATAATGGGACTTGCGTATTCACAGATTTTGGTATCCACGAGGGGGTCCTGGAACCAACCCCAGCAAATATGAAGGGACAACTGTAGTCAGCTTTTGCAGATTTTCAAAAACTGGTTCCTCACCTCCTCGGGCTTCAGAATATGACAGTGCAGAGTAGTAGGTTTAAAGCTTATAAACATTCCTTTTTTGGAGAAGAACTTGCAAACACTGTAGTCCAAACATGTAACATTTTCCATCCAGGAACAGGTGCATTTGAATTGAACACATACAGGCTGTTTTCAGTTTTGCCCACTATTCTCAGCCTGTCTTCCATATACACCAACCAGTCATGGAACCAGAACCAAGATGCTAAGCATCAGTCCCTTTCCCATACTTGAATGCCCATCCACAAGTGGCTGTTTAAATGCCACCTGCAGTAGTTGAAGGTCAGGGTCTTAACTCAGACCTTGGAAAAACTACTTTTTTGGACTACATGGAAGGGGATCAGTTGCCCACTTCTAATGTCAGCCCAAGACATAATATGGAACAAGCAGTTAGATAAAAGAAAAATATCTTAGGGGATTCAACCTTTGCAAGCAGAAAGAGTGATGAAAAGGAGAGAGAGAAGTGATTTACAAACAGAACTGAACAATATAAACAAAACATTTCAGCTTCTGACTTCTTCAGTTGCTAAATATATGTGTGTGAGAGTGTGCTTTTATTTACATAAGGCTATATCCCTCACCTAGCAGGTGTAATATATTACAAGTAACTATATGCTAGGGAAAGGAGGAATAACACACTCCCTTCATCTGTAACACAAATTCCAACATATTTTATTTTGGCTGTAATGATTCATTCTTTTCCAAACATTAGGGATATTTTGGGGGGATAATGAGAGTGGCCATTTTACTATTTTCGAAAGGATTTTAATAAATACATACATAAATACAGGTGTAGCTCACTTTAAGGCACTCTGCTTTAGAGCACTTTGCTAATACAGCACTTTTCAATTCTACAGTTCAGTATTGCAGGCCAGAATCTCTATGGCAGTTGCGAATCGGTAGCATTTAAAAAAAATATTATTAATATTTTTGCATCTTTTTTAGGCCTAGCACTATTGCACACTTAATAGATGATAGCATCAACCTGTTTTTTGGCTTTTATATTCATTGACAAGTGGGGGGGAAAGCTGTGATTCACTTTAAGGAAATATTTGCTTTACAGCAGTATCTGGAACCTCATCCGCTATATTAGTGAGGTATGCCTGTACCACATTAGTAATATGTTACCCAAAAGCCCAGTACTAATATTAATGCAGCATAAAAGCATTTGAATAATGCAGACATGGTAACCACTTTACAGAATGATTTGAGGCTCTGTATCCTAGCTGAATGTTAGTCCCGCTAAAAGCAATGAGTCATGCTAGTCATAACTCAATGTAATTTTTTTTTCAGTTATCAAGTTTTCAAAGTGTTCAGATTTTTTAAATATTTATTTGAGAGGCACAAGGAACTTCATGAAGAAAAGAAAGGATGTAGAGGAGAAGATCATGAGGCTTACCACACTCTGAAGAAAAGGGGAAGGAAGCAGGAATGCTCCATCTTCCATGCTGCCTTACCGCATGATGTCGTCATTCTTCTGCTGTTCTTTCGTTCTGGTCCTCTGGGGGACTGAGCTAAAACTGTGTCTTTTTGCTAATGGGTTTTTCTTGTTAGCAAAAAGACACAGTTTTACCTCAATCCCCTATGAGACCAGAATGAAAAAATGACACCATGCAACATAGAAGACAGAGTGTTTCTGCTGCCTTGCTGCTTTTCTTCAGAATGTGGTAAGCCCCCGTGAAATACACAGTCAGGTGGCTCTTGTGTTTAGAGATCTAGAGGTCTTGGATATAAGAAATTCAGATAAATCACAAGCTTAAGAGAGGCAAATTTCATTATTCTATAGTCCTTTCTCTGCCTTTGGCTACAACTGAACTCCTTGTTTTCCTAGACACCCAAAAGAAAACCTGGGACGGACTATTTCATACCCCCCAAAATGTCTGTTTGGCAGACAGTCCTGATTAATCCTTTGTCGTTCCACTTTTCCAGCTATTTTTTAAAATGCCCCAGTTTCTGTCTCCTTTTCTCACATTTCCCCCCTTCATCCTTGGCTTATTGCAGTTGCTGTAAACTGAGTTCAAAGTGCAAAAGTAGTTTGCATTCAGTTATCTGGAGTGGGGGGAGAAGAGGATGGGGGGAGTCTTGCCTTTCTCAGTAGAGCAGGCTACTGCAGCCTCTCCTAGCTTGTCTGTTGTTCATCATTAATATTTTTTGCCATCTTGACCACACTCTGATGTTGTTTGCCTATATGTGTCTCAGTTTTCATCTGTGTAACAAACCCGGCCTAGATCAATGAATGAATTTGCTACAAACATTGCAGTGGCAAATATAATCAAACTTCTGGATTGTGTGATTTTTTTTTTCTGACAAAGGACTCTGAATACAGAATGTGCACAGTCTCTAGCAGGAGCAACCCTATTCTGAACTGCTGACTTGGCATTTGTGCGCCAATAGGCCTAAAATGTTATTAGATTGTTCATCCATTGGTGTGTCAGCACATGGGAGGGAGAACGTACTGTAGAGGCTTCTTGCCAAAAAGTACCCACCATGTCCTCTTTTTTTGCCATCCCCAGGGCATAGCTGGCACTGATGTGGCGAAGGAGGCCTCTGACATAATCCTGACAGACGACAACTTCTCTAGCATTGTCAAGGCGGTGATGTGGGGCCGCAACGTTTACGACAGCATCTCCAAATTCCTGCAGTTCCAACTCACAGTCAATGTGGTGGCAGTCATTGTGGCTTTCACAGGTGCCTGTATCACACAGGTAGGTGGGGTTGCCAGATGTCAGGGCCTGGCCATTAGTCTCCAGCCTCTCAGGCTCATTCAGTGGGAATGAGGGAGAGGGCCTTCTCAGTGGCTGCTCCTAGGCTTTGGAACTCCCTCCCTAGAGAGGCCAGGATGGCCCCATCTCTGCTCTCCTTTCGGAAACAAGTAAAACATTGTGCCATCAGGCATTCACAATCTGATACAGGCTGGGCTTGTAGGTACTGTGCAGTTTAGTTTTTAAGGTGTATATAGCTTTATTGTATTTTAATGCTTTTAAATGTTTTAACACTCTAAATTGTTTAATTTGCTTTTTTACTAACAGGAAAAACCTGTTAGCAAAAAATTGCACTTTTACCTCAGTCCCTCATGTGACCAGAAGGAGAGAAAGCCAGAAGGATGCTGGAATCACACGGGAAGGCAGCAGGAAAAACGGAACATTCCTGCTGCTTTGCCACTTTTTGTCAAAGTGCAATAAGGCCCTTAGTTAGCTTCCTCCTTCTTTCCCACTTCTCGTGGTACCAGGGCTCATCCCCCCCAACACACACACTTTTCTGCTCTGCATTTATCTTCTGCCTGCCTGTAAGCAAGTGGGCTAGGTTCAAGGTTCATCCCATTTCCCCAAATAAGTGAGAAAAACAATTCCTTCATTTAACTTTAAGATTTCTGCCTTAATTTCCAAATAGGAACATAAAGTCTCTGTGTGTTTAATGACAAGCTATGCACAACTGAGGTTGGTACTTAAATGCACAAGGGGGCATCCTTTAGATCTCAGGTTTTGGTCCAGAAATCTCAGGGCCTGGAACCATCCTGAAGTGGCAACCCTATAGGTTGGCTTATCACAGTTGGGTACCAAGAGACCTCAGGGAATACCAGAACAATAAAGGAAAGAATTCGTATTGCCTAGGGGGAAAAAGTAGAATCAAAATATGGCCTGTGAGAGTTGTAGTTATAGGGTGCTTGTCTAGGCTCATGTGGAGAGAGGACTATGTAGCTGGAAGGGATGTCAGGCATAGCTAAATGAGGAATGAATGCTAGGGCAGCAGAGAGATAAAAATGACATGAGAAAAACACAGAATCCAGCTCCTTTTTGTGTGCCCCCTTGGTCTACTTTGGTTGGACCTCACATGGAATACTGTCAGTTCTGGGTACAACAATTCAGGAAGGATATTGAGAAGCTGGAACATATCCAGAGGAGGGCAACCAGGATGGTGGGAGGTCAGGAAGCCATGCCCTATGAACAGCAGTTTAGGGAGATGGGCATGTTTAGTATGGAGAAGAGAAGGTTGAGAGGTGGCATGATAGCCATGTTTAAATATTGGAAGGGATGTCATACTGAGGATGGGGCAAGCTTGTTTTCTGCCGCTCCAGAGACTCAGACATGGAGCAATGGGTTCAAACTACAGGCAAAGAGATTCCACCTAAACATTAGGAAGAACTTCCTGACAGTAAAAGCTGTTCGGAAGTGGAATGCACTGCCTTGGAGTATGGTGGAGTCTCCTTCTTTGGAAGTTTTTAAACAGAGACTGGATGGCCATCTGTCGAGAATGGTTTGATTGTGTATTTCTGCATGGCAGGGGGTTGGACTAGATGGCCCTTGTGGTCTCTTCCAACTCTATAATGATAATGATAATGGTAATGATAATGATGATACAGTACCACCCCGTATCCGCTGATTCACCAACCACGGATTCAATTATCCGCAGTTGGCGGTGGCGGGGGAAGGGAGGAGGGATCGCACCTCCCCCATCCCTTCCCCTGAGAGGGCTCCTGTCGCCATGGTGGTGATTGTGGGGGTGAAGGGGGAAGGGAGGGGGTGTCATGATGGAGTGATGAGTGATCTTGCTTTCCCCTTTGGCCCCGTGATTGCTGCCACCACGGGGCCATGGTGGGGGTGAAGGGGGAAGGGTTGGAGGAGCAATCTTGCCTTCCCCCCCTTTGTCCCCAAGATCTCTGCCACAGTGGGGCCATGCTGGGGGGTGAAGGGTGAAGGGAGTGGGAGGAGTGATCTCACCTCCCCCCCTTTCACACAGGATGGCCCTCAGGATGGCATTCGCTATTATCCATGGAATTCACCATCTGCAGCCCCCCTCCTCCCGGAACCAATCCCCACGGATACGGGGGTGCTATTGTAATAATATTACACCATCCCTGAAACCTTCCCGCAGAGGCACTGGATTGGGAGAGAAGATTTTTCTCCTGCTTCTTCCTGCAAGTTTGTGGCTGGAGCGGATTGAATGGCAATGCGCAGGCCAAGCCAGCCAGTCTTTGCCTGTCACCTGGCCACACCACTGCAGGGAGGAGGTGGGCCAAGCAGCCTTCAAGTCTTTGTGGACCCCCTGTGAGGATATTGCGGACTCCTGGGTGTCCCTGGACCACAGGTTAAGAACCACTGGTGAATTCTGAGGTAAATCTGTTGGGCCTTTAGGGAAAAAATTGCCTGTCAGCCTTTCCTGAGAAGCTAGGGCCCTCACTGGACAGAAAAGTGTGAAGGAGTATCCTTATACCCACTGGCCTTGATCAGGCCTGATATGGGCTTGGACTTTTATTTTGCTAATTCAGTTTTCAGAAATCTATGATAAAGAGAATCTCAAGTCGATTAAACTGTTAATCGGTTAAAGTTGTGTGTATTTGTATAGGAGTAGAAATAATAATTTTAAGCAAAAGAGCATATTTTCTCTTGCTCTCTCTCTTGCTCTCGTGTTAGAACAGTTTTTCCCTGTGTGGAAAAACTGATGGGCTGAGGGACAATTTCATCCCCATCCATAATGCCTAGATTTTGGCAAAAGTTCTCTTAGGAGAATATTTACCCCAGCTGTAAAATATGAAAAGGGTGGTCTGACTTCTACTGATACTCCCAAATAAATGGTGGGGGGTGGTGGTAGTGGTGACGACGACAACAACAACTAGAGTCGACCAATTAATTATTTTTTTTTATTTTAAAAATGAAAAGACCTTTTTATTTAAGCATGCCTTTCATTTTTATCAGGTTGCAGCAGACAGAGCTTTTATTGTGTCTGTATTTTAACTATATTTTGAATGGGTTTTTAAAACTTTGTTTAGCTTGTCCTTTTTAAACAGAATTGTTGTTTAGCTTTTTTTCCCCCAACATTTGTAATAATATTTCTTAGCTGTATTTTGTTTTTTGTTTTGTTTTTTTACTTGTGAGCCACCTTTACTCCTGTGCTTGAAGAAAATTAAATAATGAAATAAAAAGCTTTAGATGTACTGTACCTATGTGTTGACTCACCATCCAACAATTCATTCAGGTAATCTGCTCTTTTTAGGATTAACCAACAGGATTCCAGCAAATCTGTTCTTAAAATTGTCTGCCCAATTGATCAGGGCACTTTTGAACCAATCAAAAATAGTTAATTTGATTTCTCTGACATTTATTTTTACGTTTATTCTTCTTCTGTTTTGTCACCAGTAACTAAATATATTTGTTCTTTATGGAGTTGTGTTGTGTGGAGTTATGTTCTGGGGGCAGGAAGGGAAGAGAGGTTGGTAAACAAGCAACCTGAAATTAATTTATTGTTGACTGCTTGAGGTCCAAGTAAGGGAAAGAACAAGGATTTCCCTATTAACCTGGTGACAGGAAAGGTTATGTAAGTACTGGAGTCAATGTGGGAGTATTTTTCAGTTCATGCAGGGTACTGAAAGTAAGAAAACCCTGTAATAGGTTGGCCTTAGGCTCTCCATAAGTCAGAAATGACTTGAAGGCACGGCAACAAATTGAAGGCACTGGCCTTACCATTAGGCAGAGAGAAGCTATTGCCTCAGGCAACAGATGTCAAGAAAGGGCAGCATTGGCTAGCTATTTACTTTGCTGTTATTGTGTCCTTCTCTTAGAGAAGGAGAGAGGCTCTCATAAGAGTTTATGCCTCAGGTCTGCAAACAGCCTGGCTGCCTTTAGCTGCTATGTACTTTTGACTTTGATGGGTAAGGACTCACCATTTACTCCTTCACTGTGAACAGCAAGATGTTTTTGGCCAGCCCAGAGAATAGAAGCATTCTTGGAAGGCTGTAATTCCAGACTAGACTCTTTTTTTTTTTAAGGTGTGTGTGATTATAACTAGTTACCCTACCACTGGCCTTCACTGCATGAGATCTAGTAACAGGAAAAACCCAGGACTGAACCTGGAATTGTTTATCTACTTAAGGCCTAAGGCTGTCATGCCCTGCTTCCAGCAGTTGGAAATGGATTCTGAGGAATACCACACAAGCCTTTAAAGCAGAATGCATCAGTAAGAGCATTGGAATTGAAACGAAAATCACTAGACGACATCGGCTGAATTTGGTGGCCTTTCCATGTGCATTCTGTGACAGACCTGTTTATTTCTCCTGACGGGCATTGTGCGTGAATAAAAGCCCTTGCTATTCAAATCCACCTCAGTGTGTTGTGCAGTAGCACGTAGCAGAATTGTGACTGGATGATGTAAAAACATGTCAACGGAGGGGGTGTGCCTGCTCTGCCCAAAGCTCCCAGATGTTCTGTTCCTCTGGCTTCCCTGCCGTTCAACTTCCGGTGGTCAGTGGTCGCACCCTGCAAACTTACAGGCTAACTTTTAAACCTCAGATTTTACCAGTGAAGTCATTTAGCAATACTTGCACTTAATGGATTTAATATAATGTTTTCTTCCCATTTAAAATACATGTAAAATACATGAATGCTTTGAAAAAAAAACTATTCCCTTTGCATCAACCTATGCAAATTTGAAGGCTCTGGGCATTTAAAGAAACAGAGGCCTATTTTGCTAGAACATCATGAGTTCAAACTTGCCTTTGGGAAAATTTTAATTCCTCCACTTATCATTTTAAGAATTTTAGAATTTTGTGCCCCCCTTCTTTTCTTACTTGGCAATGCAATTAAAATCCCTTTTTGCTGACAAAGGGGTGAATTCTGGTGATCGGGGGAGATCAAGCAATTGAATGCAATGTATGGATTTGTCCATGACAATGCGGATGTGTTTAACACCTCCGCCCACAGATCCGTCTGTCCAGAACTGAAAACAGCATTGAGGGTGTCACCTGCAGAGTGTGTTGGCCCAGAGACCAATTGGGATAGGCCCATAATTGTCATGGGTGTCATGATAGCCCTGTTTAAGTATTTGAAGGGGTGTCCCATTGAGGATGGAGCAGACTTGTTTTCTGCTGCTCCAGAGACTGGAACACAGAGCAATGGATGCAAGCTCCAGAAACAGAGATTCCACCTCAACATTAGGAGGAACTTTTTGACAGTAAGAGCTGTTCGGCAGTGGAACATACTCCCTCAGAGCATGGTGGGGTCTCCCTCCTTGGAGGTCTTTAAACAGAGGCTGGATGGCCATCTGTCGGGGATGCTTTGATCGTGATTTCCTGCATGGCAGGGGGTTGGACTGGATGGCCCTCGTGGTCTCTTCCAACTCTACAATTCTATGATTCTATGACTTAGAAAAATGCCACCTTGAAACAGGGAGTAGACTTTCAAAACGTCTGGGCCAGAATCTTGTATCAGCTTCTTAGTTTAATACCTTAAATAACAGAAGTAAATATTTTGGGACAGGCAGAGGGGAGAGAGGAAGGGGGAAGAAATTTTTAAATGCTGAAAGACAAATTCCCCCCAGGTGGATTTGAACAACAACCTCCTGGTCATAAGGCAAAGATATTGCCTCCTTGTCACAGTGGCTAATGCAGGCTAGCACTAGAGAATTCCCTGTATAGATCAATTTAAAAGGCATGCAAAGTAGAGGAAATGATGTTTTGAAGATGGAGGGTGGGGAAGGAGGAGATTGTAGGGAGGCGTGGTTACCATATGGTGTGTAGTAGCTGTCCTCTGCTTTTGAAACGTGTTGTTCCATTTCAGAAATGAATATACAGTAGGGATGGTTACTATTCCAAAAAGCTTTCATTTTGTTTTGTCGTGGTTCTGCCACTCAAATAAACCTCATGTGGTATTCCTCTCTGACTCAAAGACTGAAGCAGCAGACATGAGAGGACCTACTGAACCAGAGCAGGAGGATGTTCCAGAGCCACAGGCCTCAGAGACAGACAATAGTGCAGTACCAGCTCTAGCAGATGGTCCTGCCTCTTCAGATAATGAGGATAACTTACCTATACCCACCTTCTCAGCGCGGAGATAACAAAAGCAGGGCTTGAGGAGGTCTCAGTATATTTATAGCAAGCAGCAGTTAGCTAAGCAGCAGCTGTGTTAGCTACTAAATACGCAGCCCTGACCTCCAATCATTGTCAGAAATTATCTGACCTACCTGGTGATCTGTCATGTTCCTGCTTGCTGTGTTTGGCTCAGACTGTATTTCTTACTCTGAACTCTGTTTGCCTGACTTGGATTTTGCTGTACTACTGTGGATTCTGTTTGCTGGACCTACGCCTTGGTATTTGGATTTTGCTTATGAATTTGTATTTGCTTGCTAGTAAAGTAAGTGTTTGACTTCACACTGCCTTGATTCCTTTGCCTGTAATTAGCTTGACTATGCTGTGCCTCTGCTATCAGCTGTATAGTAATCACCCTTTGGCTGGTTGCCCGGACAGTGTTTGGACAAAACCTCTAAAAAAAAGTAATAATCCTGCCAGCCTACACTATTAGGTAGATGAGGTAGATGAACACTGTTAGGCAGGACATTTTGGTTGATCTCAGAAGTGAAGGAAATTGTTAGTTATTTATTTTACCAGAATTGTATATCACCTTTTACTTAATGTAACCTTATGTCTACTTAGCTAAGGAACAGAAGGTTTTTAAAACAAAAAACAAGAAACAACCCTCTTAGTGAATTGTGAAGATGCATATTGGGCCACTGGCAAGACTGCCTGATGTGCATCACAACCACTGTGTAAAGATGTGCATTGGGCACTTTGCCAGCTGAGCTACGTAGTACTGTAATGTAACAGCAGCCCTCTGCTGGATATGGACTTACAAAGCTGGCCAGTTCTAATTCCCAAATATGTAAGTCCACTTGCAAAGATGTAACTCCCATACAGGATTCTGGCCTTAGTTCTTATTGTATTTCTGCTGCAAGAGAGATGGGTGCGGGTGGGGAGGTCTGTGTTGAATGTTCTCTCCATTGTGCGCAAAAGTAATTTGGCTGGTTCTGGGTACTGCTGTGGAGTGAGGCACCGGTTGCTGATCTGCCTCAAGCTAGTGCTGTTTCTGCAATTCACACTGACTTCAACTTGTAAAAAAAAATTAAAATAAATAGGGATATATGACATGGTTCACAGCTGATTGCACCGCACAGTGTGCATATCTCAGAAAACGCCATGGCTTCTTGGTTTGAAATGCAGGGAGAGGAAGGTTCCTGCTTGGCTCTCTTCCATATCCATTGACGATCGAATCTTTTGGTGTCCTATTGCCTCTTCTTCTCCACTTCTCTTACAGGACTCCCCCCTCAAGGCAGTGCAAATGCTGTGGGTGAATCTGATTATGGACACTTTTGCCTCTCTGGCTCTGGCCACCGAACCCCCCACCGAGGCCCTGCTGCTGCGCAAGCCGTACGGACGCAACAAGCCCCTCATTTCCCGCACCATGATGAAGAATATTTTGGGTCATGCTGTGTACCAGCTCATTATCATCTTCACCCTCCTCTTTGTGGGTGGGTTTTCAATGACTCTGGCCTGGAATTGGCAGGGCAGGCGGGACTAGAGCCCATTGCTCCAATTCTAGTTGGGTGGAGGGCAAAGTATCTGGTTTGCTGGGTCTGGTATCTCCTCCGTGATGAGCTGTTTTATACCATCACCCCCTTCCTCACCTACAGGCGAGGTTTTCTTTGACATCGACAGCGGCCGCAACGCCCCCCTGCACTCCCCACCTTCAGAGCACTATACCATCATTTTCAACACCTTTGTCATGATGCAGCTCTTCAATGAGATCAACGCCCGCAAAATCCATGGTGAACGCAACGTCTTCGATGGCATTTTTGGCAACCCCATCTTCTGCAGCATTGTCCTGGGCACCTTCGGCATCCAGGTATGGGCCTCGAGGAAATGGGCATGCAAAGCAGGGCAGAGTTGGCACATGGGAGGGAGACTGGAGGAATATCTAAGTGGGAAAAGATGGGTGTATGTATATCTAAATGGATGGGGCACTTGGCCAAGTACAGTTGACCCTCGACTTCGCAGGGTTTAGGGGCAAAGGACTCCTGTGAAGGAGGAAAAACCATGAATAGAGGCCCGCTATTTCTTTTTAGCTGAGAAAACGCTTCTCTAGGCGTTTGTAGGTCCTCCAACGTGATTCTATGATCAACTTCCACCATACGCTGACCATAGAATTGTGGTGGAAGATCTACAAATGCCTAGAGAAGTGTTCTCTCTAGGAATCTCTAATTCTTCCAGCACAACTCTATGGTCAACTTCCATCAGAAGCATACCATAGAATCGCTTTTCCCTGCCGGGTCCGCTGAGGAAGGAGCGCCGCTGCCGCCGCCGCCACAGAGGCCGCCGAGAGGAGGAGGAGGAGGAGGGTCATGATGCCCGGTGTAACTGTCAAAGACGTCAACCAGCAGGAGTTTGTGAGGGCTCTTGCAGCCTTCCTGAAAAAGTCAGGCAAACTGAAGGTCCCTGAATGGGTGGATACAGTCAAGCTGGCCAAACACAAAGAGCTTGCTCCATATGACGAGAACTGGTTCTACACCAGAGCTGCTTCCACAGCCCGCCACTTGTATCTCCGTGGAGGGGCTGGCGTGGGCTCCATGACCAAGATCTACGGAGGCCGCCAGCGCAACGGTGTGATGCCCAGCCACTTCAGCCGGGGCTCCAAGAGTGTGGCCAGGAGAGTCCTCCAGGCTTTGGAGGGGCTCAAGATGGTGGAGAAGGACCAGGATGGGGGTCGCAAACTTACTCCTCAGGGGCAGAGAGATCTGGACAGGATTGCTGGACAGGTGACAGCTGCAAGCAAAAAACATTAAGTTGATTTTCAGTTTATAAATCAAGCTCTTTATTTACTGATTAAAAAAAAGAAGAAGCATACCATAGAATCATACTGGAAGACCTAGAAAATGCCTAGAGAGAACATATTTAGTAATCCGTGAGTAATCAAATCTGCAAATGCTTAACCCGCAAATGTGGAGGGATAACTGTATCTACTTCTGTTAAATGAGATTCTGCTTATATTATTACACAAAGTCTGGCCGAGATTCTGCATCATCAGACATAACTACGATGATAGAATCCCGCTGTTGTAGCTAAATCTGACTGTGCCTCCCCAACCTACCCTTTTAGCCAGGCAGTGCCCCAGCCAAAGAGGTTCTGAGGTGCGGCAGGTTGTGGTGCTGGGAAATGATCTCTGCAGCAGTCTCCTGGCTGTGGGGCGCATTGAGAACAGGCACCTGGAGAGATCCTTCAGGGTCCTTCATCAAATGCTTGTCTTGAGGCACCCTCCAACCAGAAACGTGCTGCAGTCAACATCCCAATCTGCAGCAGCTCAGAAACTCATCAGCTGGGGCACTCCCTGGCCAAAAATGTAAGCGGTTTTTTTCCTGGGGAGAGAGGGATGTTTTACAACCATGGTTGTAACAACCATAAACATGAATCCAAAAAGCTATGAGATCATAAGTCTAGCTTACAATCTCATAACTGCTGAACAGGATGCCGGTAAGAATAAAATCATTGCTACTTCTGTTGTCACTGTCATCATTATCACCACTACCATCATGATAATCATCATATCAGTCACTTTATATGGGAAAATAAAAAGCTCTCTGTCCCAGTGAGCTTGTAGTCTTGATTTTTGAAAGGAGAGGAAGAAAGGGAGAAGCAAGATTAAAAGAGAATATAAAGGTAAAAATGCAGTTCTAGGTATTTAGGCTTTAATTTCTTTTGCGGGGTGAGAAAAGAGGAATACACAAAGTAAACATGGATTGTTCTGGTCCCTGTTTCCAAGCAGCCCTTGGGAAGTCAAAATGGAGACACTCCTGGCAGGTTTATTTAGTGGTTCTGCCTCAGACTACTTCATCTTCCCGTTGGGCCTGTCTATACTTCTGAAATAAAGCAGTCTGACACCACTTCATCCACCTTTGTTCTATCCTATGGAATCCTGGTATTTGTAGTTTTGTGAGGTATTTAGCTTTGGAGATTATCAGACAACCTAAATACGGCGTGACAAGGACACTAGGAGACTGCAAAAGAGCTTCCCTTTCAGACGACATCATTCTGTAGTTGTCATGCTCCCGTGCCTCTTTCATTCCGCCATCGTTCTTTTTTATTCACGGCCTAAGCCATGAATAGATCACCCGTTCCATCCTGTCATGGAACAATGGGCGAGTGAAAAGGTGCCCTGTTATGCTGGCACAATGCCAGCATTAGTGGGAGGTCCATGCCGAACACTTCCGGGTGCGACTGGGACAACAAGGTAAGTGACACACTTTTTCCCAGTGGAGAGACCTCAGAGTATTCTCTAGATTTCTGGGTTAGCTCCACCCACTCACTCCTGGTAGGCAGGTAACAAAAAAACTTTTGTGTAGGCCCCTTCCTCTGAGGTCATCCAGGGGGAGCGACCCACCGCTGGCCAGTTGTTTCCAGCCTACCACTCCTGGAGGTCGCTTTGTTTCTGAGCTCCTGGTTTGGCCACATGTTTGGAACAAAGGCTGAGTGGCCATTATGGAGAGTTCTAAGGAAACTAAGAGGATTAAGACAAAGGGATTGAAGAAGGGGGACAAGACCCCTGCATTACCTAAAGATCCCATGTTGAAGAAGGGGGACAAGCCCCCCTTGTCGATTACCAATTCTTCCCTGATTACTACTCCTCAGGTTACTTGTATTTTTTAAAGTGTGTTTTTGTGCTTTTACTTTTTGACTTTTATTTCTCTTTTTATTTTTGAATTTCCTGCGCAATTGTTCTGTCACAAGAATGGCCAGGATTTGCATTCCAGGAAGTGAATGCAGCTCCATGAGGGTTCCATTCACTCCTGGGCTGCCGAGGGGAGGGGAGGATTGTGCTATAAGGTAAGTGTGAATGTTTTTGTTACTGTGCTGGGATAGGAATGGGAAGGGAGCAGGAAAGGAGATGGCTAGACGGGGACACTATTTTTGACCCCGTCTGATAATCTCTTTTTTCTATCAGAGAAATCTGGTGCCTTACTAAACTACAAATACCAAGATTCCATGGGATGAAACTATGGTGGATAAAGTGGTGTCAAAGTGCTGTATTTCTGCAGTGTAGGCAAGCCCTCAAGCTCTGTATCCTCATGTATTCCTCAGATCTCTCACTCTCCTTACCCTACAGCACCTAAGATCAGTGGTCTCGCTTTCTCTTCCTCGTCTGTTGAAGCTGTTTGCCAGCTTCCCTCCCTCTCTTTCAATCTTTCTTGAACCTCTCTCTCTCCCGTGCTTTATACTTGATCCTTGTGTCTTACCCTAACACTTTACCTTTAATATAGCCTATCATCTCACTAGGCCAGGATATGAAAAATATGGCTGTCATCTTCCATGACCCCATTCTTTCCAGATAACGTGGATACAATCATTCATTAAGGAAAATGACCCCTCCTGTCAATGGTTTCTCTCACTATGTTTCTGTTCCCTCCACAGATTGTCATTGTACAGTTTGGGGGGAAGCCATTCAGCTGTTCTCCGCTGAACGCAGAGCAATGGCTCTGGTGTCTCTTCGTGGGCTTCGGGGAGCTGGTCTGGGGACAGGTAAGATAAGCCTTGTTCTGACCTATTCATTTTTAATCCTTCCTCCCTCCCTCCTTCCCTCTCCTTGTGTGTCATGTCTTAAAATCAGATTGTAACCTGAGGGCAGGGGCTGCCTTACTACATAACTTGGGAACCACAATGTAAGGTGTGGGTTTTTTAGTAATACAGTAGTTGTGTCTGCAATGGGGGATCTACCGCCCTTTCACCCTGCCCCATTATTACATTATTACATACACTTTAACTGTCATGGCTGCATCCTATGGAATCCCTGGGGTTTGTAGTTTGGTCAGAGGAACTAAAAGAGCTCTCTGGAGAAGAATTCTAAATGCCCATCCCTAAACTACAAATCCCAGGATTCCATAGGATGTTACCATGGCAGTTAAAATGAAATCATAGCAGTATAACTGTTCAGTGTTAAAGGGCCTCTAGTCCTGCCTTTTGGTCACCCAGCAGAGAAGAATGATACACTTCAATCAATGAACCAACAAAACAAATTCAAATTAGAAAGTACTGAAACACTCACCAGTAGAATAAAATGTTAATGTTTACAATCCCAGACCAATTGTGTTTTCAAAGCAATTTTTTAAAGTTTATGAGTTTTAGAGATTTTTCTCCTTTTAAATTTGTGTATCTTCTTATTTATTTATTTATTTATTTATACTCCACTCTTCAGCCACAAGGCTATCAGAGCGGCTTACAATTGTTTTAAGCAATAGCAATTTACACATCTACACCGCATTAAGCGGTTTCCAATATGTATTAGCTAATTGCCCCCACAAGCTGGGTACTCATTTTACCGACCTACGAAAGGATGGAAGGCTGAGTGAACCTTGGAGCCCGCTGGATCTTCTTTATTATCTTCTTCTGATAATGGGAAGACTAATAAAAACTAGTAGGATAGTAATGTGTTTAAATATATTTGGAACTCTGTATTCTCTTCCTCCTTTTTTTAAAAAAAATCACTTTCAGCACAATGCAAATGTCAGAATTGTATGTACTGGAGGATTTTTCTCTCATGAACCTTTTGAATAGAAGAGTGGATAGCCAGTAACACTTTCTCCTAAAATGTCCTGACAACATTGATGCCTTTCTGATTGAAAGGTAGGATAGAAATCTTTTAAATAAATAATAAATAATTCTGCATTGGTATGGGAAGTAACTGGAGCAGAGGCTCCCAGCATTCAACCTAAGGATTATTTTTCAGGGCTGTGCTATTCAGAATATAAAGCAGGCTATATGCATATATATATATATATATATATATATACTGTATATATATACCATAATTCCAAACATGTTCAGAAAAGTTGTGGGATGGACTGGATACCTATCATGTACTCTCTTTTTTAGACTCAGTAGCCAGAAGCTTCAGGGTTAAACAATAAGCTTTATTCCTAACAGAAATTTAAAGAGTGAAGTATACAACATAGTTGCTTCGAATGAAGCTCAAAGGAAAAACTGTAATAATAATAATAATAATTATTATTATTATTATTATTATTATTTCTATCCCACCGCCCCTCTGCAATGCAATCGGGGTGGCTTACAATATAAAAACTCCATAATTGCAGTACCCTAGCCCACCCACCCCTTAAAATAATATTAAATTAAAAAGGATTAAAAGCATACAATAATTAAAAATATATTACATTAGAAAAAAAATTAAACATACAATTTAAAAAAAGATTCCAATGGCAGCTCAAAGGTAAAGGATAGCCGAGTCTTGGGCCGGGATAGTTATTCAGGAAAGACCTGCTGGAGAAGATCCATCTTGACAGCTTTTTTAAAGCTGTTTAAGGTGGTAATAAGACAGATCTCATCCGGCAGGCCATTCCGTAATCTGGGAGCGGCAGCAGAGAAGGCCCTCTGGAAGGTCACCGACAGCCTTGTTTTCATAGGTTGTAACAGGTTCCTCCCAGAGGACCGAAGTGCTACAATTGTTGCAGAGGATGCAAAGTCCATTCCCTCTCTGCTTAGCCAAGCAGTGAGGTTAGTTTCAATATTTGCAACAAAAACATGGGCTTTGAGCAAAACTTGGATACCTCTGGTAAAGAATTCTAATAAAAGCTTAAGATTCTTTTCATAGCTTTTATTATAAAGAAAAGTAAAGAATAACAAAGTCAAAACAAAATACAGAAAGCATTCATCCCTGCTTCTGTATGCTCCAAAGCTTCTTGAGAACTAAACAAAGGGAAAATGGAGTTCTTCAGCAACTGGTACCAAAGTCCCTCCCCGCTCATATATTTTTCTTTCTCAAGGCATCCAACCTCTTGAAGAGAAACGAAAGTTTTGTTTCTGCTTTTCTGGCCTTAGAAACAAAACAGAAACCAAGATATCAATAGACAGATTTACGACTCTCAACTAGACCAGTTGGCGTCTTATTTGCCTGGTGACTAAAATGACCCAAAAGGGGGCATAGATTTCTAATCACAACATTTATTTTCCCTGACACCCCTCTAATTTTTCATCCAGGCAAATGTATTTTACACTTCAGATATTATACCCAGTTTGTTGCACAAATAGTTGTGTTTGATTTGACCCAATGCTTTGGTAAACAAATCTGCCACGTTCTCTTCACTAGGACAATAAACCAAATCAATTAAACCATTTTGAACAGCTTCTCTAACATTTTGAAATTTTACAGCAACATGTTTAGTTCTGTTTTTCACCCCCTGTGCAGTTGCCATTGTTATACAAGCTTGAGAATCTTCAAAAACTTTAATAGCCCCTGAAATTGGGATACCCAAATCACAAAAAATCTGCTTCAAAAAAATCAGTTCAATGATCAGGCTCGACAGAGCTGCAAATTCCACCTCTGCAGAACTTAAAGCAATAGTTGACTGTTTTTTTGATCCCCAATGAATGGCAGTGCTAGCATAAAAAATAATCATCCCTGAATTAGATTTTCTATTGGAAATTTCATTGGCGAAATCGGCATCTACAAAAGCTTTTAACTCATGACAACTTTGTGAACTGATTATTACACCATGATTTATACTTCCACGTAAATATCTGAGCAACCTCTTTAAACCTTGCCAATCATGTTGGGTTGGCTTTGACACTTTCCTGGACAGAATATTAACAGCATATTCAATATCAGGGCGGGACCATTTTGCAATGTACAATAAACTACCAATTACAGAATGAAAAAGATCAGGATGTTCAAACTATCTATTATCTGTATTATTTATGAAATCTGAACACATAGGAGTTCATGCAGGTTTACATTGAGACATGTTATAAAGATCTAGGACCTTTTCAATTTTCTGAACTTGGCTCATCTTAAAATCACCATTTTCAAGCCTTTGAAAATCTACTCCGAAATAGTTTTTAATTTGACCAAGGTCTTTAAGTTTGAGCCTTGAACCTAGTTCCTCTTTAAACTTCTGCACTTGCATGTCAGTTCGGGTAATTATGCATAAATCATCTACGAATGCGATAAGGATTTCATAATTCTGGTTGACACTTCTTGCGTACAAACATGGATCAGCAATGCTGTTCTGAAAACCAACATTTTTCAGCTGTTCATCCAAACATTGGTAACAACATCTCCCACTTTGCTTCAATCCATACAAAGCCTTTTTAAGTTTGTACACATGATCTGGTCCCCCACTGTGAAATCCAGGAGCCTGTTCAACATATATACACTCATCCAGTGGGGCATTCAAATAGACAGTCTCTATATCAAAGTGATTAACTTGGAGCTTATGCAGGCTTGCAACAGACAAAGCAATTTTAATACTTTGTGTTCTGGCAGTGGGGGCAAAAACTTGATCATAATTCAGATAGCTTATCTGTGAATATCCTTTTGCCACCAAACATGCTTTGTACTTAACATTGCCATCAAGCATTTGTTTCTTTTTGTACACCTAGCAACAACCCACAGCTTTTTGCCCTGCTGGCAATGGAATAATATCATAAACTTGATGATTTTTAATAGATTGCATCTCACTTTCCATTGCCTGCTGCCACTTCTGTTAGCCATTTTGAGGCAACTTCAGGATATCAGCAAAACTGTCAGGTTCAAAAGTCACTTGACACACTTTTACATTTTTCACAGTGAATCTCAGAGGAGGCACTCCCCTTGTCTCTCTGTTAGAGCGTCGGGGAATGACAGGCTCAGCTCGATCATTGTCAGAATCTGCATTTGATTCATTTTCTGTATTAGAGGACTCTTGCTTTGAACCTCCCCCTCCCAATTTTGGGGAACTGTCAATGCCTGATCCAGCAGCCTGCTGTTGCTGCTGGCTAGGCTGTGTCTCATCTGCAAGTGAAGGCAAAATCACTTCTGGGTTAGAGTGAACATGATTCCAGTTAGCATGTTCCTCGAACTCAGCACTTCTGGAAATCAAAACCCTCCCATCTGGCAATACAAAATGCCAAGCTTTGCTAGCCTGTTCATAGCCTAGGAATCTCAGCCTCCTAGCTTTAGGCTCCCCCTTTTTTCTGATTGCCTTAGGGATATTTACCCATGCATAGGATCCAAAGGTCCTAATGTGCTTTACAGATGGCTTCTTGCCATAAAACATGAAAAAAGGGGTATTTGAAACCACGGAACTTGGCACGCGGTTACTCAGATAATTAGCTGCCAGCATGGCCTCTCCCCAGTATTTCTGTTCAATGTTTGCATCAAACATCTGGCTATCTTTGATTGTCTGCAAGACGTCAATTTTTCTCTCTGCCACTCCGTTCTGACTGGGGGGAAAAGGGGCTGTCAGCCTGTGGAAAATTCCCTTCTGCTTCAGCCACCTCTGGAACTCATTTGACATGAATTCCCCTCCCCTATCTGACTGGAGAGATAACAGCTTCTGAGAGAAATGTCTCTCAAAATAAGCCACCCAATTTTTGAAAGTCTGAAAAGTCTCATCCTTACTCTTGAGTAAGAATACGAAGGAGAAAAGGCTGTTGTCATCTACTAAGATTAAGACATACTTGGCTCCTCCCAAAGATGCTGGATAGGGGTCAGTTAGGTTCATATGGATTAATTCAAGAATTCTCTTAGACTTCCTGTCACTATGCTTGGGAAAAGGAAAGACCTTCAATTTCGATCTCTTACAAATTTGACAATCCAGGTACCTCTGACATCCCCTCAGATTTAACCCATCTACCATTACAGGCATCTGCTTAAGAACTTTAAAGCTAGCATGGCCAAATCTCCGATGCATCAAGTGCACACAATTGTCATGCATGGGAGAATTTACCATCACAGTACTAGTCTGAGGTTCCTGTACATAATTATACATGTAATACAATTGGTCATGGAAAACACCTTCAGCCAAAATGGCACCATCTTTCAAAACAAAACATTTGTTCCCTTTAAATTGTATTTCACAGCCCTCCTGTGTCAACTTGGCAACAGAAAGCAAACACATTTTTAAACCAGGAACATACTGAACATTTTTTACATCCATGTTCAAACATTGTATAAAACATGTACCTTCACCCAAACATTCTGACTTGGACCCATCAGTCAAACTCACATTTGAAGGATTAATCACTTTAAAGTCCTTGAAATTGTCCTTAGAATTGTAAATATGTTCATTACAGCCACTATCGAGGGCCCAGCTGCTAAGGTGTAATTTTTGTTCCTTTGCAGCTTGCAAAACAACTGCAGAAACAGTCATGCTGGAACTGGACTTCTTAGTTTTGCCATCCTTCTGTTTTTTCTTGGATTTACAGTCCTTGGAAAAATGCCCCTGCTTTCCACAGTTCCAACAAGCCTTAGTTTTTACAACAAAAGCAGGAACTTCACCCATACTGCAGTCTTTGGAGCCATATACTGGGTCATTTGAGAACTGCGGGTCTTCGGCTGCAAAGCCTTTGGAGCTTGCAAATCTTTCCTACGCTCCTTCCATTTTTCTTCTTCTTCTAGCAAACGACCAGTAATCAAGTTAATGGTCAAATTTGCTGCAGGTAAATTTTTGAGGCTATATACTAAACTATCAAACTTTTCTGGGAGAGATGATAATAAAATGAAACATTTGTCCCGTTCTGTGAAATCCACATTCACTTCTTGGAGTTTATCAAAATACTCCCTCAAAATAGCAATGTGTGTTGCGACATCACTACCTGGCTACAGTTTAAGTCTATAAAGCTTCCTTGTCAACATAAGCTGTGAGTTAGTCATGGACATAAACTTGCCTCAGTGCCTGCCAAGTTTCCCAGGCTGAAGCACAGCCACGTACATAAACCAGGGGCTGTCCTCAATTCCCAGTATAAGTGACACTTTAGCCCTTTCCTCAGCCTGTAATTGAGCAGCTGTAGCACCCTGACCTAGAGTAGCTACAATAGGGGCATGTATCAGTTGTTGATGCAAATAGGCTTCCATCTTCACAGCCCACAAATGATAGTTTTTATCATTTAATTTTTGGAGAGGAAAAACTGCCACGCTTTGAGACATTGTCCATAAATTTTCTAGCCCCTCTCAGCCCAATATCTGCTGCCTGCCCTAGCACAGATAGCTTACCAGCTGGGGCTCTGCAAATGGTTCCGTCTCAGCAGCTCTTCACAGGCGTTCTCAAATTCCAGGATGTTATAATCCCCTCTTTGCTGGGCTTGTCAGCTTTTGCCAGGCGCAGACAAAGAAAATCCAACAGCTTCAAAGCAGCTTCCAAAATTAAATCCACAGCTCAAAAATTCACACCAGAGTAACAAGATTACCCACTTTGCCGCTTGTTAAGAGCCCCTCAGCTTGGACTCAAACAATCTGTGGCCATAAAATGCTTTCACGGCTCATAAAATCCTGAGCCAGCCACTCTGGGCCCATAACCTGTTGCAGAGAAGGCAAAGTCCGTTCCCTCTCTGCCTAGCCAAGCAGTGAGGTTAGTTTCAATATTTGCAGCAAAAACATGGGCTTTGAGCAAAACAATCTGGTCCTGACATCAATACCAGATTTTACTTACTGAGAATCTCATGTTCATATTTTTGGAAATCAAGTTTCTACTCCTTTAAACTGTATTATAAGGCTGTAGTTCCAGTACTCTTTTTAGACTGTGGCCTCTTTGCTGGGACTAGAAGAATGACAATACAGTAGCACCCCGGTATCCGTGGGGGATTGGTTCCATGCCCCCCCATTGGAAAATGAATTCTGTGGATAATAGTGAATGCCCCAGTCACCATTGCAGCCATTGAGGCCATAAGGGGTGTGAAGGGAGAAGGGAGGCAAGAAATTTCCTTCCCTCCCTTTGTGTCCCCCATCACTATTGGCATCAACGGGAGCCATCCGGGGGTGGGAGACAAGGAGAGAAAGGAGGGTAGAACTCTCCTTCCCTCCCATCACACACACACCCATCGCCATTGCCATCAATGGGAACTATCCGGAGGGCCGAAGGGAGGCGAAAACTCGCCTTCCCTCCCTTTGCCCCCCCCCGTTGCCATTGCCATCAATGGGAGCCATTGGGGGGGTGCAAAGATAGAAGGGAGGTGAGAAGTCTCCTTCCCTCCCTTTGCCCCCCCCCATCGCCATTGCCCTCAGTGGGAGCCATCTAGGGGCGAAGGGAGAAGGTAAGTGAGACCTCCACTCCCCTCCCTTCACTCCATCAGCATTGCCCTCATGGAAGCTACCCAGAAGCCTCTTCCCCTCCCTCACCCATCCACCCCCCCCACACTGTTGCCAATCGCGGATAATTGAATCAGTGGTTGGTGAATCAGTGGATATGGGGGTGCTACTGTACTGTATCCTTCAATCGTTCTGACTTGGCAAGGACAACCCCGATTAATTCTCTGCCACCCCACTTTTCAGCTGCTTTTAAAACATCTCTGTTTCTCTCTCTCCTCCCACTTGTCCCTCTTTGTCCTAAGCTTACTTGAGTTCAAAGTGCACAAGTAGTTTGCAATCCAATTAAATCTGCATTCAGGGGAGAGGAGTGGTGGGGGTGGATTCTAGCCCTTCCCAGTAGGCTCCGGAAAAAGCAAACTGCTGCAGCCTCTCTCCTAGCTTATTTGTTCTTCCTCATTGGCCATCTCAACCATACTCTGAGGTTGCTTGGTGACGCGTGTTCATCTATGAAATGTTGAAGGATATGTAATACATTTTTTTTTGCTACATGAGCAAAGGTATGTGAAAAGCTGCTTATTTTACATAACAAATACCTTTGCCGAAACCAGCTTTTCTTTGCACAAAATCTAGGATGCATGTGGTGACTGGATTGACTTCTCTTTCTCAGGAGCAGCCTGTGGAAAAAAGAAGATCCATCCTTCCTGACCTTTTTCTCTTTCTTCCCCTGCACTGCCCCCAGTCCTGACAAATTGTCAGACACTGCACCGTCTTCTTGTATAACAACCACTGTGAGGTTTAAACATCAAGATTTGCTTTAGTCATATTATCAAGTATTACTGATAATGCTGTTAAGAGGTGCGCTTTAGGAGGGAAAATCAGGTTTTTAAATATGAGTTAGTAGAATGAACAATGCATTCAAATCCTAAAAGATTGGTTGATACACTTTCCCTTGAGAATATAACCTGTGGTAGTGGGGTGTGATGCTTGGAGTGTTGGACTGGAGTTTGGAAGACCCCATTTCAAATCCCCAATGAGATAAAACTCACTGGATGACCCTGGGCCGATGACTCTCTGCCAGCCTGCTTGTTTCATAGGTGGTGGTTGTGAGGATAACATGGGGAAGAGGAGAGCTTGGTATAGCCTCCTGGAACTTATTGCAGGCAGGCAGGCAATAAATAAAATAATAATATTGGTAAGCACCAAGCAATTTCTTCATTTGCTTCCAGTGTGTTCTCTTAATGGTTAAGCTTTCTATAAAAAGGTTGTATGTACAGTTCTGCCTTGAGGAGAACTCATATTCCCCTCCCACATCACTTCCTGATGCAAACAAAACCAAATTTTGTGACCTGGATATACAGGTCACCCTCTGTATCCATGGGGATCCATTCCCGGACTTATCGCAGATACACAAAACCACATATAACATCGAACTGCCATAGAATACCATACAGTCATGCTGGAGGATTAGAAAATGTCTAGAAAGGACACCTCTCTAGGTGTCTGGTGTGACTCAATGGTCAACTTCCAATTATTGAACATTTGTTCCCTCCCTAATACCTTCCTCCCTGCCCTGCTACTCACTATTCTTTAACTTTCCCAAGATGATATGCATTTGTAAGGTGTCGTTTTCTAATCAGAATTTTGCAGTTGTCTTCTCTAGTACCAAATTTTATTCACATGCCATGAAATCATGCTATATCACAGCTTGGAAAAGCTCTTTTTTCTGACTAAGGGCTCAGCTAGACAGGAGAATTAATTGCAGAAAATAGCATATTAACTCACCATTGCAGCGGTGTTCATTTTTCTCCATGATACATTTGCAAGGTCCCTGGCATGGAAAGCTATCTGTATTTGAAGTTTACGTGGAGCATACCCTAAATGGCTTGGGTCCAACTTATCTCCGGAACCGCCTCCTCCCATACAATCCTCCCCGCGCACTCCGGTCCTCTGGGAGGAATTTGCTTCAGCCACAAAAATCTAGGCTGTCTGCAACCTCCCAGAGGGCCTTTTCGGTAATCGCCCCCAAATTGTGGAATGACCTGCCAAATGAGATCCATCAGATAACAAGCCTGAGTGGCTTTAAAAAAGCACTAAAGACGGATCTCTTTCGGCAGGCCTTTCCTAATTAGATCCCGGCCTCAGGGGATCGTGGCCTCTTCTAGGCTGCTGGCCATTTATTATATTTATTGTATTTATAGTTTTAAAAGTGATTTTAGATTAGTTGTTTTAATTTATATTTGTTTAATGTTTTTTTATGGGGGAGGGTGGGAGTGGGGGTGTTTAGGGATTTTATTTGTATTGTATTTTAAATTTTGTAAGCCGCCCCGATTGTTTTAACAGAGGGGCGGGGTATAAATAAATTTTATTATTATTATTATTATTACCCGTGAGTAAAGATCGTGTTCGTGAGTGAATTAAGTGTGTTTCCCCAAAAGCTTTCTCTGTTTCTCCACCCCCCTTGTTAAATCAGAGACATGGAAGACCAATCTTTTGCATAAAAAAAATTATTTTTTTGCTCTGCCACTCAAAAATAGCACATGATCGCTTCCATGAAAATCAACAATGGCAGTTCCAGCCACTTGGTCACTGGCAAGCCCGCCCCATGCATGTCCAACCAATCACATTTTGACTTCTGGGATGTGCCCTAATTCAAATTGGTTGTTTAAATGGGCTGGAATGTGCATTTCCACATTTTTTTAAAAAAAAAGTTAGCGATAAACAACTAAGGCTGTTATCACAAAGTACTTCATGGTTTTGACCCCCCTCCTTTCGAATATGGCAAATCACTGCGGGAGCTCATCTGGACAAAAGGTATTCCCCTTGCTTTCTGAGAGGATTTTTTTCACTGTCTAGATAACATCTAAACTCCCAGAATCCCCCAGCCAGCATGGCCATTTTGGAGGAGGAGAGTTAACTGTTCCAGATCTAAAAATGGTAACCTTTTCAAGCTGTGCACACAGTCCTTGGTCATATGGGGAAAGACTGAGCTGTAGAATAGATGTTTCTCTTCCCTTTTGCAGGTCATTGCCACCATCCCCACCAGCCAACTGAAATGCTTGAAGGAGGCAGGCCATGGCCCGGGCAAGGACGAAATCACCGACGAGGAGTTGGCAGAGGATGAAGAGGAAATTGACCATGCTGAACGGGAGCTGCGCCGTGGCCAGATCCTGTGGTTCCGGGGCCTCAACCGCATCCAGACCCAGGTATGAAACAAGGGGGAGGAGCCTCATTGCATCTGACTCCTCCCTCCCATACTTCCCTCTTCCCTTCCTCCTCTCCCAGACCTTCCTTTGCTTTAGCAGTGACTTGACAACCCCTTCATCTGGTTATCTCCTACCCCTTCCCAGGACATGGTGGTTTCAACCTGATGCTCATGCCTGTGGGAGAGAGAGAGAGACCCCCATAACATCAACTTAGGCATTTTATCCAACCCCGCTCCCGTTAGACTTGTTTCAGTGGAAAGAGTTAATGAATGCAGTGCTTGGATGCATGGACAAGGGCAGCCTTATAGAAGCACAAAAGGGATGGCAATTCTGTTGCTGGGCAACCTGGAAACATCCAGGAGAAGGAAAGCAAACCTGTGACTAAGATGGCAGTGGTAGTAGTAGTAGTAGTAGTAGTAAATTTCTGCAGTAACAGGTCATGCTGGTTCCTTCTGTGACAGACGGGTATAAGAGACTGAAAGATGATGGCTTGTCCAAGGCCAGCCCCTGTGAATGTGGGTGTATCCACACTGCACAATTCTAGCACATTAACTGCCATTTTTCCATCCTAGAGCATTCTGGGACTTGTGGTATGGTGAGTTATTTAGATTCATCTACTAGGGAGCGCTACTCCCCTCTCCTAAACAGCAGAACTAAAGCTTTCTGTTAGAGAATTCTAAGTCCCTCACTGAACTACAGATTCCAGGATTGCACAGGAAGGAACCATGTCAGTTGAGGTGCTGTCAAAATGCTCTAACTCTGTAGTGTGGACACATCCGGTGGCCAAAGAGAGACTCTAATCTGATCTTTCTAGTAGTACAAAGATCATGTAGTCCCTGAGCTAAAGCCTTCTCCTGCTGGGGTCTTGCCCCTCAGTAAAGCCAGTATAAGATGCCATGTGCTCTCAAAATTATCCAAGACATACAAATGGCAAAAGGTTTTCCATTCCACATTGCACATATTTTTCAGAGCACTTCTTCCAAATATCTAGTTTGGCACTAGAGCTGAGGCACCAAACATAAGGTCCTGTAATATAGTCACAGCCTGCATAATTCGATCGTTTGCAGGGCCAAGGAGCCAAAAATGGCAGGCTGTTGTATTACCAGCAAAGAGATCCACTGCTGGAAAAGACCCTCATTCGCCCTTTAAACCACTACATCTGTCTCAAACATATGTGCAAAATCTGGACCATAGAGGCAATCAAACTCCAGGGTGGCATCTTAAACATTAGGCCCTCCCTCCAAAGTCATCTTTCTTCGTTTTCCTTTGCAAGGTTTTCCCTTGCAGGATTAAATGTTAGGAAAAGAAATGTTTGGAAGGGGTGGTGAGCATCTGGAAAATAAGTCAGGAGAAATGTGTGTTTGTCAGATTAAAATAGGATGGACATTGGGTGTGTCTGAAAAAAAAGTCAGAAGCACTATGACTGACTTAGTGGATGAGGAATTTTGCATGTTAACTAAACTGGGCTTTTATGTCTCCGGATGAGAGGAGCTTATAGATGAGCAGGAGAAACCTCTCTGCAGATGTGTCCATTTGTGATGGTCATAGTTCCGTCTATGTTGACAACATTGAGTGGCACCAAGGTTATAATCGTGGACCTCATTTGTCTGTCAGGCAAATCCCAACGTTCCTTAAAGGTGAACTTCCCGTGTTAATCTCAAGAAAGATAAACAGTGGTGACTAAGTTCTGAAAATGAAGTGGTCATGACCAGTTAAATTGTGTGGCTTTTCTATAAATCAATCGAATGTGATTTAGTCGATAGAAGCTCCAGTGTGCATCGCAGTTACGTAAAACCAAGATTATGAGAGATAGACAAAAAATAAATAGAGGCAGTGGGAAAGGGAACCTAGAGTCAAAGGAAAACAACAGGAAGCATGGAAAACAATTGCTCAACAGCCACTGGTAACCCTGCCTTCAGATCTCAGAATGTTTCCACACTAGCGTTTATTCTGGAATTGTCACTATATTCATTTACTGTACTTCTTATGGGGCAACTACATGACATTGTGATCAAACTGCTGTTTTCTGTAGGTTTTTTTTTTCTCATACTTCTTTCATATCCTACTGAAAACTCACAAAACCTGACATTTTTGTTTGGGAAGGAATGGAACAGCAATCCCTGCAGATATAAATCACCTTACTGATCATGTTCATGGTTTTGATATGTGCAGTGTAGGGATGTAAAGCTGCTGGTGTTTCATCCTTCCATGTAAGGACAAAGGATTCCTGTCATTTTCTCCCCATTGTGATTTTTTCTCCACTGTGGAAGAAAATGATTTTCCCACAGTATTCTCCTCATTATATTCACACACCCCAAAGTGTTTTGGGGGAGTTATCCTTTGGAGAAATACACAATTTTTTGCACAGAAAACGTGTTTCCTGTGCCTAAAATGTGAGCCCCCTCCCACAGCAGAGAGAGTGTGACTTGCACAAAGTCACCCAGTGGGTTTTTGTGGCCAAAGGGGAATCCAAATCCTGGCCTCCCAGACTCTTAGTCCAACACTCAAACCACTACTTTTTTATTCCTCCCTGACTGTTTGGAAACCCATTTTTCAACTGAGACACAAATAATTGAGAATATTACTTCCATTTCTTCTGCAGTGACAATTTTTGGTGACTGTGCCCTACTGCCACATCTTGTCACTTCAGCACACCTTCACTACTAGCTTTCCAATCAGCTCCATATTATCAATCTGGGTTTTTTTTAAAATCAGTGTTTAACATTTGTGTGACAGTACTTTTTCATCCACTGAATTATTTTTTTAAAAAAATATCAAACACAATAACATTTCAGTGAAAAGATACTTTCACAGATTTTATGTCCAATTAATAAAATACACATGGTGCTATAATGACTTGTTCAGGGGCCTTGTTACAGTCTCATGCACACAACTATGGGGCTTATTGCATGAGGGAAAGAAGCGGCAATGAACCTAGATAATAGTGCTGTCTCCCTTGCCTTATCGCATGACATCGATGTGTTTCAGCTGTTCTCCTGTTCCAGTCCTGTGGGAGATAGTGGTAAGCATGAGTCTTTTTGCTAACTGGAAAAATCTATTAGCAAAACGACTTGCATTTACCACTGTCTCCCACAGGACTGGAATGAGAGAACAGCTGAAACATGCTGACATTGTGTGATAAGTCAAGGTGGAACATGCTACCCTTGGGCTTTAAAGCCACTTCCCTTCCTTTATGTGATAAGCCCCTATGTTCCACCCTCTTATCAAGTGAATATAGCAGGATATACTCACTTGTTAGTCCTGGCCAGACTAGACCCATTGAATCAATGAAATTTACTTCCGTGATGATTCACCATTCAACAGTTGACTGAAGGGCTCTATTCTAGTTGGGACTAACCAGCAGAATGCCATCCACACAGTGTTATATCAACCAAAGTATGAAAGAGCAGTTGTAGTTCTGCCTGTAGCTTTACAGAGGAAAAACAATGGCTGTTTAGCTCTGAAAGCCTGGAGTCTGGCTGTACCCTCAAATAACCACTTTTATCCCATTAGACTTACCTGCAGTCATAAGGGCCAGAAAACTGTCTGTTTTCTTTTTAGAGAAAAAAAAAATCCAGGTTAGGATTATCAGGGACTTCAAAGGTGCCCTAAAAATCCATTCTGGCACTTTATGGTGCAGCCACAGCACAGTCACCACCAGACAAGGTCCCTGATTATACTTGGGATGCCAAACTCAAGCAGGAAACCACATGAAGGTAAGTTGTTCCACCTCTAGCCATTACACGGCTTGTGCTCCAAGTACTGTACCTCAACCAGGTCCACACAAGAGGCATGATTCTGAGACACCCATGTCGAGCTTCTATGTTCTAACAATACATGCTTTCTGATTGCAGCCCTTCCCTACCCCATCCCTCCCTTACCATTTCCTCCAACTGTCTGAAAGGGGGAGGGATATGTGCCTTGCGATTCTTCTTTTCCTTTAGCAAGTCAAAGAAAAGGTGGCTTGTTTCTGCCTTACGAATTGATGCTCTTGGATCAAAGATGTACTCAGGCCTGGAGCATGATGAGAAATAACCCCAGCATGTTATGGGTCCAAGTTGCTGCTGAATGGTTAACATGAGATGAATACAAACCCAGGAATCCCAGCATCCTGCCCCCCTCCCCCCCTCTAGCTCCTCCTCACTGGGCCATGGCAGGTTTTGATCCATCCCTGGGGGTGCTCAGGCGCCCCATCCTCCACCACAAAACCCCGGGGATCCTGATTCTCCTTCTCTGGTAAACCTCACCAGATTCCCCCCCCCCAACAGGGATGAAGGACATCCAGGGTTTCCAGGATGGAGTGCACGGCTGAAACCCCAGTTCTTCTCAATTAAAAAAAAAAAAGGCCAGAAACGCTGCCCCACCTCCCCAGTCTACTGAACCTCCTTTGACTCCTTGGGGGTGGGAAGCAGAACATAGCAGCAACCTCCCAGTGCAATGCTCATGAAATGGAGGCATCTTCCCAGAGGCCGACTAGCTGGGGGAGTGGAGAGCGAGGAGCATCCTGGGGTTCAGAATGCCTTGCATCCAAAGCTGACTGACATCCGAATGGAGACTCTCCTGCTTCCGGCTGATCATTCATTTGCACCAGCAGGAGATCACAAGTTCCAAACTGGTTTGTAGCCTTATCCCCCACCCCCATCCCAGCTAAATGCTGGGGTTTTTTTGGCTCTAGAACTATAAAGCCTACCATTGGGCCTCGTTCTCAAACACACAATCTCAACTATAAGTTTAAAGGGAGGTGATGCTCTCTGTTATACAACTGGGGGAGACATGGGCAAGAGAACAACTTTGCAAAAGCCATCCTGCTGCCTGACCTAGAATTTGCATGGTGCTCTCTCTCCTCCCTGCAGGGCTGCACTGGTTTTGAGCTGGTTGCTGGTAGGTCTGAATGCATTGAGGTGATGATGTAATTTATAAATGAGAAGCATCCCCTAAGGAGAGCATATTGAGACCCACAATAAGTGTGGCGGTAGAAATTCATCTTACGTTGTGTACTTTACAGCACTGAGAATTGCAACCCCAAGGTCAGATTCTTTATTATTTATCCTGGTGCACTACTCAAAAACCATTCATCTTCCTTTGCCATCATTTCCTTCATCTCTGGCAGGAATGGGGAGAAAACAAGCTTGCTTGGTCTGCTTTTGCTATTGATTTCACTAGAATTCTGAGACCCACTGAATGAAGTGAAAATCACAGACAAGCACAAACCCTCTCTTGCATACTCACCAGATTTCTTCATTTTTAGCAATGTAATAGAGGGAGGGCATTTTTGACTTTGTTAAATAACTGGGAGTCTGAAATACTTCCTGATATATTTCAAATCAACCACTAGATCCTGATCTATAGAGAGAGTCAGCATGGTGTAGTGGTTTGAGCGTTAGACTATGACCCTGGAGGCCAGGGTTTGAATCCGCCCTCAGGCATGGAACCCACTGGGTATCCTTGGGCAGGTCACACACTCTCAGCATCAGAGGAAGGCAAAGCAAACTCCCTCTGAACAAATCTTGCCCAGAAAACCCCATGATAGGTTCCCTTAAGGTTGCCATTAGTCAGACATGAAGGCACACAAGAACAAGATCCTGACTTACTTTCTGCCCACAGCATGGTAAAACTATTTCTTTGGACAAGAACTTTTAGGCATCTCCCAGAGACCATGGTCACTGGCCACACTTTCTGGAGTGTCTGGGCCAAAAAAGTAACTTTTCCAAGTTCTCTTTCTTCCATGCTCTATAACATTGCTGACCTCTCCTGGAAACTAGATGCTGGCTTGAGCAGATGCAATGTGCCGGATCCAGCTTACACACAGAGTAGATTTAAAATGGTAAAGCTTTTTATGAATAGTCCTTTCTTACTGTTGGTGGTCATTACCTATTGGGGTAATTCCTCCATGCATAAAAGTAAAATAAAATAACAGGAAGAAGAAACAAAAGCTTCCTGCAGATAGGGGGGAAATAGCATGCCTGGGCTGAACTGAGCTGACATGCCAGTTTTCTACTATTAAACATGTTTTTATAGGGAATGTGGAAACACATACACACCACAGTGCTAGAAATGGGTTTATCACTTAGTTCTGATCCCTGTCATCAGTGGCCTTAATTGTGCTTGTTTTTTTGTGGGGTGAGAAAAAGAGGTAGATGCAGGGAGGTAGACACTGCCTTGGTGTGTCAGGGAAGATCAGGCCTGGTAGATCAGGGTGGTAGATTGGAATGGTTGACTCTTCTCTGGGTTTTAGACTGAACTCTAAATGAGCTATCCAAGATGGTGGACCCTATCTTCAAAACAGGGTCCACACCTTGAGTGGCTCTTTTAAAAGTCAGACTAAAACCAGGAGTGGATTTACCAGGCTACTACCAACATGAAAGCCACCAGCCTCTTCTCATTTCTCTGTTAATATTATTGTTTGTACAGGATATTTATCATAAGTGCCTGGCATCCAGTTCATTAGTCACCACTGCCTCCCACAGCACCTCAGAAATGGCTACATTGAGGGAGGGGGCTATGAGGCTTCAAAGGTAGCAATGGGAAACGTGGTAGCTACATTTCCAGACCTGCATCTCACAACACAGAATCTCAGCCATTAGGTCTTGCCTGTCCTCTAAGGAAATCAGGCCAGTTTTGTTTTAAGGTGAAAACATTTTAAGACTAGCAGACCTCTTAAAATTTCTTTTCTTGGCTGGTTGTCTGTCTCTGGACTCCCCTGCTATGCAAAACCAGCTCAGCAGCTCTGGAACACTTATCTGGCTGGTGTATCAGACTGGAGACTGTTACCTCCCACACATTCCAATGAGGCATATGCAGCCAATTGTACCTAGGATCAGACTTCTCACACACAGATGTTTCTAGGGATGCCAGAGATCTACCTGTCATTCTATCATTTAAAAAAAATGATTCTGAGAGCCTATTTCAGAGGTCTGCCACCATGGGATCTCACAGATTCTGGGCACATCTGGACCAATTTTCCAATCTGCAAAACCTATGCAGAGCAACCAAGTTCCTTTTTAAATGCTGTTGAAGCAGCATATCAGCACATTTCTCTTAAGTTTCAGCTGCTACTGGCTGTGCAATCCTTGCTCAGAAATCATGGCCAGTCAGTGGGGGTGGGGGTGAGTTTCTCCCCAAGACTATTCAACTACAATCCTGTAGCCAGGGAGGAAAAAACATCCAGGACCTACAGGAAACATGAGAAACAGCATTAAGCAAAGAGTGAGGGCATGGAGAAAAAAGGATCTGTGGAAAACATAAAGAGATCAATACATTTCAGTATGCATCCAAGCTTTTCCCACATATTTCCTTTTAGTATACTGTTTAACCAGTTGAGTGGAACTGTCGATGGGCTGAACATTTTCAAAGTCTCTTCAGTGTCAACTGAGTAGTTCAAGGCTCAGTTATCCAACATATGATACAAAAACCGATAAAAAATGAATTGGACATAGCTCCCACTTTGGAAGAGACCCTTAAGGTCATACAGCAGATGAAAAACGCCAAGGCAGCTGGTATTGATGGAATCCCATCTGATGTTTGGAAACACGGAGGTCATGTATTCCATGATAAATTCCATGAACTCCTTGTGAATTGCTGGGGAAAAGGGGAACTGCCATCAGATCTCCAAGATGCAGTCATCACCACCCCATGCAAAAAGAAGCAAAATCCAATTGCTTAAACTATCAACATCTCCGGCTCGGCCAAACTGATCACCGAAATGGTCTGCCATAGCCTCACATCAGGAGGCATGGAGACGCACTATCCACAATGCTGCAGCCTTATTTGAGAGCTCACGCTAAACAAGTCTTGAAGAGAAATGACAACGCAGAAAGAATCACAACCCGGAAACATTACCCAAGGAGCCCTTCTGCTGTGCTTTCTGCAACCGGACATGCTTATCTCGGATTGGCCTTTTCAGGCATCAGCGAAAGCGCGGGATGAGTCCTTCCTGAATCATAGTTTGTGAAGTAAAGCCAGAGAGGAACTGTCCATGACTGTAGGTTTTCCATGGCTTTTTTTCCGGGCTGTGAGGCCGTGTTCTGGAAGAGTTTATTTCTGACGTTTCATCTGCATCCCCACAGATGCAGATGAAATGTCAGAAATAAACTCTTCCAGAACATGGTCTCACAGTCCGGAAAAAAACAACAATGAAAACCTATAGATGCTGGCTGTGAAAGCCTTTAGCTTCACATTGTCCATGTCTGGTTTATGAATGCTAAAAAAATTGATTATATAAAATCCATAGAATGGACCACAGAGCAGACAACAGTACTCCTGTGAGAGAAGATGAACAGACTGTATTACAGTTGATTCGTACACAACTATTTTGGATTACTGCTCTCATTATCACTCACTTCAGAGCCTAACTATTGGGGACTGATGGGAGGTATAGTCCAAAATAGCTGGCTGGCACTAGGTTTAGGAGGCTACCTTATGTTCACTAGTGTTTCAGAAGGCAGGACATCATCCAGATTTTCTGCATCAGACATAAATACATCTGGGCTTTTATGAAAAACCTTGAGGCAGAACCTAGATTTTTTTAATAAAAAAAAAATCAATTTTCTTTCTCCCCAATTTTATTAGTAAATTTTCTTTTCACCATTAGCATCAAATGAAAGAATATATACTAATAGATAAAATCCAAAAGGGAGGTAGATTTACAAAATGAAATACTATTCATAAGAAACCCTTCAAGTGACTAAAGGACTTTCTATACAATATTTAATATTTCTTGACAGACTTCATTCAGCTGCACTCCTGAATATGCTTATTAGGGAATAAACCCCACTGAATTCAAAATAACTTACTTCTGAGTAAATATATTTAGGATGGCTTTCCTTTGAAATAGGTCCAGTAAATCTGAAATGAAGAATTTATACTTTCTAAGGCAGTGAAAGCATCACAGTTTTAAAAAACTGGAATTTCTTTCTGCACATACCCTCCACTTTCAAAGTTTGCCTTCATTCAATTTTAAATACTTTTTATCAAACAGTTTCAAAGCAACTGATACATAACAGGGGGAGACAACTCAAGGCTCTCCAGAATTTGGACTGCAATGTCCATTGGCCTAGATAGCAAAATCAGTGCTAAGGGATAATCGGGGTTGTAGTCCAGCATCATCTCATAGGGGAACAAGTTCCTTACACCTGACATCTCAGACCTTGGAAATGACTAGTTAGAAATCACTAATTACTTGTAATTGGTCCCCTTTCCAGTAACAAAATATAACTATATAACATTAAGATTCTAATTTAGCAAGCAATAACTTACCACTATAAGTTATATTACTAAGACATTAGTTATTGTAAAAGTTATGGGATGTGGCCTTACTAAATGATGGGGAAGGATTGTCCCATGGTTCATGCTCTGTTGTGGGTGGTGAGGCAATGATGGAATGGAGAGGATTTTTTTTTAATACCACACATCAGTAGTTGTAGTATTCAGATACAGTTGTCCCTCCTTATCCATGGATTTGGTATTCAGGAATTAAGTATTCACAACTTGAAAATATTCTTGAAAAAATAATAATCCAAAAAGCAAACCTTGATTTTGCCATCTTATATAAGGGACACCATTTTGCTATGCCATTGCATATAATGGGATACTTGGATTTTGGTATCCACGGGGTCCTGGAACCAAACCAGAGTGAATATGAAGGGACAACTGTATTTTCTTTTTAAAAATTAAACGTAACCATTTTACTCAAAAATACAGGAAAGTAAAAATAAAAATAAAACTGCAACCGTAATGGCAACTAATTACTTTTAGGAACATGGGACCTACAGCTGTGACTACTTATTAAAAGTAGTTTTCCAAGCTCTGTAACACAGTGTACTGATGAAGAATCAGAAATATATCTGGGGTGAGGGAGGATTGCCCCCAAATAAGAATTTTGTCCCACTGTGAAATTTTCCTTCAATCCCTAAATTTCTAGCACAGTAGAGAGTGAGACATTGAAAATTGTTCACATCTACAATTGTTACATTTGCTGTGTTTGCATTCTCATGGTAAATTAGCCTGACCCTTTTCTCTGGATGCCTAAATGCTCAACTGGAGTTTTTACGTTACTGCCAGGCTAGAAATTTGGGGAATGAAGGAAACTTTCATGGGAGAACAAAATTCTTATGAAATGCCCTCATTTTACCCTCTCTTGTAAGTACACTTCTCACAGGAGTCAATAGCATTTCAGTAAAGTGGCTCATGGTCTCAGCAGAGCTGGGTTTCTACAGACAGGGAGAGTTTCATGGAATTGGATATATTTTTAGGACAGTTTCTCATTTAGGACAGTGATTTCGGCTTGAATACAAATGTCATATAAACTACATATAAAATGCCCCATCATTTAGAATGAAGGAATTGTAAAATGGAAGCGCTCCAGGATGCACGTGTGTGCACACATGTCCACCTGTGGTTAGACACTGCATTTAGTCCTGTGGGGTTTGTCAATGGGAGCCAAGCCCATACAGGGTCAAGACAAAGGACCAGATTTTGCCTGGGTTGCTAAACTGTTCTCAAGGGCAGTACTGTACTTTGTTTTTCTTCTCAGGAATGAATGGCATCTATTTCCTTACATGGAAGAAAGTAAAAATGGTATCCTCAGAGAGAGTATCTACACTACACAGCTGTAGCAGTGTGATGCCACTTTAACTATCTTTGCTCCATCTCACAGAATCGTGGTACTTGTAGTCCGGGGAGTTACTTAGACTTCTCTGCTCAAGAGGTAACACAGTACACTAATGGAAAATCAGACAGTCCCTTGGTTCCCCGAACAACCTTCAGGAGTTTTGAACTTCTAGTCCTCTCCCCTGACATATCTCATTTAAGCTCTCCAGCAGAGAATTCTAAAGATCACCCAAACTACAAATCCCAGGACTCCAAAGGAAGGAGCCATGGCAGTTAAAGCAGTATCAGAGTGCTTTACCCGCATAGTGTGGATGCACTTTCAACTAGACTGGAACCAGAGCTCAGAAAAATTAATTGGAATACAGCTCCTAGCATCCTCCATCCCAACATAATCCAAAGAAGCAATTTCCCCAAGCTCTAAGTCAAGCTAAAATATGCATCATAACCATATCACTCCAAACCTCCTGTTATCTGCACTGGGTTTCAGTTGTTCATCTGTAAAAATCCATCTTTGTTTTGTTTCTTTGGTTATGCTAGAATGCAGCCAAACATTAGGAGGCAACAAGCTTTGAGATAGAGAGATGTGGGTGACTGTTCAGTTATTTAGAGATTTGAACTGTATAAAATGTTTACCATCCTCCCCTTGTTTGAAGTTACAGACCTTGCCCTGGGTGACCTCTGTAGATCAGAGCTGGTAAATGTTACTTTTTGGAGTATAGCTGCTGGAATCTCCAAGCCAACGGCCATGTAGACTGGGGAGTTCTGAGCATTGTTCCAAGCTCAGGTGTTCACGAAACTATTGTTTGTGATATTGTCCTTTTCATGACCTTATTTCTCTTATCCTTTCCCAACAAAGTTATAGTACTGATCTCGACAAGGTCTTGTGGCAATGAGTTCCATGGGCCTCTGGGGCCTTGTACTGTGCTCTTTGTGGGATGGTTCATAGCTGTTTGTGTTGCCTTGCTGAATTCCCACCCTACCTCCATCCCCAACCATTCTGGTAAAAGTTGCCATGAGTTTGTAATCTGTGTGAGCAATTTAGAAACAGAACCCCTCCAGTGCAACCAGTTGCCTCGATCTTCTGCTGGTGCAATTTTGCTCTTTCCATAAAAAGAACCTCACTGGGAGGCCAGTTCCCACCAGCTGGCCTCTGGCACATAATGCTTCATAGCCTGTGGCAGGGAGCCCAATCCCCAGCATGGCCAATTCTGGCTGGCACACTCTGTTCTCACTCGCTGCCCCTGCCCGTTGCCATCCAAATTTTCTATCTCATTTTCTCTCCTGCAGATGGAGGTAGTTAGCACCTTCAAGAGAAGCGGCTCCTTTCAGGGGGCTGTCCGACGCCGCTCTTCCGTCCTCAGCCAACTGCACGATGTAACCAATATTTCTACCCCCACTCACGTAATTCTCTCCGCCGCAAATGCCAGCGCTGGTGCCGGGAGTGAGTCTTGATTTCCTCTTACTGCTTGTGGTTTAAAAACAAACAAAACAGACAAAAGAAAAAAACCCATCCTATCTCTGCCCTCCTCCAATATCCCTTTCCTTTCTCTTCTATCCACCTTCCCCGACCCCCCACGCCTTTGGTCCCTTGTTGCTGCAATCACTGTTGCAAATATTATTTCTTTCAGTTTTTTTCTCTGTCCGGTCTCAGTCACGCCGGATTTACAACTTCTTATAAAGCCATAAAATCTCTCCGCTTTGCCCTCTCCTTTAGCCACCTGCACCCTTTATTTCCTTGGTTTGCTCGTCTCTTTTGCCTTCTCTATCAGTGGCTGTTGGTTTTTAATGGGCCGGCATCAGATCCCCAGCTGGTGAAGTGGGGACTGGCACGGGTACGGGTAGATGTTTCCCAGGAAAGAAAATGGAGCATGCCAGAACAATACCAGCTGGGGATCCAGTCATGTTTCTCAGCCTAGCCACACATCTCGATGGTGATTGGTGTTTATTGTGGTGTTTGGTGTGTGTCACTCACTGTTGTGCTTGTCAAAGATTGGGTGGGTGGGCAGGCAGGTGGGTGAGAAGACAGACCCAGAAAAGAACATAAGGTTTACTGACAGACCAGGGCATGAAGCTTTTGGACACCACCTAATTATTACATCACCATTCTGGGGCTAACTCTGAAGTCATCTGCTGGCTATAAACAGGGTCACTTTTGGCCTGGGTTAAATTTGGAGGGAGCCAACACAAAAGGGGCAGCTGTTTGCATAACTGACCAATTGGCACAGGGGATGCTCTGCCTGCTAAGCATAACTTCATGCCCCTGATTGAATCTGATACAAGAATGATCTGGCAGGTCAGACTTGCATCACTTCCTAACATCTGATGAGACTGGTCCACCTCACCAAGCCCAGCTCCTTTACAATCTACATTGGGAGAAACTGAAGTTGCTCAAAAGTGGATGCTGGTGGATTGTTGCCTTCCACACACCTTCACTTATGGCTCCATGGTTTCAAGTAGCATGTACCACCTATGCTTCACATTTAAACCAGTGTGAAAACAGCCTGACCCCAAGAAAATCTTGGAAGTTGTATAGTTTTGATTTCCCTGAAAATGATGGGAGTAGTGCTTAAGATTACCTTAATGATGGTATTCTGGGCAATGTCACATTAGAGACAGACAGATAGAACAGCCATCCCTTTTCCCCAGAGAACATGAGAATTGCAGTTCTGTGTGGAGGAGAATTCTCTAACACAAGACAATGTGGTCCTCCAGTAGCTGCTAGACTGCAGCTCACACCGTCCTTTGCCATTGATTACATTGCCTAAGGCTGCTGGAAGTTGCAGTTCAACAACCTCTGGGGGGCCACACATTCCTTAGCCCTGCTCTAACAGAATTCTAAGCATCCTGATCAAATTACTCTTCCTGGGGCTTTTGAAAGAATCCATGCCAACCAAATAAATTTGTAACACGGACATTGCCTTGTCCCCGTTCTTTGAATGGCAACCATCACAGGGAAATAGGTTTGACACTGGTTTCAATATGTAACGTAGACAGCATGTAGAGTACAAGAGATGGCAGAGTGGCTCAGAAAGCCTCTGAACAAGCAAACCCATCACATTTGAGGAGAATTCATTTGAGAAAAAGAAGGAAGCTGAAGATAGCCCTTTAGGTGATACTTTAAAGACTCAAAAAGGTGGTTGTGGGAGGGGTTGGCAACCTGGGACAAACAGAAGGAAAGCTTTTGGTGCAGTGGGATGAGGCAGGGAAGAGAAGCCTTTCTCTTTGCTCTGAAACAGAAGGTGAGAACTTGTCTTTTGAAAGCCCCCTACTGTGATGTCCTGGACACCCAGCTCCTCTGTGCATCGTGGAGAAAGGAAGTCATAGTTCCCCTGCTCCTTTTATCCTTTCTCAGTCCACTTATCTGTGCCTCTCCCTCTCATCCCTCTTCAGAAATTATGTCAACTCCTTCTTGCCTTCTTGAAAAGAATCCTTCTTTATTTCTCATATTATTATTTTTTGGCACAACAACGAAAGATCCAAAGAGGTAAGCTCTGCATTCTCCAGCTGCCGGACTAGGTCCTAGGTTTTCTTGGCAAGTTGGTTTCTTTAGATGATACTATTTCAGCCGTTTGGGTTTGTTTGTTTGTTTTCCTTTTCCTTTTTGTTTTTGAATCAATCAAAACCATGCTGCTGGTTATGCCAGCGTTGTGGTGTGGTGTGGTAGATTCATGGTGCCTTCGGGGTATGACATGCAGTGGTCTTGCTTTTGAATGGGAGAGCACCCAACAGTGTAAACCTTCGAGTATGGCCTTACAATCTTTGCTGCAGTTTTAGCAGTTTCTCTCTCTCTCTCTTTCTCCTTTTTTTTTTTTAATGCTGCCTTTATATTAAACTCTCTTCCTCCCTTCCAGCAAGCTGCTGTCGCTCCTTGGGAAACTGGCATCCATTAATGGCCTTCGTTTTTTTCCTCACCTCTTGCATCTTGGAAGCGCTGTGTCTTTTTTTTTTTTAATTCATTTTGATGATGATTTTAATTCTTTTTTTTTTTTAGGAATCATGTTGTGGATGGCAAGTGGGTTTCTTCACCCAAAATTTTCCAAAGGGGAGTTTGTCATTTCAGGCTCACAGAATAAACCTGAAAGAGTTTGGCTCACAAAACAGAAAATCCAGACAGCACCTCCTCTCACCTTGTTCACTGCACATACTTAGTGCAGCTCCACCAAGCAGTTCTGTCAAGAAAGCATACTGAAATGAGTGAGCTTGAGCAAGAGTTAATTTCAAAGTGGTTTCTGCCAAAGAACTTGGCAATAAATTACATCCTGTAAACCGTGGTGGCTCCTCAAACCATCTCAAAATAAAGCCTCTCAAATTAAAGCCAGGCAACCTTCTTTGGAAAGTTCTCTCCTCATATCATGGGTGTAGAAGTGCTGGATACTTAACAGACTTTCCTCAAGTACCCACCAATAGATCTGGGAACCTCAGTTTTTCAGCTGAGGCCTTGGAAGCCTATTCTTTACCCCTTAATTCACAGTAGGGATAACTTTAACTTATTTCATACATGTGCCAGGCCATACTTTCCCAAGTCTCCCATATCATCTCAGTAGGCACTGGCAATTTTATGGCTCATTTGAAAATAAGTGGAAAGCAGCTGAGGCAAAAGTGGACACTGAGGACTTTATCAGACCACCCCCGCCCTAAACATGTTCTTTTGCTGGCATAACTTCTGCCATTTTTATGCTGGCAAAAGAACTCCTCATACCTCACTTACCTTCCATCCTAGCAAAAGACTTCCCTGGCAATGAACGAGGAGTGAACAGAGCTCTGTTCACTTCCTCATGTGAAATCCTGTAGAGTCTCGCAAGAATACCTAGTGCAGGAAATTCAAAAATAAAACCAAAAACAACACACAAAAAGCTACACTAACCACATAAACACACTCAAAAACTTCCAAGTAAACCAGGGAGGGTCATAAAAAGTGTGTCACCTACCTGGATGTCGCAATCTCACCTGTAAATGTTATGGCCGGACTGGCCATTGACACTGCATTCACATGAGTACAATAGTGTGTGGATTCAAAAGCCAGCATTGCCAGCACAAAAGCATGACAGGGGATCAATTGATGACTTGGGCTGTCAATAAAATAGGACAGTTTTTAAACTGGACATGATTGTGAAAGGGCAACATCGTCTGGTACGCGTGCCCTTTCGTGATCATTAGGTGTCCTTATAACACCGTATTTACATGGTCTGATAAAGTCCATAGTAAGCTAAGCAGAGAATGGTTGTGTTGCCTTTAACTGCAGCAAGTGGAAATCTAGCAAGGGAAGAGTTCCCTCATTGCTAGTCTACATGCTAGAAAAACATGCTTTGCCAGTTGAAGTTCTGCCTGATATAAGGTTACAGATGGTTCGGTGGAGCTCAGATGAGCATCCCACTTGACTGCAGATGCAGAATACAGATTTACACCTAAATCCAACCAGTTGTGTGCGCCCTGCTTCCCTGGGAGGGTTGTCTTGCTGGAAGCACCCTTCTGTGCTTACCAGCTTAGCATTTTTCACACCCTTTCCCCTTAAGGTTGATTAAAAAAAACTCCTTAGCAGGAGTTTCAAAACTATTGCTATTGCTTGGTCTCAGCTAAATTTTAAATTCAAGTTTTAAAACTACAGTACACTTTTAATTAACTAAAATTAATTTTATAGCTTCATCCATATGTTTTCAACCTAGTGTTACCTGCCCTGAAACCTATGGAACCCTGAACCCACAGGAAAAAGACATCTAAATAAACCACTTATGTTTGCCCTGAAGAGGAGACAAAATGTCTTCTACAGCAGTGCTGGTCACATTTTTGAAGATGCATATTGTTGCTAAAAATCAAACTGACCAGATACCTGCAGCACAAAACAGGCACACACAGAAAGAATAGAGACTGTGATCATAGATATGTCTAGAATACCAGCTGCTCCAGCTAGCTGGTAATTGAGGATACACAGTCCATGCACACTCAGGCCAGGTTCCTGTTTGTGACGTACACAAGGGTAATTAAGTCTTATGCCTGCATATGTACTATTTTGGTCATTTTGGAGGCTGGTATTCCCTTCATCCCTTTGCAATGACGAATTCCTGCGTAGACTCACCATGTCCCTCCAACAGCACCCCCACTAGCCATTTCATGGCTGGTGGAGAGCAGAGAAGAGAGAAGTGTTTGGCAATGCTCCTGTAGCCAGACAAAAGCCAAGGACATCATCTGCAGAGCCCTCTGATGGATCTTGGTGGAAGACGATTTCTATAGCCAGATGCTTCTCTGATTCCACACATACACACACCACTTTCCACCAACCACAGAATGGTTGCTGGGCGTGGGCTGCTGAAGCAATATGGTGAGTTCTGGGGCTGGTGATAAGAGAGCCATGTGAAGGACTTTCACATGCAGAAAACTCTTATGCTACATTCAACCATATAGGATCTCAGCCTCAGAATCACAACAGTTACCCTTAACAGCCATCCTACTGTACTAATCAGGAAAGTCAAGGAGTGGTTAAAGGATTTGTTTTTCCCCACCTTCACAAACTGTACTGTGAGGAGTCTGTAATCTGAATCTGGACAGCGAACATTCACCATTCACTTTGGATTAATTAACATGGAGTTATTAGGATATGGTCAGGTCAAGGAAAAACTCACAACTCTGCAAGCAACTGTTCACTGGGAAGGCAAGTTTATTTAAGAGAACTACTTGCTATAGTGATAGGGAACATTGGGTTGTCCGGATGGTTTGGGCTCCAACTCCCAGAATCCTTAATCAATATGGTCAGTGGTAGTGGGAGTTGTAGTCTATTATTGTATGCCTTCAAGTCATTCTCAATTTATGAGGGCCTAAGGTGAACCTATTACAGGGTTTTCTTAGCAATACAGTAGGACCCCCATATCCACTGATTCAATTATCCATGGGACACAAAACACACCTACCATAGAGTCTTCCTAGAAAATGTGTCCTCTCTAGCCATTTTCTAGGTCCTCCAAGGCAACTCTATGGTATTTTAAACCAGAAGTCCCATTATTTTCAATGGTGTTCGCTATTATCTATGGTTTCTGGTATCCACAGGGGCCCTCAGAACAAATCCCCAGCGGATATGGCGGTCCTACTGTAGTTATTCAGAGGAGGTTTGCCTTTGCCTTCCTCTGAGGCTAAGAGTGTGTGACTTGCTCAAGGTCACACAATGGGTTTCAATGGCCAAGCAAGGATTTGAACCCTGGTCCAACACCCAAACCGTTATACCACACTGGCTCTCAATTACTCTGTTGGCCCTTACCAATGTAGGAGTTGTAGTCCAAAGCAGCTGGATAGTAAATTGTTCCTGCTATGTACAAAACAGACACACTGAAAACCAAATGGAGAGCAGATACGTACCTTTAGCTTGCAGCTGGGCATAGGCACAGTTCTGGCTGCTTTCCCACATCGACTAGACTATTTAGAACCCTTTCTCACTGGAGCCTGAAATGAATCCCCTCTCTTAGCCCCTTTCCTGTGCACTTTTCCCATACAAATGTCCCATCCCTATTGTTTTCCCTTTGCAGCTGACAAGATATCATGGATGGAGCCATCTCGATGTCAGCTGGGAATTTCCTCTAGTGTTAAAAAAATGCAAACAATAAACCAGAAAAAAAAAAGCTTCCCCCCTTTCCAAGTTCCTTTCCTTATTCTCGTTTCACCCACCTTCATTCCATCACTGCTACTTTCTGCTTACCCATGGGAATTTTAGCATCACATGCAGCTATCTGATGCAGTCTGCCTTCCCAAAAACCCTTGCCACCAAAGTGAAGGAAGGAACCAACCAACCCCACCAGCACTTCTCCCCACCCCTAACAGTAAAAATATAATAACTAGCAGCTGGTTGCACAAAATCTGTTGCCTAACCTCAACTTTGTGCTGGGCATGAGGGGTGGAGTAGGGAAGAAACCAAGAGCATAACACACACACACCCAAAAAAAGAATTCTGTCCCAAACTGAATTTTCCTTCAGTCCCTAAATTTCTAGCATTGCAGTAACTTAAAACTGCTGTTGAACACTTAGGAATACAGTTTAGGCATCAAAAGAAAAGGGGCAGTCAAATTAACAGAGGACACGGGAATACAGCAAATATAGGAGTTCTAGGTGTTGAGGGTGATCATTGTCTCACTCTGCAATGCTAGGAATTTGAGGGATAGAGGAACATTTCACTGGGGGAGCAGAATTCTTATTTGGACGGTCAGTGCCTTAATCCTGCCTCCCCTGTAGGTTCAGCCAGGAAGGGGGGCTAGTAGGCCATTTTACTTTGTGTTCCTGAACCTACTAAAAAACCACTGAGGTAGCTCCTGTCTGTCAAAGCCGCACTCCATCATCTCCACAGCCCTGCCCTGGGCTTCCATTTTTGGCCATGCTACTGAGCAAAAGAACCTTTGGCTTTTACATAGACATTAGATTTAAAGGCTTGTCCTTGCATAGAGAGGGGGGCCCTAGCTCAGCATTGGGAGTACCACAGTGGTTTGGGAACTCAGGCCTCAATTGCAACCCAAGACTGAGGTAGGCCTAGGCAGCAGCAGGAGCCTTGAGCAAGTTATAGTTGCGTCATGGAGCTGTAGTTTGGTAAGGGTTGGTGAGAATTTTCTGTCAAAAGTGCATAGTACTGTTAAAACACTCTATGCTCATAGTGGAAACATAGGAGAGAAAGGGGCCATTTCCTCCCCTAGTGTTTTCTTCTGTTGTCATTGTTTTTTCCCCTGAGCTGCTAGTGCAGATGAATACTGAATAATGCATTTCTACGGCAGACAACCCCTGGAGACCTGATGGCCAGAAAGGTGCTCCCCTACTTCAGCCCGATGCTTTTCCACCTCAGTCTGCTGGCTCATTCCCCCCCCCCACTGTCCCCAGTTTTCTGTGTCTTAACATCTGCTTTTGGCCAGGGCAGGGACAAGAGGGCAGCTCTGCGAGGCATGGATGGAGGCATCACTGGTACCGCATGAACTCCTCATCAACCTCCTCTTCCCTCGTCTCCTTCCCCCAAACAGCAAGGATGGGCCTCAATACTCGAAAGTTTACCGTACTGTTGCAACAATGCATGGGGGTCGTTCTTCTCTTCCTTTCCCGAGGCTGTGATTGGAGGCGTTGTTCACTATCTGTCTGTGCTGTTTTGCTTTTCCGAACTCACTGTAGTTGCCGGGGTTAGAGTGGAGGGGGGAGCATTTCTTGCCTTGCCTTTCTTTCAGCATGAAAGCAAGCCCTCCCCACTCATCTCTGCTTCCACCACCCACCTCTTGCATTCTCCCAACTAGGCTTTTTGCTACCTGTGCTGGTGGCTGCAAACCATGTTCTTGTCTTACTTTTTTCATCCACATAGCACCACCTGCTTTTTCCCAAGAGGTCAGCTTGCCACACTGGGGCCATGGCTTGGCTAGGAATCAAGTCTGATGGCACTGCCAGCTTCCTTGAAACCAACCAAAACCAAAACAAAACACGCACACCGATCAATCTTTTTGAAATCCTGGTTGTAGCTGATTACTCTCCACCACCGCCACCCTGTTCCCTGGCAAGAAAAACAGATAACAGTCCTTTTTGAGTTTCCAGGTATTTTAAAAATCAAAAGGATGCTACAGAATCATTTTATTCAGCCTTGCCCAATACCTGGGGCCCTTCCACATAACCAATTATAATGTTAGGAGCCCATCTTAAGTGCCATGGCTGCATTCTATGGAATCTTGGGGTTTGACGTTTGTTGTTATGTGCCTTCAAGTCAACTCTGGCTTATGGCAATCCTGTCCTAGGGTTTCCTTGGCAGAATTTATTCAAAGGAAGTTTGCCATTGAGTTCCTCTTAACTTGAGAAACTATGCCTTACCCAGGGTTTCCATGACCGAGTGGGGATTTAAAGGTGTGTGTATGTATGTGCCATCAAATTGCCAGTCAACTTATGGTGACTCCATGAATTTCATAGGGTTTTCTTAGGCAAGGAATACTCAGAGGTGGTTTTGCCATTTCCTTCCTCTGAAATATAGCCTACAGCACCAGGTATTCATTGGTGGTCTCCCATCCAAGTATTAACCAGAGTTGACCCTGCTTAGCTTCCAAGATCAGATGGGATCTGGTGCCTTTAGGGTATTTAGGCCCTACCTTCTGACATTTCAGGAACACATATGGCCAAGCAAATGCAGAGTACGTTTAAGATGGCAAAAGTAGATAGCTGCCTTGGATGTCAGGAGAAAAGGAAGATATAAATTCAATAAATAAATAAATAAATGTTATTAATCAGGAAGAATAGACAAACTAGCAGATGCTGCATAAGTTTGCTTTTGCCTGAGCCTACTGAGAAAAGCAAGACTGCTCCCTCCTCTCCCCGTGCTGAGTTGAGTGCAAACTCTTTTTGCACTTTGAACTCATTTTGCAGCAACTGAAGTAAGGCAAGGACAAAGAGGAAGGTGAAAAGGAAGAGGGAGAAACTGGGACATTTAAAAAAGCAGCCAAGAAAGTGAGGTGATAGAAGATTACTCAAGATTGTCCCTGCCAAATCAAGACAGTTGGAGGGTATGGGTTTGAATCCTGGTCTCCAGGAATCCCCGTTCCACACTCAAACCACTGCGCCACGCTGACTCATTGACTTGAGAATCCTGGACTACAGAGCCACAGTATGAGCCCCAGGCTTCCACAGGATGCAGCCATAGCCCTTAAAGTGAAATTATACCACTATGATTGTGTAGTGTGAATGGGCCCCTGGCCCACCAAGGTGAATGCAGCCCACATGTATTGATTGTGGCTTGTCTGGTACTTGAAAACAAGCAAACACCAAACCAGGAGGGAGGCTGCTGCATTCAGCATGGTGGAGCACAAGTTGTAGAGGCCTCCTTTGATTTATATCATTTGGCAGGTAAACAGGATGTCTTTACAATTCCTATTTGACACATAAAGAATTGACATGAACAGGTACCGGTAATAATTTCTGTATCCCACCCAGTCAACCACCTAGTCTTGAGTTTTAGAGGCAAACTATCCAGGACATAAAGTCATGTTCTTTTCATTGTTTGTTTGTTGTTTTTATTCACCATTAGACCCATGACAGGTGTGTTTTTTTCCTTTACTAGAAATACCCCTTCCAAAAAGCCCCTCCCACTAGCAAGGAACTCTGGGAACTGTGCTCCTCTAGGTGGTATAGGAATCTCTTAAGGGAGAATGAAATTCCAGTTCCCAGGCATTTTATTGACAGGAAATCCTAACAAACCCAGAACTGGTGAGAAGAATGAATACCTTGACATGAAAAGACATCCATAACAGAGCTAGGGCAGGATGGGTCCCACCACTCCTCAATTATGGTTTCAGTATGTCATCATCAGCTCTGGCAAATCTATCTGTAGATTTAGAATTAATCTACCCTATAAATTCATCAGATTCACTGAGAAGCCAAATTAAGGTACTTATCTAAGATACTGATGCAGCTGACAGCGGTTCTGGGAGAAGTAATGAATGGCGGGACCAAAATGGGATAGTAATCATTCAAACAGACAAGGCTAACCCAACACACTGTAGAGGCAGAAATACAAAAAGACAAGGAACTGGAAACATCTAATGAATCAGATTTGAAACAGAGATGTATTTTTTGAAAAAGTTTTATCCCTCAAATTAGCCCAATGCATTTCAGCATTTGTGTGGCCTTCTTCAGGAACTGTTAAAAGAAAAGGAGGCAGGATAGGACATACTGTATAGTACAGATTGCCAGAGTAAAAACGGGGGAGGGTTCCTGTAGCTTTAATGGTTGTGTAGAAGAAAGGTGAAATATAAATCCAATAAAAAAATTAAAATAAAAAGAAGGAATTTCAGCAGGTGTGGCTTGCAACAGCTGCTGAAATTCCTTTTTTTTTAAACACAATCATTAGAACTACAGGAGCCCTCTCCATTTTTTTTTCTATTCTGGCAACCCTATATATGAATTAATAAATGTAAGCAAGGCACTGACTGAAGATATTCTATAACAAATACACACATTGAGAGCATTGTTTACATATATTCAGTCTTATCTAGTTCAGTGTGTTATTTCTGAATGACTGTATTTTATATGCACTTTCATATGATGCATATATGCATGCATGTACATGGATGTGCACACACACACATATTTGTATTTGTTCAGTCTATCCCTTGTTTATAATTATCAATGCATGTGCATTGTGCCTCTTCCTTTTAAGAAGCCCTGAAGAGGATCCTCATATATTACTTGGCCAAAATGCACTGGTCTGATTCAAAGAATAAAATCTTTTTTATACATCCTGAGACTCAGTCTCTGTTTTATGTCAGAAAAACAAAAAGTCTTCCCTTCCACTGATTAAGATGGGATGCTTTCATTACACCAATCGCATTGAAACCAACCACTGCGTGGCTTTAACTTTAAAAGGAGGCCTCGTGGAGGGCTTTCTTGTGGATAATCTATATCCCATGGACCAGCTCCAGTTCTGAGACACAACCTACACACAGCACCCACCTGAGGCAGCCACATGTTAGAGCTGCATTGAGGAAAATAAATAAATAAATAAAGTTTATCCCATCCCTCTGCAATGCAATCGGGGCAACTTACAGTATAAAAAACTTCATAATTACATCAGTACCCTAACCCACCCAACCCTTAAAACAATATTAAATTAGAAAGAATTAAAAACATATAATAATTAAAAGGAGAGAGAAAAATGGAATGATTCAATGGCAGCTCAAGGGAAAAGACAGCTGAATCTTCGGGCTGGGATAGCTATTCAGGAAAGCTATCTCAGCAGACAATATCAGATGATAATTTAGTTACATTTAGGTAGATTTAGTTAGCATGACATCTGGGATTGAAATCTAACATGCCCCAGAGTGTCAAATTAAAGACTAATGAGAGGGCTAGGCTTAGAGGCAGAGAAAGCTCATCCCCACTACTATAAATAGGCTGAAAATTCTTCCCATGTTTTCCAATTCCTTTTGTGATGCTGTGGAAAATCCTTTGGCTCTCAAACATAGAAAGATCAGCTTAGTTTTATCTGTCTGGCACAATGTTGATTACAGAACAAGCCTGTATTCAACTTGGGCTGGAGATGATGCCTGACCCCCCCACTCCTTTGCCATTCATATCCTGGCCCATTTAGTAAGTGGTAACTTACCACAGCTTGCATGTGTGCTTGATGGTCTCTGTTGTCTTGCATTAACTACCAAGATGTTTACTTCTCTCTGGCTTCCCTGGACTTCTGGGGGAATAAAAGGAGGCAAAGCTCCACTTGCTAAATGATGGTCACAAACTTTTATTTCTTAAAAAGCCCAACATGTTTCAGCCTTAACACCAATTGGCCTTCAGGGGCTATTTCTAAAAATTAATAAATGCATTTACCCTATTGTCTTAAGACAACACATATACAGCTCTTAAAGCAGTTCTTTTTCATAAAAATGTCACAGTTTCTATTACATATATAAATGTATACATATCAATTCTCAGAAATTTCTGGAATTGCAGTATGCACTTTCTGTACAAGTGGACCATTAATTGCTAAATGAAAGGAACTAGATCTACCAATGGATTCTTATTT